>OY740717.1:54675140-55275140 GCA_963513945.1 Hydrotaea diabolus | reverse complement strand
AATTCTTACCGAGTTCGTAACGAAAAACATATGAAAGGGTTGACGCGAATTCTGAACTACTTCACTGTAAAAAATCCTCAGACGAACCGAAGAGAAATCGGAACGATTTCGATAAGAATTCTCGATAGAGTTCAGATATTGTTCAGAATTGTCTGATATCAGACATTTTCGGCAAATTTGGTTTACTGGGTGGTTTGAGTTCGTAACGAAAAACATATGAGAGGGTTGACGCGAATTCTTGTTGTTGTTGTTGTAACAACAATATATTTATTTTGAGGTCTTGTTCGTCTATGGGGGATCTGCTTCGATATCCAGGTGAAGGAAACGCGCCATTTGAACTGGATGCGTCCACAGAGACCTGGGGGTCAGCTGAGTGGGCTTGGCCGGACAATTGAAGAGGTGCAGTACATCATGTGGTCCCTGATGGCAGGCGGGACAGATGTCCGGAACGTTAGCATCAATTCGTGCCCAGTAAGAATTGAGGCGGCTGCACCATCCGGATCTCAGCTGCGCCAGAACCACGCGCGTCTGCCGAGGTAGTACCTTCTCCTCAGGTGAAATCTCCGGGGGATGTTCCCCTAGCACTGCATTCACACGGTAGCTGGATACTGCTGCTGCGACATCATCGGCGTGAATGTTGTTCAAACCTGCCTGATAGTTTCGATGATCTAAAGGTTCTCTCTTATACCGCTGGACCTCTCTCTCTAGATCATGAAGATCGTTCCTGATCTGCCTGGGTGGAGGCATCCTGTTCAAGAGATGGTGGTTAGGATGACTGCTGCGAAAACACCCTAGCAGGTATTGCTTAGACAACAGGAAATTGTGTCTGCGCACGGTAAGGACCTTCGTCTCCTCATGTAGATGGTCCTCAGAGGACATAAGAAGACACCCTGTTGATGTTCTAAGGGCGGCATTCTGGCATGTCTGAATTTTCTTCCACTGCGTCGTACTCACGTTCGCCGACCATACAGGTGCTGCGTAGTTTGCTACAGACCGACCTATCGCTTTGTAAGAGGTCAACAAGGTTTCTTTGTCGGCTCCCCAAGTACTGCCGGCAAGTGACTTGAGGACCTTGTTCCTACTTTTGAGTTTATCGCAGATAGCTGTAGCATGTGCAGAGGATCTAAAAAGGCTGTCCAATGTGACCCCAAGGATTTTGGGGTAGTTGGTGGTCGGGATGTTGACGTCATCGACTTTCACATTGAGTGACAACCGCACCTCTGCGGTCCAAGCAGTAAACAGTGTGGCTGATGATTTGGAGGCGGATATTTTCATATTCCTCGCAGTGAAGAAACGTGCTAAGTCAGTGAGGTAATAGTTGATTTTCTCGCAAATGTCATCCACTTTAGGTCCTGACGCCAGAATTGTGCAATCGTCAGCGTACGACACAATTTCAACGCCGTCTGGTGGTGCAGGAATTTTAGAGAGGTAGAGGTTAAACAGAGCCGGGGATAAAACTCCACCCTGGGGAACTCCTTGTTTAACTCTACGGGGCTTCGACTTTCTGTCTCTAAATTCTACATATGACTGGCGCCCACACATATAGTTTACGACCCAACGTTTCAAACTGGGCGGAAGGGACGTTTCTTCAATGTCCTCGAACAGAGTGGCATGATTGACCGTGTCGAAGGCTTTTGTGAGGTCAAGAGCCACGAGGACCGTCCTGTCGTTAGGCTTGTTCTGGTTAAGGCCGCGACTTATACGTGTGGTGATGGCGTGTAAAGCAGTTGTTGTGCTGTGCTGCTTGCGGAATCCATGCTGATGATCAGCACTAAGAAAGTGTTCGATCAGGCTGGGGAGGAGCAGTGCTTCAAGCGTCTTTGCTACTGGAGAAAGCAAGGAGATCGGCCTGTACGAATCTCCCTTACTTGCGTCTTTGCCTGGCTTCAGTAGCGGGACCACTCTGCCCATTTTCCAGGCATCGGGAACTTCGTGAGTGGCTAGCGACAGATTGAGCACTTTGGTCATGTACTCTACTCCCGGGGTATCCAAGTGCTTTAACATCAGCATTGAGATTCCGTCCGGACCCAGCGCCTTTGATGACTTTGCGCTGCGGATGACATGGGCAACTTCGCCAACGGTAAATTGTGGTGGTGCCTCTTCGACTCGGAGAGCGCGGATACGACGCAATACTCTCCTTTTCGCCTTATCACTCTCTGGGTGCTCAATAAAAAGCCGGTTAAAATAACACGCGCACCGCTTCGGATCTGTCACTGTTCTATCACCGAACGTGACAGCTGTCCGATCATCCTTCCTTACAGGGTTAGAGAGTGATTTGACCGTTGTCCACAACTTACCAATTCCGGAACTCAAG
This sequence comes from Hydrotaea diabolus, assembly GCA_963513945.1. NCBI lineage: Eukaryota > Metazoa > Arthropoda > Insecta > Diptera > Muscidae > Hydrotaea > Hydrotaea diabolus. Next base: position 55,272,826 of record OY740717.1, on the reverse strand, counting down.
TTGCACTGCTTTAAGTGGTCTAGCCATTTGTTCCGCTTATATTCGTTGACCAACCTACTGATCTCGGAGTTGAGATCCCTAATTCTAGGGTCAGTAGGGTTGGAGCGACGAATGTCATCACGCTCGTCTGCGAGTCCCGCTGCCTCTGCTGGGAAGTTTGGTCGTACTTCGGGTATTCGACCAGCAGGGATATGGCGAGCGGCTGCTGCGTTGATGATGGCCCGGAACTTTTTCTCGGCTACCCGAACGTCCGACGGAATAGCTAGATTATTAAAGCTGCGGTTGGTGGCTTCTCTGAAGGCCTCCCAATCAGCCTTTTTTTGATTGAGAAACGTACGGCGTTCAGAGGTTATGAAATCGGGTGGTCTATTAATGGAGAGAATTATGGGAAGGTGGTCCGATCCTAGTGAGATGACGGGTTGCCAGGTGACGTCGTTGATCAGGCCAGGCGATGCCAAAGTGATGTCTGGCGAGCTATGGCAATCGCCCATAATCCGCGTGGGGGCGTCCTCATTCACTGTGCAGAACGTAGAGCAATTGATAGCTCTACGTTCTGCACAGTGAATGAGGACGCCCCCACGCGGATTATGGGCGATTGCCATAGCTCGCCAGACATCACTTTGGCATCGCCTGGCCTGATCAACGACGTCACCTGGCAACCCGTCATCTCACTAGGATCGGACCACCTTCCCATAATTCTCTCCATTAATAGACCACCCGATTTCATAACCTCTGAACGCCTCTGCTCTGCCAAAGCTATGCCCCTCTGGTCGTTGTCTAGGAGAGAATGCCACAGTTCGTGGTGAGCATTAAAGTCTCCTAGGACCAAGCGGTTATTGCCTTGTAGCAAATTGCTAATGTCTGGCAGATAACGCGGGGCACAGCTACCAACCGGCGGGATGTATACGTTGTACAGCTCTATTTCGGCAGTTCCAGACTTGACTGCTACCCCCATACATTCCATGTATGGGTCTCTAGAGTCAAGCTCAGGCGAAATAGGTCTGTACTGCACAGAATGGTGTAACAGGAAAGCAAGTCCCCCACCTCCACTTCTGGTGCGATCCTTACGTAGCTCGTTGTATCCGTCACAACTGTGCAGGCTGCAGGTGGCATTCAGCTTAGTTTCTTGGATCGCGGCGACCATGATGTTTCTCCGATTCATAAATTCTATGACCTCACTGATTTTGTTGCGTAGGCCATTACAATTAAATTGCAAGATTGATGCACTGTCAGGAGTGGCAACAGCAATCTGTGGTGTAAGATGCTGTATGTGTTGATGCTGTTGCGAGGGCGACTGCGGGGGAGTCTCGTAGTTAGATGATGATGATGACGACGACGACGACGAAAATGCAGACGACGATGATAACACCAAATCCAGAGACCCACTGCTAACTTCGTTGATACAGCATGAGGCAACAAAGTCTGCTTCGTTATACTCCCTGATGTGGTTCAGACCTGAACAGCTCCTGAAGTGCACCCACTCCATGCAACGATTACACCTTACAGACGTAACGCGAATTCTGAACTACTTCACTGTAAAAAATCCTCAGACGAACCGAACAGAATTCGTAACGATTTCGATAAGAATTCTCGATAGAGTTCAGATATTGTTCAGAATTGTCTGATATCAGACATTTTCGGCAAATTTGGTTTACTGGGTGGTTAGACAGTTTAAGTTTCTTGGGTTAGAAGGTTAATGCTTCCAAACTAAAAAGCCATATAAATAAACGAACTATAAATAAAAAAAAAAAAAAATATTTTTTTTTTTTCAATATTCAATAAAAAAATATTTTCCAGAATATTGAAAAAGCTTAATAGTAATTTGGTGACATTACATAGACTTCATCAGAATTTTCGCCATAGATAGACCTCCTTATTATTCAAAACAACAAATTATTTTTCTGGTGGCGACCCATTTGGTCCGAGTAATGCTTGTCAATAAATATTGTTATATACCGTAGTTAGTTATTTTAAGATTGGGTCATCTTTGCAATGCTTATCAAAACATCTATCCAAAGACGTATTTATTTTCGCAGTTGACCCATTGCAAGGTGGTAAAATATTAAATTTTTTAAAAAGTACTTATAACCAGCAATCTATAAAAATAACCAATACATACACAAATTCAGTTCCAATAATCATCTTAATCTATTATGAGAACTGATACTTGTTTTCTCCAACCGAAAGTGTCAGTAACGATGGAATACATGGATAGCACGTCCGTTCGGTTCTGGCAACAAATCTGTTCTCTGTATGTGTCATGTACGGCTGTTGTGGTTCGCACAATAACTCTTGAAATGAGCTACCAACTGTTTTTAAATTTTACATAATGTCGTAATATTTTTCCAAAAGTGCCTATGGTATTGAAAGTGCATCATATTGTCACACCCCTTCTGGTGGCTCCTAAATAAATGCACCATTACGCACACTTTAAGTATTCTTGTTATATCGTTAATGCTTATTGCGGCCCTCACTACAAGTCGATACTTACTTAAGTCCCACAACATCCCATTAAGGAACAAGTGGAAACTTTACTTCAATCAGCTGTGTCTATTGGCACCGCCTTGTTGAAAACACAAATCAGCGATGTCAAGCTCATCCAATTCTGGCCAAAAATAATTTTCTAACATGGCACGATAGCACTCTCTATCAACGGTAACATGACGATTGTTTTTATCGACGACACCACACAGTAATTTTTTCGGATTTAATTGTGTCTCTTGAAGCACGTGTGGGTTTTTTGCTGTCCAATAACGCATATTTTGTTTATTGGCAAAACCATTCAGCCAGAAATGATCGCTGAAGCTGGTTTTCGATAAAAATTCTGGATTTTCGTGAAACTTTGCAAGAGCCCAATCGAAGAAGTTTCGGCGTTTCAAATGATCAAATGGTTTTAGTTCTTGAGTCAGTTTGAGCTTATAAGGATAAAAGCCATTTTTTTTAAAATAAGCCACAGTGTGGTTTGAGAGATGCCCAATACCTAAGAACAACGTAGAAATGACTGATTTGGTGCATTTTGAACGGTTACACTTACGGCTGCGATATTTTCGTCGCTTCGAGCGGTACGGCGTCTCTTTGGAGCAGAAACATCCAAAAGTAAAAATGTGAATCTAAATTTATCCACTATAGCACTCGCAGCCATGTGTCGGGTAGGACGATTATAACGGCAGAAAATCGGAGTAAGCGCTCTTAAAGTTGCGACCACCGACTCAGAATTTCGGTTGTACATTTTTAATGATTTCCAAACGTTGCTCGTAAGGGAACATTACCATGATGAAAATGTTGACTTCGAATAACGTTTTGACACTGAGAGATCAATAAAAATGTTTGAGGGTGCGTTGAAATAAAGATACGAAATTGTCATGTCCCTAGTGGAAAACCTCTTACGAGGGCTGCTATATATATTTCTGGCCTAATAATGAAAATGCGAATATATATCATCAAAAATGGTTTTATTGCTTTGCATGATTTATACAATCTTGCATGCGCTCAAACCAATTGTCAAAGCACTTTCTCGTCTCCGATTGAGATACCTCCAAAGCATGGTTTTTGAACGCTTCAAAGGCATCTTCTGGCGACGAAAATCGTTGACCACGCAATTTTTTCTTGATGTGCGGGAATAAAAAGAAGTCATTGGGTGCCAAGTCAGGGCTGTGCAGCGGATGACCCATCCATTCGACGTTTTGGCCGGTCAAAAAGGTGCTGGTTTGAGCCGATGTGTGAGAGCTCGCATTGTCATGGTGCACAATGATTCGTCTTCTCTGGTTCGTTTTTCGAATTTCTCCGAAGACTTCAGGCAAACAAATTGTGGTGTACCACTCAGAATTGACCGTCCTACGTTGCTTAAGCGGAACAGTCGCCACATGACCAGTTTTGCCGAGGAAACAGGCGACCATTTGCTTCGAAGTGCTTCTTCCACGAACAACTTTCGTTGGATTTGGCTCGTCTTCGAAGACCCACACGGTCGATTGCTGTTTTGTTTCGGGCTCATACGCATAGATCCATGATTCGTCACCTGTGACGATCTTATCTTCTGAAGCTCCGCGGTCGTATTTTTTTAAAATTTTCTTCGCACCAATCGACACGAGCCATTTTTTTTACGATTGTCAAATTGTGCGGGATTCAACGACAACAAACCTTTTTTACGGCCAGGTGTTCATGCAATATCGAATGTATGCTGGTGAAAGAAATGCCCAAGGATGCCTCTCTGTCACATGACGATCTTGCATTATCAGTTCACGCACGGCATCAATGTTCTCTGGCACAACAGCCGTTTTTGGACGACCTTCACGACCTCGTCTTTGAGCGAGCTTCGGCCACGATTGAATTCATTAAACCAGTTTTTCACACTGCTATAGGACGGTGCTTCGTCGCCATACAAAGATTTAAGTTCATCGATGCACTCTTGTCGTGATAATCCACGTCGAAAGTTGTGAAAAATGATCGCATTTTTTGCCAAATTGATTTTTTCAAGTCACTGTAAACAACACAAATGATGGCCGTACGTCAAAACGTTCTGAGTACGTTTATGCTTAAAAATGTCAAACTTTCCAATGGAAATATCAGATGGCGCCAGGCAACACTTAGTGTTACCTAAGCCTGAAATATATGTAACAACCCTCGTACGTCTTTCCTTCGTGAATAAAGAAATTTTCTCATAAATAAAACTAGGATTTATTTTAAAAAAAATTTTAAATTGAAGGAAGGAAAAATTCAAATCAAGTGTAAAATCTTTATTGGTAATTTAAAAGGACATTTTATGGCATTTATTTTTTGAAAATAATTACCTGCAAATGTTGGCAACTGTATTATGGAAATGAGCTTTCGGTGAGAAACGGGAAGATCCGCTGTTTTCGACCAAAATTTTGTTCAGTGATGAGGCCCATTTCTGGCTCAACGGCAAAGTCAATTAACAAAATTGCCGCATTTGGGCTGAAGAGCAACAAGAAGAGGTTCAAAAGGTGCCATTATACCCAAAGAAAACCACGGTTTGGTGCGGTTTATAAGCTGGTGGTATCAATCATCGCTGCATATTTTTTCAAAAATGATGATGGCCGGAACGTAAAACCGTGAATGGTGCTCGCTTTCGCGCCATGATATCGATCTTTATGCTACCTGAAATTGAAGCCCGTAATCTTGACGACACTTGGTTTCAACAGGACGGTGCCACTTACCATACAGCTGCTCAAACAATGGATCTATTGAGAGGTCATTTTGAAAAGCAGCTAATTTCACGTTTTGGACAGTGGAGTTGGCTGCTTAGATCGAGTCATATCACACCTTTAGACATTTTTTTGGGGTTACGTAAAGTCCAATGTCTATGCTGACAAACCAGCTACGATTCAGGTTTTGAAAGCCAACATTACGCGTGTCATTAAAGCCATACCGGTCGAAATGCTCGAACGAGTTATCCAAAATTGGACCCTCAGAATGGTTGCGGCCAACATTTGAAGGAATTTCTATTCAAAAAATAAATGCCATAAAATGTCCTTTCAAACCACCAATAATTTTACACTTGATTTGAATTTTTATATTTTTTTCTTGTTCTGAAAAAATACCTCTAGATGGATCACCAATAAAGATTCCACGCTTGATTTGAACTTTTATATTTTATTTGTTCTGAAAAAGTATCTCTAGATGTTTCACCCTATAAAAGAAATTGTTATTTTTGGCGATTTGAATAAAATATGTTATCTGCTCTGTTGATGTTTTCGAAAGCTATGGTTTAAATGTTGAAAGATTTATACTGCCCAAAACATATTTTCCTCTCTATTTTTCTAGTCTTTATCAAAACAAAACAAAAAAAATTATGTTTATTTTTAGGTATATTTATTTATGTAAATCCATATATCTTGTATTTGTTAAAAAATAAGCACATCAGTCATTTTTAAAATACCACGACAACAAATCTTGTTTTCTTAACCGTGTTTAAAGGTCAAAGCTTTAACGATTTTTTCGCAAAAAATAGAACTGAAAATACAAGGCGTAAAACAGCATCCAGGGTTAAAAACAAATAAACATCATCTACTCGATGGACAAAATAAAAAAACACTACAATATATTGCATACTTTAAGGGGTCGCTTCCTAGCTCTCTATCTTTCCCTGCAATGCTGCATATTTCAAGGCGGCCTTTGGCGAAAGAGTTAATTTACCTCCAGATAGAATGAGGTTGAAAGTGTTGTTGTGTCAAGGTTGCCAGCTTGTTATCATTTATGACTAAAAACTGCAGTAGCACCACATTAGGGCTCTTATAAAAACAACGTATTTTCTGAAGCAGAAATATATTTTTGTTTTCTTTTTGATTTTGTTCATTTTGTTATCTGATGGCCGTTTAATTTATAAACTGAGGTAGGCTTGTAAATTTTTTCTACCCAGTTTCACGTTAATTTTATTTAATTGTCGTTTTGCGTAAAACATCAGCCTATATAAAGCGCTTTCGTTTAATTCAGCACACTATTTTTTTCAGGAAGATAAGGGGATTTTTTCTACTTATCTCTTTAAATGATTATCAAACAGCATGCACTTGCTGAATTGTTTTCGTTAATTTGTACGCCTCCTTAAATAAAGTGAATAATCAAAGAAGAAGGTGAAGGGACAATTTTAAGTCGGGCGAGACCGACTACATAATACCCTCGACATACGCATTAGACTCAATTTTAGATCTTAGTGCGGTCTAATGCCGCTTATTAAATATTATTGGAATATGATTGGAATTTGATAAAATATTCCGTTCTTAGGTTAGTTGGACCACAAACCGGAAGTTAATTTGTAGGCTTTACAAAAACCTGTACCCAACTCGATTTTCAATAATGTTTTTCCGGCACATAGAGAACAGATTCGTTGCCGCAACATAATATTTTGCCAACCGAATGATTGAGGTTGCATGCACCTCGATTATTCCATCAGTATAACCGAATGTTAGTTGGTGCTCTGTAATGTTTTAATAATTGGAACTGAAGTTTCGATGGTACTTAAGAATTATCTGAACCTGCAGAAATGTTACATCTAAAAATCCACATGCAGCACTTTTTCAACGAAAAGACTAAAATTTGTATAAAAGGCGAAAAACTGTTCGCTTACACACCCGAAGTACTCCAAAACATAGGGTGGGTCATGTCGAAAGGAAAGTGATAAAGACAACCATCATGTCGAACAGAATATGAAAAAGACAATGAAAGATTTTTGCTGAAAAATAATTAGATTACACGATTGACTTAAAGTCAGTTAAAAACAAATTATTATATAGGGTGATCCATCTAGAGCTATTTTTTCAGAACAACAAAAAAATATAAAAATTCAAATCAAGTGTGGAATCTTTTTTGGCAATTTGAAAGGACATTTTATGGCATTTAATGGCAGTTTTAACTATAATTTCCTTCATAAGTTGGCCGCAACTACGCCTCAGTGTCTACTTTTGAGTTACTCGTTCAAACATTTCCACCGGTAATGACACGCGTAATGTTGGCTTCCAAAACCTAAATCGTAGCTGTTTTTTTTTTAAATAACCAACACTCAGGGGACACCCCCTATACATGCGGTGCATTGCGTTGGCGAGTGGAAAGTAAAGGATCGGAGGGGGGGAAAGAGGGAGTAATGTGTATTGACACTTGCTTTGAACTTCTGGATGTCGTAATTAGCGGGAAATACATTCGCCGGAAGTCGATTCCACATACGGACTGTACAAGCGAAAAACGAATTTGATCTGTAGTGTATAGTGCGGTAAACTGGCCAATCGATAACAAACGGGTGTGAATTCCTAGAAAGTCGCGTAACCCTGCCGAACATCCTTACGTCAGCAATAAGTCGACGGATATCTGATGAACACACACCATGAAAGTAACGATTGAACAGCGTCACGCAACCCACATTCCGACGATGCTCAAGGGAAACAATAGAGTTGGATACCCTACTGTCACCAATCAGCACCATCGCTCTCCTTTGAACACGGTCAAGTAGCTCCAAGGTTTTGGGACACCTGCCCATATATGGGAGTTGTATTCCATCTTCGGCCTGATGAAAGTTGTATAGATATTGAAAAGATCAGTAGGAGTGAAGTATTTCTTGCCTATGCACTTAAGTGCTTCTTTCGACACTTCGAATACATGTCTCGCCCAGCGAGCGTCACATTGTATTTTCATGCCCAGAACATCAAGAGCTTCTGATTGTTCAATATCTATACCATCAATAGAAATTGACGATATTGTTGGATCAGCGAATTGCTTGTAAGACAACAAGCAGCACTGTGTCTTACGCGCATTAAAATCTACTCTATTCACTCAACCCCATTCGGAAATGGCCAGTAGATCCCGGCCTAGTGTCTCATCCATAATTCGCCTTTTGTCTTCAATATCTTGAAGACTCGGCCTACGGTCGAATGAATATGAATGACAGTGGTTACTGTCATCCGCAAAGGAGTATATTGGATTCACGGTCTGACCCAACAGATCATCAATGAAAATTAGAAATAAAGAGGGAGAAAGGATAGAGCCCTGTGGTACTCCTGCAGTAAGCCTATGTTAGCTGGATTGTCAGCATAGACTTTGGATTTTACGTAACCCCAAAGAAAAATGTCTCAAGGTGTGATATCACTCGATCTAGGTGGCCAACTCACCTGTCAACGTGAATTTAGCTGCTTTTCGAAATGACCTCTCAATAGATCCATTGTTTGAGCAGCTGTATAGCAAGTGGCACCGTCCTGTTGAAACCAAACGCGTCAAGATTACGGCTTTAATTTCAGGTAGCAAAAAGATCGATATCATGGCGCGATAGCGAGCACCATTCACGGTTACGTTCCGGCTATCATCATTTTTGAAAAAATATGCACCAGCTTATAAACCGCACCAAACCTTGATTTTCTCTGGGTATAATGGCACCTCTTGAACCTTTTCTTGTTGCTCTTCAGCCCAAATGCGGCAATTGAGTTTATTGACTTTGCCGTTGAGCCAGAAATGGCCATCATCACTAACCAAAATTTTGGTCGGAAACTGCGATCTTCCCGTTTCTCACCGAATGCTCATTTCCATAATACAGTTGCCAACATTTGCAGGTAATTTTTTTCAAAAAATAAATGCCATAAAATGTCCTTTCAAATTACCAAAAAAGATTCCACACTTGAGTTGAATTTTTATAATTTTTTTGTTCTAAAAAAATACCTCTAGATGGAACAGCCTATATAATAATTTGTTTTTAACTGACTTAAAGTCAATCTTGTAATCCAATTATTTATACGCAATATGTAGCATAATTTTACAATAAGAAAATTAGAGAACACTTGTCCATCCTACCGGGGCTTTCAAGTTTTTAGAGTAGAATTCTTTAAACCAGGATTTTGGGTTTAATGCTAAGTTAGAGTGATGTGAAGTGGTAGGAGTGGAAAGCAAAACCTCAATAGTTATCTACACTGAGCCGAAAATACAGAGATTTTTTTAACCATGTGTCTGGTTAAATTTTTCATGGTAAATGTTTGAAAACGTAGACCAAATAACGTTATATTAGGTCAAATGTGCTAACAAAATAGTTAAGTTAACATTCAAAAGAGAGGCAGAAAAATGTGCGACATTAACAATAATGTAAAGATCATTTACTTTGTTATATACGAAGTTCAGAATTAGGTTACACGAAGTTGCAACAATTGCGACTGTCTTATCCCCCCACTCTTTTTCATATCTTCCTCTGCTCTGAACGTTTGTAATTGTGAGAAATATCATAAGACAATTTATCTCGCTCTTTTAAAAAACGACCACCCACTGCAAATGCTAGCTGTACAATCTTCATAGCGCAATATCATTGCTATTCGCACAGTTCGAAGACCATACGCAAAGTGTAATTCTCATTAATCATAATAGGACTCCCGTATAAGCGATTTGATTTGTAGCCGAAGTAATCGTCCCCAAAGACTGCTGAAGAAAAACCTTTGCAGGTTTAGAAACAGCTGTACAGTCAGCCTGGCAACCGTAGCCAATACATTTCACCAATTCTGAAAAGGAAACAACAAAAAGGTCTCGAACGAGAATAAAAACTGTTCAAGTCATAGCAATGCAAAAATACCGAATATATGTAAACAAAACAAAAACATAATTAGCAGGTTAATTTAATATTAAAAATTGTAAAATTAACTATATTTCTGGTTAAAAAAGGTAACGAATAATTAGTTAACTTAACAATAAAAATGATTTCTATAACAATTTTCATAGTTTATAGTACTAACAATTTCATTGTTAAATTGAACATGTATTGTTTCAATGAATTAACTATGAAATTTTAATATTAACAATTTTCATGGTTAAAAACAATACATTGTTAAAACAACAATAATTATTTTAATAATAACAGTTTAAATGGTTAAAAAACCCAACATTGAATTGTTAAAACAACAATAATTATTTTAAAATTAACAATTTTCATGTTAAAAAATTCAACCTTAGAATAGTTAAATTAACTATTATTATTGTTAAATACCAGTCAACAACAAACTGTTCAATTTGAACTTTATATAACGTAAACTCCAAATCATGTTTATTTATGGTTAAGTTAACATTGTATAAGCTTATTTTTTTTCTCAGTGTGGCTAATAAGGGCCATAGGGTCCCAGAAATCGACCCCTTAAGGCTATGGAAGCATCGGTCACCAAAAAGAAATAATGTCATTTCGACACGTAAGATAATTTCTACGTTTCAACTAAATTTGAGGCCTTAGTCCAAGTTCCCTAGTGTGTCTAAAAATAGGTACTTTCAAATAAGGACATGTGGGTACTATGGAATTTCGGCTCCAGATCTACGAGCCCTACGAACTCAACAATAGGACCTTCTTTAAATTTACTCAGAAATCGAATATGACTTTTGATTTGGCTAATTTAGACGCTCTGTCCCATTGGCTTATGATACATGGGGCCCGAAAATGAGGTCATGTCAAACATAGAGCCTCCACCAACAACCATATCCCCCACTTCTAACAATGCCATAATAGAACGAATACCATGGCGGAGAGTACTCGTATAAAAGTTTCAGCGTGTCCGATTTTACGAATTCTCATTGCTTGTAGGTAGATAAACCCACAGGGGACGATTAGGGTCACTTGATTTTCTTTAGGTGATTTCAAGAGCTGCCCTGCAGGACTTAAATGCATCGTCTATGTTTATGGGTAACATTGGTTGGTGTAGACATTATTGGTGTAGACATTAACTCTACCAGTCGGTTAGTGCGGAGCTCAAATGAAAAGTAGTCATGTACTACGAGGTCGGACCAGAGACTAAATTCTGGTGCCGCGGGAGGTCAGAATTCTTTGCCAACCGAATGTAGGTGAATGCACGTACTATCTGTGTAATTAAATGATACGATTATACATTATTTTGGAAAAGAGTTGTAAGACTCTTCTCCTGGTGAGTATCCCCAATATCCTTAAAGTCTATCTCATCACATTTGCGAGCAATAGCATCATTTCAACATTTATTTTAAAAATGTTATAATTTTTAAATTGAAAATACACGTTGTCATAGTGATTGCATTGCCCACACAGCCTCGATGGCGCAGTAGGCAGCGCGTAAGTCTCATAATCTTAAGGTCGTGAGTTCGAGCCTCACTCGGGGCAGTGATTTTTTGCAATAATAGAAAAATATCTGTTGGAGATGAGTGTTGGTTGGTTGTTGCGTCGCGTAGCATTTTCGTAGTCCTATTTAAATCGAATAAAATTAAAGAACAGAAAAAGTAATATGTATATATGTGCAAATATATTCTACTTAGCTAGCTGGCGTCGCGCTTCATCAATATTTTTATTGCAACGAAATTAAAATTTAGTGAGTGAATGTGCATTCAAAATAACATTCGGCAATGATCCTAAACATTTGAACCTTTAGAGTAAATCTGATAATGCCTGTTATCAATTGAAGAAAGGTAAGGTACGCGCATCTATCTTTTATTGCATTCTGAAAAAATCGTTTTATATAACTTTTTTTCCCAAACTGATACTAAAATTTTATTGGCCTTTAGATTTTTGTCTCTATGACATGGAACCTTTCACGTTATGGTTTTTCTTTTAAATCTTGGATAAATTTCGAAATACATACTATTTCATCACACAGAGAACAGATTCTTTGTCACAACCGAATTTATTGGCAAATGAATAATTAAGGTTGCAATAACAATAAAGTTATTATCAGTATAACCAAATGTTGGTTGGTGCGCTGCAATTGTCTGTAACTGAAACTTAAGGTATCGGTAAAAGTGACAAAGTTCCGCAACCTACACAATTTTTGCTAGACCGAAATATTCATTTATCCAACATGATTTTTTTTCATTTTGTTTTTATCTTAAAAATAAAAGATTTTTTAGTCTTCAACGAGCTTAACATGTACGTAAATTAAATATTACACTTTTAATAAATTTTACTTTAGAAAAGGATGGTCTTGAATATGAGGTCGTTTTAATCGCCTCACCTCATTGGTACTCACCTCATTGATGACTTTTAAAGTAGTTAGAGCTAATTCAAGAGATCTTGCATTTACAATAAAGGGAAATACTCACTATGTATATTTGTATACCAAAGAGCTTCAATTCCATATGTCTAGATTGTTTACAATATTGATTTATTAAATAGAACCTTGTTCTCTAAAGCAAGTCCAGATTTCGGACCTATGAGCCAATACTGTTTTTCAGTCTATTTTTGTAATGCGACCGTTCAACGTCAGTCGTCTATCTAAAGTATACGTAGAGCCAGATATTTTACACTACTTGTAATTTAAACTAAAAAATACTCTTTTTTACATCCTTCATGTAAACTAAAACCTAAAGATGATCAGGTCGTTATCTCGATGCAAAAGTGGAGGAAATAAGGAAAAAAATTTACACACACACTTTTCTGGAAAGAAAGTGGTTAAAACTACAAAAAAAACTGTTGTAATAGAAAAATTTCGGTTGCAATCAGCAAAAGTTTATAATCGTAATTAAAATTCGGTTGGACAAGCTGCAAGATAATTATTACTGTATTGTACACACAACTAATTGATCGTTCATACCAATGAAACGCGAATAAGCTATTAAGCTGCCTAAACTGGTGGTTATGGCAACCAATAGTCTTGTAAAAGAAAAAAAATATTATACCATTTATTGGGGATGATAACTTAAATTTAATTATAACCGAAAAAACCTATAGATGGCTCTGAATGTGTAGTCTCATTACGAGGGCGACCGCAAAACTAACTGGCCTGGCACATTTTCTGTTTTACTAGCAACTTTTTTTTTGTTTTTTAAAAGCAATCTTTTATAAGCCATCTGTCAAAATTTCCGAAATATTTAATGATTATTTTCTTTGTTACATGTGATTGAAGTAAACAAGTTTTATACTTTTTGAAAAATGGAAAATAAAGAGTTTCGTGCGGTAATTTAACACTTGTATATGAAAGGTATACTCCACAATTAATCAAAGATGAATTGGATTCTGTTCATGGTGATAATGCACCATCATACTCCACCGTGAAATCCTGGGTTCAACAATTTAAAATGGGTCGTTCAAGTACGGAAGATGAACAACGCTCAGGAAGACCGAAAACATTAGAAAAATATTTAATGAAGTGACTAAAGATAGACGAATAAAGCTCAGAGAACTTGCTGATATTGTTAAAATACACGAAAAACAAGTTTGGAGTATTTTACATGATGAACTCCACATGAAAAAGCTATCCGCAAGATGGGTGCCGCGTTTGTTGACTTTGCCCCAAAAAATCGTCCGTTGGACCAATTCCGAGGAGCTTTTAGCGATTTATCAGCGTAATACAATAGAGTTATTGCACCCATTCATAACTGTTGATGAAACATGGATCCATCACTACATCCCAGAATGCAAAGAACAGTCAAAACAATGGATAGAAGCTGGTAAAAGTGGTTCCAAGAAGGCGAAAACTGTTAAGTCAGCAGGAAAAGTAATGGCCACAGTATTTTGGGATGCAAGGGGTATACTATTTATTGATTATCTTGAGAAAGGAAAAACTATAAATAGTGAATATTATTGTGCATTATTGGACCGGTTGAGTGAAGAAATCAAGATAAAACGACCGCATTTAGAAAAAAAATTCTTTTTCATCAAGATAATGCTCCTTCACACACTGCATTTTTAACTCAACAAAAACTGGCCGAATTACGATTTGAAATTGCTCCGCATCCACCATATACGAGTAGTCCAGATTTAGCTCCTTCTGATTATTTCTTGTTTCCAAATTTAAAAAAATTTCTCGGTGGCAAAAAATTTTCGTCCAATAGCGAGGTTATTGCTGAAACTGAGGCATATTTTGAAGGTCTTGAAAAATCTTATTTTTCGGATGGAATTAAAAAACTTAAAAACTTGAAATGAAGTGTATTGAGTTGAAAGGAGATTATGTTGAAAAATAAATAATAATTCCAAAAAAAGGTTCTTTTTATGTTAGGCCAGTTACTTTTGCGGTCGCCCTCGTACAGGCGGTAATGTTGAACTCTAGTTTCGAGGGCAATTGTTTGAAAAAACTTTAAAAGTGATAGTTCTCTGATACAGGTCGTCACGGACCCAAAATCGTGATTAAAACAGTATGCAGGCACAAAAATCTGCGTCATTTTGCAATTTTGTAAAAAAAAACTTGTCACCTATTAAAAAATAGGTGCGAAGGTCTCAAGCCGGTTAATCCCTCTTCAATATCCATAAAACGGGTTGTTTAATGTTATTTTTTTGGTTTGCGAAGGCGTCGTAAAAATAAAACAATTTAATTATCACTGACCGTTTCCTTTCTAAATTGAGGAAAATAGTAGAAAAGATGATGAAAGAAATAAACCCAAAAAATGAATACGCATAAAATTAATTTTTTTGAGTTTATTTCTTTAATCATCTTTTCTACTATTTTCCTCAATTAGGAAATGAAACGGTTTTTGGCATCCGATGAAAATTTTAAAATTTTTTGTGAACAATTGCGATATGTGAAATTTTAGATCCAAATATTCTTTTCAGTTGATTTGGATACTTCGTATGTTCAACCAATACTTCAGGTCCACTTACTGAAAATTGCAGAATACCAACTAACACTCGGTTGTACTGTTGGAATACTCGATTGCATGCAACCTAAACATTCGGTTGGCGAAACAAAAACCGGTTGTGGCACGAAAAATCGGCTGCGGCATTTTTTTACATTTTTTTAAACATTTTTTTTAAATAAGCCTACATTCGAACAAATAAACAAAGCTTTACCAAGAAGCAACCCGTTACTCCGTTTTAATAAAATATTTGTTATCATCACCAATAATTGGTTGCAGTAGTTAATTTGCTGCAAGTCTATTGCGAAAACTATCTATATTTTGGCATTTCATTGGTATGATCGATCTATTGGTTGTGTGCACACTACTTCGATCATTGTCATCATTCGGTGATGACAACGGAAATTTATTTTTTGCAACGGATATTTTTGTAGTTCCGACTGAGTTCCAAATCCAAATTTTTTCTCTATGTGATTAATAACTTATGAGATATATACGAGAGACACTTCACGCTGCCTTCTTATATAGCCTCGATGGCGCAGTAGGCAGCGCGTAAGTCTCATAATCTTAAGGTCGTGAGTTCGAGCCTCACTCGGGGCAGTGATTTTTTTGAATAAAAAACAAAACAATTATGGCAAAGTGCTCCTCAATGAACCCACATCTCTCTCAGATGTTTATTGAAACACAATAGAAAAATCTTTCTCTAGACAAAATAAAAAATATGCATTACTTTGGCTGTGTAATCGCACTTTCGGGTCTTTGACTTTGTGACATCGGCCTCGGCCATCATCATCAGACAAGATTTTCGAAGGTGTCTCTATGCCATTTGTGAATATTTGATACAGACCAAAAAAAGAAAACAAAGAAAGTAAAACGTACAAAAACAAAAGTTCACCTAAAATCAGAATGCATTATATACTACTGAATTTTGATTAAGAATATGGGGGCCCATAGTCCGTCCACTAATATAAATATCTAATATAATTATAAGGCTGTCGAAAAGTTATCTCTGAAATTCTTGAAATGCATTCATTCTTTTAAAAATTTTCCGAGAAATAATTACGATTCATCGGCCGTTCCTTTTGTCTCCGTAGCTGAGGAGGTAATTCATATGTCTCATTTCGAACTCCAGAGATGACAATTTATTTTTCTACCTTAAGAATATTTTCGTATGGTTTGTACTTTTTTTTAATTCAAAATCTTCGTAAAACGTCAATGAAAAACGATTTCACCAAATAAAATTGTCGCTTTCACTAATTTCGCCACTTTTAAAATATACGAAGATAGCCCACACTTATTTATAGCCTCGATGGCGCAGTAGGCAGCGCGTAAGTCTCATAATCTTAAGGTCGTGAGTTCGAGCCTCACTCGGGGCAGTAGTTTTTTTTTGAAAATCAATATTTCCTGCTCGAAATTATGGCACAATGTCAGTAACATCATATGTGACGCGCAAAATAGAAAGGGACCTAAGGGTAAAAACCAGTTTTGTTCAGGAGAGCGATTTTAAAGATTTAAATACGTGTATCTTTGGTGTACCATCACTTTCATAAAACGCGCATATCTCTGGGAGGGAACACTTTTGGGGCATGGGATCGGTCTCATGCGATGCTCAGATGTTGTCCACTTCAAAAAAAAGTGAAAATAGATTTTTTTAGCCTTAGGTCCCTTTCTCTATGCGCTGTCACATATATCTGCATTGAACGAATTTAAGAGATGTAACGAATGTGTAAACAAATATTAGTATATTTGTTGCTAAAATTTGAATATTCATAAATTTTTGAGAGAGCTAATTCACTTTAAATTTTAAACACCCCTTTTGTTAATAATTTTGGAGGTAACGCTGCAGTTTTATTTTTCAAATTTGTTTTTGTTTTAAATAACAAAATCGCAGTTTTCACTTCAGTGTTCTCAAAAATTGTCAAATTTAAATTTCGAAAAAGCCTCCCTAAGTTTTTTTATAGTTAAACACTCAGGGGATATCCCCTATTATTTAGTGCAATGCGTTGGTAGTAGGGAATCAGAGGGGGGAAAGAGGATGTAATGTTTATTGACATTTGTCTTGAATTTCTGGGTGTCGTAATTGGTGGGAAATACATTGGCCGGATGTATATTCCACATACGGACAACGAACAAATTCGATCTGTAGTGTATAGTTCGGTCATTCGACCAATCGATAACAAATGGGTGTGAATTCCAGAAAAGTCGAGTAGTTCTGCCGTACGTTCTAACGTCAGGAATAAGTCGACAGATGGCCGTGGAGCACACACCATGAAAGTAGTGACAGAACAGCGACACACATCCCACATTCCGACGATGCTCGAAGAAGACAATTAAGTTGGATACCCCACTGTAACCTATCAGCACCATCGCTCTCCTTTGAATACGGTCAAGTAGCTCAATGGATGATATTGGAGCACCTGCCCATATATTGAAGTTGTATTCTATCTTAGGTCTGATATACTTACATAGGTTGTTTAGATTGAAAAGATCAGAAAAAGTGAAAAGTGAAAAAGACTTGAGTATTTTTTTCGACACTTCGAATACATATCTCGCCCAACAAGCCTCACATTGTATCCTCATGCCCAGAACATCAATAGCACCTGATTGTTTGACAACCATAGCATCGATAGATGCTGACGACCCTAATAGGTCAGTGAATCGCTTGAGAGACAACACTGCGTCTTTCGCCCATTAACTACTACTCTATTCACTTGAGCCTACTGTCTTCATTATTTTGACGACTTAGCCTACGGACAGAATGACAGAGGTTTTTGCCGGTTTTTCCTTTTTAATAAAAACTAACAAAAACACTGTTTTTAAAAAATTTTGTTTTTGTCGAGAAATAGGGACAAAAATTTCAAGTAATAAAAAACACGGTTAAAAAACCGAAATGCCGGGTTTTTGCAAACCTCGGTTTTTTGGACACTTTAGTCCGTATATTGCAATTAGGTTGTTTTGCGCGGTGTTGCCATATAAAACTTAGAAATGCGATTTAGCTGGACATAACATATAACAAGGATTAGCATAGGCAGTAAATAAGTGAGGAACCAAACTACAGAGTTTTCCATTAAGGACATAACAATTGCATATATTGATAAAACACAGAATATTTAAGATATAAAGTTCAAACTCATTCCAGGTTACATTTTAAGATTCCGATTCCGGTTGATCATTAAGAGCCCGTGTACAGCGATATATTCTTTGGACTTAATTTTCCACCACTCTTGCACACATTTCGATCGGAACGTTGGCAATTTCGCGTTGGAAGTTGTCTCTGAGCTCGTCTGAAGTCGCAAACACGACCGGACCATTTCTCGAGATAACATTCACCGAATTTGCCTTTCAGTAAATCGATTGTAACGCGTGCTGTGTGGCTGGTGGCAACGTCTTGTTGAAACCACTTATCGGCGATGTAAAGCACATACAATTCTGGCCAAAAAAAAAATATAACATGGCACGATAGCGCTCTCCATTGACATTAACATGACGATTGTTTTAATCGACAAAAAAATACGGTTCAACCACACACTCATTTTTTGCATATGTGACAGCGCATAGAGGAAGGGACCTAAGGGTAAAAAAAATAATTTTCACTTTTTTTTTGATGTGGACAACATCTGAGCATCGAATGAGACCGATCCCATGCCCCATAAGTGTTTCCTCCCAGAGATGTGAGCGTTTTATGAAAGTGATGGTACACCAAAGATACACGTATTTAAATCTTTAAAATGCCTCTCCTGAACAAAACTAGTTTTTACCCTTAGGTCCCTTTCTATTTTGCGCGTCACATATGTAATTGTGTCTCTAAAGCACAGGTGGTTTTGTTGCTGTGCAATAACGCATATTTTGTTGATTGACAAAACCTTTAAGCCAGAAATTTAAGTTTCAGCGCTGAAGATGATTTTTTTTTGAGTAAGCGCTCTCAAAGTTGCGACCACCGACTAAATATTTCGTTAGGAATTTTTTGATTTTCAAGCCATGTTGAAAATGGTGACTTCGACGAACGTTTCGACACTGAAAGATCAATAAATATATGTCCCTATTGGAAACTCCTTTAGATTGGATTCCAAAGCACTACTTAAGAAGCGATGACAAAGTTGGTAAAAAAGAACATTCGTCCTATAACAAGTCTTTGTAAAAATCATTGGATCCCATCCAATTTTGAATTACTTCCAGATCACAACAGTCGGATTTTTCTGCTTCTTTGGATGGCCGCAATCGCTATGTCTACCGACCAAAATTTTTGGGTAACCTTTAAGGGTTGTAACGAATATTCGCATCATATTGATGCATTAACATTTGCAAAACCAATTTTAGAATATTCGCATTCGCTAAAACCAATTTTGGAATATTCGCAAAAAGATATTTCAGTTAAGCATAAAGTTACTTCGAAACTTAATCCTTTGTGAATTATATTTCGAAAATGTTTGTTTTCCCTTGAGTCTTGTACTAAATCACCTTTTTTTATATAAAAATATGTCTGGCACACTGCAAACAATTATATTTTTCTATTTTATGAAGTGTGATTCATTCATGACTGAATTTCTCCCGAGCTTTTTTTTTGGCTCATTTCATGATAATATGTCTATCAAAGACCATGCCCGAAAATGCAGGGGCAAAATGACAGCGGTTAGAAAATTTTCGAGTTGGAGTTTGTTTTTTTTTCTCTTAAAAGATAGCCCTACCTCTTACCTTTCCAAAATTACCTAACGAAGCCCAGAGGTCCTACCGTTTATGAATCACCCTGTATAATATTACGATAACAAAAAACAATTGTTCGCCTTTTCATTCTTATTCGCAAAAATCTAATTTGGAGTATTCGCTTTCGCAAAAATGTATGTTTCAATATTTGGTATTGCATTTGCTTCGCACTAAATATATTTCATTATTCCCTTTCGCTAAACCCACTTTCGTTACATCCCTACAACCTTATGACTTGTTTTATTATTTCTTTATAAACAAAATTTAACATTTTGTCATACTATTTTCCTTATTATGACAGGACAAAGAAGATCCAAGTGACTAAACTTTTGAAGTCATTTGTTGGTCATTCGATTTCCTGAGAAATAACAAAAAACTCATAATGACTTTCCTTGTGAAAGTATTCTAAATTTCAACAAAACAAAAAAAAACTCAATACTTTTATTCTTCAGTTCTTAAATGGCAGATTATGTAATAAACCAATCTTTACGTTTTCCCCCACCCAATTGTCATTGCCCTCCGTTACTCCCAAAAGTATGCAACAAGAATTTCAAAGAAATGCTGCTGGCCACAGGAGAAGTGAAATACAATTTGTTTTTCTACAAAATTCAATTGAATTTTTGACAACTGAATAAATTTGTGCTAAATCGGAGAAATTTATGCTAAAGTGAACAAAATAGTATACACAAAAAAGAAAGACAAGAAAAAAATAAAATGTCAATGAAGGCTCCCAAAAGTATGCAAGGAAATTTCATTTCGAAAGTAGCAAGGCTGCAGCTAAAAGTGTGCAATACAATTGTTTATTTATTTTCAAAGAGTCAGGCAACTGGAAGCAAAACAAAAGTATGCTCCTTCCCTCGATGTGTAATAAAACAATTGTTTTAAATAATGTGTAGGGCGGGGAAACTAGAGCAAAAGTAATTTTTCTTTAAAACGAAAAACAACAAAGCAGAAAAAATAACATTTTGAAGTAAAGGTAAAAACTAAACTAAACCATTAAAATAAGGCTGGAGTAAGGGGGGAAAAAGACAAAACGTCCGGGTCCTTATTGTTCCTAAAGCAACAATAAACAGAATACATCAAGCATTATGGTTAAGCCAACAGGAAACTATAACTCCTAACGTCCTTCCGTTGCTCGGTTGCTTTCAATGTGAACTCAATTCTGCCTCCCGTCCTACAATGAATGCTTCAATTAACATTTTAAAGGGGTCATGGAACCACACATCATTGTGGTTTGGTTAATAGAACAATTGAGTTGATTTTAAAAGTGTATAAAGTAGAGATGCCCTGAGATAAAGTATGAGTGCCGAAGCGGGAGCTGGTATGAAGGGGGGAGTATACATAACACATTTCCTTTTCAAATAAAGCTGCAATTGTATTGTCGTTGTGGCTTCCAATTAAAAACATAATGGTTAATTGAATTGCATTGATGTGATATTTTAATGATAAGACAAGCTCAAACACCAATTGCTAGATATGCTACTGCATCTATATTCACATACATATAAGTATGCTTCTAGATATTACTAGATATGCTACTGCATCTATATTCACATACATATGAGTATGCTTCTAGATATTACTAGATATGCTATTGCATCTATATTCGCATATGTACATATGCATCTATAACACAGCGGCGGAAATCCTGAGCCTTTCTCCGGATAGACATATCGTCAGCAGGCCTTTCGTGATATCTAATAATCTAATAGTCGTCTATTTTCCCCACAAGGTTTGCTAGAAACGACAATTTTGTGCTTTGTCCAGTCCTCCGAAATACACCCTATAAGAAATACTACCAGTTTTTATAAGTGCCTTCCAAAAGATCCGGTATGGGTTTTCATTAATACAGGGTGGAGTGCGGTAATTTGCTTTTTTGCACTGCCGGCTGCCGCGGAACTGGTCGAAGAGAGTTAAGAGTGTGCGTGGCTTATAGTGGCCGACGAGAGATTTGTATTCGTCTGCCTTTCAGATGCCATCATTTATTGGACACGTGAGGCGAGGTCATTTTGTGTTTAGAAGTATTTTTCAAATGCACACTCGATCATTGCAGTGCAGCGTGCTTTTCGTTTACGATTCGCTGTTCCCCCACGTGGACGTGTTCCTGGACGGCAATCAATTGTTAATTGGGTAACTTCATTTAGAACAGCAGGGCATTTGTCATGTGTATGAAGGGGACCTGAGAGAAGGATTACAACACCACAAAACATTGAGAGAGTTAGAGCATCAGTACTGCAATCTCCAAAACGCTCTGCTTGGAAGCAATCACTTGCTCTTGGCATTTCCTGACGTTCTCTCCACCGGATTCTTCGTGATGAACAGAATTTTCACCTGTTTAAAATGTGCGTGGTCCAACAATTATCTATCAGCACAGAACTATTTGCGGCGGACCTCTTGGTAAGCCATTCTTGCAACTTTACTCCGTGACGCAATTGTGTTCTTTTCTGATGAGGCACATTTTCACTTCAGTGGGTGTGTAAACCAAACGAATATGAAGAACATCGGTCCGCGTCACTGTGTGGTGCTCCATACCACGAGTAGTAGACCCTTACCTTTTCCAGGATAACCGTCTTACCGTAACTGTGAACTTGACGCAATGCAATTAAAGGATACATTGTTTTATCAGGTTGGTGCCACTGCACACACAGCGAGGGTTGCCATGAATTGTTTGGAGGCAAATGTTTCCTCGAAGGCTTATCTCTTTGAGGGGTGGTGTGAACATTAGCCAGATACACTATTTAAACCCATATAAATTTAAAATTCCCTTACTGTTCAACCTTATTAAAATATAAAATACATTTTTCTAAGATTCATAATTTTTTGATTTCATTCCTAAATAAGCAAATTTCGCGCTCCGCCCTGTAGTTATTCATTTATAGTTATTTAATGAAAAATTGTTATCAAATATATGAAACATTTAATAATTGAAGTTCTCTGTCGAAAAATGATTGTATGGGGTGATCCTTCCAGAGATATTTTTTCAGAACAATAAAAATATAAAAATTCAAAACAAGTGGGGAATCTTTATTGGTAATATAAAAGGACATTCTATGACATTTATTTTTTGAATTTAATTTCCTTGAAATGTTGGCCGCAACTACGCCTCAGGGTTTCCATTCTGAGGGTCCAATTTTGGATGACTCGTTCGAGCATTTAGACAGGTATGGCTTTAATGACACGCATAATGTTGGCTTCCAAAACCTGAATCGTAGCTGGTTTGTCAGCATAGACTTTGGACTTTACTTAACCCAAAAAAAATGTCTAAAGGTGTGATATCACTCCATCTTGGCTGCCAACTCACCTATCCAAAACGTGAAATTAGCTGCTTTTCGAAATGACCTTTCAATAGATCCATTGTATGGCAAGTGGCATCGTCTTGTTGAAACAAAATGTCGCCGAGATCACGAGCTTTAATTACAGGTATCAAAAAGTCGGTTATCATGGCACGATAACGGTCACCATTGACGGTTACGTTCTCACCGGCATCATTTTTGAAGAAATATGGACCGATGATTCCACCGGCCCACAAACCACACCAAACAGTTGTTTTTTCTGGATGAAGTGGCAACTCTTGAACCTCTTCTGGTTGCCCTTTGTCCCAAATGCGGCAATTTTGCTTGTTTACATACCCATTGAGCCATAAATGGGCCTTATCGCTGAACAAAATTTGGCTCGAAAACATCGGATCTTTTTGGAAATTTTCAAGAGCCCATAGAGCGAAGCGATGTCGCTTGGGAATGTGGGGCGGCTTCAGTTCTTGCACAAACTGTATTTTGTACGCTTTCAACTTAAGATCTCGACGTAAAATGCGCCAAGTCGTTCCATACGTCAGTCTGAGTTGCTGCGAACGGCGCCAAATCGTCTATTCACGGTCTTGGTGTACACTCTCAGCTACGGCCGCTACATTTTCTTCACTGCGTGCTGGACGTGGTCTATTCGGTCGAATATCATCCAATAATGAATGCTAGGTCTCAAGATGGGTGATGGTGTTGCAAATAGTACGCTCAGTAGGCCGATTATGTTGACCATAAGTTAAACGAAGTGCACGAAACACATTCTTCACAGAACGTGTATTTTCGTAATGAAGTTTGTAAACGATTTGTTAACGTTGTTCAGGCGAAAGTCTTTCCATGATGAAATGCCATACTAAACAAAAATAACATGACAGCATGGCACGACTCACACGAGATCGGTCAAAAAAGGCTTATACTTGAATCACACTTTATTCGGAAGGAATAATTTGAACGAGGCAAAATAGAAATCGATGGATAAATAAATATTTTTTTAAGAAAAAATAAATTCTACCCTTGCTATTGAACAGACCTCGTATATTGTTTCGGGTCGAAATAAACGTTGCCTAAAGACTGCCTAAAAAGAATGACGTGTCCGTTAACCACTCACCAAACTTCTGGAAAGATATTTTGCACGAAGCCTTCTTTATCATGCAGGGCTCCTAGGCAGTACGAGTATTCTTTTGCACCTGGCACGCGCTAGAAGAAAAGAGATTGTTAGACCTTCATTTCCTAGTACAGCATATGCTACCTTTAAATGCTTGTAAAATATAGAAAATATTAGAACTGACAGTATTAATCAGATCACATAAAAGGCCTTTCAAGAAGCCATTTCCTCCCCTGAGATAGACGGGTAAGGATGTGTATCTTGTAAATGATTAATTAGCCGCAATCAATGGATCACATCATAGGCAGTTAAATACACATACAAGTACACAATAGTATGCACACATCGCTCACACCAAACCTATTTCAAAGGAGCTCTCTTTCTGTCTCACTCGCTCAGGCGCCGCTCTGAGAAAATATCTCATTATGAAAGTAAACCTTTTGGTCGATGGTGCGCTGCACAGTGGGATCTGGACGGAAAAAATACAGTTTTTCGAGCGTAAAATATCAAAAATGTTTTGTGAAACTTTTGTTGAAAATAGTTTAATTAAGAGAAATGCAGAATATTTTTTTCAAAATAACGCCGCAAAGGTTTTGTGATTTAAGTGAAAGTGATTTAAAAATAACCTTTAGCGAGTTGAAGCAAGCTTGGCTATGACATATTCGCTTAAAGTATTTCTTGAATAATTTTTTTTCTACAAATTACAAATTTTTAAATCACACGGTTTGTGATGCCTAAAGCCAATCACTTCTTGTAAAGGGTGGTTAAGTTTTAAGGGCCGACCTTGATTTTGAATAAAATACAAATTATTTTAGGAAATTATTGTGATTTTTTTTTTGATAACATTGATATGGTTCAATTACGTATGGAACAAAATATCGGGCAAATGGCCGCCGCAACCTCGGCGGCACACCTCCATCCGATGGTCCAAATTCTCGATGACGCTGAGGCATAATTGAGGTTCTATGCCGTTAATGTGCAGAATTATCTCATCCTTTAGATCTCGAATTGTTGCTGGCTTATCAACGTACACCTTTTCTTTCAAAAAACCCCAAATAAAGAAGTCCAACGGTGTCAAATCACATGATCTTGGCGGCAAATTAAAATCGCCAAGACGTGAGATAACGCGGCCATTGAATTTGTCGAGCAAAAAAGCTATTGTTACGATAGTTGCATGGCAAGTGGCTCCGTCCTGTTGAAACCACATATCGTCCACATCCATGACTTCCCATTCGGGCCATAAAAAGTTACTATAGCGAACACCATTCACAGTAACTGCCGGACCGGCCTCATTTTGGAAAAGATACGGCCCGATCATGCCGCCAGCCCATGAACCGCACCAAACAGTCACTCTTTGTGGGTGCATTGTTTTTTTCGAAAATCACTCTTGGATTATCTTTCGCCCAAATGCGGCAGTTCGGCTTATTGACGAATCCACTGAGTTGAAAATGTGCCTCATCACTGAAGATGATTTTCTTCGAAAATTGATCATCCACTGTTGCCCTTTCTTGCCACCATTCTGACCATTGACGACGTTTGGAATGGTCAAGAGGCTTTAGTTCTTCAGTCAATTGCACCTTGTAAGCGTGTGTCTTTACGTATAATATTCATCAACGACGAGCGAGAGAGGTTTAATTGTTGGACACAACTACAAGTTGAGGTGGACGGCTCTTCAGCCACACCATCGCGAATAGCAGCAACATTTTCCGCAGTACGAGCTTTACGAGCATGCAATGGTGTTTTAACATCTCCTACAGACACGGTTTGCTCACATTTTTCCACGATTTTTCCGATTGGACGCACATTTGGACTATTAAATTGACCGAAAAATTCACGAAGTGCACGATATGCATTTTGATTTGAACGCCCATTTTCATAATAAGCCTGAATAACTTTAACCCGTTGCTCGCTTTTGTATCTTTCCATGGTTCAAATTGAGTTAGTCTGAAATTGAGATATATCAAATGAAATGCAGAAAATACTTGACGTTTAAGTGGGTGCGGTTCACATTCAATATCGGCCCTTAAAATTTAGCCACCCTTATATAAAGAAATTTTAACATTTTTGGGTAAAGTTTTGAAGTTATCGTTTTAACGACCACTTTCTTGTTTAAGATCAAGAAAGTGGTCATCTAAACGAAGCTCTGCGGTATATGCCTAAAATTTTCATTCATTTCAATGGGCTGAAACATAATTTCTTTCCGTCGTTATCTAGTTGATGTAAGCATATTTAAAAATATAGTATTTCAACATAAATTTTGAAGAAAAAAATATTGTATAACCATAATATTTTAAAAATATTTATGATGGCACTCAATAATAAGTCAGTGTTTCTTGTTTTTCTAGGACAAAAATAGGTGAGCTCAATCGACCTCGCCATTTTGGTTGCAGAAAAATAAAAGGAGGGAGTGTATTTGATTTAATAAATAATTTTCTGCTAGTATTTGCTAATGTAAAACAAATGTATACATTTTATAAAAAAAAATCCGAAAAATTTCATTTCTGTAATTCAAAGAAATACTATATAAAATGGTGTATAGTTTTAGGTGCATGTTTTTTTATAATAATAATTCAATAATAAAAAAACATTTGTTAAAGATAATTTAACAACTGTTTAAAACAAATCATAAGAAAAGAACAGACAAAAAATAAAAAACACCTTAATAAAAAGTTTCGGATGTCTACCAAGTGTCGAAAAAATATCCCTAAAATTATGCACTGAAAAATATTGTATGCCTGCCAATTATTCGATAGTTTTTTAGTAAAAATTTATTTGGAATTATTGGTAATTTAAAAGGAATGGTAAGCAATGGCTCCCTATATTTTTAGCTAACTGAACAGGCTTTCGATATTTATATAGAAGTAAGTGATGCTAGACATCGTAACAAACTTCAAAGAGTTACATCAGTGTTTTCGAAAACCGTTAAAAATTAAAATTAATTTTATTAACATTTTTAATAAAATTAAGGACTCAAATGCAAACACTGGTAGTAATTTTTATTAACAAAGATATGAAAACTAGGAAAACACAACGATATTTAGTTATACGTTATATGAGAGGTAGACGTGCCGGTGAGCGGATTTGAACAAAAACTTTTTTTGTATTCTATTTTTGCGAAAATTCAAAGTTCAGCTAGATTATATATATTTTTTGCCGCAGCTTGTATGAAAAAATCCCACTGTGCGCTGTGAGGTTTTTGATGGCAATACACTCATATTGCATCTGCCAGTTGCGGAATTATTGAGGCCTTTAGCTGAAGAGGCATGAAAATATACCTTTGGAGGATTCAAATGTCAATGACTAAATTTGCAACTTTATAAAGTGTGGGCAAACCATAATGGCCAATGGACTACAAAGGGCCAACTAAAAATTGTGGTCTAAGTAAGTCTCCTCAGAGACAGCCGCTTCTAACCTTATCATAATGCACGATGTTTATTGTGAGTCACACCTTAACATCAAGTTTTATGCCCAACTTAATTAGACATTTGTTTGTTTCAGTGTTTGACAAGTTCAACCATGAAGAGGTGCCCAATGGAGCAGCACGTTGAGATTATTGAAGTCTTTTACAAAAATGGGCATTCAAATCAAAATGCATTTCATGCATTTGGTGATTTTTATGGTCAGCATAATCGACCAAATGTGTCCACAATCTGGAGAATTGTTATTAAATTTCAACAAACTTGGTCTGTAGGAATTGTTAAAGTATTTGTGCCTATCGCCCAGGTTGTTCTGCGGAAATCATAGATGTTATTCGCGAAAGTGTGGCAGAAGAGCCGTCAACTTGACTCGGGAATGATGTTCGCTATCGCGATATATAACGGACTTCTTGTGGCCAGAAATTGAGGATATGGACCTGGACGATATATGGCCACGAGTCACAGACAACGGAGCAATAACTCTTTTGCGCGAGCTATTCAATGGCCGCATTATTTCAGCCCGATGTTAATTGGCCGCCACCATAATGTGATTTGACACCGTTGTACTTTTTCCTTTGGGAATATTTCAAGATTAAAGTGTATGTCAACAAGTCAAGAACAATTCAAGAGATAAAGGAAGAGATCATTCGGTACTTTAACGACATTATACCTACATTAAGGCTCAGACTCATTGAACAAGTATGGACCACCGAAGTCGTGGCGAGCATTTGTCCGATATGTATTTGCACATATAATTGCCATAGATTCTTCTATCACAGAAATAAATATTAAGATAATTTTCTTAATTTTTGTTTGTTTTATTTACAATTAATATCGTGCGTTTTAGTTGGAACACCCTATACAGTTTTGTTGTCAGATAACCAATTCGATTACAACGCTCCCGAAATCAAGCCTTTTAAGATATCAAAAGGCATCGCATCTCATCGCTCTCTAAAATTCTATTCGAAGATCTTTGTAGAATTGCATCTCTCTTGAATCTCTCACAAGGCCTTTTTGTCTGTATATCACGTGATAGCCTCAAAATGCCCGCATCTGGGCGTTTTTATCTATGGCTTAGTATAGGCCTGTATGTACATAGCATATGTTTAGGGGCTTTCAAGCGAACAACAACAACTAGAAAATCATAGAAAAAGTATCACACACACATACACGCACGCCCGTGCCTCATATGCAGTTAAAGGCAGAGAGACATAATGATTGATATGTTAACTGCTGCATGTTAATAATGTGTGGCCATTGTGACATAAATGAATGGCAATTAGCTCGGCAAATGTGTTGTTCGGTGCACATGCGGTATGCCCAGTTTGTAGGGTGGTCTATGAAGTTAACCTGGAAGGGTTGTGTGAGGGGGGGATGCTGTGTAGTGGAATTTCATGTTAACATTTTGATACAACTTTGTGTACATTGTATCCTTTAGATTGTGTATAAAGTGCATCTAATTGATTGGAAAGCAAGTACTGTCAACAATTGCATGTATACTTTTGGGGGAAAACTTAAAGTGCACAATTTAATGTATACTTTAAGGGCGTAATGAAAATAAGTAATTTGAGTTTAATTTACTGAGCCTTTTTATATGAAAAGTTTACAAATTACTTGGATAATTAAGATATCGAAACTAAGGACAATAAAGTTTTATCTTAATTTCTGAAAATGTAGAACGGAACGGAATCATCAATAACATAATATTCTTTAAACGAGGTTTATGGGTTTAAATTAGAAGTAACTTACAGTGGTAAGACTGAAAAGCAAAACCTTAATAGCTAGTACTTATTTATACATTTGCAAAGGCAATATTTTCTTTAAAAAGATAGAAAAATTATTTGTTGTACATGCAGAGAAAAAACATGATTACTACATGGTCACGGCAATAGTAAAATGTTATCCGCAATAATAGTATGTTCGTCGCAACCATAGCATTGTTAACTGAATTTAGTTTTGAAAATAGTATAATTGCTGCAATATTAATATTGTTGAAATGTAACAATAGTATTATTGCCAAAATTAAAAATGAAAATATGTTTAAAGCAACAATATTAATATGGTTGGTGCGACAAAAATATGGTTGGTGCGTTTTATGTTAACAATAATATGATTACAGCAATCATACCGTATCATTGTAATTTTTCTTCATTTTAATATGCTGCTTTGGTTTTGTTTAACTGAAATATTTTTAATAAAAACGCTGACGTTTGTTTAAACTTATTTTTCTACTGTGAAATAAATCACTCCTATTATTTTGAATTTAATGTATTTTTGAATAGTTTTCGTAATTCAAATCTATTGTCGACAACTTAAACAAATTCTAATAAATTTTATTGGGAATAATAGTATAATTGTGTGTGACCATACTATGGTTGTAGGGATCATTACATGGTTGCGTGTGAATCATACTATGGTTGTGAGGATCATATAATGGTTGTATATATAATTGTTAGGATCATACTATGGTTGTGGAGATCATAGTATGGTTGAGTGTGAATCATACTATGGTTGTGGGAATCATAGTATGGTTATTTGTGAATGGTACTATTGTTGTGAGGATTATAGTATGGTTGTATTTGAATCATACTATTGTTGTGAGGATCATAATATTGTTGTACCACAACCATATA
Source organism: Hydrotaea diabolus (assembly GCA_963513945.1). Classification (NCBI taxonomy): domain Eukaryota; kingdom Metazoa; phylum Arthropoda; class Insecta; order Diptera; family Muscidae; genus Hydrotaea; species Hydrotaea diabolus. The sequence continues at coordinate 55,242,690 of OY740717.1, read as the reverse complement.
CCCAACAATAGTATTATCCACTTCGAATATTGTCACCACAACCATACTTTTTTCTGCGTGTAGCGATTATAGTTACTAGTCTGGATAGAAACTATTATTTAATAGTAAACGTGGCTAAATACTTTAAATGGTATTAGAAAATATGCTTCTAAAATTTTCTGGTACGACTTACTTAGGCTCGATCCCACGACAGCCGGTTCTTAGAACCGGATCGACCCGAAGTAGGAATTCTTCGGCCAAGGGCTGCCACCCCGGTACTATGTGCCGCTACTAGAACAACAGCAACTTACTTAGGCTGGCTCCACAAACTTTTGTTGGTGCAGGACTGCTCAGTAAATTATTTATAAGCACTTTGGTCTTGGACGTGCTTCCTCCAGTTTCATAACCTAAGGATCTTTGCATCATCCCTACGCAAAGATGCCTCCGGATTTAAGGTCCTGGAATTCTACAAACCAGAAATAATACCCGATAGCGCTCAATTGTATGGTATGGCGACAAATTATTAGCTCCAAACAGAGGTGCTTAATCCTCTGAATAGCTGAGTGGTGTAGAATATCTCATAGTCGGCCCAGCCCGACTATGCAGAGTGGTGTAGAGTTTTTTTTTCAGGAATTTTAATAAAGATATTAAGATTTGAACTACTCTGAACTTACGTCACACAGCCTTCTCTGCGTAAATGGCCATGACGAAACTTAAATTCTGATTGGCTACGAGTATCCAATTTGGATGTAATGCCGTCTCTCACTGCGAGACGTGTTATTCTCTGCACCAACGGAAACACGTGATTTCATTTGTCTGAATACCAACAATGACGAACGACACGTTCGCTATTTTCTCAGTCCCTTCATTTCCTAAACCTTCAGCAAAAGAAAGCAACAAAAAAACACGCCCTGTAACATGATGTCCTTTCCTTCAATCACTGTCTATCCTTAACGAATTTTTTGCAATATTTCAAAAAAATGTAGCCATTTGAACGACAGTTTAACGGATATAGCATCATTTCAACATTTCACTTCCATTCGCTCTCTCTATCTCTCCCACTGTCTCTAGTTTACCCACTCATGCACTCTCTCAGTCCCACTGAAGGAGGCCCAGCAGCCAAGCATTCCACAAATACTCGCATCACTGAGATGAGCAAAAAATTCTTATAAACAATTCACATTTTCCCTCGAATCTGTGATAGTTCGAGCGACAAACATTCATCGTTTGTCTCCGACAGCAACAACAACAAAATCAAAGTGAGCAAAATGTACGAATATCGGTTGGTCGTCCGGGGTCGGCCGGTTGGGCATCTCCTGGCATCGTGCAACAGCAGCAACAACCAAGCGAAGAATATTAAGTGAAAACATTTGATTTCGTTCAGATTTGGTAAAAGGTGCGGGTTGAGTTGGTCTCCAGTGCTAGTCGTACTGCGACGAAATCAAATGTTGTTCTACGTTTTTTTTTTGTCGTTTTTGTTTAAACAAAGACTTTGAGCTGAATGTTTTTTATGTCATCCGTTTGTTGCAAAACAACAGCAACAACAAACTATTCAACCTTTTGTTTGATTGTTGTTTGCTGATATTGTCGTTTTTGTTGTTGTTGCTACTGTCGCTGTTCGAAGGGGGTAGAGAAATTGTATTTCAAACACATTTTATTTATATTAAACAAAAAAAAAGATAAAAGAACGAGCAATACACACTAGCAAAGAAGCGGGTCTAGTTCTTTGGTGTGTGAGAAATTTTAATGACAGCTATAGCTCACATACTAGCTAAGCTCGAATCATTGGCCGTAACCACAACTGCACACCGAAAACAGTTTTGTTGCCACAACCGAATTTTTTTTCCATCCGAATGCTGGTGGTTGCACGTACTACGAGTATTCCTGTATTCCATCGCTTCAGCAGAATGTTGATTGGGTACACATCATTATTTAGTAGAGGGAACTGACACTTTCGGTTAAAGAAAAAGATGATTATTGGAACTGAATTTGTATATGCATTGGTTGTTGTTCTAGATTTTTGGTTATATGCTATGTATTCGGTTATCGAGCCGAAATAAAAACTTTTTTTTTATTTTCAAAATAAAGAATTTTAAACACAAACTTTTTTTTTGAATAAGAAGCAGATTTTTGAAAACTTGGTTTTTATTTTCGAATCTACTTAAGTTTTACACAAGTGGAACGAAGCTTTGTTAATAAAGTTGGAATTTTTTCTATATATTTCCGGATACTTAAGGGTTAATTTGATACAATGTATTTCAAATGATTGCTTGATGTATTGGGTTCAGATATGTGTGTTGGTTGGCACAGAGAGCTATTTTAATGAAATGGGTGGGTAAAATGTAATATTTTACCGCCTAGCAAAAAAAGAATTAATTAAGATATATAGGGTGATCCATATAGAGGTATTTTTTCAGAACAAAAAAAATATAAAAATTCAAGTGTGGAATCTTTATTGTTAATTTTAAAGGACATTTTATGGCATTTATTTTTTAAAAATAATTTCCACATTGAACAGGGATTAAACCGGCTCAAGACCTCTTGCTTCTATATTTAAATAGAAGACAAGTTTTTAACAAAATGGCAAAGTGACATTGATTTTCGTGGCTGCACACTACTTTTATCATGATTTCGGGTCCGTGACAATTTTTATGGTTCGAGTACTATTTTTAACTTCATATGGTTTGAAATATATTATAAGTATGAAAATAATATAAATAGAATACGAGGGTTGCTATATATATTTCTGGCCTAGGCAACACTTAGTGTTGCCTGGCACCATCTGACATTTCCATTGGAAAGTTTGAAATTTTTTAGCATAAACGTACTCAGAACTTTTTGACGTACGACCCTCATTTGTGTTGTTTAGTGACTTGAAAAAATCTTGATGTAGGTGTAACCATTTTTATGTTAAAAGAGCGAACTAAACATGGTTTGATTACAACAAAGAACTAATCTGTCGTCACCACCACTTATTAGATCCAAAGTTACATGTACAGCACAATTGTTTGGTTGCCATAACCGCCAGTTATCGCAACCAATTGTTTAACTAAATTCGGTAAATATAACTTATTTTAACACATGCTTGTCTTTTTTTAACAACTTTGACATCGCTTCTTTTTTTTATACTTCAAAGAAAGAATGAAAAGTAATCGGGCTAGCAAGAGACGATACCAATGCCTTTGCGGAATCAAACCAGTTAAGGCTTTATTCCGCATACACCGAAAGCGGCGCCTAAAACAAAAACTGAAAACGTTGTTGTTCGCCCTCGTCTCATAAAAACGAACTGCACAAATTGTTTGTAGTAGTTGTCATTGTGAAGTGAAATACAGCACACAGAGAACAGATTTGTTGCAACAAGCGAGTTTTTTGCCTATTGAGGCAACATGCACCTTAAGTATTCCATCAGTACAACCGATGTTAGTTGATGCACTGAAATTTTCCGTTACCGAAACTGTAGTATCGGTGCAACATACCAAGTATCCGAAACATCATAAGATAATTTTTGGTTCTAAAAAACCACATACCACACTTGTTCAACGAAAAAATATAAAAATTTCAGCCAGAGGCAAAAACCTGTTCGCTTACACAATTAAAGTACTTGAAGTACTCGTTGGGAGGGTAATGACGAAGAAAAAGTGGTTTTATTAGTGATAATAACTAAAACATAATCATAACCACAACGGGTTGTTTAATTGTATTTATTTTTTAAAATAAAACAATTCGACTATTGGTGACTTTAAGCCAATCGGTAAACCAAATTTTTTTCCATTAAGAATCATCAAGATGATGGATGATTCTTACTGGAAAAAAATTTGGTTTACCGATTGGCTTAAAGTCACCAATAGTCGAATTATTTTATTTTGAAAAAAATACAATTAAACAACCCGTTGTGGTTATGATAATGTTTTAGTTATTATCACTAATAATTGGTTGCAAAAACAAAATTTTTGCAAACTATTTGTTGCCACTACTACCAGTTGTGGCAACTAAATACCCTTTTCTTGTGTCATTGGTATGACCAATCAATAAGTTGTGAGTGTAGTACGATGATCATAATTACCATCTTGTGGTATTTCAAACCGAATATACATTACGATATTAAAAACCGAATTTCCTCTTTTGCAACCGAATCATTGTAGTTTCAACTGATTTTTTTACTACTTTTTTTCTGCGTCAGTGCGTCAAAAAACGATATAGATTACATACTAAAAAATATGGAAAATAACAGTGTCGATGAAATTACTGAGGCAAATCGTCTAATTGCAGTCAATAACATGGGACAGCAGCATTTTTATTAAAAACACTACTGAATTTTCAGAAAAGACAACTGAAAATATGTTTTTGGATCTAATTTACCTAGATTTTAAAACTAATGTCATATTTGAATTTGTGAAATAATGTTATTGTTTTTGTTAAAATTGGCTGAACATACGAGGGCGGTTCGGAAACTTCTTAGCCTAGCACAAAAAGCGCGGTATAAACAGAAAAAAGTTAAGTGTTTTGGAAACTTCCATCTCTGCTATGAACACATGTTAAATTTTGTTTCGATCTGGCAACTCCTTCAAATAGAAACAGGTGTTCACAAAAGACGCATCCGCAATTTTTTTAACAATGGAAAAATTAGAAATGCGTGGTGCCATTAAATATTTACATAAAAAAGGTTTATCGGGACAAGAAATTCATAATGATATGGTGAATGTGTTAGGTGAATATGCAACAGTAAAAAAATGGGTTGCTGAATTTAAACGTGGTCGTACAAGCATTGAAGATGAACCACGTAGTGGACGTCCAAAAACAGCAACAACAACAGAAATTGTAGCCAAAGTGCATGATATGGTATTCAATGATCGACGAATAAAAGTGCGTGAAATAGCTTATATCATGGGCATCTCAAATGATCGAGTCCATTTAATATTGCATGAAGAACTACAGATGAAAAAGCTTTCTGCAAGATGGGTGCCGGACTTGTTAACAGTTGACCAAAAACGCATAAGAATGAACATTTCTCAAGCTTGTTTGGATCGTTTTCAGCGAAATAAAATGGATTTTAAGCGTCGTTTCATAGCTGTTGATGAGACATGGATCCACCACTATACTCCAGAGACAAAAGAACAATCCAAACAATGGACTGAAGCTGGAGGAAGTGCCCCAAAGAAGGCAAAACAATTCAATCGGCTGGTAAGGTTATGGCAACGGTTTTTTGGGACTTCAAAGGTATTTTATTGATTGACTATCTGCAAAAGGGTAAAACAATAAATTCAGAGTACTATTGCAACCTTTTAGATCAATTAAATGTACAAATTCGAGAAAAACGTCCTGCAATTACAATTGTAAACCACTATTTTGAAGACCTTGAGGAAAACTATTTTAATCAAGGGATAGAATTGCTAGATAAGCGTTGGACTAAGTGTATTGAAGTTTCAGGAGTTTATATTGAAAAATAAAAATATTTTTGAAAAACTAATTATTCTCTTTCATTGATAGGCTAAGAACTTTCCGAACCGCCCTCGTATATGTGGGAGCTTCAATTTCATAAACGTCCTTCCTTGGTCCGAAAAACTAACATGTCCCAAATGTTATCAAGATTTGATGCAATATACAGCTTTTCAAGCTAAAGGCATAAAATCGGATAAACAAACGAGTATATGTATGAAAGCTCTATCTAAATCTAAACCGATGCTCTTTAATAACGGTGTTCTTTAACCCAAAAACTTACTCGAGCTTAGTTTTATCAAGATTGGATGTTAGATGTGGCAGCTAGAGTTTAAAACATAAAAATCGGATGAACATATAGATTGAAGCTATATCTAAATCTGAACTGATTTTCTTTATTCTCAATAGATTCCGTCCTTGGTCCGAAAATCTTACTTCTGCCGAATTTCATAAAACAACAATTGCAACCTGTAGAACAGGAATTAACCGGTTGGAGACCTCTAGCATCTATATTTAATCGAAGAAAAGTTTTAAACAAAACGGCAAAGTGACCTTGATTTTCGTGGCTGCTTACCGCTTTTATCGTGATTTCGGGTACATGAGGACCTTCGTCAGAAAGCTTCGCAGCAATTGTTGAAAGGAAACGTGAACTCTTAAGAATTACTGTTAAAAATCTCACTTTTCACGTTAAATGAAATCAGTGGATGATTATACGGCGATCAATATTCTTAAAGGAGGGTCTAGTTCAGTTAGTTAGAAACATTCGTCATAAATATAATATCCAGTTGCACAGAGTGGTGCAGAGTATAAAGAAGGAAAATTCACGTGGTGTACGAAGAGCAGCTCAAAAAATTAAAGATTTTTTCAATGAAGTTGGAGCTGTTGAATTGCCTGACCCATCAATATTACAATGCTTTATTTTAAGAAAATATAATGAAATAAATATACCTTCTGTGTGCATTTCATAGGCCAATTTTAACCACAATCCATTTTTTCTTTCACTGTCACGGATTTTTGGTTGTCGAATATTGATTAAAAATTCATTATGTTTGACAAAATCAATTAATTTTTCCTAGTCGAACAAGGAAAATTTATTCTTTTTATTCCTAAATAATTTTTTTTAAAACTTGGAATAGAAAACTATTTTAAAAGTGACGTACGATGTTTGATTAACAGAAGAACTCTGTTTCAATGAAATTATATGTCAATAAAGTAAAAAAGTAAATGTTGGGAAAGGCCGACTATTAGATACCCTAAAAGTCTGGACTAAGCACCGTCTGGAGCTAAAGCAAAGTCGGACTTAATATGTTATAGGTAATTAATTGGGCGCTCAAAATGTGCCATACATTATGTGCATTACATTTGAGCGTAATTGGTTTTAATTTGAGAGTTCTTAAACTCCAGGACCTTAATTTGGGAGTGCCTTTGTGTGAGGGCTATTTTAAAACGTGAACCGATTTGGTCCCATGTGACTGGACATGGGTGTTGGTCGCTCGTTACGCTCTATGCGAAATTGGGTAGGAATCGTACGCAAACTGTGGCTTTTAAAGCTGCAGATATTGAAATTGGGAAGGACCATTGTGAGGGCCCATATGGTCCAATGTGACTGGACATGAGTGTTGGTCGCTCGTTACGCTCTATGCGAAATTGGGTAGGAATCGTACTCAAACTGAGGCTTCTAAAGCAGCAGATATTGAAATTGAGAAGGACTACGTAATGTGTGGGATCAACACGAAAATATGGACCTTTGTGCTCCAGTTTCACCACAAATAATTATTGGTCGCTCATAAAGTACCATGCGTGGTTGGCTGTAATTTGTGGCTTCTAGAGCTGCAGGACCTCAAATCGGGAGTGACCTTTGGGTGGGGGCTATTTTAAAACACGGACCGATAAGAGCCAATTTCATCAGAGATATATGCGGATCACTGGTAAAGTTTTGTGCTAAATTTGCTAGGAATTGGGTGTGGCTTAAGGAACTGTATGGGAACTATATGAAAACATGGACCTATGCGATCCAGTTTCACCACAGTTAATAAATGGCCGCTCATAACTTACCATGGACGTTTTGTGATCGAGTGTAATTTGTGACTTCTAGAGCTGGCCCGATTGGACGCCAAATTTCACCTCGCATTTTCGGGCACGGTCGTAGATGGACATATTTTTATGAAATAAGCCAAGAAATACGCTGGTAAAATCGTGAATGAATCACCCTGTATGTAATTGACGTAAATTTGCACCATTTGCTAGTAAAATCGTGAATGAATCACCCTGTATGTAATTGACGTAAATTTGCACCAGCATAACGTCAACAGGAGCATGAGTAAAACGAATTCTTATCTAGAATCAGCAGAATTTTTCTGCTTAGACTACCGTGGTACCAATACTTTCCCTCATTTTTTTGCTTTTAGCTATGCTATCACTCCTTACGCTAAAGACCCTTTATTTATCTTTAGCGTATTTATTTTTCATTTGATGAGACAACAGGAAAACGGAAAAAGGTCACTTTCATATTACACACATACAAGCATATGAGTTTGTTCGTACATGTATGTGTATTTTTGTATAAAGAATGGTTTTCTACATGACTGAAAACCAAATGTTTGTATGGGGAAACAATGGTTTTTTTGCTGCCGGCCAAAGAAAAAAAGAATAATTTAATTTAAAATTTAATGAAATGAAATGAGAAAAAAAACGAACAAGTGTTAATGGGGGCCATAGAAATATTACGAATGGACGTGAGATGAGAGGGTTCTCTTAACAAGAGAGTAATGGTCAGAACACATTTTGGAAGATATTTCAAAAGTATTCTATGAATTTATAATGGATTCAGAGAAGCTCTGCAATATGTTTTGAAATCGGTATTTTTTTTTTAAATTTTAGACCCCTGTTGACCAAAAAACATTTGCTTTTGTTTCCTAGCAGTATTGAATTGTCTGCTAGTATTTCTATTTGTCTTCTGCTAGTTGCCTAGTGTTAATTGTGCCCGCTTCAAGCAGGGCTGGCTGGCTGGGTGTTGTCGAGTCATCACTTCGCCATCTAATTCACATTTTATCGCCTTTAGCTTAACATTATTAAAACATTTTGTGATATCTGATATGTTGTATCATTAAACAAATCACTTTTGCGGTTGGCTTTTTTACAATCACTTTATGGCCCTGTTTGTCTGTCTGTCTATCGGTTGGTCCTTTGGTGTAGCTGTGCGCCCACTGTCACTGCCACCAAGCCTCCAGCCAGCAGCAGCTGGTTTCCTCCTACTCACATTACTATAACTGATGATGTCTCTAAAAGTTGATGATAAAACCACAACATAAAGCTTAATTATTATCAGTTTTGTTGTTGCTTTAGTTGTTCCTACAATGCCATCTAAATCCTGCAGCAGCACGCAAAAACTTTGCCAACATCCAGAAACTAGTAGAAAGTGTGATGTGCGTTTTGAGGGAGGAAACCGATTGGGCCGCCGTAAGAGTGTGGGGCGATTAAAGGAAATTTAATTAAGAGTATCATATTGTAATCTACAAATAGACCACACACATATGTACGCACAAACACTCATACACACACTCACAGATAGACTTCTACAATGGCAACAGCATCCTAGACAATAACGTTAAGTCGAATCTATAAATTGTCATCGGAGAGTGAGAGATTATGAGACAATTAAAACATCAATTTCAGACGATACGTACGTAAAGATACCAACAACATGTCAGAGTAATAAAGAAATGCGGAAATATTTATTACTTAAAGGCTCTCCATCAGGCACGAGTGTTTATCTGTAGTTTGTGAAATCTTTTTTTATTGTGACAAGTAAAGATACTTCAAAGAAACACGTTAGAATTTCTTATCAGAGATTTCACAGATTCTAAAATCGGTAAATATAAAATTGAAGACATAAATAAACAAGTAAAAATATTAAGTTTGGCTGTGCCGAACTTTGGATACCCTCCACCAGATTCCCTAATAAAACCAAATTTGGTGCGGAATATAGAAATCTTTATGTGCAAAATTTCATTTCGATGTGAGGTGAGTTATCGTCATATTATTTCTCAAAGCCCATGAGACCGTTTGTGTGGGAAGTACCAGTAGGACTTTTCCAATCTCAACAGAATTTGGCGCAGAGGTGTGTTCTATATAAAAATCTTTATGTAGAAAATTTCATCTCGATAGGCCAAGTTTGTAGTGAGTTATTGCCATATTATTTTTCAAGGCCCATGATACCGTTTGTATGGGAGGCCAAATTTAGCACAAAAGTCTGTTCTAAATATTAATCTTTATGCCGAAAATTTCGACTCGATAGGTCAAGTGAGTGGTGAGTTATTGTCATATTATTTTTCAAGGCCCATGAGACCGTTTGTATGGGAGGTACCAGTAGGACTTTTCCGATCTCAAGCGAATTCAGCGTAGAAGTGTGTTGTATATAGAAATCTTGATGTGTAAAATTTCATCTCGATAGGCCAAGTTTGTAGTGAGTTATTGTCATATTATTTTCAAGGCCCATGAGACCGTTAGTGTGGGAGATACAGTAGGACTTTTCCGATCTCAACCGAATTCAGCGTAGAAGTGTGTTGTATATAGAAATCTTGATGTCTAAAATTTCATTTCGATAGGTCAAGTTTGTGGTGAGTTATAGTCATATTATTTCTCAAGGCCCATAAGGCCGTTTGTATGGCAGGTACAAGAAATGGTGGCCCAATCTAATCCATTTTTACATAGATGATTGCGCCTATATAGAGATTATTATTTTCAAAATTTCAGTGATTTTGCTCAAGAAACTGGACGGATATTTCCAAATAAAAAACTAATTTTTATGAGGTAGTGTCGGTTGAGGGTCTCCAACACCAACTTCCCGTAGAGCTATATAGCCCATTTTCAATACCATTCAATTCAATACCATGCTAGGTTAACTACACATGATTGTGCCAAATTTCAGCTCCCTAGTTGTTTTCATGCAGGCTCTATCTTGTTTTCAACAGACGGACAGACGGAAAGCCGGACAACATGGCTAGATCGTCTTAGAATTTTACGAGGATCAAGAATATAAACTAATATACCCTCCATTGTATGGTGGAGGGTATAAAAATAACAGTACTTAGTAGGGACATAAATACAGTTACAACATTGAACACACCCACTTCAATAGTAGAAATGAACATACCCCGTTAATGTCGTATGGGTTTTGAAAGCTAACCTCAATAGCGTTAGTCTGTAACGGGATTTTAAAGTTGTTTCAACTTTCATCATGGAGTGGTCAGATAATGAGAACCGTATCGCTTTAATAGCGCTTTTCAAGTGTGAAATGAAAAAAAGCGATATTTTCAAAACGTTCCGGCCACTAGGGATTAGCCGCATGTTTGTCTACCGATGCATAACCTTGTTTGAGGAGACTGGAGATGTAAAAGACCGCCACCGGTCGGGCCGTCCACGCTCTGTTCGAACACCGCATGTCATCAAAGCCGTTAAATCAAGAATTCACAGAAATCCGCTCCGAAAACAGAAAATCAAGGCCCGTGAGATGAATATGACGCAAAAGTCCATGAGTCGAATCAGTAAAAAAGACTTGGGACTTGGGTCTTTTTTAAACGACCCGAAAAATGCAAACGTCTTTTGGTGAAGCACGCTGATATCTTGCACAGAAAAATTTTGTTCACCGATGAACAAAATTTTTACTGTTCCGGAAAAATTTAACAAGAAAAATGATAGGGTGTATGCGCGGTCATCTAAGGAAGCATCTGAACTGATCCCAAGGGTGGAAAAGGGTTACCACCCAGCTTCAGTCATGGTTTGGTGGGGTGTCTCTTACGATGGGGTCACTGACCTACATTTCTGCGAACAAGAAGTCAAAGCATCAGCCAAAATTTACCAAGAAACCGTGTTGGAAGCTGTTGTGAAGCCTCTTAACAATTTCCTGTTCCAAAACCAGCCATGGACTTTCCAGCAGGATTCTGCGCCGGCCCATAAGGCTAAAACGTCCCAGGCGTGGTTTCGAAACAATTTGCCAGCGTTCGTTTCCTCTGAAGAATGGCCCTCAGGCAGTCCAGATTTGATCCCATTGGATAACAAATTGTGGACGTCACAAAAGATACCCCTACATTGGATCTCTTAAGACTGCTTTGTTTCGAACTGTGGCCAATTTTCCAATGGACGAGTTTCGTGCAGCTATTGACGATTGGCCAGTGCGACTTAAGGGGTGTGTAAATGCAAAAGGCGGACATTTAGAATAAGTAGATTCTTTTTGGATACAATATACATTCATAAATATATTAAAAAATATTTGGTCCAAAAACATTCAGTACTTTTTATTTTACAGCATGAAATGTGTGTAACAGTATTTATGTCCCTACTAAGTACAAATAAATTTAAAAAAAATTATGTTGAAGTTTTGAAGTTATCGCCTTAGAGTTATCGCCTTACTCGTTTTATAAGCGAGTACCAATAGAACACGGCCAATAATCATTGAAAAAGTTAATGAATGAGATGAACCATTTTGACATGTACAATCTTCGAAATTGAAGAAAATATGTACGGAATTAATGAAACGTTAACTCTATTCAATAACTTTAGCTTCAAGTATATCATTTTTGTCAGTGTATGCTCTGCAGTTAGTTATTTAACTGATGTACACAATCAGAAGCTATCGCATGTATGCATATGGTGTAAACATTATTGTTGTGTTGCCATTGACGCTGCTGCTGATGCTGCTGCTGCTATTGTCGAGTGATAATAAACAATAATCTCATCACATACAAAACGAAGAGAAGGAAAGTTAACCATGCTCCTTCACTCAGCTCTGGCCTACCAGCCGCCAGGTCTTCTTTGTTGGGCCTGACACACACACACGCTCTAATGGCGCTTAATAAAGATGTCTGTTCAAGTCATATTTACACAGTTCTTGTTGCTGCCTGTTGTCCTCAGCGTTGTGTCCTATGGACGGACGCCTACCGTAGTTTTTTTTGTTTTGCCGCCGTGGTTGGTCCTGGCTTTGTCAACATTGTTGTTTTTGTCGTTGTTGGTGCTTATAAGCTACCCAGGATTGTTATCCATCTTTTCATTTTGTTTTGGTTGCTGTTGTTTTATTTTTCCTAAAGATAAATGTATCATAGGTGTTTACTTCATTTTGTTTATATTGCTGTTGTTGTTGTTGCCGTTGGTCGTATGTTCACACACATACACATTCGTAGATGAACCGGAGAGAATTTCATTTTTTGTGGTGGCTTTTTAAAAAATTGTCCAAAGGACGTTTTGTTTTAGGCAGCCAGAAAGTGAAGTGGTGATGCACAGTGTTTCGCATAGGGATAAAACTAAAACTACTGAGTCGCTCCAATGTCAGTTTTATTAACAAAGCCAAGTATTCACCTAAAACAAAATATTCGCTCCCACACGCAGAGAAAAGATATGGTTACACTATGGTCACCGTAACAATAATATGTTCTCTACAATAAAAGCATGTCCGTCGCAACCATAGTATTGTTTTTTGAATTTCATTTTGACAATAGTATGATTGCGACAATATTGCTTTTGTTGAAATGTAACAATAGTATTATTGCCAAATTTAGAAATGAAAATATGGTTGTAGCAACCATATAAACATGGTTGGTGCAACAAAAGTATTGTTGTTTAAAATTTACGTTAACAATAATTTGATAACGGCAATCATACAGTATGGTTGCGACTATGAACATAATAAAACAGGTTTTATAGAGCATACATGTATGTGTGTGCGTATTTTTTTGATATACAAAAAAACACATACACACGATACAGTGAATGGTTGCTGTCCATTAAAAAAACAACAACAATCGGAATGTAGTTCAAGGAATTTTTATTGAGTTTTCTTTGTTCGGTGAAATACTCTAATACCGACTGGTTCTCGTTTATTTAAAATCTGCCTGCACTTAAGTATATAGCCATTGATCATGGTTTAATCACATTTGTTACTTGGTGTCTACGGATGGTGAAGTAGCATTCACCCCTGCTGGCAACTAAAAGTATTTTTGACCGTTGGAATATATATTTTTGTTTCTTGGATGAAATGTTTAATAAAAACATGGCATAAAATCTGGCTATGAACTAATAGTAATGGAGTTTAAAATAACATACGAGTACTTAATAAAAATCTCTATTTTTGAATAACAACAATAACCAATCCTAATAAATAATTTTGGGGATTATAGTATGGTTGAGTGTGAATCATACTATGGTTGTGGGGATCATAGTATGGTTGCGTGTGAATAATACTATGGTTGTGAGGATCATAATATGGTTGTGGAGATAATAGTATGGTTGAGTGTGAATCATACTATGGTTGTGTGAATCATAGTATGGTTGCGTGTGAATCATACTGTGGTTGTGAGGATCATACTATGGTTGTATGAGAAACATACTATGGTTGTGAGGATCATAATATGGTTGTGGAGATAATAGTATGGTTGAGTGTGAATCATACTATGGTTGTGAGGATCATAGTATGGTTGTGGAGATGATAGTATGGTTGAGTGTAAATCATACTATTTTTGTGGGGATCATAGTATGGTTATGTGTGAATCATACTATTGTTGTGAGGATCATAATATTGTTGTTTGACAACCATATACCCAACAATAGTATGATCCTCTTCGAATATTGTCACCCCAACCATACTTTTTTTCTGCGTGCATAAGAAATATAAGTACATGCGCCAAAGCAAACTAAATTTACCATTAACAAATTCCGTTTATCTATTTTCGTTTGGTGGTACTCAGATGAAATGAAAAGGTGACGGATGTTTATAAGAGCAGCGTAGATTTCTTTACCATCTGCAAACGAAAATTAATTTTCTGATAATTATTTGGTTAAGGTATTTTTGACATTTGCAAAAAAAAAAAAAAAATGTTGTGATTCACTCACGACTGGACAAATTCACCAGCGTATTCCTTATCTTATTTCATGAAAATATGTCCATCAACGACATCCTAATACCTACTATCCTAGTACCCTCCGATTACCAATCCGAAAACTTTCAAACTAAACCCTTGCATTTTGAAGAATGGTCGCAGATGGACATATTTTCACGAAATGTCCAGTCGTTTCACATAAATGTTCTAACTTTGGATAAAATGTCTTCATTAGAAAATAATTCGTCAGTTTTAAGAACATAATTTTGTGTAAGTTCGTATGTTAAAGGCTAATTCTCATTCATTTGAATAAGACTACTGTAGAAGTATACGTATGTTATTTGTTTGGCGTCCGAGACTGCTTAAGAAAATCCATAGCTTTACGGTTAAGTTTAATGTTTATGAATTGCAATGTATTTGTAAAAAAAAACAGAATAAATGTAAACAAAACAAAAAAAAATATTTCATATAAAAGTTTTAAATTTTTCTTGAAAATTTTTCATAAAAAATAATTTTGTTTTGTTTGAAAGAATTTCATTTTTAATCTGAAAGATTGTCATACAAATAAAAAAAAGTTTCATGAAAAATAAGTAATATTTCCTATAAAATTTGAAACTGCTTTTTAAAACGTATGAAACATGTTCTTAAAAATTGTGAAAGAAATTCTTTATTAATTATAATAATCTTTCATTAAGTTCTTAAATATCACAATTTATTTTCATCAACCCGATTTCGTAGTTTTTAAGATATCTTTTATAAAAAGTCTTTGGCTAAAACAATAAACCAAATTTAGTAATTTTTATGAAATTTTCTCATTTAAACATCTTACAAATATCATTGGAGCTTACTTTGTATTAAGATTTACAAGGTTAAATTGACTCAAGAGCTGAAGCCTACTGATCATATCAAGCCTCGTCCATACGCCTCATGGTTGGTGTAACAGACAAAAAGGAATGGTGACTTTAAAAAGAAATTCATCCATCAGTGGATTCATTAGTAAGCAGAATTGCCACATTTAGGTAATTGAGTATCCACGAGTGACTGTTGAAAAGTTGATGCATCCACAAGGAGTGACTGTTTGGGAAAGAGGACGGCCAAGCAGTTACAGTGAAGATTAATAAGCCAAGAATAATTCAAGAGCTAAAGGATGAGATGCGAGGAGTGCTATTTATATTTCGGGTCCGGCAATTAAAACACAATAATTTTTCAAAATATTTCCCTTTAAGATCAATACACTTTTACATGCGCACAATCCAATTTTCGAAGCCCTTGTTCCACTCCGATTGAGACACCTCTAAAACATGATTTTTGAACGCTTCAACAGCTGCTTTGGGCGATGAAAAACGTTGACCACGCATTGTGTTCTTGATGCTAGGGAATCAGAAGAAGTCATTGGATGCCAAATCAGAGCTGTACGGTGGATGGCCCATCAAGTGGTCCAATAGCTCATCGTTTCAGCTGATGTTTGAGAGCTTTCATTGTCGTGATGCAAAATGATCCGTCTTCTCTTATCATATTTCCTCATTTCTTCAAACACTGTTGGCAAACAGATGGTTGCATACCACCCAGAATTAATTGACCACCCTACGTTCCACTAACGGCGAAATGGCCGGTTATACCGAAAAAAACGCAATCATTTGCTTCGATGTACTTCTTCTACGAACAACTTTTGTTGGACTTGGCTCGTCTTGAAAGACCCATACGGTCGGTTGCTGTTTTGTTTCGGGTTCATATGCGTAGATCCATGATTCGTCACCTGTGACAATGCTATACACTGCCCTTGAGCTACCCCAGTTATACTTTTTCAACATCTCTTTGCACCAATCCATACGAGCTTTTTTTGAGCATTCGTCGAATTATGTGGGATCTAACGAGAACAAATTTTTTTCACTGCGAAATGAACATGCAATATCTTATTGATGCTTGGATTGACCGTCCTACGTTCCACTAACGGCAAATGGCCGGTTATACCGAAAAAAACGCAATCATTTGCTTCGATGTACTTCTTCTACGAACAACTTTTGTTGGACTTGGCTCGTCTTGAAAGACCCATACGGTCGGTTGCTGTTTTGTTTCGGGTTCATATGCGTAGATCCATGATTCGTCACCTGTGACAATGCTATACACTGCCCTTGAGCTACCCCAGTTATACTTTTTCAACATCTCTTTGCACCAATCCATACGAGCCTTTTTTTGAGCATTCGTCAAATTATGTGGGATCTAACGAGAACGAATTTTTTTCACGGCGAAATGAACATGCAATATCTTATTGATGCTTGGATTGACCGTCCTACGTTCCACTAACGGCAAATGGCCGGTTATACCGAAAAAAAACGCAATCATTTGCTTCGATGTACTTCTTCTACGAACAACTTTTGTTGGATTTGGCTCGTCTTGAAAGACCCATACGGTCTTTTGCTGTTTTGTTTCGGGTTCATATGCGTAGATCCATGATTCGTCACCTGTGACAATGCTATACACTGCCTTTGAGCTACCCCAGTTATACTTTTTCAACATCTCTTTGCACCAATCCATACGAGCCTTTTTTTTGAGCATTCGTCGAATTATGTGGGATCTAACGAGAACAAATTTTTTTCACTGCGAAATGAACATGCAATATCTTATTGATGCTTGGATTGACCGTCCTACGTTCCACTAACGGCAAATGGCCGGTTATACCGAAAAAAAACGCAATCATTTGCTTCGATGTACTTCTTCTACGAACAACTTTTGTTGGATTTGGCTCGTCTTGAAAGACGGTCGGTTGCTGTTTTGTTTCGGGTTCATATGCGTAGATCCATGATTCGTCACCTGTGACAATGCTATACACTGCCCTTGAGCTACCCCAGTTATACTTTTTCAACATCTCTTTGCACCAATCCATACGAGCCTTTTTTTGAGCATTCGTCAAATTATGTGGGATCTAACGAGAACGAATTTTTTTCACGGCGAAATGAACATGCAATATCTTATTGATGCTTGGATTGACCGTCCTACGTTCCACTAACGGCAAATGGCCGGTTATACCGAAAAAAAACGCAATCATTTGCTTCGATGTACTTCTTCTACGAACAACTTTTGTTGGATTTGGCTCGTCTTGAAAGACCCATACGGTCTTTTGCTGTTTTGTTTCGGGTTCATATGCGTAGATCCATGATTCGTCACCTGTGACAATGCTATACACTGCCTTTGAGCTACCCCAGTTATACTTTTTCAACATCTCTTTGCACCAATCCATACGAGCCTTTTTTTTGAGCATTCGTCGAATTATGTGGGATCTAACGAGAACAAATTTTTTTCACTGCGAAATGAACATGCAATATCTTATTGATGCTTGGATTGACCGTCCTACGTTCCACTAACGGCAAATGGCCGGTTATACCGAAAAAAAACGCAATCATTTGCTTCGATGTACTTCTTCTACGAACAACTTTTGTTGGATTTGGCTCGTCTTGAAAGACGGTCGGTTGCTGTTTTGTTTCGGGTTCATATGCGTAGATCCATGATTCGTCACCTGTGACAATGCTATACACTGCCTTTGAGCTACCCCAGTTATACTTTTTCAACATCTCTTTGCACCAATCCATACGAGCTTTTTTTGAGCATTCGTCAAATTATGTGAGATCTACCGAGAACAAATTTTTTTCACGGCGAAATGAACATGCAATATCTTATTGATGCTTGGATTGACCGTCCTACGTTCCACTAACGGCAAATGGCCGGTTATACCGAAAAAAAACGCAATCATTTGCTTCGATGTACTTCTTCTACGAACAACTTTTGTTGGATTTGGCTCGTCTTGAAAGACCCATATGGTCGGTTGCTGTTTTGTTTCGGGTTCATATGCATAGATCCATGATTCTTCACCTGTCACAATGCTATACACTGCCTTTGAGCTACCCCAATTATACTTTATCAACATCTCTTTGCACCAATGCATACGAGCTTTTTTTGAGCATTCGTCAAATTATGTGGGATCTACCGAGAACAAAGTTTTTTCACGGCGAAATGAACATGCAATATCTTATTGATGCTTCTCATATGAGTACTAATGACCAAGGATACCTCAATCTCGCGGTATGTCCAATGTCGGTCTTGCTTAGTGACCGGTTGCCGGTTGCTGGCAAAGTGACCGAAGTTGGACGTCCTTCACGAAATTCATCTTGGAGCGAACGGCGTCTAAAACTGAACTCTTGGTACCAGCGATTAACAGTACTTTTGAAGGTGCTTCATAGCCAAAAGTCCAAACAAGTTGATTTAAAAACTCTTGTCTCGATAACCCACGCCGAAAATCGTAAAAAAATAATCGCACGAAAATGTTCACGGGTAATTCCGTTTTTTGACTGAGATGAACTTTTCAACACACTATAAACAAAACAATTCGCCCTCAAATTACACAACATTCTGGGTGAAGTTATGCTAAAAAATGTCAAAGTTTCCAATAGAAGTTCTAGTTTGCATCTGGGAATACTAGTATTGTCAGGACCCGAAATATAAATAGCAACTCTCGTAATTCGACACATTAACGACATTGAGCCTCCATTATGTCTCAAAGTCATTGAAAATATATGGACCATCGAATAGAGGTATTGCACCAAAGCCGTGGTCGATATTTTGTTATTTGCGTAAGCTTCTCAAAAATAGCATTGTTCTAAAAACCATATTCAAAATTATATTGTTCTGAATTGTCTGGCTCGAGGTCGTGCCCAAAACAAATAGATGGTAGTTTTAATTTATTTCAATCACACAACTGTCAAAATTAAATTCAAAAACAATACTTTAGTTGCGACGAGCATACTTTTATTGCAGATTACTTAAACATATTATTGTTTCTGTAACCAAATCATTTCTCTGCGTGTAAAAAATTTTATTATTGACATATGAGTACTATAATTAAAAATATTTCGGTACGAATACAAATTTGCATGTTGCTGCCAATTGAAACCATAAAAGAGAAAATTATAGGATTTTTCGTCACTAGCTAAAAGGACATACACACCATATCTTCATTACAATAAAGATCGAGGCTGACTTCTTAATGTAGAACAATTCTTAAAGGGTTCCAAGCTAGTGCAAGTATTTTTTCTAAAGTTTCAATCTGTTTTCCAAATTTAGTGGTTTCGAAACATTTAATAATGGGTGATCCAAGTAGATATACTTTTTTCAATAGCCTTTTTTGACAGATCACGTGTGAGTCGTGTCATGCTGTCATGTTATTTTTGTTTAGAATTGTTTGGCATTTCATCATGAAAAGACTTACGCCTGAACAACATTTACAAATCTTCAACTTTTTTACGAAAATTCACGTTCTGTAAGGAATGTGTTTCGTGCACTTCGTTCAACTTATGGTCAACATAATCGGCCAACATTTCTGGCTCAATGGGTATGTAAACAAGCAAAATTGCCGAAGAGGTTCATGAGCTGCCACTTCATCCAGAAAAAACAACGGTTTGGTGTGGTTTGTGGACCGGTGGAATCATCGGTCCATATTTCTTCAAAAATAATGCCGGTGAGAACGAAACCGTCAATGGCGACCGTTATCGTGCCATGTTACCGACTATTTGATGCCTGAAATTGAAGCTCGTGATCTCGGCGACATTTGGATTCAACAAGATGGCGCCACTTCCCACATATCGCATTAAGCAATGGATTTGTTGAGAGGACACTTCGGCGAGAAGATAATTTCATGTTTAGGGGCGGTCGATTGGCCACCAAGATCATGTGATATCACACCGTTAGACTTTTCAAAGTTTATGCGGACAATTCCACTTCGATTCAGACCTTGGAGCAAACACCACGCGTGTCATTCGCCAGTTACAAGTCGAAATGCTCGAACGAACTCAACGGATGGACCATCTCAGACGTAGCAGCGGCCAACATTTGATAGACATAATCTTAAAAAAATAAATGCCAAAGAATGTTCTTTCAAATGATAATAAACATTCCCCATCAAATTTGAATTTTCTGTTTTTTTTTTCTTTAAAAAAGTAGGAAACCTCGAAATGGAACAACCAATATAATTAAACCGGTTAGATCCCCAGACAGCCACTGTGCGGCGGTCAGAAGTGAAATAGAACGTGATTGTGGCAATGATGATGGTGCTGATTGTTGTGTTACCATCTATCAAAGGCTTTTGCTCGTTTTTTTGTGTGTTGGAATATATGAGTTTGTTTTTTCATTGCAAACTTTGTGGAAGGGTATTTAAAGTGTTAGACATTTCGTTGCGAATATGTATATATAAGTACATGCTTGTTTTAGGCTTCTTTGAGATATTCACAGCATTTACACTGCGGGCGTCATGACTACGGCGTCGTACTTTAGAGACAATTGGTGAATACTCGTATGTATGGATACGAGGCTGCTATATATATTTCTGGCCTAATAATGAAAATGCGAATATTTATCATCAAAAATGTTTTTACTGTTTTTCACAGTATTCTCCAGCATGATTTATACACTTTTGCATGCGCTCAAACTAATTGTCGAAGCATTTTTTCCACTCGGAATTAGACACCTCTAAAACATAGTTTTTGAACGCTTCAACAGCATCTTCTGGCGACGAAAATCGTTGACCACGCATTTTTTCTTGATGTGTGGGAAAAAAAGAAGTCATTGGGTGCCAAGTCAGGGCTGTACGGCGGATGACCCATTAATTCGAGGTTTTGGCCGGTCAAATAGGCGCTGGATTGAGCCGATGTGTGAGAGCTCGCATTGTCATGGTGCACAATGATTCGTCTCCTCTTGTTCGTTTTTCGAATTTCTCCGAAGGCTTCAGGCAAACAAATTGTGCTGTACCATTCAGAATTGACCGTCCTATGTTGCTCAAGCGGAACAGTCGTCACATGACCAGTTATGCCGAAGAAACAGGCGACCATTTGCTTCGAAGTGCTTCTTCCACGATTTGCTGTTTTGTTTCGTTTGTTTCCATTGCTGTTTTGTTTCGTGCTCATACCCAAAGATCTATGATTCGTCACCTGTGGCGATCTTATAAACGTCTTTTGAAGTACCGCGATCGTATTTTTACAAAATTTCTTTGCACCAATCGACACGAGACTTTTTTTGAGCGATTGTCAAATTGTGCGGGATCCAACGAGAACAATCCTTTTTTAACGGCCAGGTGTATCGAATGTATGCTGTTGAAAGAAATGCCCAAGGATGCCTCTATTTCACGGTATGTCAGATGACGATCTTGCATTATCATTTTACGCACGGCATCAATGTGCTTTGGAACAACGACCGTTTTTGGACGACCTTTGTCTTTGAGCGAGCGTCGGCCACGATTCAATTAATTAAACCAGTTTTTCACAGTGCTATAGGATGGTGTTTCATCGCCATACCAAGATTTAAGTTCATCGATGCACTCTTGTCGTGATAATCCACGTCGAAAGTTGTTAAAATTTTTCGTTGAAGTGAGACATGCAGATTTTTAGATCCAAAAAATATTTTCTGAAGATTCGGATACTCGGTATGTTGCACCTATACTACAGTTCCAATAACTGAAAATTAAAGAGCACCAACTAACATTCGGTTGTACTGATGGAATACTCAAGGTTCATGTAACCTCAATCACTCGGCTGGCAAAAAAAATTCGGATGTGGCAACGAATCTGTTCTCTATGTGCATTAGGGGTACAACCAAAATAAGGCCCTATCACCACACTGTAGCCGATGTTGTGCTGAAACCGAAAAATGTTTCCTCAGGTCATTTCGGAACAAAAACGTTCCGTGTCGAAGCCGATTTCTGAAAGCCCTTTAAGATTTTTTTTATTTTTTTCAAAATTTTGTATTTTTTCAAAATTATTTATTTTATAAATAATTTTGAAAAAATAAAAAAAAAATCTTAAAGGGCTTTCAGAAATCGGCTTCGACGCGGAACGTTTTTATTCCGAAATGACCTGAGGAAACATTTTTCATTTTTTAATTTCTGAAAACTATCTTTGTTAAGTGAAATTAACTTAAGATTAAGAGTTCGTGTTGATTTGCATTGGGGGAAAATATATTGTACGACTTTGATGGCGCGTTCCTCACAAATGTTGCTGAGTTGTGTTTTTGGAATTTTTGATTCATCTTTCACCCAATATCTTAGAAAGCATTTCTGAGCATTAGTAAAGCCCGATAATGATTTGTTTAAGGCTTCGAAGTCATTTTTATTTAAACGATGGTCTGAAAACCAAATGTTGTACCTACACGCAAAGAAAAGATATGGTTACTATATGGTCACGGCAACAATAGTATGTTCTCTGCAATAAAAGTATGGTCGTCGCAAACATAGTATTGTTTTTTTGAATTTAATTTTGATAATAGTATGATTGCGGCAATATTAATATTATTGAAATGTAGCAATAGTATTGTTGCCAAATATTAAATTGAAAATATGGTTGTAGCAACACTATAAATATGGTTGGTGCGACAAAACTATTGTTTTTTTGAGTTTTATGTTAACAGTAATATGATTACGGCAATCATACCGACAAAATTTATTTTTGTCGGTATGATTTAATTTTTATTAATTTAACAAAGTTATTGTTACGAATCTTACGCAATAATAGTACTTTTTATATGAAAATTAATTTTTTTCAAAACAAACTACGAGTATTTTGAATTAGTATAACTGAAATATTTTTAATAAATATTTTTTTTCTACTGCTAAATAAATTACTCCTGTTAATAAGAGTTTAATGCATTTTTAAATAATTTACTTAATACAAATCGATTGTTAAATAACAACTTAACGTAATCCTTACAGATATTTTGGGGATCATAGAATAGTTACGTGTAAGTCATACTATGGTTGTAAGGATCATACTATGGTTGTATGAGAAATATTCTATGGTTATGAGGATAATAATATGGTTGTGGGGATCATAGTATGGTTGAGTGAGAATAATAATATAATTGTGGGGATCATAGTATGGTTGTGTGTGAATAATTCTATTGATGTGAGGACCATAGGATTGTTGTGGGGATCATAGTATGGTTGTGTGTGAACCATATTATTGTTGTGATGAGCATAATATTGTTGCGCCACAACCATGTACCCAACAATAGTATGATGCTCTTCGAATATTGTTATCCCAAACATACTTTTTTTCTGCGTGTAGGGCCACATATAAATTCGCATATTGCATATAATTTGCTCTGATATTTTGGAATTTGTATGTAAGCTAGAATCGCAAGAATTGCTCTAGAATTCCATCTAGCATTACTAATCGGTAGTCTAGTTTTAAAGTTTAAAAATGGAATTTTCGAGTTTTAATGTATTGTAATTGCTTATCAACTCTGAAACGAATTCATATGTAATATCTGGTGAGGTGGTTTTTCCGTCCAATGATGCAACCATTACATATCGTAGCATTAAATCCAACACATGGTGCTGACATCCAATGTACTGCGGTAGTTGCAGAGAAATTGATTTAAAATGGATCTGCAGTAGTGTTGCAGCACCTTTAGTTTTTCCTGTATTAACACTGGTTGTGTCGCAAATTATCATTTTTATTGAATTCATGAAATTAAATTTTTGTAGGTTTTCTTTGATGCCATTGAAAATAGTTCTCGCTTTCCCATTTTCCAGAATTAATGCAGCTAGTTTTATTTCTTGAGATTAATTTTTTACAACTACCTGTACTTTTTGTCGTCCAATTTTTTTACCATCGAAATGGAGACACCAATTCTGCCAAGACTGTTTCATCATCCTTTTTCTCTGCAGATTTATAGACAGCTTTATAAATTGCTTGCTGTGAAGGAGTTTCAATATCGACCCCTGATTCTGCCAGTTCCTTGCATATTTTTGCTGCTTTCCTAGTACTAACTTTGGCATTATTTTCTAACGTTAGTGCTGGAATTGTTAATCGCTTTGTTATTCCAAGTCTTAAAGGTGGCATATAATCGTTATCATCTTCAAATGAATCATCGAGCATTGCGACAGAGTCGGAGTCTGAATCTTGGACACTTATTTCAGATTTTGGTGCAATGTTTTCGCACGAAATATTAAAATTGTTATCAAACTTTTCAGCAGTTTTTGAAGTTTTAATACCTTTCTGGTATGCATGAACACATTCCACTTCCCTTCTTATAGATTTGGTAGCCAATTTCAGAATATTTAGTTGAGTCCATAAATCGAATAATTCTTGTGAAATAATTTTATACCTCTCTGTTTTTAATTTTTCTTTTTCATAAAACGCATTAAATCTTCCAATGACTGTTTTTTTTAGGTACTTGGTTCAGTTCACATAACGACATATCGATAATTGGAATATTTTTACTTTTATTTTCAGATTTTTTTTAAATTTTGGGTCCACTTATCCGCGTTTTTCCGAGCAACAATTTCGCTATGTTTAAAAGACAAAAGTTGAACGAAAACAAACGTTTAAATTCGATTATTATAAAATTAATACACAACAAACAAAAGTGACAGCGCCTGCTTTTATTGATCCCAAACTTAATTGCATTTGACGCGGAACCTTTTTTAACGATATCGAAAATCTAAATATGCATTTCTTATTGGTTTTTTATGCACTACATGGCATGCATAGGGCCATTTTTATATTTTTAAAAATTGTAAAAAAAAGTTGTATCCCTAGTGTGCATGCATGCACGTTCGTTTGGAGCATCTGGAAATATTAATTGAAGATACTATAAAGTACATATACAAGTATTTATTCTTTATAGGGTCTTCGATATTGAGTATTGAGAGGACTTATAAGCTAAATTACCTATTTAGTATACTCTACAGCATTCCTGAAGGAATATTCAAAATAATTCCTTTATTCTTGCAAACCCATTTTATGCGGTTTACACAAAAAAAACATCCCAAAACAATTTTTTAATGTTTTCATTCGCAAATATTACGAATTCATGTGTGGCATGGCTGAACAAGATACGCCGAAATATATTCCCATACATGAGTTCGCAACGGCAGCAAGCAACATTGCTTACCTTTTGGTGTATAAATAACTATTCCATAGTTTTGAATGTTTGCTACCACATGTGGGAATTCATTTGATAACACGCTCGACAGTTCCACGAAGTCATAACAAAAATTGAAAATTGTAGAAATATCAGCTTTAAACAATTTTATGCATTGCATACATAGTTCTACACGACTTTTTTTTTAGCAAAAAACATACCGAATGTTTTGATGGCAGTGTTTTCATTTGACGTAACTCATACCTCTAGGAAAATCACCAAGGTGTCAAAAAAAAAGTTTCGCTATCGAATAAATTACAATCGCAATAACAATGTTTTATGCATAATATACATAAATTGATTTTAGTATGAAATTTTTTAAAAGCGGTCAAGGGCACTTTTAATACTCTCTCTACAATTAGTTACTATTTAAAAAACTGATAAAAAAAACAACCAATACTCCTATTGCTGCACAACATGAAGTTTGGATCGTATAAATGTTGACTACAAATTTAAAGTAAAGCAGTGCTTTCCCTTAATACGGACAATGTTAGCTATGGCTGCGGTAAATTGGCAACTCTCTTAAGAGGTTTTTGTTTATCGATAACTATCGACAATTCGCGTCATACACGCAGAAAAACATAATGCTTTTATATGGTAACGGCAACAAACATATGTTTCCTGCAATAAAAGCATGTGCATCGCAACCAGAGTATAGATTTTGAAGTTCATTTTGACAATAGTATTATTGTCAAATCAAGAAATGTTCATTATAAAAAAACAACAACTGTATCCGGCTAGCGATGCAAACCTATGCGATATCAGAAGGATTTCGAGAGATTTTTATATAGCAATTTGCGCCGACAAGTTTCCAGTTGAAACGCTTCGAATTTTCTGAATAGAGGATGCTACAGCCGCGATGATGTCTCGAACCCAAACATAGGGATCTCGATAGTACTTTGTGTGAAATTCTTCCAGATTCGGCAAACATGTTTAGCAGCCTCATATTGGTCCATCTACTCAGGTGAGTTCCGCCATGCTGGAAAATGCTAGCCTGCAAAACATGGTACCACTGCACTATCCAAATCCTCTTTTCGGTATCCAAAGCATTCATTTTAATAAATCTAAAAAGCATTCATTTTAATAAATCTAAATACTTACCTTCTAAATAAAATAAAGAAAAAGCCGGATACTCACACAGAAAAAAAATTATTACGTTTTGTTTTTGTAGTACGATTCGCGCGCCACCCTGTATTCATATAAATATTTTCAAAATTTGATGTTTTCTTGTTGACCCAAGGTAACGGAATTTCCATTAATAAAAAAAATACTTCTCGCAACAAAGTTTTCACTTCCGTCGAAAAATAATGTTGCAAAATAATCATTTACTCAGAATGTCTTTAAAGCAGATGCAATTTAGCAGAGATACGGTTAATGTTTGCAAACTGATAAGATTTTTGGCTTACAATACAAAAAGAAAACTTTATATGTTAGTAGCACTTCGTGCCCTGAATTAATGTAAATTGGTTTAGCGGATGACGAGGAAAAATCGGCATGTCCATGCACTTAATTATTAATTAAAGAAATCTCTTTTTATTTGCCTGCCTTTACGGTGATGGCGATGGCACTCGGGGGGCACTCACACAAAGTGCCACTTTCTCGTGCATGCGGAAATTCACAACGTTCATTTTATGGCTTCACTCTCGGCATGTTTACCTTTTTGCGTAAATGCATGTTCGGTTGGAAAATAATTTAATTTTCAAAAAAAAACGTTGTATATGCTCTTTCACAGTATCCTTCTGTCGTCTGTTTGGTTTTCGCTCGCGCTCTCTCTTTCTCGCTCTCCTTCCCAGTCAGGACTCTTGCACACACGGTTATTGTTGGTATTTTTATCACAAACACGTGTCAAATATTACACATTAAAGGTAATCCCACTCTGTCTCTCCCGCTATGTATGTGGCTCTTCGTCTAACCACCTCTTAATCAGCAACAACAACCATGAAATACTGTTTCCGAAAATACTTTTATCTGCAGCATATTTTTAGGCGTTTGCTAATACAACGCGTCCATAGTGACAACGGGTGACCCAAAATGTACAAAATATACAGTGTGCAGCAAAAGTCATGGTACCCCAGTCAAAATAAAACAATCCATGAATTTCTGAAAATGTACATAAAAATAAATATGAAATTTATTTTTATTTTGTGAATTTACTTGTATTCTAAATAAAATTAATAGAATAGTTCACTTGTTTAACTCAATTAAATATTTAAAAAAAATTAAACCGAAATAAGTGCATAATTTAGCACAGCATAAGTCATGGGCAAAAGGACATTACAATTAATTTACGCGACAAAATAGGTTTGTAAAACTGTTGGTAACCCTATAGTTTTTTCAGAGATGACTTTTAAAAAGTTATAACGGTATTTTTTTCCAAACTTCCAATAAGCAGAAGAAGCATTTTTTATTGCAAGAAGTAAAGTCAATCAAGTTTTTATAATTTCGAGAAAAGAAAAATATAGAAAATAATAATTGCCACGAAAATGGTAAATCTTATTCCGAAATTGCGAAATTATAATTAGGAGTACTTAGTAGGGACATAAATACTGTTACTACATTGAACACACCCATTTCAATAGTAGAACTGAACATACCCCGTTAATGTTATATGGATTTTGAAAGCTAACCTCAATAGCGTTAGTCTGAAACGGGATTCTAAAATTGTTTCAACTTTCATCATAAGAACCGTATCGCTGTAATAGCGCTTTTCAAGTGTGAAATGAAACAAAGCGATATTTTCAAAACGCTCCGGCCACTACGGATTAGCCGCATGTTCGTCTACCGATGCATAAAACTGTTTGAGGAGACTGGAGATGTAAAAGACCGCCACCGGTCGGGCAGCCCACGCTCTGTTCGATCACCGCATGTCATCAAAGCCGTTAAACCAAGAATTCACAGAAATCCGCTGCGAAAACAGAAATCATGGATGAATATCACGCAAAATTCCATGAGTCGAATCATTAAAAAACTTGGGGCTTTCAAACGACGTATCGGACATTTATTGACTGTAGTTTAAAAAAAAAAAAAATAGGATTGAAAAATGCAAACGTCTTTTGGTGAAGCACGCTGATAACTTGCACAGAAAAATTTTGTTCACAGATGAAAAAATTTTTAACGTTCAGGAAAAATTACAAGCAAAATGATAGGGTGTATGCGCGGTCATCTAAGAAAGCATCTGAACTGATCCCAAGGGTGGAAAGGGGTCATCACCCAGCTTCAGTCAAGGTTTGGTGGGGTGTCTCTTAAGATGGGGTCACTGACCTGCATTTCTGCGAACCGTTTTGGAAGCTGTTGTGAAGCCATGGACTTTCCAGCAGGATTCTGCGCCGGCCGATAAGGCTAAAACGTCCCAGGCCTGGCTTTGAAACAATTTGCCAGCGTTCATTTCCTCTGAAGAATGGCCCTCAGGCAGTCCAGATTTGAACCCATTGGATTACAAATTGTGGACGATTTTAGAGGACTAGGTTTGTCACAAAAGATACCTTAAGACTGCTTTGGTTCGAGCTGTGGCCAATTTTCCAATGGACGAGGTTCGTGCAACTATTGACGATTTGCCAGTGCGACTTAAGGCGTGTGTAAAGGCAAAAGGCGGCATTTCGAATAAGTAGATTCTTTTCTTATATTAAAAAATATTTGGTCCAAAAACATTCAGTCCTTTTTCTTTTACAGCATAAAACGTGTGTAACAGTACTTATGTCCTTACTAAGTATATATACAGGAGTAAATCAACTCTGCAAAAAGATATAAATCGGTTCAAAACAAGAAAGTATGATTGAAAATAAACCGCCAATAAATAGCGAAAAATTCAAGCCATTATATAAAAAATCTATTTACAAGTAAAATATCAACAGAGTTAAAGGAATCATTTGGGAAAGGTTTTTCTGCAGACACGCGCATATCTCTGGGAGGGAATACTTTTGGGGCATGGGATCGGTCCCATTCGATGCTCAGATGTTGTCTACATAAAAAAAAAAGTGAAAAGTTGATGAAAAGTTTTGTTCAGGAGAGCCATTTTAAAGATTAGGTCCCTTTCTATTTGCACTTAAAATCGACTTCACTTTCATAAAACGCGCATATCTGTGGGAGGGAACACTTTTGGGGCATGGGATCGGTCTCATTCGATACTCCGATGTTTTCCCCATCAAAAAAAGAAAAAACATGAAAATTGATTTTTTTTACCCTTAGGTCCCTTTGTCTATGCGCTGTCACATATTAGTAGTGTTTTGTAATAAACCTCGACAGCTAAAATTGGACAGTAAACGGCGCCTGGATAAGTTTTTCATTAAAAAAAATGCCAATTTATTAAATGTCTATTAAATGTGCTCAAGTATTTGAATCTTCAAACCCAATTTAAAACAATTAAAATGTTTAGTTGCCTTTTTAGTAAAACGTATATATTTGGAAGTTAGTATACATGATAGTTATCAAGTGTCATTATAAAGATATTATGCATTTTATCGAGGTACTAAACAGTGGGTCCATTTTTTTTCTTCTAAGTATCTGTTGGAGGGTCAGATTGTGATTAGCGTTTCTTTAATTATACCCGAACTTTTTCTGAACAAATGACTCGTCTATTGCAATATTGCAATTTTGTCTCAGATATCGAGGCTTCGTAGAAAACACCACCATTATTCAGCAATAAAAACTCTGAGAAATGTTTTTTTTAAGTGTAGCGGTTTAATTTTTTTTTCTTCATGTGATTTTTTTATATGGCGTTAATCTCAAAAAACTGAAATTGTGGGACACCCTTTACAAACCTTTTATGTATTTAATATTATGCTACATAAAAACGCCGCTAGCTCTTATACTTGGAGGCGAATGATACACTTCTGCTTTGCCGTCTACTCGCGGGGAATAACAAAAGGCTTCCTTGTGTTCCAAGGAAGTTCAAAATACTCGTATGCGTATGTTTGTAGATATTGTTTTAATGCTTCTCCTCTTCCGTTAAGATTAAAGGTCTATTCGCGTGCGTATGTACTTTACATGGCCATGAACTATGTACATATGTAGTCATGTAAATAGATGTAATTACGTTTCTTAATCTCGCGAGACAAAGTGTCAATTTCTGTAAGAGGTTTGTTTTCTAGCTGCCGGCAAAATTAAACTTCAAAGAGGCGTGGTAAAACAGTCTTAAACTTTTCGTATGACATAAAATTCAACTTTGATCTCTTGAAAATGCTGGCATGTTAAATGTTTTCGCTCGTATATTGAAGACCGATTATAGACTTCGTGTAAACTTTATAAGGATATGATTTTGGCTAAATATTTATAACACTATGCAACAAAAATTCGGAATTGATCTTGGGTTTGGATGAACGCTTTGGGAAACGAAAGTCTTAAATGTGTATAGCAGATCCCTAAGAGGAAAGGATCCTGATATCAGTTAATTTGTATGGAATTTTTGAAGATTTTCAGTTTGCAACGCTATATCGTATGAAATAAGTCTAAAAATAGTACCTATTCCTTAATTTGTTTAGTGTGGATAGTTAACCTTTCGTATCTTTCATTATTATTTTTAGCTTGAAGACATGTAACAAAAAACTTGTGTATTTTATATTTTATTTTAATTTTTCCCGATATTATAGTATCGGGTGATCAATATAGGGGTATTTTTTCAAAACACAAAAATCCAAATCAAGTGTGGATCCTTTATTGGTAATTAGAAAGGACATTTTATGGCATTTATTTTTTGAATATAATTTGCTACAAATGATTAAGGATGACTTGTTTAAGCATTTCGATTGGTATGGCGTTAATGACACGCGTAATGTTCACTTCCAATATCTGAATCGTATCTGGTTTGTCGAC
Organism: Hydrotaea diabolus; assembly: GCA_963513945.1. Lineage (NCBI taxonomy): Eukaryota > Metazoa > Arthropoda > Insecta > Diptera > Muscidae > Hydrotaea > Hydrotaea diabolus. The sequence goes on along the minus strand of OY740717.1, from coordinate 55,211,633 downwards.
ATAGACTTTAAACTTTACGTAGCCCAAAGAAACTCTTAAGGTGTGATATTACACGAACTAGGCTCAAAACTTAAAAGGACATCTTAATAGATCTATTGCTTGAACAGCTGTATGACAAGTGGCACCCGCCTGTTGTAAACAACTGTCCTCAAGATAACGAACTTTAGTTACAGGTAGCAAAAAGTCCGATATTATGGCGCGCTAGCGAGCACCATTCATGGTTATGTTCCGCCCATCATCATTTTTGAAAAAATATAAACCGATGATTCCACGAGCTTATAAACTGCCCCAAACCGTGATTTTCTCTGGATATAATGGCACCTCTTAAACCTCTTCTGGTTGTACTTCAGCCCAAATGCGGCAATTTTCTTTATTGACGTTGAGCCAGAAATGGACCCCAGCACTGAACAATTTTTTTTTTTTTATTTTGGTCAATTTTTGGAGACGTTGCTGAATGGCAAACAATACTAAAAAGAAAAAAGAGTAATGGACCCCAACACTGAACAAATTTTTGTTTTTATTTTGGTCAATTTTCGGAGACGTTATTGCCATGCAAGTCTTTTCATGTTGAAATGGCAATCAATACAAAAAGGAAAAAGTAATAACAACAAATGATCACAACAAATCAAAAAAAAACTCAAAGAATGCAACAAAAGAAAAGCCCGCCTTCATTGTAGTGACTACAACATCGTTGTTTTATACGTAAAATATAAACTTTCAAATCATCGACATACGCGTGTGTATGAACGAAAGTAAAATGTTCTCGTAGTGAAAAAACGTCAGTCGGACAGTCAGTCAATATGGTTGAATTGTTTCAGTGAGTCACGTGTGTCTCTCTCTCTCTTCGACAATAATACTTCGCATATGCAAAATCAAATGGTTGCTATATATATTTCTGGCCACTTAGTATTGCCTGGCGCCATCTGACATTTCCATTGGAATGTTTGCCATTTTTTAGCATAAACGTACTCAGAACGTTGTGACGTACGACCATCATTTGTGTTGTTTACAGTGACTTGAAAAAATCAATTTGGCAAAAAAGTGGAATTGACTCTTGAACATTTTCGTGCGATCATTTTTAGCACTGTGAAAAACTCGTTTACTGAATTCAATCGTGGCCGACGCTCGCTCAAAGACGAAGGTCGTCCAAAAACGGCCGTTGTGCCATAGAAAATTGATGTCGTTCGTGAACTGATAGTGCAAGAACGTCATGTGACATACCGTGAGATAGAGGCATCCTTGGGCGTTTCTTCCACCAGCATTCATTCGATATTGCATGAACACCTGGCCGTAAAAAAGGTTTGTTCTCGTTGGATCAAGCACAATTTGACAATCGATCAAAAAAATGGCTCGTACCGATTGGTGCAAAGAAATTTTGAAAAAATACGATCGCGGTGCTTCAAAAGACGTTTATAAGATCGTCACAGGTGACAAATCATGGATCTATGCGTATGAGCCCGAAACAAAACAGCAATCGACCGTGAGGGTCTTTGAAGACGAGCAAAATCCAACGAAAGTTGTTCGTGGAAGAAGCACTTCGAAGCAAATAGTTCCCAGTTTCTTCGGCAAAACTGGTCATGTAGCGACTGTTCCGCTTCATCAACGTAGGACGGTCAATTCTGACACCACAATTTGTTTACCTGAAGACTTCGGAGAAATTCGAAAAACCAACAAGAGAAGACGAATCATTGTGCACCATGACAATGCGAGCTTTCACACATCGGCTCAAACCGGCGCCTTTTTGATGACTTTTTTTATTTGACTTTTTTTTATTCCCCCACATCAAGAAAAAAATGCGTGGTCAATGGGAGTGAAAAAAGTGCTTCGACAATTGGTTTTAGCGCTGCAAAAGTGTACAAATCATGTTGGAGAATACTTTGAAAAACAATAAAAACCATTTTTGGTGATAAATATTCGCATTTTCATTATTAGGCTAGAGATATATATAGCAGCCCTCGTATGCTTCGTATATATAGATCGTTAAACGAGTAGATGTCATGTCGGTTGGGCACATAATGTTATTGAAAAGTCGCCCTCAACAACGATGAAACGCTGCGTCTATCAGACGGTGATGTGTTTGCTTCGTTGACTTACTCGTACTGTTCCTTCCCTCTACTCGCAGGAAAAAACATGGTTACTATATGGTCACGGCAATAATAGTATGTTCTCCGCAATAAAGTATGTTCTTCGCAACCATAGTATTGTTTATTTAATTTAATTTTCACAATAGTATGATTGCCGCTATATTAATATTGTTTAAATGTAGCAATAGTATTATTGTCAAATTAAAAAATGAAAATATGGTTGTAGCAACAATAATATGATTACGGCAATCATAAACTCCGTTTGTAGTTGTAATTTATTCGAATATGTTTTATAGAATAATGATATTGTTGTGGATCTAATGCAATAAAAGTACTTTTTGTATGGAAATTACAATTTTTCAAAAAAAATGCTTTGGCTTTGTTTAAGTGAAATATTTTTAATAAAAAACGCTTACGTTTTTTAAAACTGATTTTTAATCAATCACTCCCATCATTTTGAATTTTATGTATTTGTAAATAATTTTCATAATCTAAATCTTTTGTTGACAACTTAAACCATTTTAATAAATAATGTTTGAATCATAGTATAATAGAGTGTGATCGTTGCGTGGGAATCATAATATGGTTGTGAGGATCATACAATGGTTGCATGTGAAACATACTATGGTTGTGAGTGTCATAATTTGGTTGTGGAGATCATAGTATGGTTGAACGTGTATCATACTACGGTTGGGGATCATAGTATGATAATGTGTGAATCATACTATTGTTGTGAGGATCATAATTTGCTTGTGGAGATCATAGAATGGTTGTATTTGAATCATACTATTGCTGTGCCACAACCATATAACAATAGTATGATGCTCTTGGAATATTGTTATTCCAACCATACTTTTTTTCTACGTGCATTCACCAAAGGGTGGCTGGTCATTTCGTTTGTAATACCACAAAATATTGATCGGAGGCCCAATAAAGTAAACGTATTATTGATCGTCATAAAATTCTAATACAATCAAGCGACGTTTAAATACAATTTAAAACTTTTTTTGGTAAATATGTGAATTTATTCATCGCCTCATTACAAAAATATTTTCAATAAAAGGCATACCTTTTGTTTTGTAAATATGTGAATTTGTTTATCGCTTGAAATCGAAAATATTCTCGATAAACAAAGTACGAATATTTAAGCTAATATGTGGAATTATTTAGCGCAGGATACCTAATTATTTTTTTTGTTTCAATATTCAATATTTGAATTCTTTTATTGAACCGAAAAGAGAAATAAGTGTTCAGACACATCTAAAGAAATGTTATTTTCGAAGACAGTTCTTCGGGCTTTTTCCATGATCAATATCTGGCAAAAGAAATCAATTCTGGTGTTCCATCGTATCCATGATATATTTGAAGGTTTTTGCATTCAGACTCTCTAAAAACGGCTCACCAAGCAAATGTCATAGTTGCATCGATGAATAGGATGAAATCGAATAAGTTCATTATCGTTTTTCTAATTGTCTCACTCAAAAATATCGATAATGTAATTGATTAAAAAAAATCCTTTTAATGACCTCTAAACACATCATAAACTAATATTGACTAACACAATTTAACCCTATCAAACTTTCACAATGTCCAGGCAATCAAGTGATTAATTCTAATAATTAATTGTTCTCCCCCGCAAATCTGCCAAATGAGTTGTGTCCCACAAGAATTCGTGTTACAATGAAAACAAAATTTAATTATCGTCATTATGGCAAATATGTGTAATTCACATCGATTTCATAATTCCTGGTCATCCTTAATTTAAATCAATAAAATCAGTTAGGAAAAATCCAAACACTCGACGTTGGCACACTCACTTTTGCAACATTCTGTTGCCGTTGCTAATTCCTTTTTTGCTCTCTTTCTATGTTTTTCAAAGTCATCATAAATGATTTGCCACCACGTCCGCTGCGAGATGGTGGACGAGGTTGCAGGGTTTCAATTTCCTGTTGTTGCTCCATCGTTGCCAGCCAGCAACACCGATACCATCGCCACCGCCCTCAACATTGCCGCGACAACGGAAAACATTGGTTAAAAACTTAAATACATCAGATTTGGTTTTTATGCATTCTCTCCTACCCCACGCCAGCTCCATCTCTTTGTCCTGCTGCTATTGCATTCAATTCGTACGGTGATGGTTTGTCTTATTTTTAAATTAAAAGGCATTGAGTGAATGTCCCACCTATTCCTCTGCCCTCATTGCCGCCGTTCTCTACACTTTAGAAGAGAAAAATTTGTAAGAAAACATGTAAAAAAAGTTTCAGTCGGTTGATCCGACTTACATATACCCTCACCCATATATGGAGTTTAAATTTTCCTTTCGTCTGTCCTCCACTGCCAGGAAAGTAGAGATTTTATCGAAATCTCGCAAAGGTTCGACTGAGTGAAAGGTGCTAGAAGGGGCGTGGCATCCATTTTTTCCCATGCGCATACAAAGATGAAATAAGTATAATGCAGGAAACCAATTTAAGAAAAATGTATGCATTAGGAACAAAAGTTATGTGGGTTTTAATCTACAATCGCATATTACCGTCTGTGTGGAAGATGCAAGAAGGGGCGTGGCTGAGACTCCAATTTTCTTCAGGTATTCTAATTTTTATTCTATGTGCTAGTTACAAGTTTCAAGCAGTTTCGTATGACTAATTTTAAAAATTATATGCTTATATCAAAAATGGGCGGAATGGTGCATTTTAACTGAAGATACCAGAATGGGGCGTGGCGTCTACTTTTTTCGTACATGGTTATTAAGCCGTTATAAAAATATAATGAAGTTTTAAATTTCACGCCCTTGATGACAAGTAATGTGGGTTCTAACTGCACTGAACCTTCCACATGTGTTGATGTACCAGAAGAGGCTAGGCTAGGAATCCAACTGGTTGTCACCAAGTTTACCTTATAACTGCGGTCTTAGGTATTGTTTTTGGGTTAGATCATTATCATTAAAACTATTTCAAGAATAATAAAGTGGACGGAATGGTGGATTTGTACGGGAGGTACCAAAATAGGGCGTGCCAACCCCTTTTTTTTATGCAATTTCAAAGGCGTTATACACAATTGCGGTTTTTATAACTCAAGTCAATTCCACGCTTTGGGTAAGGACAGGACGTATGAGTACCACTAAAAATATTTCAAGAAAATAAAATGGGCGGAATGATGCATTAATATGGGAGGTACCAGAATGGGGCGTGACAACAGTTTTTTTGATAAGCAATTACAAAGCCGTTATGCAAATATTACGGAGTTTATAACATAAGCGAATTTCAACCACTGGGTGACATGTTATGTGGGTTAGATCGTATGAGTACCACTAAAGATATTTCAAGAATAAAAAAGTGGGCGGAAAATTGAATTTGTAAGGAAAGCACCAGAACGGGTGGGTCAACGCTTTTTTGCTACGCAAGTACGAAGCCGTTAAAACAATATAAGTGTTTAGGACTTAAGCAAATTTCTGGCACTGAGGGTAATGTTATGTGGGTCAAAAGTCATTTGTGTGGGAAATACCAGAATGGGCGCAGCTAAAAATCCAATTATTTATCACTAAGTTAAGCTTAAAACCCTGCTTATAAGTAATGATTTTGGGCTTGATCGTACGAATGGCATTAAATATAGTTCAAGAATACCAAAAGTAGCCGTGATGCTATATTTGTGTCGAAGGTTCCAACTGGGGAGTGTTGATATGGCCCATTTTCAATCCCAAAGAATAGAATCCCATAAAAAGAATTGCTAGCTCCTTGCGAGAGTTATCGTGCGAACCAGCCACACAGACCGACAAAAGGACATGGCTCAAATGACCCAAGAAGTCATAAAACATATTTGGTCAAAGCAGATGTAGGGTCCAAAATGCTTTTTTCGATACGTTACATTTTTGTGTGTACCAAATCATATATACCCTCTTACCCAGTAGGGTGATGCTATACAAATCCGCAGCAGCCATGATGTTTGGCGAAGGGTGTTCGTTCTTTCTGATTACGTTTTCAGTTTTCACTTCCTTTTACAATCTATAAGTTTTGCAGCTTCTGATGAAAAACCAACGACAGCGCTGCCACATGCCGCAGTATCAGTAGCAGCAACAAAATATCTGCAGCAATTTTTCTGATGTTTTTAAAACGCGAGCAAAAAAAAAACACGAATTTGCTTTATTAATATTTTGCGAGGTATAAAACTTTGTTTGACATATAGTATTTGCATGTAGGTTACTGTGGAAATTTTCCATGTTAATGCTGTTGATATACCAGTGAACCCTTCAGATAGAAATAATCATCTTAAAGGGAGTTACGGGCTGTAGTTTTCAAAATTCTTGTAAATGGAAGAAAAATTATCAATTTAGGTTAGCTCGTTTGTTTTTTTTGATTAAAAAATTTGCATATTTAATTAAAAACTTATTCAAAAATGGTGTGTTAAAGATTTTCAGATAATTAGCGCCAAAAAATAATGATTTTTATACAATCAGCGCCAAAAAATTGTAAGTTGTTTATTATAGATTCACTCAATAAACTAATTGTAGTATTGATACAAAATTTTGTAAGGTCTTTCATCAGAATTATATTAATTTGAAAATTTTACTTTTAGTTAAAAAACTGTACATCTTATGTGGAACATATTTGCATGAAAAATCTAAATCCTAATTTACCGGATATTATTTTTCGATTCAAATTTGATTTAAAACTCAGCAAAAATATTATTTAATTAATATACGAGGGCGACCGCAAAAGTAACTGGCCTAACATAAAAAGAACCGTTTTTTGGAATTATTATTATCTATTTTTCAACACAATCTCCTTCCAACTCAATACACTTCATCAAACGTTTTTCAAGTTTTTTAATTCCATCCGAAAAATAAGATTTTTCAAGACCTTCAAAATATGCCTCAGTTTCAGCAATAACCTCGCTATTGGACGAACATTTTTTGCCACCGAGAAATTTTTTTAAATTTGGAAACAAGAAATAATAAGGAGCTAAATTTGGACTATATGGTGGATGCAAAGCAATTTCAAATCGTAATTCGGCCTTTTTTTTGTTGAGTTAAAAATGCAGTGTGTGAAGGAGCATTATCTTGATGAAAAATAATTTTTGTTTCTAAATGCGGTCGTTTTATCTTGATTTCTTCACTCAACCGATCCAATAATGCACAATAATATTCACTATTTATAGTTCTTCCTTTCTCAAGATAATCAATAAATATTATACCCCTTGCATCCCAAAATACTGTGACCAATACTTTTCCTGCTGACTTAACACTTTTCGCCTTCTTGGGACCACTTTTACCAGCTTCTATCCACTGTTTTGACTGTTCTTTGCATTCTGGGATGTAGTGATGGATCCATGTTTCATCAGCAGTTATGAATCGGCGCAAGAACTCTATTGTATTACGCTAAAAGCTCCTCGGAATTGGTCCAACGAACGATTTTTTGGGGCAAAGTCAACAAACGCGGCAGCGTTCTTGCGGATAGCTTTTTCATGTGGAGTTCATCATGGTAAATCCTCCAAACTTGTTTTTCGTGTATTTTAACAATATCAGCAAGTTCTCTGAGCTTTATTCGTCTATCTTAAGTCACTTCATTAAATATTTTTCTAATGTTTTCAATAGTAGTAGCAGTTTTCGGTCTTCCAGAGCGTTGTTCATCTTCCGTACTTGAACGACCCATTTTAAATTGTTGAACCCAGGATTTCACGGTGGAGTATGATGGTACATTATCACCATGAACAGAATCCAATTCATCTTTGATTAATTGTGGCGTATAACCTTTCATATAAAAGTGTTTTATTACCGCACGAAACTCTTTATTTTCCATTTTTCAAAAATTATAAAACTTGTTTACTTCAATCACCTGTAACAAAGAAAATAATCATTAAATATTTCGGGAATTTTGACAGATGGCTTATAAAAGATTGCTTTTAAAAAACAAAAAGTTGCTAGTAAAACAGAAAATGTGCCAGGCCAGTTAGCTTTGCGGTCGCCCTCGTAAGTTTTATCACTTTAATTCTGTTTTAAACAAGTAGAGCTTCCATTCGCTAGTGAACTGCATACAGGCGCTGATTGCTCAGCTGCACTTTCAGGTAAATCCTGGTCAATTGACAAGAAATACCAGTAAATACTATTACCTCAGCTTCTATTTCGAATTCATTGACTAGTTTCCCTTTAAGGGACTAAAGGCACCTCAGTAAAAAGTACACTTTCTTGAGCACGACGATGGCTCAGCGAGTAACTAAAGGTACCTCGCTAAAAAGTATTGTATCTTTAGTATTTAGTTAACAAGTAATTTTTTATGGACGGACAAATAAACGATCGATGGTCAATATGGGCTACGGACCCAAATATAGAGTAATTTTATAGTTTTTGCTGAGATAAGGACCCAAATATAGAGTAATTTTATAGTTTTTGCTGAGATAAGGAACGGACGCATGGGCCGAAAGGGTCCAAAAAACGACCCATAAAAAATTAGGATCATTTTGACTATTTAAGTTATTTAAAATTTAAAGAATCTGCCAAACTTCGCACAAAATTAAAAAATTTCGTTTATGGCCGCTGACGGCACATTGTGCGATATCATTAATACACGTAGGCGATTTTAAATTTGAATTGACAGATAATTTTTTCAAATTTATGGGAAAGGTTGAGCTTTGTCATTTAATAATGGAACACAATATCATTCACATGACTACCACCACGGGCTCGGCTTTGCCTAAACCGATCAAACCAATTTTTTCGATTGTTTCGGTTCGAATCTCTTCAACGGCAACTTCGATATCATGTTTCAACGCTTTAATTGTCTCTAGATGCTTTGCATAACATTTATCCTTAATGGGTCCCACCAGAAAATAATCCAAAGGGCTCAAATCACAGCTCCGAGACGGTCAATTGACATCACAATTATGGCTGAGTGGTCTATTGGCTGTGTGTCATGTGGCCCGTCTTGTTGAAACCAAATGTCGTCCATGTCATTCTCTTGAATTTTTGGAAACAAAAATTATTAGTGCAATAAGGCTCAAATTGACGTTAACGCTCCTAGCTCATTTTCGAAGAAAAAAGGACCAATGATGCCGCCAGCCAAAAATCCACACCAAACAGTGACTCGTTGTAGATGCATTGGCTTCTCAATCAGGGCAGTCATAGAAACCATGTCGGTTTTTCTAATTGTCGTTTTTACAAACTAATGTTGGTTTCATTTGGTGTCATGAAACCAAGTTGGTTTTGTCCATTTCGAATGTAAATAAAGTTAATATTCGAATCAGCTGTTGCTGATAAAACCGATAACATTGGTTTTCATGACATCAAAGCATTTTTTCTTATCGTTTTCAAAACCAATAGTGACAACATTGGTTTCTATGACAGCCCTGAATAGTCACGTATGTGTTCTCTGAGCCCCATATGCGGCAATTTTGCTTATTGACATTGCCACCGGGATGAAAATGAGCTTCGTCTGAAAACACGATTTTGCGGTAAAATTCTTCATCTCGTACCAAACAATATTCAGCCCATTGGGCAAAGTGAAAACATATCGGATGGTGTTTAAATGATGAATTTTAAAATAATAAAGTAGTACCTTCCCAATAAAACCAGAATTTGAAAAAGATTTCAGAATTTTTTACAGCCGATTCAATTTTAAATGACCCACTTTATAAATTAAATTGTTTTTATTAATCTCTGAACATCACTAAGCCGAAGTCAACAAATTTTTTTGTTGTCATATCCCCTAGATAAGATTGTCGGCCCAATTCTGAGTACTCCCCGGGAAATAATTCCCGGGGAATTTGTTTTTCCCGAGAATAAAATCCTCCTACTCTAAACAAACGGGGAGAATGGAAATATGGAAGAGAGAATTTAGATTATTCGAAGTCAGCTGTTTTGCGTCAGCTGTTTTGTTTGGCTAACAATTTGCAAATATTTTTTAGAAGTTTCAAACGAAAAAAGTTAATAAAGTGAATATAAACAAAATAAAAACTTAAAAATAGTATAAAAATGTTCAGTGCTGCGTTTGTAATGGCAGGAGAAAAATATGCAAAGGATTGAAAGGAGAAAGCTACGTGATGCTATCAACCCACTTGAGTTGCCTCAATCATTGTAAGTACATACATGAATAAAAGATTATTTCATTTTATTAATGAGAATCTTACTTTTCAAAGGTTTGAAAAATATTACAAGGTAAACAAACCGGCATTCAAATATCTGTTGAACGTGTTAACTTCCAACATTCAACCTAGACGTAAGTCATTTGCAGTTTCTCCTGTTGTAAAATTAAGTGCGTCTTTACGCTTATTTGCTGAAGGCGGCTACCAAACGGGGATAGGAAAAGATTGCGACGTGTCTGTGGCCCAGTGTAGTCTGAGCGAGCGGAGACCTGTGCAGTCAAATGTTGGCCACTTATTTTTTCGCCGGTGGCTTTTGGGGCGTGTCTTGTGCTGTGTCACTCTGAACCGCAACACTTTCAGCCTCCTCATCGTTTGGTTCTAGTAACTCCAGAAATGCAGGTGAAAGGCTATCTGGGTTCTGTTTTTGTTTTGTGGAAGTTGAAGAGCCTAACCCAAACGTGTTGGCCACACCTTCCACTGACTCCTTCATGCCAATTAAATCATATATGGCCTCTTCGTTTGCAGAAAACGTCTGCTCCATATTGGGACCTCCACCAGTTCCTCTGGAGTATTTTAGGTTTTGTGCCGCCATGTGCCGTACATATTTCTTTTGATCGGCCCATACCTGAAAAAGGTTTCGCCATTTGTGCATTGTACAAATCAAATTTTGTTGTACATACCTTCTTCCACACGGCAACACTTTTTGATGGTGGCCCGGCTGCATTTAATTCCGCCTCCAAATTGCGCCATACCCGGTTTATCTCCTCTTTACTCCCCATAAACCAACCTCGAGCAATGTCTGCATGCAATTGCATTAAGGTTAGCTTTTTGCTTGTTGTTTTTGACCTGAAAAAATGAATGTGTTTTTTTTAATTTTTCAAGAAAAATTTTATTTATTTCTTCATATGTTTTATCATCCCTGCCGGCTATGCTAACATGTGCCAAGAAACTTATCCTTATTTTGGCTAATAGAACGAAATAATTTTTTGTCGTAACCAATTGTTGGGACTATCGCTCAATCGGTTGGTACAACCAAAATATAAACTTCATTCTATCAGTATAACTGAATAGTAAGAATTCTGAAACCTAATATAGTCATTGCTATCACCTTGCGGCGTTTCAAATCAAATGTCCGCCAAGATTGCAAATATTTGGTGATTGCGACACACAGTCTTTACGTCCAACCGAATTTTAGTAGTTCGGACCTATTAGCAAATTACTTGTGCTCTGTGTGTGTATTTATTTCTCTCTTTAGTTACTCAAAAGACAGTAGTTGCATTATATATGCTGGGAGAATATTGTCTTCGCCTTTACTGTCGCATTTGTAGATAGAGTAATTAATCCGCTGCACTATAGAGAGACCATTGCATCAGAAGCGCATACTGTTTAGCGTGAATTCGGTCAAACAGCGTCTTTGAGCTCTACATAGTATAAAACGATATGTGGTGCCTACTTGCACCGGGCCTATTCAACGAATTCTCCGAAAAAATATTCTTAAACACGCAGTAATGATTTCCATGATACAACTTTTATTAAGTTTCAATGTTCTGAGAAGCTTAATGAAAACTTCGGAATAGATTTCCCTCGCCCTTTCGAGTTTTCGGCCTTTTTTCTTTCTAATTAACAGCTTAGGGGCCAGACACTAGGTGAGAATGTACATAAATTGTGCGCCAAACCCAGTAAGGAATAAAATTCCACATTGGGCTACCATTAAATTGCATCAATTGTCAATTACTTCAAAACACATATGTTTGTGTTAATGACAATCAATACTGCGCCTCTCTTTGCCTCTGGCAATATTGCCAAAACTTTGGAGGTAATCCCCGAGTAAAGCCCAAATACATCATTAGCAATGGGAGCATCAAAATGCCACCCACCGTCGTTGCCCCGGAGTATACATTCACTCACTCACAATCGCTAGTTTGAATGTACTTGAATGACATTTACTCACTGGAACGTGATGGCAACTCACAAAACTACAATCGAAGCACTGTTTTCGAGGCGAAGGACCACAGCAACAATGCCAACATCACCACCACCACAACCAACAGCAGTGGCAGCAGCACTACTTTACCACTACTACCTCAACAGCAAAACCCTGGTTGTCGTTGATGTTTTAGGAAAGAACTCATAAATTTTCGAGAAATTTTATTACAACTTTTCTATGAGCGAATGTTTGTCGGTCTCTTCTTCTTTTCCCTCTGTGATGGGCAACAGTGGTGGGATTACAAAATATTTTAATTAAACTCAAAATTGGTACAAATCGAAATCAATATATAATCTAGAGGAGCGTTGGTAGTCTCAAGCTATAATTACCTAAGAGCTATGGAGCACTGTGGTTCAGGTTATAATGGTAATAATAACCTAATACTGCCACTTATCTGTCAACCAGGTACCCGTAGAGGCGAGATGGGGTATCTCAATCTCCTAGGGTGAACCCAAGAGCTCCTTTCGATTTTCTATTCATTCTCTACGCTTGATGGTGCCATAGAGCGATTCCTTGCTGCAGACATTAATGGAATAAGCTCGAACCAGAGACTTAAGTCTGATGATTAGGAGCCCCTAGAACTGTTGTTTAACCTTAGCACGAGCAGAGGTGTATAATTGAGGACTAAATCCCACAACAAGAGTTTGGTTATATCCTCACAGTTGATCATTTAACGTTAAACCTTCAGTATAAAGGTCCAATTAGTCTTGACGGTTGGCGGTAGGCAATCAGCTGTTGAGTTGGGGTTGCATTTTACATGTGTTAGAGAGAGATAACTACAATTTGACGGTTGACGACGGTAGACTTCTGCAGGTTGCAGAATCAACCGTCCGAAGTCAAGACCGATCAGCTGTTTTTTTATGCTTCACTTCGCCATTTTGTGCGCAATAATAGTTTAGAATTTGTTTTCGTTCTTGCAAATTAAATTTTAAAGTTTAAAATTATTAATAATATACTTATGAACGAAGACAGCTTCTATATTTTGTACAAATGCTCTTTGAATAGCTGTCACCCGTCAACCGTCAAGACCGATCAGCTGTTTATTTATATGCTGCACTTCGACATTTTGTGCGTGATAATTGTTAAGAATTTGTTTTCGTTCTTGCAAATTAAATTTTAAAGTTTAAAATTATATATAATATACATATGAACGAAGACAGCCGCTATATTTTGTACAAATGCTCTTCGATCAGCTGTTTTTGTTTTGTTTTGTCTCACAGTCGTCTACGGTCATAACTAATTGCACAATATATAGTATAACGTCAACCGTCAAGACTAATTGGACCTTAACTGAGGGAGCGTAGTGATATGAAGCACCGTGGTTAAACTCAGAAGGGCGGGAAGCACGTGAATATATAAGTGTGTCAAACATTTCGCGCATTCCAGCAGGAACACACTACACCTGTAGTAGAACACCTGTTCAGATGTTCAGTCAAACCCACTCAGCTGATTGTCAAGACTAAGTCGCTAACTGAAACCTGCAAACCAAATCTGTAAAGCAGCACAAGCCGGCTACAACAGATGGACTGACTGCAGTTAAGCCGCACAACAACTGGGCCAATATATATAAGTATAGTGGTACCAAAAATGGTGCATTTACGCCACGTTTGCCATCCCTGGTGCGTCAGTGTGTTTGTTTTAAAGATGTTCACACACACACACCAATACGCATGAATACACTTTTGACGTCATTTATAGATGCTGCATAAAGCACACAATGGATCTTTTGTGCATTACATTGGCTGACGGTGTCAGCATCTGTTTGGGGGGGTATGTGAAAACTTAAGAAGCGTCATTGCATGTTGCATGTCTGTGGGTGTTGGTGTGTGTGTAGGTGTCTGGGCCTGTTGTTGCATCTTTGTTAGTGTCACTTTTAAGATTCTTAAAAGTAATTGGTAATGTTCTCGAGTCTTTTGTTGCTTACAATGTGTACGCAGCAATACGTACTTACAAGAGTATGCACGAGTGCTATATACGGATGCCTTTACAACAGATACCACCAATAGACTCGCATACACCCTGTGCATCCTGCTTTCATACGTAAATACTGGCATTCATTTTTAGACTTGTTAAAAATTCACATTCAGGATTTGCCTGTTGCCAAAAAAAAAAGAAAAAAGAGAAAAAAAAATGTAACAATAGGAACTTCGAAGGAAATGCTACGTGGGAAAAAATGAATAACCTGTACTTAAATGTACCACAATGATGTTGTAAAAAAACTTAGTTCACACTGTAAGAGTATCTTCTTTTTCAACTTGGTTCATGGGAATTAATTCTATTCTTCAGATAATTATTTTGTTTTATTTTTCATTAAGTAGCAACTCAGTAGTAGTAGCAAATCAACTATACCTTGCAATAAAGCAATATTTCTTCTAGATGCAAGCGACTATAGGAAACAAGCAAACACCTTCTATCATAGAATGGCAATTGAAAGAAAAGTTTATTGAATTTACAGCAAATTTTAAACAGATTTTTTTTAACTTTCTCAACACGAAGAACAGTTGTGTTCAAAATAATAGGAGTGCGACTATTTAATTTATGTAAACTCTAGTTAGCTACTGTAACAACTTGCATATCACGAAAGCAAAAGCAACTTGCAAACCATGAAAACACAAAGCAAAAAGTTAGTTTATTTAATAGTTTATTTAATTTTAACCTTCTTTATATAATTTTATTTTTCTCTTTAATTTGGCTGATCCAAAAAAGTTGAAGTGAAAGTGAACCGTGAATTAAAAAGTGCTTAGACTTAATTTTTTTTACTAAAATTAAAAAGTGAGTTACTTTTAATGACGCTTAATGTTTTTAGTGTTTTTCTGATATAAAATGTATTATTTGTTTAGCTCGTTTGTTTTATTTCGGTCAGTTGCTTTTACACATTGAACAGGGATTAAACCGGCTCAAGACCTCTTGCTTCTATATTTAAATAGAAAACAAGTTTTTAAGTTTTGGAGTCTCTTTAGAGGTGGCAAGAGTGAGTTGTATTTTCGTGGGCAATTTTGTGAAGAAAACTTGAAAAGTAAGGTTTACAACAGCAGTTCTCATTCGTTTGGGGAGAGCCTGGCCTTATAGAGTTCGGTTTTACTTTCAACAATTGCAGCAAGGCTTTCTGAAGAGGGTTGTCACGGACCCGACATCATGATAAAAGTAGTGTGCAGCCACGAAAAGCAATGTCACTTTGCCATTTTGTTAAAAACTTGTTTTCTTTTTAAATATAAAAGCAAGAGGTCTTGAGCCGGTTTAATCGCTGTTCAATGTGTAAATAATTTATTTTTAATTAACAGTGGGTCGCGCAAAACACTTCTCCGAGGAAAAATGCGAAATAATAAAAAATCTTCGAAGCCAAGGTAAAACGTATAACGAAATTAAAGATACGAGAGCATATCAATAATTCCATCAATAATTTTCCAACTTCCCTCGTATGTTTATGAAATGCAACAGCGATCCAATCAAGTACCATCTGTTAGTAGACTACTGTCACATTTTGAGAGAGTTCCGTTACTTAGTTTGTGTTAAACAGCTGTTTAAAACATACAACCTAGTGGATTTTGTTAAAAATGGAAATAACTAAATTTTGAGTGCCCATTAAACATTATTTTATGCGGGAAAAAACCCCGTCAATCAAACCAAGGAAAAGCTTGATTAATACTATTGCGACTCTGCACCACCAAGTTTAATGGTAAAAAAGTGGTTTACCGACTTTCGTTGTGGTCGCACAAATACAAATGACGCTGAACTTTCTGGACGGCCAATTGAGGTCAATATACGAGAAAATGTAGAAAAAATCCACGATATGGTGTTGGCCGATCGAAGAGCAAATGTGCGTGAGATTGTTGATGCCATAAGCATTTCATATAGCAGTGTGGTTTCGATTTTACATGATCAGTTGGGTTTAAAAAAGCTGTCTGCAAGACGCGTGCCGCGATTACCATTGCATTAAGATAATACACGGGTGCACACGTGCGCAGTCTCAATGGCAAAATTGCATGAATTGGGTTACGAATTGGTATCTCATCCGCCATATTCTCTGGATTATTGATCAAACAAATGCCTATTTTATGCACCTCGAAAAATCCTATTGGACTAAGTTTATTGAGCTAAACGGAGCCTTTGTGAAAAAATGTGTTTATTCTAAAAGTCACAGTTCTTTTTTATTTTTTTCTAATTTGAATACTCCTTTATTTGAACAGTGAATTTTCGAATAATTATGGTTCGAGTACTATTTTTAACTTCATATGGTTTGAAATATATTATAAGTATGAAAATAATATAAATAGAATATGAGGGTTGCTATATATATTTCTGGCCTAGGCAACACTTAGTGTTGCTTGGCGCCATCTGACATTTCCATTGGAAAGTTTGACATTTTTTAGCATAAACGTACTCAGAACGTTTTGACATGCGACCATCATTTGTGTTGTTTACAGTGACTTGAAAAAATGAAAAAATTTGGCAAAAAATGGAATTAACTCGTGAAAATTTTCGTGCAATTATTTTTCACAACTATTGACGTGGATTATCACGACAAGAGTGAATCAATGAACCTGAATCTTTGTATGGCGATGAAGCACCATCCTATAGCACTGAATTCAATCGTGGTCGACGCTCGCTCAAAGGCGAGGGTCGTCCAAAAACGGCCGTTGTGCCGGAGAACATTGATGCCGAGCGTGAACTGCAAATGCAAGATCGTCATGTGACATACCGTGAGATAGAGGCATCCTTGGGCATCTCATCCACCAGCATACATTCGACATTGCATGGACACCTGGAGGTAAAAAAGGTTTGTTCTCGTTGGATCCCGCACAATTTGACAATCGCTCAAAAAAAAGCTTGTATGGATTGGTGCAAAGAAATTTTGAAAAAATACTATCGCGGTGCTTCGAAAGACGTTTATAAGATCGTCACAGGTAAAGAATCATGGATATATGCGTATAAGTCCGAAACAAAACAGCAATCGACCGTGTGGGTCTTTGAAGATGAGCCAAATCCAACAAAAGTTGTTCGTGGAAGAAGCACTTCGACGCAAATGGAAGCCTGTTTCTTCGGCAAAACTGGTCATTTGGCGACTGTTCCGCTTCAGCAACGTAGGAGGTCAATTCTGAGTGGTACACCACAATTTGTTTACCTGAAGTCTTCGGATAAGTTCGAATAACGAACAAGAGAAGACGAATCATTGTGCACCATGATAATGCGATCTCTCACACATCGGCTCAAACCTGCGCCTTTTTGACCGACCAAAACGTCGAATTATGTTACATTTGAGATTTGTAAACTTTTTGTTAGCAGCAGCAAATTCAACAATAAATAAATAAGTTTATTTAAAAAAAAATTCCATACATCAGTTCTGTAAACGATTCAATTATTTTAATTAATTCGCGTACTATTCATGCACTGAAATAATATTAAAATTTAATTCAAATTAATTAATTTTATAAAAAAAAAAGAATTTAATGAACTTTTGATGAATTTAGCAAAAATGATTAGCATTTATTTTTTACTTCAGATGCATTTGGCTAAACGAGTTAATTTTCAATTTATTTAAATTGAATTATGCTTGAAGAGTTTTAATTCTGGTTCGAGACCTTTTTGTTGTTTCTATTTCAGAATCAACGTAAAAATTGGTTAAATGTATTGCCTGGCAGACAGTTCAGTTGCTTCTAAGCCCGCCAAGGTTTTTCTTCAGCAGTCTTAGACAACGATTACTTTAAACGAGTACAACAAAGCAAATGACTTATACGGGAGACTTATTTGTATTACTGAGAATTACCCTTTGTGTATAGTCTTCGAACTGTGCGTAGAGCAATCTTCAACGCGCAATATCAAGCAAGCATTGCTTTCATACTCCAAATTTCATGTTTACTTTGGTTGATTGCAATACATTTTTGATTTTATTGACATGAATTGCAATTAATTTTTTTATTTGATTTTAATGAATTCAAAAAGAACTCAGTTCAAATAAATTGGAACTGAATTGCAAATTATTTTATTAAATTCATTTGAATTGGAAATAAATGGCAGTTCATACTTGCCTAATGCACTTAACTTGGTTCAAATTTCATTCAATTCTCTATTTTGGTTAATTCAAAATTGAATTGAATCCAAAAACAGATGAATCAATTAACAGGTATGCCATATATAATGGCACAAAAGCAAAAAAGCAATTTGATACCCCCAAAATTCGTCTTGAATAAAGCTGTGTTTTCCTATCGTTTTTATCTGGTCACCCTGTATTAAGATTTATATTATATAGTTATATTTAATTAGGGCGATATTATTCATCCTTTCTGCCTACTTATATCTATATACTAGAGTCCTGTTTTGTAAAACTTTTCCGAATTCACTAGACAACTTTTTCGCATAACTTTCAAACTACGGTCCATCCCTAATCTTTGTTTTTTCTTCTTCTCTTTCAGATTTTTTAAAACACACCAAGCGAGCCGCCACAGTGTATAAACAAACAGATATATAAATTCAAATATATATATTTATACGCCAATATAATTCGAAACAATATTTAGATAGACAAGCTGATATTAAAACTGTTTTAGTTCATGTTCTATTGTTTTTTTGTATAATCCCATCCTGTATCAAACGTAATTGCAACCAAAGTGTTTGCCGTCGCCTCTACCAAGAACGCTAGAGACAACTTTGAGCACATCATCGTAGGCATCGGCATCAGCGTCGTCGTCGTCCGTATCAGTATCGTAAACGAAAGCTTCACCATCATCTCCGGCCGAACTTTAAGACACCATCACCATTCTCATCACATTGGATTACGCTCAGTTTTATTTTTGTCCAGAGCCAATTAGTGGCATCAACAGACCGCAATTACAATTTATACAAGCGCCGTCGTCGTCGCCGCTAGCGTCGTTCTACAATTTGGCCAACAACAACAACAACTGCAGCAGCAACAACTACAGCAACAACTGTTTCAACAACATCAACATTACGCAGCAACCACGCTCATCCCTTCTCTGTCAACAAGAAGATACAACAACGCCACCTACATACTACAACTATAATTACAACTACATCCATCAGCAGCAACAGTACAACCCCTTCGATCACATCCACCTCCAACAGCAGCAGCCGGCACAGCAGCAGCCGCAACTCTACAATACCAAGCCGTTCGGTTGTAGTGCCAGTAGTTATTTAGGAGGTTCAACGGGTTTCGCAGGTTTAGGACTGGGTGGTCTCGGAGCTATAGCGGGAGCAGGCGGAGGTTATACACCTTTGGGTCGTAGTTATCGTTATTACAAACATCACTCGGGTCTGGGCAACAGTAGTTATAACGGTTATTACAGTTTAAGTTTCGGCGAGAGTTACTATCCCTACAACACCCCAGGAGGTCTCGGCCAGAGCAGCGGTCTAACAACAGCCCTAGGCGGTAGTGGCAACTATTTTGGTCGTATATCACCAGCTGCAGCTCATACGGGTCCCCTCCTAGCCACATCGGCGGCAGAAACTCGTACCAGTCTCTTGAAATTAGCATCCCCCACCCCGCCAGCCTCATTACCTCCACCACCACCGCCCCTATTGCCACCGTTAGATGACGATTTGCAAGTGAGCACCGAACCCTACTTGTCAACCTATTCGAGGCCTATCGATTATATACCATCACCGCCGGCCTCTCTACGTTCGGAAACGTACGCGTATCGTCCACGTCGCCGAGAGACGGGAAGATATTCGGCTACCGGTTACTACACTAGACAACGCGCCCGCGGCTTCAGTCCTATTATCGACTGTGATCGTTATTTGGATCGTGAGTTTGTGGGCCACCGCAGTCGACACCGTACAAATAGCCTACAGAGCAATTGCGACCTTGGCCGATCACCGTTTACGGCCATCGATCGCCTATCGCCGATACGACACTCGTCGTCGCCTAGACAGCAGAGGGAGAAGTATTTATCTCCAGGCGGGAGTCCGAAATACAGCAGCAAAACGTCGTCCACACAACAGCCCCCCCATCATCTCGAACCTCAATACCATTCTCAGTCATACAACACGAACACTCAGAACACCGCCCTACCACCACCATCTGACCCATCCGAAGGACACTATCATCACAAGCCGACCGCAAGCGCCACTCCACTGCAACATCACCCACAACTTCAAGTCCAGCACCAGCATCAACACCACCAACAACAACAACAGGCAGCGCCACCGCCACAGACTTCACAGAAATTCGACCCGCAACAATCATATCAGACGTACAGTAGTTCGGAGACATATCACGCCCATAAACGATCACCACACAGCAAAACGACGGAGCATAAAGGAGGAGAATACCATCAGCAATACCAGCAGCAACAACAACTGCAACAATACCAGTCGCAACCGCCTTCAAACCAGCAAACCACGGCTACCATCTCAACCTGTTCCTCACGACCCTTGACCCAACAGCACGACGATAGTTGTGAAGAATTCCATCACATACCCTTCAATCTCAGCTGTTTCCAGCGAAGAAGAATGATGGTGAGCAAGTTGTGGAAAGGCTGCTTCCCCGATGTCACGCCGGAGCACGTGCATCGGCACAACTTCTACTTGTGCCAGTGGCAACGTAACACACAAGTTCGCATTATCTACCTGTTCTATCGGTGGATAACGGCCATCATATGCCTGGCGGCATTGGTCTGTTCCCTGTTGGATATTGGTCGGACTGAGGAACACTTTGAGAATCACTATGCCAAATGGTGGATTTATTTAACCCATTGGGGTCTGCTGTTTTGTACGGTCCAGGCATGGTTAGCGGCAATGATTGTGACGCAGGGCATGATGGTGGAGCGTGAAGATTTCGAACTGATGCGCCAGGCGAAAAAGTCAAAGTTGCACTATTTGTATTGGATGCTGTATACGTGTGCCACCGTCTATGCGTTCATTATAACGATGTGCTATTGGTTGTTGGTGCATGATCCGGGTAAGTTTGTAACGAAAAAACTGGCCTTCCAAAGGGTTAATGGTAATAATGCACCCACCACTACAGTGTAATGGTTTAATGCTGATACGAGTTTTTGTATCTTCCCAAGGTAGCCAAACTCAAAGGGGCAATCCTTATTCCATCGACAGCGAATCCTTATGACAATGTATGCATGTTTGTCCGTCTTTTTTTTAAATACTTTCTTTTTATTCTCTGCATATCCGGTGAAAGTAGTAGATTTTGTCTTTTGAAGTTCAACCACTTCCCGAGATCGAAAAACGTACCTAGTTCCATGCATCAGATATTTTTTCGATCTCGTGGAGTTAAAAGGGTTCTTGCTAGCAAGACCAAGGAACCGGATGGTATCTCGGCACTTGCTAGTCCGTTTATTGCGCAAACCTTTAACCTTGCTTAGTAGCGCGAGTCTTTCCAGCGTGTTGATAGGTTGCGAACGCCCAGCCGATCTATTAAGACGGCGAAACCGATAATACTGCGAACTACCGGCCAGTTGCGATTTGCCCCGCGCTTTCCAAGGTATTGGAAAGCATGGTGAACCACCATCTTGTGAGTTATTTAGAGACCAACTTAATGATCGAAAGTATGAGTTCCGTAGAAATCGCTCTACAAGAGACCTAATGGCGTTCGTGTCGCAGCAACACAAGAGACCTAATGGCGTTCCAGTCGGAGCTCTATCCACCAGTTTGGTGAGAGTATGGTCGTAGCTTTGGATATCACCAAGGCCTGCGACAGGGACCGGCACGGTGCACTCATAACAAAAGCTGATCGCGTTTGGTGTCGCTTATACATTTGCTCGATTTATATCAATGTTTCTCATAGATCGCACTATACGAGGGCGGTTCGGAAACTTCTTAGCCTAGCACAAAAAGCGCGGTATAAACAGAAAAAAGTTAAATGTTTTGGAAACTTCCATCTCTGCTATGAACACATGTTAAATTGTTTCGATCTGGCAACTCCTTCATATAGAAACAGGTGTTCACAAAAGACGCATCCGCGATTTTTTTACAATGAAAAAATAAGAAATGTGTGGTGTCATTAAATATTTACATAAAAAAGGTGTATCGGGACAAGAAATTCATAATGATATGGTGAATGTGTTAGGTGAAAGTGCTCCTTCATATGCAACAGTAAAAAATTGGGTTGCTGAATTTAAACGCTTGTACGAGCATTGAAGATGAACCACGTAGTGGACGTCCAAAAACAGCAACAACAACAGAAATTGTAGCCAAAGTGCATGATATGGTATTAAATGATCGACGAATAAAAGTGCGTGAAATAGCTAATATCATGAGCATCTCAAATGATCGAGTCCATTTAATTTTGCATGAAGAACTACAGATGAAAAAGCTTTCGGCAAGATGGGTGCCGGACTTGTTAACAGTCGACCAAAAACGCATAAGAATGAACATTTCTCAAGCTTGTTTGGATCGTTTTCAGCGAAATAAAATGGATTTTACGCGTCGTTTCATAACTGTTGATGAGACATGGATCCACCACTATACTCCAGAGACAAAAGAACAATCCAAACAATGGACAACAATCCCCAAAGAAGGCAAAAACAATTCAATCGGCTGGTAAGGTTATGGCAACGGTTTTTTGGGACATCAAAGGTATTTTATTGATTGACTATCTGCAAAAGGGTAAAACAATAAATTCAGAGTACTATTGCAACCTTTTAGACCAATTAAATGTACAAATTCGAGAAAAACGTCCTGGCTTACAACACAAAAAAATAATCAAAACAACGCACCAGCGCACAAGTGTTTTAATAATGGCTAAAATCAACGAATTAAAGTACGAGTTGCTTGACCACCCACCTTATTCTCCTGATTTAGCTCCCAGTGACTTTTACCTGTTCCCAAATCTAAAAAAACCCTTGCTGGCAAGCGTTTTACCTCAAATGAAAATGCACTTACAGTTTTAAACCACTATTTTGAAGACCTTAAGGAAAACTATTTTAATCAAGGGATAGAATTGCTAGATAAGCGTTGGACTAAGTGTATTGAAGTTTCAGGAGATTCTATTGAAAAAATATTTTTGACTATTCTCTTTCATTGATAGGCTAAGAACTTTCCGAACCGCCCTCGTAAGAGTTGTTGTAGATGGGTTTATATCCAACAAACATAGGTTGACCGCAGGTGTAACACAAGACTCTGTTCTTTCTTTCTTATTTTCATTGGCGATCTCTTGGGTCGGCCTGTGAACCCAATCTTCTTATCGCGGATGGCAGTTACCTCTGTCATTCATACTCGTATTCGTTCGACCGTAGGCCGATTCTTTAAAACATTAAACTCAAAAGGCGAATTATAGATGAAACACTTGGCCTGGATTTACTTACCATTTCCGATTAGGGTCAAGTAAAGGGAATATATTATAACGCGCGTAAGACATAGTGCTGCTTGATGTACAGGCGGGTCATTGACCCAACAGTGTCGCCAATACCTATTGATGGTATGGAAGTCGATTAATCAGATGCTCTTGATGTTTTGGGCATGAAAATATAGGGATGGATCACCCTAGAGGTATTTTTTCAGAACAAAAAAAAATATAAAAATTCAAATCAAGTGTGAAATCTTTATTGGTAATTTGAAAGGGCATTTTATTATATTTATTTTTTGAAAATAATTTCCTTCAAATATTGGCAACTGTATTATGGAAAGGAGCGTTCGGTGAGAAACGGGAAGATCCGCTGTTTTCGAACAAATTTTGTTCAGTGATGAGGCCCATTTCTGGCTCAACAGCAAAGTCAATAAACTAAATTGCCACATTTGGACTGAAGAGCAACAAGAAGAGGTTCAAGAGGTGCCATTATACCCAAGAAAACCACGGTTTGGTGCGTTTTATAAGCTAGTGGAATCATCGGTGCATATTTTTTCAAAAATGATTACGGCTGGAACGTGACCGTGAATAGTGCTCGCTATCGCGCCTTGATATCGATCTTTTTGCTACCTGAAATTGAAACCCGTAATCTTAATGACACTTGGTCTCAACAGGACGGTGTCACTTGCCATACAGCTACTCAAACAATGGATCTATTGAGAGGTCATTTCGAAAAACAACTAATTTCACGTTTTGGACAGGTGAGTTGGCCGCCTAGATCAAGTGTATCACACCTTTAGACATTTTTCTTTGGGGTTACGTAAAGTCCAAAGTCTATGCTGACAAACCAGCTACGATACACGTTATGGGAGCCAACATTACGCGTGTCATTAAAGCCATGCCGGTCGAAATGCTCGAACGAGTCATCCAAAATTGGATCCTTAGTATGGAAACCCTGAGGTGTAGTTGCGTCCAAAATTTGAAGGAAAATATAATCAAAAAATAAATGCCATAAAGTGTCCTTTCAAATTACCAATAAAGATTTCACAATTGATTTGAATTTTTATATTTTTTTGTTTTGAAAAAATACCTCTAGATGGATCACCCATTACAATATTTCACTCCTTCTGATCTTTTCAATATCTATACAACCCACATCAGGCCAAAGATGGAATACAACTTCCGTATATGGGCAGGTGCTTCAAAATCATCTTTGGAGGGATCGTGATCAAAGGTCACAGTAGGGTATCCAACACTATTGTCTCCCTAGATCATCGTCGGAATGTAAGTTATCGTTACTTTCATGGTGTCTGTTCTGCAGACATTCGTCGTCTTATTCCTGACGTGAGAATGTTTGGCAGGGATACACGACTTGCCAGGAATTCACACCCATTTGTTATTGATTGGCCGGTTGACTGCACTATACATTACAGATCGAATTGGTTTTACGCCCGTACAGTCCGCTTGTGGAATTGACTTCCGGCAAATGTATTTCCCACTAATTACGGCATCCAGAAATTTTAAGAAAATGACAATAAACATTACTACATCCTCCTCTATCAGCATGAATAAATCGTATTTTTACTTCAACTTTATGAAGTACTGTGGCACACTGCTTTTCACAAGATGGGAGTTTTTCTTTGATACTACATAGTAGTTTTTGGCTCTTGGTAGCGATTTTTAAATTGTAGTTTTCCGCAAGCAAGTGCATTTTGGAACGTTTCCCCCCGACAGCCCAAACATAAATGATGTTTAATATTCGCCATTCATGTTCTGATATTGTCTATTTGTAGCGATATGGCGCACTGCTGATGTTCAAGTAATCTGCAAGCCCGTTCGTTCCGTTTATGTATTTAATTATTCCCAGGAAAGCTTAGTCTACCGACAAATAGAGAAATTATCTTCCTAAAAACGTAGGAGCGAATGGAGTCTTCGTGATCCCCTGTGGTGTGAAAGCTAGTGACTATCACACAAGTAACCCACGTTCTAATGCGGATAAAATGTCGAAACATCTGAGATTTCTTGGCGCCGAATTAAATTCCTGCATCTTTGCATGTTAGCCATGCGAAAACTTCTTTTAAAATGCTTTGGCCGTTGAAAGACCGTTTTATATGATAGGTAAGCGAAACGTGAGTATAAGAGTTATAGCTCACTGATAAAAAAGAAGTGCATCTTTGCATGTTAGCCATGCGAAAACTTCTTTTAAAATGCTTTGGCCGTTGAAAGACCGTTTTATATGATAGGTAAGCGAAACGTGAGTATAAGAGTTATAGCTCACTGATTAAAAAGAAGTTCCCTGTTTGTTCTTTAGCTAGATGTTGGGGAAAGTAAAAAAACCAACTCCTTCGTTCTTCAAATGGAAACAGCGGGATCACCAGGGTTGCCAGAATTTGATAACATTTCTTCAAAAAAGCTAAACACCAGCTAGAAAAAAGCTAAAGTTAATATAAGTAGAAACCCCCATTTTTTGATAGAATTTATAGTTGTATATAAATAAAATATAGCACTTGTTCAAGGCAAGGTCATACTCATGAAATTTTAAAATTCTTGTTGTTCAAGTTAATACGAGTACCATTTCACTCAAAGGTCATCCCTACTAACGGAAAAAATATTCCATGTTTTGTCCCCATCTTTTAAAACAAATCCAAGCAATTTTTTTTATTAAACATTTGCAATTTTTGTGTTAAAACCTTTTTGTTGAACAGAATAGCCTATACCCCCACACATCAAGTACACACTTTAAATTTAAAACTTTGGGTTAAGTTTTTTTTTCTACGTTCAATTTGAAGGAAGCAATTAAGAAGTGTAATCCGAAAACTCCGGTTTCTATTGAGTGGCTTTCCAGATTTTGATGGATTCTATGTTAAGAGCCTGGGGAGATAAGTCATGCCGCTTTTATTCATTAAGAACATATCTGATGCAAGTTATGAGGAAGTATGACCCGTAAGATTTTAGTTTTGAAATTTTTTAGAGTAATCGAATTTTAAACCTTCAAAAAATAATTTAGAATTATTTGCTTTAGATTTGTCTGAAGTCGAATTTATTGGAGTAATTGAATTCTAAGCCTTCAAAAAATAATTAAGAATTATTTGCTTCAGACCTGCCTGAAGTCCTCTTAAGTCCAATCAAATATAAATCCAAGTACATACTTATTTTCAAAAATGAGCAAAGGAAATATTTTCAAAACTGCATGTAAATGGTTTCGAACTGAAAGCAGCTAGCAAATTTGAATGCTGTTTTAAAAGCTACAAAATGATTTCTTTAGTTTCAAGCTTCCCCGTTCTGGACGATATGTGATTCCAACAGGATGGTTCCATACATCCAAAAAAGCAATGGCGCTTTTCGCAAGAAATTCAACGGCCGTGTTAACTGACGTGGTTGCACTGCTAATTGGCCGTCACAAACATTTGATTTGACACCGTTGGACTTGTTTTTTGGGGATATTTGAAAGTAACAGTGTGCAGTAATAAGACAAGAACAATTCATGAGCTAAAGGATGAGATAATTCGGAGCATTAACGACATTGGACCTCCATTATGTTTTAGAGTCATTGAAAATATGTAACATCAGATAGGGGTATGCCACCGAAGCCTTGGCGCGTATCGGCCGATGTTTTATTTCACACATAATTGTCATACAAAATATATAAATAATACTCTGAAAACTTTTTGTTTTATTTACAATGAACATCGTGCGTTTTGTTGTACCATACTCCACCTCAGAAACAAGGTTGTATGGCCTGACCAGAACACAAAGAATAGCTGACCAAAAAGCACATTACCGAATATCTGTCCGAAATCCTCCTAATCCATATGTTTCTCCAGAGCAATGGAATCCATATACTGCCACCGATTACTTCATCAAAAACTTCTTCGATTTTACAAAATAGGGAGTTTCCCGTTTGTTCCTTTAGGAGATTTTAAAAGTAAGCGTCATTATATAATTTCGCCAGTAATACAAAAAAAAAATTTGGAATTATGGATTTCGTTAGTAAAGATAGTATAGGTATAACGGGTTGCCCATATTCGACGGACCCATCTGGCAACGCCATAACTTTTGACAGAGATGTCAGATCGCTTAATGACATACCGCGTTTGAAGCGTCAGTCCAAGCAGATTTTTACCATGCAACAATACACGCCACGCGAGCGCTCTGAAATAGTTGAAATTTACATTCAACAGAACAAGTCAATTGTGAAAACTCAACGTGCTTTTAAAATATTAAAAAATGTGAGAAGTGCGCCTTCTAAGAACACCATTAAGCGTTTATACGAAAAATTTTCGACTGGTGAGGCTCTTTCTAATCCGAAGAGGCCAAATAAAAGTCGACCAAGGCGATCGGCCGAGAATATCGCTGCCGTACGAGCCAGTGTTGAGAGGTCCCCAAGAACATCCCAAAAACGCCGTTCTCAGCAGTTGGGCATGGCTCGGTCCACTTTACAACGGATTATTCGCGTTGATTTGCATTTGTTCCCGTACAAAATTCAATTGACGCAAAGATTGTTGCCTGTGGACAAGCCTCGTCGATTGGAATGGGCCCAAAGAGTCATCGAAATGGCCGAAAAAAAACATGGGTCCGTCGAATATGGGCAACCCATTCTTGATTGCGGACGAATTTAAGACAATTCCCCGGGATGATGAGTTTTATCGTTGACAAATGCCATCTGCAAATCGCCTGTGAATCGACTCTTTAAATGTAGCTTTACCCTTTAAGCGTTTTGCCAGGAAAAAGTTTGTGCTTTGTATGATGCAAAAATTTAAAGCGAATCGCCAAGAAGATTCAGTAGCAATTTTTCAAAATAAGTCGTACACGAAAACGAGATATATTTACAAGATTTGTAAATAATTTTTTGTGAAGAATCTAAAGTGATTCGTTAGAAATAAATAAATGACAAGAATAGCATGTAATTTCTTAACACGATAGAATTTTACTTATATTAAAGTAAAACAAAATAAAGGATTACTTACAACTAGAACGTAATAGTTTTTCTATTTTGATTTAAGACAAATTTTGATATTTTTATACAATATTTGATCTTATAGAGCTATTTTGGTCTTTCCATTTTTTACTCTTAACTTTCACTTTGGCTCAAATTCTCATCCTTTAAAAATTCGAAATATCCAAACGAAACTTCGTTTTGAAAAATGAAAAAGAACATTTTATTTGCATTAAAGTGAACTTAAAAGACTATTTATTAATTATCCTTATTTTTTAATTATATTATTTGAGTAAAGTCTACTCTCAATAAATAGTGTTGAGAGCTGAGAAGAAATCGGGCGTAGAGTATTAAGAGATTTCCTTGCCTCGCTTAATGTGACTAGAATTGCCAATTGTTCTTCTTGGTTTTTCTTTCTCGTTCTCGATTAAATTCAATAGTTCAGTATCGGTAAGGGCAACATAGACACGTTGGTAACAAACTTGAAAAACTATAGAGAGAAGGAGGGCATGACTTCAAATAACAGAATGTCGGCAAGTAAAATACCATTCCGACAACTTCAAATTACTAAGCGGACTAAATCACAAGGATTCTTTTCTCAAATTATCGAGTATCCTCCCTTGAAAAGGGACGGGAAAAGATTTTGAACTTTGAAGAGATTCTAATTAAACAAATATAGAAGGATAATTAATGTTTTTCGCATTAAGAATCTTAATACTTGTGGGCTTAAAACGGTATTTTAGACAAATTTTCTTAATGCTATGATAGAAATGTGTCTGAAATGTTATCATGAAATCACACAAGAGATCTTATTCTAAGCTAGAATCTGGGTGTCCCAAGAAGAACGCAATTTTTAAATCTGGCAACATTCGAAGTGTCATTGTTTGACATTTGAACAATTGTTATTGTTTGTTAGTAGAAGGTACGAGGTTAGTAAAAATGGAGCGCTACACGAATGAACAACGCATTCTCATTGTGAAATTGAGACAACATGAAAATGCTGATTTTGCCGATTAAATCATCTTCAGTGACGAGGCCCATTTTCATCTTGATGGCTTCGTCAATAGGCAGAATTGTCGCATTTGGGGTGCGGAAAATCCTCGAGTGATTCACGAGAAGCAAATGCATCCTCAACGTGTCACTGTGTGGTGTGGTTTTTGGGCTGGAGGAATCATTGGACCTTTTTTTATGAAAATGAGGCAGGTCAAGCGCAAACAGTCAATGGTGTTTGGTATCGTGAAATGATAACCAGTTTTTTCTTGCCTAGAATTGAAGAAATGAATGTGGAGGGCATGTGGTTCCAACAAGACGGCGCCACATGTCATACAGCCAGAGAAACAATTCAATTGCTGCATCAGTCATTTCC
Source organism: Hydrotaea diabolus (assembly GCA_963513945.1). Lineage (NCBI taxonomy): Eukaryota > Metazoa > Arthropoda > Insecta > Diptera > Muscidae > Hydrotaea > Hydrotaea diabolus. The sequence continues at coordinate 55,181,939 of OY740717.1, read as the reverse complement.
CGGTCGTGTTATTTCGCGTTTTGGAGATCAGAATTGGCCGTCTAGATCGTGCGATTTAACACCATTAGATTTTTTTCTTTGGGGTTTTTTGAAGTCGATGGTTTACGCGAATAAGCCGACGACGACTCAAGCCTTAAAAGACGAAATTGGACGCTGCATTAATGAAATACCGCAGCATTCATGCAAAACGGTCAGCAAAGCCGCGGCGGCCATCTGCACGATATATTGTTCCATACATAACCTCATTCTGTCTACTTTACGATATAATAAAGTTTCACGATTTTTTCTTAAAAATCTGTGTTTTATTTAAAAATTAAAAATTGCGCTCTTCTTTGGACATCCTTTAGATCAAACATTACGTTTAGTGTAACGCCACAGCACCACCTTATTAAGCGAAAGCTTAAGCGAGACTTTAATGTGTAAGCTTATGTACGTGTGAGAGAACCGCCTGTGGGCGCTCTTTTTCTGATTCCTATTCTAATGCATCGAATAAACAATGGTTAAACGATCATGTATGCTTCTCTCAAATTGCGAAAGCATAGCATATGCAAAGTTAATGCAAACCAATGTAAAATAAACGCTAGCTAGAGTGGCAAATGCATCGCATAAAGAATAATTATGAGTTGCATCGGCAAGTGACAGCCAGGGAGCATCGAGGTAACATTGCTTGGACGATTAGTCTTAGCAATCATTTTGAGGCTCGCAAATCCATTAGGTTATGTCGGAATTATCCGCGCGAACGATCCATCATATAACAATCGTCGAATTGTTTGCAATGTACGATTTTACCTTAACAATCCATGAGGGAACAACCCGTTAACTTCTTCGTTTCCACCGAAATACCGATAACAATATTTTCGAAACACTCAGGTCCGCTTTATTTCAAATCGGATAGTTTTCAATAAGTAAGATTCGTATTCATTACAAGTAGTAGTTGACAAGATGTACGTTCCATCTAACGTGTGAAAAACTAGATTTGTGTGGCTTGGAAGGTTGTTAGCCCATTCGTTGCCATTACTAAAGTACAAAAATGATTTATTTTTGTCGCTCAAAATTTGACATTTATATTTTACACTGGGTGATATGAAAATTGAATAAGACAACGTATAATTCAGGATAAAATAAATATGCTAGTGTTATGCAGCCAGCTTTCAAATTTGACAAAGACGGTTCTTGAAGTCTGTAAAGTTTAATTTTTATATCAAACATTCACAAAAATTTTTATGCCATTTTTTTTCAAGTGACAGCGAAGAGATTATTTGTTGTTGGGCTTGTAACTACACCAGGTTTATTGTACCGTGGTATAAATTTACGACGCATTGGCCCCTTGTCGGACCTCATTATACTCGTAAGATAAGACAAAAAAAAAGACAAAGTGAAATTGTTTATTTGACATATTTGTCAAAACGACAACTGTTTATAAAATAGTTTGTATTTGTTCCTTCAATGATACAATAAAGAAGGTTGTGTTATGCAGTCAGCAAATTTACAATTTTTCTCGTAGAAATTTAAACTAACAAATTTGACAAGATAGTTCTGATGTTTGTAAAGCTACATTTCTTTATTAACCATTCAGAACAACCGTCAAACATTTACAAACATTTATTTCTGGCATTTTGATTTTTACAGTACAGCGAAATGCTAATTTGTTGTTGGGCTAGTGACTATAGCTCGTTTAATGTACCATGGTTCTTTCCAAAGCCATTCGTTAAACATACATTGTTCGAAGGTGTTTTTAATCAAAAAACACAATAGTTAGATGGTTTCGCTGCGACACTCGTATCGTTACCAAGAAACGGCGCTATTGTTACAATGAATGCCTACTAAAAACAAAGGCCTTGCATTTAATTATAGTAAAAATAATTCCAGTTTCTATACACATTTTCAGTCTCTAAATGCCAAAAAAAAACTCCAACCTATATTCTAATAAAAGATACAACATTCTAAATCATTATTAAAATTTCCAGCTTAAAATCTAAAAGGGACAGATCTAATAATTGGCTTGTACGTATTCTTCACCTCTACACGTACAAAGTCCTTTTGAGCCATCATATAACCCTGTCCTATATCCTTTACAATCACTATTTATATCACATCACAATTACTGTGGATTTGCATAGTTTTGTTTTGAAAACATTTCCCAGTAATCTCTTTCTAAATCAGCCAATTAAAATGTCATTACACATCCAATGACAACAACGTGTGTCCTCCCATACAATATTTTGCACAATGCCTACTGTCATTTTCTAAGAGGGAAGCCTATTTTTAAATCGAATCCTTTGTTACCTCGTATGGACGCAGATCCTTACATGCATTCTTTTGAGGACAGAGGTCGGGCGGACGGACCGACAAACATGCATACACGCACTTCCATATATTCTGGCAGCAGTCGACTGGTCTTTTGAGTCATCTGTCCATAGTATTTTTAATAGTAATTACTTTGTCACACACACACACATACTCGTATACGCAGGCAGGACAGACGTATGGAACAGGAAATTACCATACGACGTATACGACCTTGCCTGTCTCGGTATGAGTATGCGTGTCTTTCTTTCTGAAAGACAGGATATTGTTGTTCTTTTGTGCTGTTTTGACAGGATTTGTTGTCGTTTTGTAAATGATTTCTTGTTGTTGCTGTCCTTGCAGAGGTCCATAAAATTGACACATTGAACATAATGGTGCATGTCTTGAATTCGATTATAATGCTTATCGATCTGGCCATTGTTGGACATCCCATCAAGCTGAGTCATGTGTACTTCACTACGGGCATTGGTCTGGCGTATGCCATATTCACCGGCATTTACTTTTTGGCTGGCGGTACAGACAGGTAAGGATATTAACATTAGATATGCATATGTATATTATGATTTGACTTACCTTTTGTTTGTGTAGGAAAAACGAAACCGCCATCTATCCCATGCTGGATTGGACCAAACCCGGCAAGGCCATCATCGTTACCGTCTGCGCCATCATCTTTGTGTTTGTGGTACATTTTTGCTGCTTCCTGCTGTATCGCGCCCGTGTCTGGCTCTTTACGAAATTGTGCATTCGCAGCTCTTATCATCATCGCGATGGCGGCGACATTTGCGAGGGTTTAAACGACGACTCCTGCACACGCCTGGGTGGCGGCAGTAGTGCCGATTATTCGCATCAACAGCAGTTCCCGTCGATAGTGCACTCGGAGCAGCCACATCGCACCCATCATTCGATAGCCACCAGTGCAGCTGCCACTCAACAAGCATCGACGGAGCACTTGTACGCCAATGCGCCCAGTCATCATGGCACCAGCCATCACCACCAACAGCAGCAGCAGCAACAACAACAGCAGCAGTCACACCATCACCATCAATCGCACCATACACCGCATCAGTATCCTCCGCAGTACTCGGGCTATCAGCAGCAACCTGTTGTGGCTGGCGTGAATGTGGGTGTAATTAGTTCGGCCGATATTTATCAACATCATCATCAACAACCGCATGATAACAATAACAAACATCTGAAGAGTGGCTCGGCAACTGGTGGCGGTGGTGGTGTTGGTGCTGGCAGTGGCGTTGTTGGAGGTGGCAGTGGCGTTGCTGGTGCAGGCGGAGGTGGTGGTGCCGGTGGCGGAGTTGGCGGTGCGACAAATTCTTCGTCATCGGCTTTGTCACGTACTGTCTCGCATTTAGATGCGGCCCAACGTGAACAATTCCTAAATCCCAATCAAATTGTGGAATACAAAATGTAAAGACGTTGTACCCGGCACCGATATACCTTCCATTTGTCCATGAAATTTCTTGAAAAACACTGTCCACAATGTCAGGCCTACAGGGAGCAGGCTCAGACCAGCAGTGAGGGCGAAGATGATGAGGCTGCCGGCTGTAGTGAGAGCAAGAGATTAGAGTGTAAAGATAAGCGCTGCTAAATTAATCGTTATATGAGATATTAAGCGGGAGAGAACTAGGCTAGCTTGTTTCCTTAGATTGTTTTGAGATTGTAGGAGGAGGATGACTTAACTAGGCTATTGCAAAATTGAAATTAGCTTGAAGAAAGTGTCCGCTAACACTATATCCTGTTGTTAGAGATATTTAAGATGTAAAACGACGAGAAGTAACACAAATATACAGCGGCAGAATTTAAAATAGGATTAAAAACGTTTAAGAAATTCAGAAATGAAAAACCATCATGTTTTTAAGAACTGGCTCGAAAACTAAAATCATTACCCTTGTGAATTATTTTGATAACTTAAATTTCTGTAAGAAAAAAATACAGCGAATATTTGCTTTTATTTAAGAAACTTTCCAGAGAAGGCTAAGAAAAATAACGAGAAAATCTTTCCATATTGAAAGTCGATGAAACAAATGTTAAACAAATTCTCAATTCTTGGAGATACTTGAAGTCAGTAAGGATCAAAAACAATTTCTGAAAAAAGCTTGTACACATGCGAAACGACAGTCGTCTTCTGTTTCTTTGACAGCACTGAGACTGTCAATGCAAGTTAAGGGCTCTTTCCAAACAATTTCCAGAGTTATCCAAATGAGCTGTCAGAAACTCTCCTAATGACAGAGTATGCTGTCCTCTCCGCAATAAATAGAACGATTTCCGATCTTCTAAAGACAATCGGGCGGTAGTGTGACTATAGAGTCAATAAAAGTTGCAAAACTGGAGACATACGATACCGACAAGTTTTTCCATTTAACTAACTAAGAAACATATTTTTTCAGAAACAATGAAGACATTTTAGTTTGAAAGTGTTAATTACCCCACAAATTGAAGTTTTGTTAAGAAGATGTTTGCTAATATACTCAAATGCATTCAATCTATAAGCGAAATATAAATTGAAGTGGCCTATGGGATATCTGGGAAATATCATTGAATTCTTGAAAACATTTGAAAAAAACAACACTTTTTATTGATACAAACTTCCGATCAATGAGACTAACCAAACGCATTCGGGGTAACATGTTTCTGCATTTTAAGCAGAAATCTCGCTTTATGGGTTGTATATTTATTCAAAGATCTGTTCTTTTTACAATGTTCCTAATTACGTAGCATATGTACCAAATGAAAATCTGCAGACGTCTGTCTGTGTAATCCTAATCCAGTCTCAACATTAAGCAATTTAACTACAGGGATAGGAAAAGTCAAAACGTGATTAGGTCATAAAAATTAAATAAAGGAAAAATTACCAAAATAGTGGTTAAATTTTAAGGGCCTATTATCCACTGTTGCCTTTTCTTGCCACCATGAGGCTTTAGTTCTTGAGTCAATTTCACCTTGTAAGCGTGTAAATGCAAGTCTTTATGCACAATGTTCAACAACGACGAGCGTGAGAGGTGCAATTGTTGGGCGCCGCGACGAGTTGAGGTGGACGGATCTTCAGCCACACTATCGCAAACAGCAGCTATTTCTTCTGCAGTACGAACGAGCATGCACTGGTGTTTTTTTGCATCACCTACAGACCCGGTTTGTTCAATTTTTTGCACAATTTTTCCGATTGTACGCACATTTAGACGATTATATTCACCGAAAAAATCACGAAGTGCACGATATGCATTTTGATTTGAACGCCCATTTTCATAATAAGCCTGAATAACTTTAACGCTCGCTTTAAATTGAGTTAGTCTGAAATTGTGAAATATCAAATGAAATGCAGAAAAAAACTTGATTATATATTTAAATATTAATATATTTAAATATTAATGAGAGTTAAACATTTTAAAAATACCAGCAATTCATAAAATCTTAGTATAGGTTAAATAGTGAGGCCAACCGTTCCGATTTTGGTGGGACGTTTTTGTTTTTCGATTACGAATCTCTGATTAATAGAGTGATGTGTGTTTATCCTATAACAGATTTTTTCGCATATTTTACGAGTTCAAAGAGCTTGAAAACTCCTAAACTAAATGGTTTTTTTCTAGTCGTATATGTTAACAGATTTGTTTCAATAGTTACGAGAATAATTAAAACATTATAAGTATAATAAGTTTTCAAATACGTCTAGTGAAAATTTTGTAAAATTTCGTCAATGACAATCATAATGACGCTAATTGTTTAAACTTTTTAGAGGAATTGAATCGAGCTCTCCTCTGATTATGCTACATCCTTTGTTATATCCAATCAATTGCATTTTGCATGACATTTGGGATTACGACTTAAAATCGCCTAGTAGGTGTGAGAGAGTTCGCAATCGCCAATGATCTAGCGACTTGAAATAGCAAGCTTCCACTAAGGTAAACTGGTAGGTCCCCATTTACACAAGGTAACTTTAACCCTAGAATGGTAAACATATTTTTTAGTTCATTAATGGTAAACTTCGCCTGCGAGTTGACTTTTGTAAAACACCCAAATTTCCCCTTTAAGAACACAAAAATGTATTAAAACATAAACAAAAGCTTAGTAAATTTATATTAAGTAACAACAATAAACAAAATCAATTCATTTTTTTAAAAACTTAAAGATTTTGTAGGCGTAATTGTAAATCACATATTTTGTTTAATGGTATGAAGAGATATTTTGCTTCGCCTCACAGGCTATGTTTACCATTCTAGGATTAATTTCCCCAGCTCTCAATTTGTAGGGAGAGAGAGAGAGCGAAATAAGGGGAATGAAAAGGGAGAAAACTTGCCCGTACTGTCAATTCATTTTGTGTTTTTCATAGTGTGAAGTTGGCTGCAGATTATTTTAGTATTTTTTCACACAAACATAAAAAGGAATAAATCACAGAAGGTAATAATGAAAAAAATTGCTGTTACCGAATTGCCTTGTGTAAACACAAAAGGCAAGTTAAGTAAATCATATGAATTGACGCAATTAAAGTTGCCTCGTGTTAATAGGGACTAGTTTTTACTTAAACGGAGCAAAAAAGAGGCACCACCATGACACCAAATTGTTTACAAACAATGTTCATACAATATATACGCTTAAAAATTGTATTTACAATTTTTCTCACATGACTTATCATGCACTGGAGCTACCCCATGTTCAGAATTGTCATTTTTGATTACAATTTTTTTTCTTCTTTTTTGGTTGTATTTGACAGCAAAAACTTGTGTTTATTTGTCGAATACAAATTCGACAAAATCGAATCGTAAGTAACACGCACGAACTTCATCATTTGGCTTAATTAGTCGCTACAAATGGCATGTGATTTTAAAGTCGTGCGATTCTCATCACATGCTCAAAAAACTTAGTTTTCAGGTTCCATTTAATAACCGTCCTAATTTGGCTAGACCATTCCAATTTTCAGGGTACTAAAAACGTTTTGTCATTTTAGTCCAATGAAAAAATCAATCCGGAATTTCCAACAACGAGAAATTCTTTAATACGTGTATTATAGAACAACGCTTCTAAGTTTTAATTAAAATGTGAATATAAATAGTATATATTCACTACTACAGTCTAACAAATTTCCTTCTCATTATCCAAACGGAATCAACCATAAAAAACTGTAGGTTTGCAATCCTATAGTGGTGTAGTTGCTTGTGACAATACAAAAAAATATACAATTTCTTTACAATCGATAAAAAAAGTTTACAAAAAAATATTGCCAGAAATATCTTTTCTTAAAAAGGCGAAAGCTTCAGGCCACCAATGTTTTATGTCCTTTTTTGTTTAGATTTCGTAGTATTTATATTAAATATAAATTATTTGCTTTGTGATGGCAATCAATTATATTAATTTTGCAATCGATTTTAGATTTCAAACATATTTTGAATATGGCGCGAATAACTCAAATATTTTTTACACTGTACGTTTGCAAATCTACAGTCACTAGTGTAGTAGGTTGTGACAATAGACCACATGGTGAAAAAAACTTCAATCAGAGCTGTCATAGAAACCAATGTTGTAACTATTGGTTTTGAAAACGATAAGAAAAAAATGCCTTGGTGTCAAAAACACCAATGTTATCGGTTTTATCAGCAACAGCTGATTCGAACATTGGTTTTATTTACATTCGAAATGGACAAACCAACTTAGTTGCATGACACCAAATGAAACCAACATTGGTTTGCAAAAACGACAATTAACAAAACCAACATGGTTTCTATGACAGCCCCGAATTCCGTTTCCATCAATAAAAAGGTTTACAAAAATATTTGTCTGCAAAATATTTTTTCTTAAATGGCGAAAGTTTTAGGCCGCTAAAATGAACAATGTTGTATGTACTTCGTTTTTTGGACTTCGGGGTACGAGTATTAATATTGAATATAAATTATACAGTTTGTGATGGAAAAATCAATCGAAATCGTTTTGATCTCGATTTGAGATTTTAAATATTGCGCAAATAACTCAAACTTTTTGAACACAATCATATTCATATTAAATTACTACAAAAGAACTGTAATCAAATAATTAAAATTGAATGTATTGCGATTATGACTTCAACAGTTTTTATTCTGGTTTGAGACTTTTTATTTAAAAGTTAAATACCAAATCCAGATCAATTTAATTCGATCGGTTTCCATCACATTAATGAATTCAAATACAGTTGTTTAAAATTTCTTGTTATTTAACCCTAAGATATCCTTTAAAAAGTAATACTAGTGCTCGAGGCCAGGTTTGTTTTTAAGTCTTATTATAGAGGTATAAAACTTTGAAATGGTATAGAACAAATATGATTTTTTTAAATGGACATGAAATTTACTTTATTAGAATGAATATCTTCTGGCATTATAATTTAAATATGACTTCTGCCATATGACCGCCGCGGCTGGCTCGGGCGTAGTCTGATCTGGAGGTCCAATTTTCGATGACTTTATTTGTGGCCGTACGCGGCGAATGTTTTGGTTTATCGTTTCAAATAGTCTAGAGACATTAAATCACACGATCTGGCATTATAATTAAAATATGACTCCTGCCATATGACCACCGCGGCTAGCTCGGACGTAGTCTAATCTGGAGGTCCAATTTTCGATGACTTTTACTATTATTTGCGGCCGTACGCGGCGAATGTATTGGTTTATCGTTTCAAATAGTCTAGAGACATTAAATCACACGATCTTGAAGGACAATTCACCGGTCCGAAACGAGAAACTATGCTATTACTAAACGTTTCCTTAAGTAAATTAATTGTGGTACAACTTTAAACAACTAAATCAGAAAATATTCATCTAAATATAAAATGTCAGCTATCCCTCGTGTAAATTAAATGTACCAATTGAGTGATGAGTTTAAGTTCTCACAAGATATTTTCGATGAATGTCAATAAAACGTTTTAATATTTGAATATCAATTAAAATGTCTTCTATCGTTCATGTTTTTCCTTTCAATTTAAATTAAATGTACTGATTTAGTAATGACCTCAAGTTTTTACAAAATATTTTCGGTAAATACCAATTAAAGATTTTAAGCTAAACACCAAATAAAAAAAGAAAAAGCTTATGGAATAGGAAAGGAGCCGTATATTTGCTAAATGTCTAGTCAATACTTTAATTTTATTCCTTTTAGAAAAACACTACTTCAAAATTGTGTATTTAAAAGTTAAATGCTACTTAAAAGTTCCTTAGTAGACTTACAGTAAGAAGCAATTTGCAAGAGTGACCTTACCTACATCCAGATGCTGTCATTTTTATATTTTTAATTCACTTTTGTGATATTAATCAAGTTTTTACTTTTACATTATTGTTTGAGCAAAACATTGACTGTTGGTAAACTACCTACTACTTATACTATTAGACCTCTTGCTTTCAGCGCGTCGAATGCAATTTTTTAAAGCGCCACCCAATTTTGTAAAGCGCCTCTTTGTTCTTAAAAAATAATTTAAATAATAAATAGTGTAGGTTTCCACGTTGTGTTCAACCAAATAATGTTTTAATGTTCGGGCACACCAAAGCTTTTATCCTTACGCTGCGTATTTTTCAACATCCGGTAGTCTAAGAACCTTGGAAATAGGTATCTAAAACGTAAAAAAATACATGGAAGGGTTTTTATGCTCAATGAAATATTGTAAATCTTCAACAAATATTTTACTGAATTTAAGACAAGCGGAGTAAAGAAAAAAATAGCGTAGGAAAAAAAAGTTCAGTGTGTTCAGACCTTTATTACGAAATGGAAAATATACAATGCGAAAGATCTCTAAATTTCGATTACTAAAAAATGGCATATTTTACAATATTATTAATTAAATATGGAAGAAAACAACTTAAATAACGTTAAGGCTATCGTTTGTCAAAAGAGAAAGAAAAATGTACTATGCTTACAAAAACGTTTGTTTTGAAAAATGTTAATTTGAAGAAAAATAATGATCAACTGGCCAAAAATATGTTTACAACTTTGAAGAATGGGTTTTTGATAGGGATTTGAAATTCGTGTCCGTACCAGTAGACACCAGTAGATTTTTCAAAAGGATGTTATAGGACGTAACATTATTTGAAGTTTTGAATTTAAACATTTTCTAAAGGAACTTCTTTAAATATGTGAGAGTAGCCGACACTTTCTTCGCAAAAAACCTTTATTGTCAGTTACAAAGGATTTTAAGATTTTTAACTAAATTTCGGTTGTATTTTAGGTTTGAACTTTAATGTATCGAAGAGATTAACGATTAAATTTTTTGTATTTGTGGCTAGAAATTTCATGGACAATTTGATAATGAAATAAACAACTTTTTCTCTCTATACTTCTCTCTCTCCTCTCTATATTTATTTTAACATTTGTTTTTAATTTTTGTTACTTTTGTCAAGTCTAAACGATGAAACATGACACACAAAAATATTATAGTCTGATATACTGATTATTCCACACAAAACAAGTTGAACGAAACTGCAAAAAGTATTGAATTATATTTAAGTTTAATTATAGATTTTATAAAAACCGAAAGAAAAACCATTTAGCTGAATTTTCCTTAGAACAAAATTGTAATTTAGTGAATATAACAACAACAACTACTACTACTACTATGTATTGTATAATTTTTTTAGTTTTTGTTTAAACAAAATAAACACAACACAAATAAGTGAAAAGCAAATGAAAAACTTTGTAAATGTTGGCATAGTGAAACTTTTCTTCCCCAAAAAATTTTTTGTTTCTTTTCACAAAACTTTATAAACGATTTTTTTTGTGTTTTAAACTTAATATCGGTGCAAAGGGTGAATTTTTGTTTTGAAATATTGTTTTACTATTTAATGAACAAAAAAAAACAAAACGAATAATAGAAAGAAAATATAAATTGATAATAAATTTAAGTTGAAAGGTAATCAAATTGTTTTACGTTCATGTAATTAGCTTAAAGCCATTGGTGTTTGAATTAAATTTATATATAACGTATATTTTTATTTTTTAATTGAAATCTGGAAATCCCAAAACAAGACAAAACTTAAAAAAACCAAAAGAAAACTTTTATATTGAATCATGATAAACTGGGAGAAGATGTTGAAAATAATTTTGAAAAGATCTACAAGATCTAGTAAATTATTTGGAAAAAAAAGCAAAACAAATACCAAAAGCAGTATAAACAAATTCCAAACAAAATAACAACAACAACAAAACAGAATTATATATTTATACAAAAAAAAACAGACATAAAACAAAACAAAAATACCAAAAAACACTAAAGAATAACAACAACAAGAACAAAACAGAATTAATTACAAAAATGAAAGAAGAAAGAACAAAACATACACATTTAAATTTAAGCTTAAGTTAATAATTTAGTAAAACAAAAGGAAATTAATTAAAATGAATTAAATCCAATAACAGTATTATAATACTACAGCAACAACAAAGAACAATTATAAACAAATTACACACAAAACCAACATTCCTTTATTGAAATTTAGTATAGAAAGCAAAAACGAAAACACTATATATTTTAAAAAAATGTAAAAAAAATTAATAAAAACCATATATCAATCATCAATCATACACACACACAACATAGATTTAAATATGTATTTAATAACATAATGAATTTCTTATTTATATATTTTTAAACAAATAATTTCAATTCCTATACAGGCAAACATTTGCTCAATTTTATTCGAATAATATAATTTTAAAGTATGATATTATTTTTAGGTTTCTTTCGGTATCTATTGCTGTTTTCGGTTAATTTCATTTATAGACTGATTGTATTTAAAACAAAACAAACAAAATATAGTTATTATATAAATCTCAACAACAGATCCCGATCCGCTTAATCATAAATCGCTCACGAAAAACCCAACACTCCTAACATCAGTTTCCCTCTATCCCTACCTCTCCTCAATTCCTTTCAAATGATTACCGTTAGATGTTCTATAAGAAACTAAAACAAAATGATGAAAAAACTAAAGCAAACATATGTTTAACGATATATAGGTACTAAATCCTCGCATTACTCGTATTAAATAACAACAACAAGAATTAAACTAATAATAATAAACACAACAACTACATCTCAAAGTTTTGAATTGATTTTCAATTCTAGCCTAGAAACGAAAAGCCTACATAACCCCCAAAAAGAGAACTCGATAACATTAAAATAAAATTACATACAAGCTTGCATTGAAACACTAAATAAACTAAATTCTGGCTAGAGTGGACATTGGACCGTTGGCCATTGATCGCAGAGAGCTACCAAATTCGTCAAAGTTTTGTTGATTGATCCTTTAAAAAAAAGACACTAAACCAATGGATTTTCTTTGGAGTATTATTTCCCCATCCTTATTTTAAAAAATGTAAATAAGAATTACCATAAAAAAAACTTGCAGATGCTGATTCGAGTTCTTTTAAGAGTCAATCCCACGACAGTCGGTTCTATGGACCGGGTTGCACCGAAGAGTGACTCTTCGGCCATGGACTGTCACTCCGGCATACAGGTGCCGCTACCAACTTTCAAGAGTTGTTCGAAATTTCGCATAGTTTTTGAATGGGCCGAGGCGGGGCGGACAATTTATATATCAGTATAATAATAATGATCTTGTAGGTGAAGTACTTAGGTTAAGGAAATAAAAGAACTTCAACCCTTGTCAAGCTTAAAAATTGTACTCGCGGTTCATTCACTCGGTGGCCTATTGTGGCTGCCTTTTATCTAAAATGAATTAACGCTACAAATTTTAAAGAAAACTGCCTTTGAGTCACAACGAACCGTTTGTAAGATCCTCCATCTTGCAGGAGGATAACTCTTCATGATCTTTAACAAAGTATTTCCTCAGGCAACAACACCGTATTGTTTGGATAAACGGGCACTTAGAGAACAGGATCACCTGTCTGCCTTTATCTCATCCTCACACAGACGACAGTATTTGACTATTCTTACCTGGCGGTTCTCGGTAATTGTCCTAAGAATACAATGCACCATCAGTAACTCTACGCGTAACCAGAAAACACTATTGTTTTTCCAGCAGGTCTTTGGTTCTGTTTTAGTCTAGTTAAGACTACATAGCCCTAGAAACCTTACATTTGACTATTCTGGGTTAGGTTTGATAAGTGCGCCAGGACGTTATTCCACATTTACACGTGCAATTTTCCATCTGCAATTCTGCTGCTATTCTTATGTTCTTAGGAGAAGGGAACGGGAACAAACTACCGAATGCTTTGAAATTCCTTTTGTTCTCATTCGCAATTAAGTTGGCTGTAGAATAATTGTAAAATAATCGTTTGATTTTTTTTTTGATGGTTGAAATTGCGTGAAGAGGATTTTGTTGAAAAGTGTAAAATAAGAAAGTTGTTTGTTAAAATAAGTGTTATAAAATAATTTAAAAAAATCAATATGTCAACAAAACTACTTTTCAATTATTTATTTCTACAACAATATTAGTCTGCCTGAGTCGCAAATTTATAAGAATGCCAAAAACAACAATATCAGAAAAAAAAAGATTTTAAGCAATTCTAGCGCGGACGAATTGCAAGTGTAAATGCAAGTGGTTATTTCAAAAGAAAATCCTAAAGAATTGCGGCAATTAAAATTGTACGTTTAAACGCGGACATAGGAGTGTTTGCATAGTTTGCCAACATCTGCAGCATTCTACGAAGAGCCACGACCTGTCAGTTCATCTTAGTTTCTTTCAATATTACTGTGTCCGGGAACCCAACAGTTTAGATTTCAACAGGATTTACTGTACAGTCTTTTAAATAGTCGGACTATCCACTTGAAATGTTAATAATATAGATATGGATTGCCTGAGGTCAAGTGTCTCCAAGTCAACTCTTTTGTCTAATATTTTGGTTGACTTTTTTTGGCATTGTCATCGAAGCGTCTACCCTTTTTGCCTTTGATGAGTACAGAAATATTTGACAACTGCATAAATGTGCTTCTACTTAATTTGTTTATTAAAGTAAAGTTTTTTTAAAGAGCAACGTGAATTTCATTCGTGTTAAAAAGTCCCGCACAAAAAGGCTGTAACGCGCAATGTTTTTCTTATGAACGTTCTCTAATTATTTTTTCCTCAAAACAGAACATAATTTTTACAAAATAATTGCAACTGTTTCATCGTATACCCCTTCTTATATTACAGGTGTAAAAATCAAGTAAAATGATTCATGACTATTGACTACAATTATTAAAATCTACTTCTGATGCTATGGTCCAATGTCTCCATTGATGCAAGATACATGGAACATAGGCAATAGTGTGAAAGTCAAATAAAAAGTTCCAAAAGTTTTGACAACAATTACTAAAATGTTGTAGTGAATCGCTACTAGTTTCAATGTCTCCAGGTGGCTCCATGTAAACCATCTTATCAATAAACCCAAGGGTTCTAGTGGATTTTCCATGACAATCACATGTTAAATGTCTACAGCAGAGAGCATTAGCTGGGGCATAATTGGTCAGTATGGGCAAAGACATTGGAGCTGACGGTAAAAACTTCTGCAAATACATCGGTTTTTGATATTTTAAAATATAGGTAATTTTGAAAGCTAACTATCATTGTATCAAACAAAATCTACAGCTTTTTGATTTCTTTACTACAACTTTCAAGATTCAGTAATGTAATCTTTGGTTTGGGTTTGATCCTTCCATCGGTGCCTCGGTCTTCGAATATTATCGCCCAAACCGTTATATCTATTTAATATTAAAACATGTAATGTCCTTGTACGTGCGCCTAAACATCGAGCTTTGTCCGTTAAAAGGTTTCTCGAAAGTTTGGTCCCGATAGATGACGCTGCCTTAAATTATTTAAATTTTTTGTATTAATGGTACGATTAGAATAAAGTTCACAAAATAAATTTCCTAAATGAAGAAAAAATTGTTTATGACATTTGAATCTGCTCCGTGCCAGGAGACTTGAGAAATTTACAAAATAAAAAAACTATAAAAAGGGTGGTTAAATTTTAAGGGCCGTTGTTATATGTGGACCACACCTGAACGTCAAGATTTTTTTGCATATCATTTGATCTTTCTCAATTTTAGACTAACTCAATTTGAACCATGAAAAGATACACTAGCGAGCAACGCGTTAAAGTTATTCATTCTTATTATGAAAATGAAAATCAATTTTCGAAGAAAATCATGTTCAGTGATGAGACACATTTTTACCTCAGTGGATTCGTCAATAAGCAGAATTGCCGCATTTGGACGAATGATAATCCAAGAGTGATTGTCGAAAAAACAATGCATCCACAAAGAGTAACTGTTTGGTGCTGTTTATGGGCTGGCGGCATCATCGGGCCGTATTTTTTCCAAAATATTGTGATGATAACGAACGGCTTACGGCCCGAATTGAAGATAATTAAATATCAATGATATAAATATATCAAATAGTTTTGCTTCATAAAATTGTAAAAAATGTTTTTGAATTACCAGTTAGAGATACTTTTATTTGCACGTATCCCATTTCGGGCATATAAATGAAACATGAATTCGCAAATAAGACCTCTTCTCGTATGAATATTTTTTTGAATTCATAAAAAACGTATGCGCGTTAAAGCCTATACAAAAAAACATAGGCAGTTAGGTATGGGAAAAAGTCGCGTTCATATTAGACGCGTTTTCCGATATGTCGCGTTTACAATAAATTCGATTATTTTTGCAATCGAAACCCACCCATACCTATTAATGGCAACACCGCAAATTGCACATCCCTATTAAAACAGCTGTTTATCAGCATAAACATAAAGCGCTGCTGCTACTACACATTTTCATTAGGCGCAATCCCATTTGATCGTTATTTTCCACTGCGGTTAGCAAAATAATATCATTTAACTCCATGATAATTTCACATCACAAAAATGTTAAACTTTTCACACCGCAAAAAAAAACAAATAAACACAAACAGCTGTTTGAACGCAAACGTGGACGAAAACATAATAGAAACACCATTAAAAATTTTCGATAAATCGATGACGCGGACGCGACCGTAGTGGAAACAGCCTATAACACAAGGTCAATTTTACGGTTCGCTAAATCATATATTGGGCTTAAACTGCTATTTTCTTTTTGAAGTTAAGCCGTAATCTTAGGGTCTATAGCAAAAGTTGTCATTTTATTAGCAAATCATGGATCAGTGATGGATAAGTGATTTCATATTCGAAAACATGGTGGCGTAAATTAATAAACAAAATTTTAAATAGAAATTTTGGTTTAGTGTGGATAGTTGACCTTTCGTATTTTTCATATTTTTATATTATTTTCCGTTTGAGGTAATATACCTATATAAAAATTGATGCTTTTTTATTTTATTTTAATTTTTCCTAATATTTTGATTGACTTTGGGGTGTCACTGAGAAATACAAGTCCTCGAATCCCGGGTTTTAAAAACGAAGAAAAAGTGACAACAAAACAATATTATTTTGTTAAATAGCAAGCCTGATATTACTTTTTTTAAATATACTTCTTAACAAACAATTGACAAGATTTATATTTGCCTTTTTCATTGTGGAGCTAAAGCAAGTTATGAAATGTTTTCTCATTAAATAATATTGCTACAAAAATGAAATTTTGTAGCAAATTACTGCCTGCCCACAGATCGGCTCGTACGAATTTTATGAAATTTGGATATTTATGTCCAAAAGACCATAGTAGTTGAACGAAAAAAAATATAATTTAGCCCAATCTTTCCTCTTTTCAATAAAAAAAAAAAATTAGCGCGATATCGCTCACCTGACCCATGCTAAAATTATATATGTATCAACACTTTCTTGAGTATTTAAATACCAATTAGGTAGGAATAGGTTAAGCCTTTTTTCGAAGAATAATTTTTTGATACACTTAAAGGATATTGAAGGATATATTTTTGAAAAAACATTTTTCAAGTCCTTTTTTTCGAAATAAAAAAGTAAAAAAGTCAAATGACATCAATTAAAAACTGACCACAATTAGCCCAACAAAACAAACAAATGAAGAATGAAAGCCTTAACTCTTCTCTTTGATTTGATATCAAAGTTGACTTTGTGAATTTTATATATATTTTTAATAAAACATAATTTCAAACTTTGAAGTCCTGTAAAAAATACACAGGATCAAAAAATGAAAAACTCTGAAAGCAGTTTTACTTTAAATGGTGCATTCTTTCTACCGTATGCAGTTTGGTTTATGTGTCAAATTTACTGTCGATGTAAAACAAATAAAATCTCTCTTTTCTCTCAACAATGCCACGAATCTCATTCCTAAGAAAAAATGCAAATGGTCACTTTAAAAAAGTGACTTGGAGTATGCAATAGAGTTGTTTTAAAAGGTATAGCAACACTTTATTTTACGAAATTTATGCCAAACTCCTCATTTTATAATCAGAACATTTTTCGCAATGCTAAACTTCTTAAAAAATAAACTAACCAAAAGGGGAAAACAAAATTATCCTATACATCTCATATACTCACTCAGTAGATCGAAAAGTTTCAAACAATATAACGAAAAGAAAGAAAAACTTAAAATTGCTCACATATTCTAAACAACAACAAAATGATACCCAAAACAAACAAAATAATAAACATTTACCTCATCATTAACAAAACAAACAAATCCAAACATGTATTTAGAAAACTTTATAATAAAACAAATATAAAACTCAATAAAGCAAAACCTTAAAAGACAAACAAATATTTACACTCTTTAACAAACGAAAAAAAGAAATATTTAAAAAACGATAAAACTACAAATTCTAGAGAATACCGAATATCTTGGTTCATTTCATCAAAGCGTAAATTGCTCTCAGAATACCGAATAAATTGGTTCATTTCATCAAAACGTAAATTGCTCTCAAATCAAAATTTATGGTTTTTTTATTATTTTATTTAATTTTATTTTAACTGTTGTGTTTAATTTTCTGTGTTTTCTTTGGATTAGTTTTTATTTTAATTTTTAAACTTTTGTTTTGTTTTTGTGAAAGAAGGACAATGATGATGTTGATGATGATGATGATGATGGGACTGGTAAAGCTTTATAGAAATTAGTAGTCAAACAAAAACAATGTAATTGGTGTAAAATTATTAACAAAAACAAACAAACAACAAGTTGTAGAAAATCAATATGTATTTTGTAAAATAAGTTAAACAAAAGCAAAACAAACAAAAACATAATAAAGTGAATTTAGTCAAACAACAACAAATATTTGTGTTTTATACCCATTATTAATTATAACAAAATGAAATCATACAATAATACTAATAACAACAACAATAATAATAAAAGCAAATAATATTATAAATAATATTGTAATAATTAATGAGATATGCTGAAGCATTATCTCAATATTTTTGTAGCCAAAAAGTCATAAGAGAACAAAAAAATATAAAATAACGTAAAAAAAAACAAAAAAAAATTAAACAAAACAAAAAACTAACAATTAGTTGTATTTATAGTGTTATGAAAAAGGTGAAAATTTAGTCAAAACACACACACAAACAAACACAGATACACACAAAATCCTATATATATAAAAAAACAATTTAAAAAGTATTACAAAAATGATGGGAAAAATATTTGATAATCGTCAAAACAAAGTTTTAGTTCTTCTCTTTACTTTAACAAAAAGTAGTCCTAACTAACCAAAACTGATCAGATAATTCAATTTCAGAGCAAAGTTACACTGAAGGTTTAAAAATGTAAAAACCAAAAGTAATTTCATCTCAAAACGAAACCGAGTAAAATTTATTTTCAAATGTTATCAATGCCTATGAAGAAATTTAAACCGTGGTTTAAAATAGGTCTCCTCGTATATTATTGAGAGAGCTGAGAACAGCCTTTGTGTAAATGTTAAGAAAATTTTGTTTCTGACAAAAAAAAATTAAACCGGAAACGCTAAACTTTTAATATTTTGTGCAAAATGACTTAATTTTATGTACAAATGGCAAATAAACTATGGAAGATTACTTGCTCCTTGTGATCAGACGTAAATCCAAATAGATTCAAATCACTGCTTTACTTTGGCATAATCAGGTCTGTCATTGAAACTAATGTTGTCACTATTGGTTTTGAAAACGATAAGAAAAAATGCTTTGATGCCATGAAAACCAATGTTATCGGTTTTATCAGCAACAACTGATTCGCACATTGGTTTTATTTACATTTGAAATGAACAAAACCAACTTGGTTTCATGACACCAAATATATGTTGGCACAATCTTCTAAATATCAAACTCTTTTTGATAGTGTACCAACTGGTGCAATCACACCGCAAGCAC
Organism: Hydrotaea diabolus; assembly: GCA_963513945.1. NCBI lineage: Eukaryota > Metazoa > Arthropoda > Insecta > Diptera > Muscidae > Hydrotaea > Hydrotaea diabolus. The sequence continues at coordinate 55,162,418 of OY740717.1, read as the reverse complement.
ATACACGACCAATCGGCTGGCACACTAACTTGATTGCGCCAGCATGCTGGTAGCGTGTATGGGCCCTATTAGTCTCTAATGTACGACATCCAAGTTGAAAAATCCTTAAGTATATTGTGGGATATAAACACTGTAAATGTTAAAACGATGCTGATGAGAAATAATCAAGCATAAAGTGTAACACGGTTAAAATGTAAAAGAATCAATGATTCGCCTACCTTGGAAAGTGACAAGTACGCCCCCAGTTTGACCGACATTTATCGTTCAAAGGCTTTTAGAATAATCAATAATCCCTCTTCTGTTCCACCTTCACCTCCTTGTCAAACTTTAGATACTCTTTTCACCCAAGCCTAATTTTGGCTTACGTAATCGTAATCTTGTGTGAATTTAGATTTCGTTTGCTTTGAATAGAACAAAATTTGGAAAGCAGACTTGCGAATTGATACGATTTACTATTATCAATTTTTAGTTCCCTAAAATAAACAGTTTGATATTTTCGAGTTGTACTTTTTTACTATAAAATTTGATTTTGAAAAACTGCGTTTTGTCGTCTTGTTCGTCTATGGGGGATCTGCTTCGATATCCAGGTGAAGGAAACTCGCCATTTGAACTGGATGCGTCCACAGAAACCTGGGGGTCAGCTGAGTGGGACAATTGAAGAGGTGCAGCACGTTATGTGGTCCCTGATGGCAGGCGGATTTCAGCCAAAATACTCATGTCTTAAAATGGTCGCCCTACTCAGCAAATCTTTACATAATTGAAAATGTTTTGGGTTGGCTAACCCGTAAGGTATTTGAAGGAGGAAAGCAGAACGAAACTAAGAATGAGCACGTAAAAAAATGGCAAAAGTTTACATTATAAAATTAATATTCCGCGAAACAATTTGAATAAAATAAATTTTTCAATGTAAACAATGTATTTTTGTTGATGAAATGTTGATTTCAAGCTTGAATTCAACATTTACAACCACCGAGTAGGGTAAAATTGCCATGTCTTTTTCCCACAGATATAAAAACCAATGACTCCGAGGATCTCTGGCCCTAGATCATGCTAATTGACAGCGTGCGATTTCTTTCATTTCCAAGATCGCATTAACACCGTGCGATTTCTTTCTTTAGGGTTTTGTGTAAACTCGGGTTTATGCCAATAAACTCGAAACAATTCCTGAGCTCAAATTCGATATCCAACACAGTGAAATACAGCCACAAAGCTGTGAAAAAAATTATGAAAATATTAATGGCCTGTCATCAGAGCCGTGGGGCCATTTTGCAGATACGAGTATTTTATTTCATACTTAATCGAAACGTGTCTTGCTTACCATCTAATAGAAAATTCACAACTATCTCAAAAAAGATTTTTTTTCTTTTAAAATGAAAAAGCTTATTCTTACTAAAACATCCTTTATATAGTTGTTATAATAATTGTTTGGGCAGCTTTTAACGTCATTTAAAATTACTTCGTAAAAAGCAATTCGCATGTATCTTAATTGGACTTCACTCCTAATTAGGGCAGAAGAAAAATAATATTTTATGCAATTTTTGCTCTACACATTCTGGTACAAAAACAATTGACAAAAATTCAGAATTTTTAAAAGTAGATAAAAAAATTAAAAATTGCATTCTTACTGAGGCACCCTTTATAAAGTGTTTATAAAAATTGTATGTGTAGATTTTAAAGACCTTAACAATTACTTCAGTAAAAGTAATTCGTATGTATCTTTATTGGACTTCATTTCCGATTTAGAGCAAAGAAAAAATAATATTTTATGCAATTTTTGTTGTACAACTTTTAGTACAAAAACTTTTGGCAAAAATACAGAATTTTTAAAAGTAGATAAAACAACTGAACTAGTAAAAAAATTAAGTAGTAAATAATGCAGTCATTTCGATTTTATAATAATTTGAATATAACCTTAAATTGCATAAACGAATTTCTACAATAATTTTCAATTTTTAAAAATGAAGTTTTGTTATCCGAATCCCTAATAAATCTATTTTATTTTGGCAATTTAAAAGACTTTTTGTGTTAGAGCAACAAAGGCTGAAGATTATCTTACTTCCTAAATATATTTATTAAATGTACAACCCTACCAGAGATATCGATCAGTTTCCATTATTGAAATAAAAACATTATTCGTTTCTACGATATATCAAATATTTTTCTTAACCCAAAAAATTAAATAAATTAATTTTTATTGAAAATTAACAAAAGATCACACAAAGAGAAAAAACTTTATAAACTTTCAATTGTACACACACTTTAAAGTAAATGAAAATAATTCCCAATAAAAAGAGAGAAATACTATATTCCAATACAATACCAAACACTTACAAAAACACTCCCATTTCAAAATAATAATAAAATGAAATTTTCAAACAAAAAAACAAAGAAAACAAAATAAATTCAAACAAATAATTGCATTTGTTTTATTTATTAAGTAACATTAAGTTGGATTTTTTATAAAAAAAAAACTAAAGTAAACAGTTAATACCACACAACAACAACAAACTATTAAATGTAAATTTAACATAAATTTAAACAAACAAAAAACTTAAACTACCAACTACAACAAACAAACAACAGCAAGAAAGCATCAAACAATATAACAAACAAAAATTCAATGAAATTTTGTTCGAAAATAAATTCTTTAGTCAAATTCAAAATTCATTTTGTTTGTAGACCTTAAAAAAGATAACATTTCAAAAAATATTTACATAACAAACAAAAGAACAAAAACGGATTTGTAAAAACACAGCAACAACAACAACAAAAAGATTAACATGAGAATATTTTTCAAAAAAAACCACAAATGCAACAACAAATGGAGATGAGAGTATTTCAGAACAAGAGTAAACAAAACATACACAGAGAAAACAAAATGGTTTTACTATATATAAACTATACCTTATAAACAAAACAAAAAATGAGAGAAATAAATAAATAAAATTAAAACAAAAACACGAAGACGTTGTAAAAATCTGTTACAATTTGTGAAAAATTTATTGACAACTACAACAATTAACAAGATGAACAAAATTTAAATACAACAAACAGAGAAAAAACCAATAGTATTTAAACAAATTTGAAATAAAGTGAAATGAAATTGTATTAAAAACGAAATTATTGTTTTATACTTAAATGGAAAACGAAGTAAGTATGACTATTTGAAAACATAGACCGTTGTGGCCTAACTGCACCATACGTAGTTTATAAATGGTCCACTACAACCTTAAAACATGGTATACTCGTATCTTCCCGGCGGACAACCTGTACTTCACTTTTTTATTCTATTTGCACTACTTCTGTTTTCCCGTGTGCTCGTGTTGTACCTCTTCCTAAAACGAAATTTCCTACTACCTGTTCTTTAAAAAAAAACCTTTGAGCATATGTGACGCGCAAAATAGAAAGGGACCTAAGGTTAAAAACCAGTTTTGTTCAGGAGAGCCATTTTAAATATTAGGTCCCTTTCTATTTGCGCTTAGAATCGTCGACTTCACTTTCATAAAACGCGCATATCTCTGGGAGGGGACACTTTTGGGGCATGGGATCGGTCTCATTCGACGCTCAGATGTTGTCCACATCAAAAAAAAAAATAAAAATTGATGAAAAGTTTTGTTCAGGAGAGCCATTTTAAAGATTAAGTCCCTTTCTATTTGCGCTTAGAATCGTCGCCTTCACTTTCATAAAACGCGCATATCTCTGGAAGGGAACACTTTTGGGGCATGGGATCGGTCTCATTCGATGCTCAGATGTTGTCCACATCAAAAAAAGAAAATTGATTTTTTTTACCCTTAGGCCCCTTTCTCTATGCGCTGTCACATATAATGAATAGAATAGAAAAATGATAAGCAATTATTAGTACGGCTTCAGAAATAGATTTAGCACACCGTCGCACTTGCTTCATTCAAAATATACCATAAGAGGAACTGTTGACAGGGGATCGTCTAGGATACTAATTGGTTTGGATTTGTACAAGGCTTTTGATCGTGTTAATCATTTGAAAATAATTGGTAACTTAAGAAATAGGTTTTGGGTTTCCAGTACTTGTAGACTCATGCATTCTTATGTTTCTGGGCTTTCGCAATTTGTATCAGTGAATGGTGTCAATTCTGAAACTCGTTCTTTGGGGAGTGGAGTCCTCCAAGGTTCTGTTTTGAGTCCGCTGCTTTTTATTTTATAATATTAACGATATTGTTCAACATATTGGTGTCAATTGTCACCCCTTTAAATATGCGGATAATATTAAAATTTTTTCGTTGGAGACTCTTGAGTCCATGATATTACCAATTAATTCTTCATTGAAAAATATAAAAATTTGGTTAGATTGTAACTACTTGTGAATAAATAATAATATAAATAAGGCTAAGTTTTTGGGTTCACTTCGCAGTAGTCCTACTGACTTAAACATCTACGTGAGCGATACTCCAGTCGAAATTGTAGTGTAAATTAAATGTTTAGGTCTCATTTTTGATTATAGGCTTGATTTTTCCAGTCATATTAACTCGGTTGTATCTAAGGTAATATTCTCTTTGATACTAAGTACTTACATACCAATATGTACTTACCATCTTTCAGTAGAAAGTAAGTTGCACATTCTACTTTAATTTCGCCGATAAATTATGGACTAGAAGTCATATCAGCAAACAACGTCAGCTAGATTTCGTAGGATGGAAGTAGCTTTTAATTCTATTGTACGGGCTACGTCGATTTGATCATATTTCTCATCTGTCTTACAATTTCATGGTATTCCGTTTAGCCATCTTTCTAATATTCAAACATTAATGAATTTTTATAAGATAACAACTTCTTGTTCACCTCTGTTATTAAAAGATATGTTTGTATTTTGTAGATCTACAAGGAATCCCCACTATTACTTCCGCGGTTTACAACAACCTTTTTGAACTGTCATTTCTTATGTACGGGTAGTTCATTCATATTCATTATTCTAACTGCGTAGAATGATTGACACTACACTTATAAAAATTCTATAAGTATACGTAATCTGTTGACTTGGGGTTTTTACTTTTATTCTTTTAATTTTCATTTTCTTATTGATGGCTGGGGAGCCACTATTAGTACAATTATTTTTAATTTTAATTTTCCTTTTTAATTTAATGTACATATTTCATTAAAACTAATTGTATGTGAATATGTAATATAATATACGAGGCGGAAACTTCTTAGCCTAGCACAAAAAGCGCGGTATAAACAGAAAAAAGTTAAGTGTTTTGGAAACTTCCATCTCTGCTATGAATACATGTTAAAATTTGTTTTGATCTGGCAACTCCTTCATATAGAAACAGGTGTTCACAAAAGACGCATCCGCGATTTTTTTACAATGGAAAAATTAGAAATGCGTGGTGTCATTAAATATTTACATAAAAAAGGTTAATCGGCACAAGAAATTCATAATGATATGGTGAATGTGTTAGGTGAAAGTGCTCCTTCATATGCAACAGTAAAAAATTGGGTTGCTGAATTTAAACGTGGTCGTACAAGCATTGAAGATGAACCACGTAGTGGATGTCCAAAAACAGCAACAACAACAGAAATTGTAGCCAAAGTGCATGATATGGTTTTAAATGATCGACGAATAAAAGTGCGTGAAATAGCTAATATCATGGGTATCTCAAATGATCGAGTCCATTTAATTTTGCATGAAGAACTACAGATGAAAAAGCTTTCTGCAAGATGGGTGCCGGACTTGTTAACAGTTGACCAAAAACGCATAAGTATGAACATTTCTCAAGCTTGTTTGGATCGTTTTCAGCGAAATACAATGGATTTTAAGCGTCGTTTCTTAACTGTTAATGAGACATGGATCCACCACTATACTCCAGAGACAAAAGAACAATCCAAACAATGGACTGAAGCTGGAGGACAGTGCCCCAAAGAAGGCAAAAACAATTCAATCGGCTGGTAAGGTTATGGCAACGGTTTTTTGGGACTTCAAAGGTATTTTGTTGATTGACTATCTGCAAAAGGGCAAAACAATAAATTCAGAGTACTATTGCAACCTTTTAGATCAATTAAATGTACAAATTCGAGAAAAGCGTCCTGGCTTACAACACAAAAAAATAATTTTTCATCAAGACAACGCACCAGCGCACAAGAGTGTTTTAACAATGGCTAAAATCAACGAATTAAAGTACGAGTTGCTTGACCACCCACCTTATTCTCCTGATTTAGCTCCCAGTGACTTTTACCTGTTCCCAAATCTAAAAAAATTCCTTGCTGGCAAGCGATTTACCTCAAATGAAGATGCAATTACAGTTGTAAACCACTATTTTGAAGACCTTGAGGAAAACTATTTTAATCAAGGGATAGAATTGCTAGATAAGCGTTGGCCTTGAAGGCTTTTGGATATTACAATGAAGACACTAAATAAAATAAATAAATAAAAAATATTTCAACATTTTAAAGGAAAGGTTAAAAGGAATGAGAACGCAGAGACCGGAGTTTTTTTTTTAAAGTGCAGGAGTTGGGGTGATGTCTTTCAGTTTTAGCTAACCTACACATCCCTACTTCCCCATCCCTACATAGTCTAAACTAACCCTTTAAACAAATTTTACAACAATTCGACCGAATATACGAATGGTTAGAAATTTAAGTTTTCTTTATAAGAATGTTTTTTAACGTAAATGTATTTATAAATTATTTTTATAAATAAAAAAATTTGTTTTTTTAAATAAGATGTAAAAATATCAACAAAAAAAATTAAACAGCAGGTCGCGCTCAGTGAGTATTAGAATTGAATCGTGTACATTTCAATGATTTGAAAAAAATCATCATTAATGGAATGTTGTCGTTTTATAAATAAGAGGGAGATTCTTTCAATTCCCTCAACATCATATTTAAGATGAAGGGGAACGATATAATTATTATAATCACTAACTTGGGCTGACTGTTCAACGCCGACCCCGAACAGTCAATGCATTTTATACGAAAGTTTTTACATGGCTTTAAAGATAAATTTCTTGCTCGTTTAGTCGCCGGCATTTACGAGGTGGAAACCTGCCGCTGTAAAATTGTTAGGTGTTTCTACGGAGATGAAACAGGTTTACTTGTTGTATGTTGTACCATACCAATATCTTCAAGTCCTGCAAAAAAGTATCATGATATTAAAGATATCATGGCGGTGTATCATCTCGCTCAGTGTGTGTAACCACAACGGAGAAGCATCTTACTCAAAGTGTGTAACCAAAACCAAAACATTTTCACTCAACAAGGGCAACCACCAATGAATCACATATCGCTCAATAGACGATCACCAAGGAACCAAAATACTCACTCTACGTGGATTCCTACCCATTGTGAGCAAAAATGGAAAATTTTGATTTTAACTCAGAACATTACAATTTATAAGTGACCAGTCTTAAGAAAAAGTCATACCCCTCAGAGGGACATCCATTAAGAAAAAATGGCATTTTCCCAGAATGATCCAAGGAGCAACAATACAAGGTAAATAGTGTTATGAAGCATAGGGGCGTGATATCAAATAGCATGGTGACTGATGATTGTGGAGGAGTTTTAATAACTCTTTGCCACTAATTGAGCAGCTTGTTTTCAATAATCCGTGCCTTTTGATTCGGATCATTCTCCAAAAACAAGTAAAACGTGTTTTGTATGGCAAGATTTTCAGCACCTTTTAAAGATACGTTTTCAAAATATGTCCTCACGATTAAAAAAACACCGCTGACGTATTTTTGACATTCAGGGAAACCGTTTTAAATTAAAAAACACGTTATTCATTTGGATTTTTTAAATTCACGGACCATTCTCCAACGCCATTTTTGCCATGACACAAAAAAGTACTAGTCCAACAAAAGGATATAAAACCAATATGGGATTTTTCAACAAAAGGGTATTCACATAGTACAATCTGAAACCCGATTTGCCTGGAATTTTACTTAAGATAGAAGTCGAACGACCTGTAGAACTATAAAAATCTCTGAATATGTAACTTACCACAAATTCAGGAAGCGCGAATCAGCTATATTTGGAACATTCCACTGCGAAGAATTTATATCATTCATTTTTTGTTGCATCGTTGTGTATACTTTAAATCGATTTGAGCTTATCACTAACAATTCAACAAAATTAAAGCAGGAAACCATAAATGCCGACTATAATTCCGACAATTCTCAGAAAAAGTAAAACTAACGGCACAATAAAAACAAAGTCTAGAGTTGCCCGTTTTCCGAAATTACAACACATGGTGGTGTAGCCACATCTACTTAAAAACCCCACAGGGTTGAAGCCTAATATTCACCTAAAACGAAATTTTCGCATATATGGCGTTTTCACTACAGTCTTTATTCGTAATTCGCGCTCTCATTCGTAATTCAATCCCCAATTACATTGCGAATTACATAATTCGCCATACAAAATTCTGAGAGCGAATTACGTTGTTTGGTGGTAATTCATTTTAAATTACGTTCTGAATTATGAAGAAATCACAGCCTTCTCTAAAAATACTGCTCTGTTCCCATTTACTCGCTCTCTTTCTATTCACTATATTGCAAGAAACCAAAAGCAATGTATATATCTATGATCTATTGCTAAATTGTGTACTTACCCTTAGAGCTCATAGCCCAATTAAAAAAGGGGATATCAGTTCTATAGATCAAATAAAAAAGAGGAACTGTAATGAAGACAAACACATTTTTGTCTTTGGAATACCGAAGTAAAAGCAACTGTCTAATCAAATTAAGTACGTGTAGTGTAAACAGGGTAATTCGCGTAAGTAATTCAGAGAGCGAATTAGGTAATTCGCGGTGTAGTGTAGACATGGCATTAATAATGGGTGTTTTTTTTTACATGTGGTTTACAATCTGACCACACATTTTTTGGAGTTGGTCTTTTTGACAGCCGTCACTTGATTTATGCTTAGTTTGGTTTGCCATTTTATAATAAATGGACTTAACCCAGAACAACGTTTGCAAATCGTGGTGAATGGGCCAAAAACGAGATGGCTACCGATCCTGATTTTTATAAGAACATTTTGTTCAACGATGAAGCTCATTTTTGGTTGAAGGGGTAAGTTAAAAATCAAAATTGTCGCATTTGGAGCAATGAAAATTCGCAAGACATTGTTTAGACGCCCTGACATCACTGTTTGGTGTGCTCTATAGGCAGAGAAAATCATTGGTCCATATTTTTTCAGCCATAAACTTACAGTCAATGGGGAACGCTATAGAGAAATGATTATTAACTTTTCATTATTATCTCGCGTCGTTGACCTGTAGCGTGGCCTCCAAGATCGTGCGATTTAACACTGCTGAACTTTTTTTTGTGGGGTTATGTAAAGTCGCTTGTCTACTCGACTTCGCAGGTAAGCCCGACACGATTGACGCTTTGGAAGAGAATATTCGCCGCATTATTGCTGACATACTGCACAAAATGCTGCAAAAAGTGGTCGAAAATTGGACCCCTCTGCTGAAATTTATTCTAGAAGGCCGCGGTGGCCACTTGCCCTAGTAAAGCTAAATTTTTGGTCATAACATTAAATTATGTGCGTTTTATTTCTTCTTAAAAACCACACGTTTGAAAAAACGCCCTTTATATTAGTATGAGTTTGTTAATACCATTTCAACCGTTGTTTGGGCCACTAAAATCCATTGGTCCATAACAACCCCCCTATGGATGTGTTACACTCCACAAGTAATTTAGGAACGCTGAACAAATTTTAAAAACGTGTATTTTTTTCAAAAGTTTTTAAGACCCTCCCTTTTAGGAAAATATTTTTTTTTGGTCAGTTACGCCTTTTTTACAATGACTTGGCCTTCATCCTTACAAGATCAAACTGACTCAAGAACTAAAGCCACTTGATCATTTTAAACGCCGAAACTTCTCCGATTGGGCTCTGGCAGTTTCACGAAAATATAGAATTTCATCGAAAAATCATCTTCAGCGATGAAGCTCATTTCTGGCTGAGGGGTTTTGTAAATAAAAAAATATGCGTTATTGGACAACAACAAACCCACATGTGCCTCAAGAGATACAATTGCATCCGCAAAATATTACTGTGTGGTGTGGTTTTCATGCCGGAGGTGTGATTGGGTCGTATTTTTCGTGAATTAAAACAATCGTCATGTTATCGCCAATGGAGAGCACTATCGTGCCATGTTAGAAAATTATTATTGGCCGGAATTGGATGAGCTTGACGTCGCCGATATGTGTTTTCAACAAGACTGTGCCACTAGCCACACAGAACGCGTAACAATTGATTTACTTAAAGGCGAATTCATGAACGTGAAATGGTCCGGTGAATGGTCACCTCGTTCATGTAATTTAACGACATTGTATTTCTCCTTATAAGGCCACATCAAGTCATTGGTATTTGCCAACAAGCCAACAACTTTAGACAAGCTCAGAGACAACATCCAACGCGAAATTGACAACGTTCCGGTCGCTGTATACGGGCTCATGGTGGTCATATGACCGAAATCGAACTTCATTCTTTAAATGTAACATTTGCACTACACCTGGAATAAATTTGAACTGTATATCTTAAATATTCTCTGTTTTATTAATATATAAAATTGTTATGTCCTTAATGGAAACCCCGTTACGCCCAAAACCTAACAAAAATGGAATTGAACTCACTATCCGACCAAATCTTAAAATTTAAAATCCATCCGACCGAATTTGGAAAGAATACCCCAAAACGGCAACGATATTTATCTCTGAAATCGAAATACATTTTCCAATCACTAGTTTTATCTATTTTCCCGTAAGAATGTGGCAACACTGTATAACTTTTTATTTGTGCCGTTAGTTTCTACTTGTTCTAGGTGCGATCACTTGAGTTTGTTTTCTTGTTCAATATTGTCTTTAATTCTAAATAAATTGCTCAAAATATTTTAAGATATACCCAACAAAACTATGAAAGTTGAATTTAAATAAATGTGTCCAAGCGCATTGTTTGTTTTATGTTGTAGCGCCAACTGCGGGCTGGGGTGACGGCGCTTGGTCGAAGAATTGCTGTTTGGGTCAACCTGGTCGATAGAACCGCCTATTGGTTCACATCATAAGGAGAAGCATTTTAAGTCACTATTTTTGCTGCCTCCGCTTCCAGAATTAAAGGTACGTTGTATGTGTGCTTTTTTGGTTATAATTATGGCGGAGATTTCATCTCCACGAGCCAGGGTATATCGAAGCTTGTCCCCCCCGTCATATTCTTTCTTTTAAAATCAAGAGGTGATGTGTAAAATGGGATAATATGGTTACGATAACTGTACTGTAAGTAGAGTCAAACGAAACAACTTCACTAGAAACCGCAGTAGTGAGAGCGACCATTTACCACGATATCCAGAAGCGAAGTGGTATGTATCCTAGTAGTCGCCCAACGCCTTTCTGGTGGAACCTTCGTTTTTATTAGATGACCTGTCCTAGCCAGCTCTATCGTTTTATTACGATGCACTTGGCAACATGCACATCGGAATTTTTATCATCGTTCGTTGACGTCTATCTTTGTTCCCTGAATGTATGATCCATAATTCGATACCTTTACCCGCCAAATCCATAATACATATTTTTCCCCTTAGTTCTTTTACGGATTAGCGGTTGTTGTTGTAGCGGTACACCGTACCGGGGCGACAGCCCTTAGTCAAAGAATTGCTGCTTCGGATCGATCCAGGGAATAGATCCCGGCTGTCGTGTGATCGACGGATTATCGGTCGTTTCTGTCAGCGCTTCATGTTGTTGTAGTCGTCTTGTTGTTGTTGTTGTTGTAGCGGCAACTGTGTGTCGGGGTGACAGCCCTTGGCCGAAGAATTGCTCTTCGGGTCAATCCGGTACATAGAACCGGCTGTCGTCTTAATCCTTTCTGGCGAAACCCGTGTTTTCATTAGATGACCTGTCGCAAGGTTGATCGCCGTTCGTTGAAGTCTGTTGTTTTAGCAGCAACTGGGTGCAAGGGTGACAACCCTTTGCCGAAGAATTGCTCTTCGGGTCAATCCTTCTGTCGTGGGATTTGTTGACGTCTGAACTCCCTGTTCACGCAAAGTAAGATCCACATTTCGATACCTTAATCCACCAAATCCAAATAAGAGTTCTCGATTGCGGAATTTGGATCTTTGTTTATTATTGGATAATATAATCGGGAAATAAGTCTGTTGTTTTTAATTAAATGGGATTGTAGAAAGGAAGTGACATACAGCACAACTTCAACCTCGTTGACCTGAGAAAGGTTTCGTCGCTCAAACGTAAGGTGCAGCTTTGAAGATTGTGAAATCACCATTCCCCAGAAGTTATCCCCAAGTTTGTGAGACAACTTGAAATTCTCTCTAAAAAATTGCACAGGGTTCGGCAACCGATCAGCTTTTAAAGAGAAAACTAAATGTCAAGTGGGAGAGATCGGGACAGTGTGTAGATGCCGTCCTTCCAGAAAAGACGGCGCTACTACCAGGAAATCACTTTCTGGAAGAGTTATCCTCCTGTAAGATGGTAGATCTGCGGTGTTTTTTAAATGGTTTGTTGTGGCAGCTTCCTACATTGCTTATAGCGTAGTTTATCATAGCCAACGAACAATCAGAATGGACCCTCTGCGTTACTGATTGCATGTATCGCATGCCAACTTTTTAAGGCAAGACATTTCGTTATCGCTTCTTAATTTGGCCCTTCGAGCAGCTCGCAATGAACAACAATATTACTAAAAAAAAACATATATTCCAATGAAGATCACTTTCTTCTCAGCGGCTACGTTGAGAAAAATTGCCGCATATAAGACTTGGAAAACTCATGTTGTCGTCGAGAGGTCATTAATGCATTCTCAGAGAATTGCAGTTTGGTGCGGTATCATCATTGGCCGATTTTACTTTGAAAATGCTGCTTGGAACGCCATTACGTTTAAGCGAGAGGCATAATTAACCCTTTTGCAAGTGGGGATTGACGATACAGACTTGGACTATCTTTAGTTTCAGCAGATTGGTGCGCCGTCGACACAACCCACGCCACCAACGATCTTTTGCGCAACAAGTGTGGTAATCGTGTTTCTAACGTCTCCGCGATGTCAATACATACAATTTTCAGAGTCGCAAGGTTACAAGGCCACATGCGCCTGCCGTCGAAAATTGACAAAAATAGATATCAAAGTAAAAGCAAGTTCAGACCAATAGAATACTCGTAGTTTCCTAAACAAGTTAACTAAAATTAAATTATCAAGGCAAAACAAATCCGTTTAATACTATTTTCTTCAGCCTAAATCTCATTAATATTGTTGATAAAAGAGCATTTGTGATCTCTGACATCAGTTTGGCCTAAAAGGCCCATTATGGAACCCTTATGAAAGGGAGGGAACGAAGAAGTAGAGTGAAGAGTTATAGAAAGGCAGGAGGGTGTATACTTATAAGAGAGATGTGTGGCAGTTATCCAGTTTTATTTTTCTATCCATTATGGTTTATGAACTGGTTCGAGCAGTTCGGAACCAGCCCGACCGTTTAAAAAATTTTAAGAGTGGTTTAAAAGATACTGCTTCGACAACAAGAAATTGTAAGGACCTTCGTCTCCTCATGTACATGGTCCTCAGAAGAAAAAAGGATACACCGTGTTGATGTTCTCAGGACAGCATTCTGGCAAGTCTAAATTTTGTTACACTACGTCGCTCTCACGTTTTCCGGCCACACATACCGGCGCTGCGTAGTTCGCTGAAGACCGACCTATCGCTTTGTAAGAGTACAACAAGGTTTCTTTGTCGGTTTCCCATGTACTGCTGGTTAGTGACATAAAAAATAAACGCATATGGCTGTAGCATATGCAGAAGATCGAAAATGGCTGTCCAATGTGACCCCAAAGATTTTAGGATTGTTGGTAGTCGGGATGTTGACGTCATCGACGTTCACATTGAGTGACAACCGCACAGTGTGGCTGTTGATTTAAAAGCGGGTATTTTTATATTCCTCGCAGTGAAGAAGTCAGCAAGGTAACAGTTGATTTTCTTGCATATGTCATCCACTATAGGCCCGACGCCAGAATTGTGCAATCATCAGCGCAATTTCAACGCCGTCTGGTGGTGAAGGAATTTTAGAGAGATAGAGGTTAAACTGTGCCAGAGATATCACCCACCCTGGGAAACTCCCTGTTTAACTCTACGGGTCTTCGACTTCCTGTCTCTAAGTTCTACATATGAATGGCGCCCACACATGTAGTTTACGACCCAACGTTTCAAACTAGGCGGAAGGGACACTTCTGATATGTTCTCGAACTAAGTGGCATCATTGACCGTGTCGAAAGCCTTAGTAAGGTCATGAGCAACAAGGACCATCCTGTCGTTGGGCTTGTTCTAGTTAAGGCCGTGACTATACGTGTAGTGATGGCGAGTAAAGCAGTTGTTGTGCTGTGCTGCTGGCGGAACCCATGCTGTTGACCAGCACATGGAAAGTGTTTGATCAGGCTCGGGTGGGAGCAGTGCGTCTTTGCTGGCGAAAGCGAGTAGATCGGTCTGTATGATTGTCGTTTGATTGCGCTTTTGCCTTGCTATAACAGCGGTACTACTTTGACATCTTCCAGGCATTGGGATCTATGTGAGGGACCACCAACAGATTGAGCACATTGGTTATGTATTCTACTCCTGGGGTATCCAAGTGCTTCAGAATCAGCTTTGAGATTCACACCAGCGCTTTTGTTGACTTTGCGCTGTGGTTGACATGGGCAACTTTGCCTATGGTAAATTGTGGTGGTGCCTCTTCGAAGAGCGCAGAAACGACGCAATACTCTACTCTTCGCCTTAATGCTCTCTGGATGCTCAATAAAAATTCGGTTAAAATAACTTGCGCACCGCATCGGATCTGTCACGGTTCTATCGCCAAACGTGACAGCTGTCCGATCATTCTTCCTTCCAGTAAGAGCGATTTGTCCGTTGTCCACAATTTACCAATTCCGTAACTTAAGTTGCACTGATTTAAGTGATCTAGCCATTTGTTCCGCTTATATACGTTGACCAACCTACTGATCTCAGAGTTGAGATCAGGGTAAGCAGGGCTGAAGTAACGAATGACAGCACGCTCATCACGCATCATCAAACAAAAAGGTCAAATGGACGTCTACCATGCCGATTGTAGGGAGACGAATTTACATTATTATTCGAAAGATAATTTTATGCCATTTATTTTTGGATCCAATTTTGGATGACTCGTTCGAGCATTTCGACTTGTATGGCTTTAATGACACACGTAATGTTGGCTTCCAAAACCTGAATCATAGCTGGTTTGTCAGCATAGACTTTGGACTTAATGTAGCCTCAAAGAAAAAAGTTCAAAGGTGTGATATCACACGTTCAGGGCGGCCAACTCAACGTTTCAAAACGTAAAATTAGCTGCTCTTCGAAATGACCTCTTGAAACCGAATGTCGCCAAGATTACGGGCTTCAATTTCAGGCAGCAAAATATCCCATATCATGGCGCGATAACGAGCACCATTCACGGTTATGTTCTGGCCATGATTATTTTTGAAACAATATGGACCGCGATGCCACCAGCCCATACCCGCACCAAACCGTGGTTTTCTCTTGGTATAATGGCACCTCTTGAACCTTTCTGGTTGCTCTTAAGCTCAAAAGCGTCAATTTTGTTGCTGTAGCGGCACACCGTACCATGATGACATCCCTTGGTCGAAGAATGGCTGCTTCGGGTCGATCCGGTTCATATAACGCACATACAGCGGCACACATAGTGCCGGGGTGACAGCCCCTGGTCGAAGAATTACTGATTCGGCTCAATCCGGTGCTTAGAACCGGCTGCCGTAGGAATGTTGTTGCTGTTGTTGTAACAACAATATATTTATTTTGAAGTCTTGTTCGTCTTTGGGGGATCTGCTTCGATATCCAGGTGGAGGAAACGCGCCATTTGAACTGGATGCGTCCACAGAGACCTGGGGGTCAGCTGAGTGGCTTGGCCGGACAATTGCAGTACCTTCTCCTCAGGTGAAATCTCCGGGGGATGTTCCCCTAGCACTAAATTCACACGGTAGCTGGATACTGCCGCTGCGACATCATCGGCGTGAATGTTGTTCAGACCTGCCTGATAGTTTCGATGATCTAAAGGTTCTCTCTTATACCGCTGGACCTCTCTCTCTCTAGATCATGAAGATCGTACCTGATCTGCCAGGGCGGAGGCATCGTGTTCAAGAGATGGTGGTTAGGATGACTGCTGCGAAAACACCGTAGCAGGTATTGCTTAGACAACAGGAAATTGTGTCTGCGGTAAGGACCTTCGTCTTCTCATGTAGATGGTCCTCAGAAGACACCCTGTTGATGTTCTAAAGGCGGCATTCTGGCAAGTCTGAATTTTTTTCCACTGCGTCGTGCTCACGTTCGCCGACCATAATCCCGCAATCCCGCGACTGCCGGTTCTATGTACCGGATTGACCCGAAACTCTTCGGCCAGGGGCAGTCACCTCAACAATATATGTTTTTTACTGCCGTAGGAATGATTGTCGTTGCCGTTGAGCCAGAAATGGGCCTCATCGCTGAACAAAATTTTGGTAAGAAAAGCAGATCTTCTTCGAGCACTGAATGAAGTGTAAGTCTTTCCATGATAAAATGGCAAACAATACTGAAAATAAAAACAAATAAAATTTAATACAAACAACTCAAGCGTAATCTGAAAAAACCCCTATTGAAAAAATACCTTTAGATTGATCACCCGTTACAAAAAGCCGAAAAATTTTTGGAAATTAGTATATTTTGTATGGGATTAAAAAGGGAAATAATTATAAATTGGAGTGGAAGGTTTTATGCAATTAATGAGCGCCAAAATCGTCGCATGAAATGTGCCTTCGTCGACGGCAATGTGATCAAAGTTCTTTGGTGCACAATGTTGAATCATTCTGACCGATGAACCTTCCTGTAATGTCGATACATAAGATGATGGTGGGCCCAAACAACTCAAACTTCTATTGAATTAGTAAACGATCGATAAACCAAATAATTATTTGAAGGAAAGTGGATGTTCTTGATCCAGCCGACTTTCCATTTCAATTAATGCTGGTACAGTCACCGGTTCAACATGCACTATTAATATTAAATAAGTGCGTGACATTAGTTTTAAGGGCCAGTATGGCGAGCCGGGTTCAACTATAATAAATTAAAGTTATAAAGTGTTTTTTTTTTGGCTCGAATAAATTCCAGCCGAGAGTCCCAATTTTCGACCACTTTTTGCAGCATTTGGGGCCGTATGTCAACAATAACGCTCCGAATATTCTCTTCCAAGGCGGCAATCGTGTTTGGCTTATCACCATAGACAAGCGACTTCACATAACCGCATGGAGGCCACGACAAAGGCCCCCGACGCGAGATAATGCGCTCACTAAAAGTTTCCTTCAATTAATTGATTGTTTCGTTGGTTGTATGGCATGTAACGCCGTCTTCTTGGAACTCAAGGTCGTCCACATTAACATCCTCCAATTCAGGCACAAAAGTATTTAATCATGTCTCTATAGCGTTTTCTATTCACTGTGACATTGTGATCGGCTTCATTTTTGAAGAAATATGGACCAATGTATCCCTCTGCCCATTGAGCGCACACCAAACAGTGACTTTTTGCAGATACAACGGCGTCTCAGAATAGGATTTTGTGGATTTTAATTTCTCCAAATGCGACAATTTTGGTTATTGACGTACCCATTGAACCAAAAGTGAGCTTCATCGCTAAACAAATTGTAAAAATCAGGATCGGTGGCCATCTCGTTGAGGCCCCTATTCACCACGATTTGCAAACGTTGTTCCGGAGTAAGTCTAATAATTTAGAAATGGCAAACCAAACAGCAAAAATCAAGTGACAGCTGTCAAAAATACCAACTCGGTAAAAATGTTTGACCAGGTTGAAAACCACACGTCTAAAAAACCACCGTTTAAGTTCTTAAGGTTTAGAGAGAGCTCTTTACATGGTTATACAGGGTGGCCGATTTAACATTTTAAATTAGAATCTGCTGAAAAAAAGTACTAAGAATTTTTTCAAATTTATTTGTATTTATGGAACACAACATCATTTTTATGATTACTACAACTGGCTCGGAAGAACCACATCCGATCAACCCAATTTTTCCATACATTTTCGATTGTTTCAGGTTGAATCACATAAATGGCAACTTCGGTTTCATGTTAAAACGTTTCAATTGTCTCTGTATCTGTATGTTTTTCGTAACCTTTTACTTAATAGCTCACCACAGAAAATTATCTCAATGCTCCGAGGCGGCCAATTAATATGACAATTTCGACTGATTATTCGAATTTCAAAAACAGCGCGTAAAATGTCGACGGTTGCTTTGGCTGTGTGCACCCGTCTTGTTGAGACCAAATATCGTCCATGTAATTTTCATGCATTTTTGGAAACAAAAACTCGCTAAGCCTGGCGCGGTAAAGCTCACCGTTGACGGTAACGGCAGCTCCTTGCTCATTTTCGAAGAAAAATTGCCCATAATGGCCTCCACATAAAACAGTCACTCATTGTGCATTGGCCTCTGAATAGTCATGTGTGAGTTCTCTGAACCCCATATGCGCAATTTTGCTTATTGACATAGCCAGCGTGATAAAAATGAGCTTCATCTGAAATAATGATTTTTCGGTAAAAATTCTTCATGACCTGCCAAACAATCTTCAGCCTATTAGCGGAGCGAAAAACTTTTTCAATAAAACCAGAAATTTGAAAAAATGATCAGTACACTTTTTACAGCAAATAAAATTTTAAACTTAAAATGACCCACCTTTATAATAATATAAATAGTCGCGTGCGAGATTCCAGAATGCACCATAACTTTTAGACTTTAACATATTGCTTCAACTTTTAGCTAGAAACGTGTTAGTTACTTGTCATTTAATCAACTGGGATATGTATTTTCCAATAGAGTATGTATGTACGAGGGCTGCTAAATATATTTCTGGCCTAATGAAAATGCGAATATTTATCATCAAAATGGTTTTATTGTTTTTCAAAGTATTCTCCAGCATGATTTATACACTTTTGCATGCGCTCAAACCAATTGTCGAAGCACTTTTTCTACTGCGATTGAGACACCTCCAAAACATGGGTTTTGAACGCTTCAACAGCATCTTCTGGCTACGAAAATCTTTGCCCACGCACTTTTTTCTTGATGAGCGGGAATAAAAAGAGGGCTGCCAAGTCAGGGCTGTACGGCGGATGAACCATCAATTCGACGTTTTGGCCGGTCAAAAAGGCGCTGGTTTGAGCCGATGATTCGTCTTCTCTTGTTCGTTTTTCGAATTTCTCCAAAGACTTTAGGCAAATAAATTGTGGTGTACCACTTAGAATTGACCATCCTACGTTGCGCAAGCGAAACAGTCGCCACATGACCAGTTTTGCCGAGGAAACAGGCGACCATTTGCTTCGAAGTGCATCTTCCACGAACAACTTTCGTCTTCGAAGACCCACACGGTCGATTGCTGTTTTGTTTCAGGCTCATACGCATAGGTCCATGATTCGTCACCTGTGACGATCTTATAAAAGCACCGCGATCGTATTTTTTCAAAATTTCTTTGCACCAATAGACACGAGCCTTTTTTTGAACGATTTTCAAATTGTGCGGGATCCAACGAAAACAAACCTTTTTTACGGCCAGGTGTTTATGCAATATCGAATGTATACTGGTGGAATTAATTCCCAAGGATGCCTCTATCTCGCGGTATGTCACATGACGATCTTGCATTATAAGTTCACGCATGGTATCAATGTTCCCTGGTTTTTTGACGACCTTCGTCTTCGAGTGAGCGTCGACCACAATTGAATTCATTAAACCAGTTTTTCAAAGTGCTATAGGATGGTGCTTCATCGCAATACAAAGATTTAAGTTCATCGATGCACTCTTGTCGTGATAATCCACGTCGAAATTTGTGAAAAATGATCGCACGAAAATGTTCACGAATCAATTCCATTTTTTTTGCCAAATTGATTTTTTCAAGTCACTGTAAGCAACACAAATGATGGTCGTACGTCAAAACGTTCTGAGTACTTTTATGCTAAAAAATGTCAAACTTTCCAATGGAAATGTCAGATGGCTCCAGACAACACTTAGTATTGCCTAGGCCAGAATATATTTAGCAACCCTCGTACGTTTAGAATAATATAGAAATATTGCATTGCATAAATTTTTGAAGAATTGAAATGAAATAATGCTATAATGTGATTTATACTCTGAACAATTTTGTAATTCATCAGAGATAAGGGGCAATTTCAATGAACCCTGTGTGGTTTAATGAACCCTGTTGGTTTAATGAACCGTGTATGCTTCCATGAACGCTGGGGCCTAATCACCGCATTCGATATCGTGCACACTTATGTCGAAATCGAAATGATTTGGATTAAGGCGCACTCGTTATCGAGCAGCATTTATGCGAATATGCATTCGATAGTACAGTAGTGATCGTAAACAATTATTCCGTACACTAGGCAGATTCTTCTGGCAATAATTATATCACTTTGGGACACAATTTATTTTGTATTTCATATGTGACCTCTTTTACGTTATTGAATATTGTACTTTGCGCTAAACCACGCGGAAAGTCATTTCCAACATTGTGGTGAATCTGGCCAACACATTCAATGTGGTGGTAAGTTGAATTATAGGTGTAACGGACGTTGACATATGCCCAAAGAAATCTATTTTAGATATCAAGTACTTAATTAAATTATATTATCGCAAAGACAAACTTACTGCTCATCGTCTTAGGACAGAGGGTTGCTTTTATCTCAAATTGGATGCTGTCATCTACCGATTTGGAGCGTGATAATTACAAAAAAAACAAAGTATCCATATTTAATTTACTTAGTAGGACACACGTTTAATGCTGTAAAATAAAAAAGTACTGATAGTTTTTATTGTTATTTATTGATGTATATTGTATCCAAAAAGAATCTACTTATTCGAAATGTCCGCCTTTTGCCTTTACACCTTAAGTCGCACTGGCCAATCGTCAATAGCTGCACGTACCTCGTCCATTGGAAAATTGGCCACAGCTCGAACCAAAGCAGTATTAAGAGATCCAATGTTGGGGTATCTTTTGTGACAAACCTTGTCCTCTAAAACCGTCCACAATTTGTAATCCAATGGGTTCAAATCTGGACAGCCTGAGGGCCATTCTTCAGAGAAAATGAACGCCGCCAGGCCTTGTACGTTTTTATTTGATTTTATTTCTTTATTGACATGTAATTCGTAGCCCATTGGGGCCTATTAAAGCTAAACTACAGTATGCATCAAAATTTTAAATTGAATATCTTAAACTACTAACAAAAATTAAGTAACAAATCAAACAAAATAATATAAATTAAAATAATCCTAATACTCGTATTTCCTAATAAAAGAGAGAAAAACCTGATGAAAGCATATAAGTGATAATCAAGAAACCGAAGAAAAAAAACATACTCGTATAAATAAAAGCATTACTCTGTACTTGAACTAAAATGGTCCATTAAATGTTACGAAATGTCATGGATGACAAATTAAACGTTTTTAAACTGCTTAGCAAAATGTTAAAAAGTCGGGCTACTCTTACGAGGAATGATCGATCCATAAGCGGTGTTACCTTTGGAATAATTAACTGTCTGTTGCCAATCGAGTGACTGAAGACAAATGAATTTGCTAGGAACAAAGAAGATTGAAGTTTGTATATCTTGTAAAAAAAATATAGCAACCGAAGGTGCACAAATTCCACAAAGGAACAGCCTAAAAAGTTATTCACAAACGGCGATATGTGAGCATACGGATGTACAGAATATACATAGCGCATAACTCTATGAAGCACTGTCTTTATAATATTCACATTACTTTGAGTAGTTCCTGTATATACCTCTAGGCAGTACAAAATATTTGGCATAATTAAGCCATGAACCAGTTTTGTTTTTACCCAACGAGGTAAAACTAAATTGGTGTTGTATAGTTGACGAAGTGTGAAACTAATACGTGACGCAATACTGCGAATATGCTGCTCAAAGCAACATTTGTTATCCAGTACGATACTATTCCCAAACACGTAATACTCTGAACGAATTCTATAGACGTACCATTGTATTGCAAATCTAGGTTGATAGAAGATGATGATGAAAACAGTTTTGCCTTTGTTTTAAAAGGATTAATACTAAGCTTGTTAGAGGACATCCATACGCTCAATAATTTTAAAACATAATTAGTTTTGGCTTGTAAAACATCCAAATACGGGATTTCTCCGCAAAATAATAGCATCAGCAAAAGAGTATGGTGTACACCAATCGCCTAGACTTTTGAAAAGGTTATTAATAAACAGCACAAACAAAATTGGACCAAGAACAGAGCCCTGAGGGACCCCACTCCTAACAGACAAAACAGACGATGCGACTCCATTGACACGAACAAACTGCTTTCTACCACATAAATAAGAAAGCATTAAACTACAGGCACTTATCCCAAGTCCATAATCTTTATGCAATTTATTTATCAAAATTCCATAATCTACTCTATCGATGGCTTTTTCTAAATCCAAAGACAAAACCATACACATTTTTTGATCATGAGTATTTTTCCTTATTGAGTCAGTAAGGCCAATTAAATGAGCAGAGGTACTCCTGTCGTTCCGGAAACCACATTGGCAATCATTAAGCAGCGATTTACTCCCAATATGGTGTAACAACTGCCACTTAAGAATATTTTCCACAACCTTAGCCTTATGGGCCGGCGCAGAATCCTGCTGGAAAGTCCATGGCTGGTTTTGGAACAGGGAATTGTTAAGAGGCTACACAGCAGCTTCCAAAATGGTTCCTTGGTAAACTTTGGCCGATGTTTTGACTCCTTGTTCGCAAAAATGCAGGTCAGTGACCCCATCGTAAGAGACACCCCACCAAACCATGACTGAAGCTGGGTGATGACCTATTTCCACCATTGGGATCAGTTCAGATGCTTCCTTAGATTTTGCTTGTTTAATTTTTCCTGAACGGTAAAAATTTGTTTATCGGTGTACAAAATTTTTCTGTGCAAGTTATCAGCGTGCTTCGCCAAAAGACGTGTGCATTTTGCAATCCTATTTTTTTAAAGCTGCAGTCAATAAATGACCTGTACGTCGTTTGAAAGCCCCAAGTCCCAAGTCTTTTTTAATGATTCGACTCATGGACTTTTGCGTGATATTCATCTCACGGGCCATGGTTTTTTTGTTGTCGGAGCGGATTTCTGTGAATTCTTGATTTAACGGCTTTGATAACATGCGGTGTTCAAACAGAGTGTGGGCGGCCCGACCGGTGGCGGTCTTTTACATCTCCAGTCTCCTCAAATAGTTTTATGCATCGGTAGACGAACATGCGGCTAATCCCTAGTGGCCGGAGCATTTTGAAAATATCGTTTTTTTTTTCATTTCACGCTTGATAAGCGCTATTACAGCGATACGGTTCTCATTATCTGACCACTCCATGATGAAAGTTGAAACAATTTTAAAATCCCGTTACAGACTAACGCTATTGAGGTTAGCTTTCAAAACCCATATGACATTAACGGGGTATGTTCAGTTCTACTATTGAAATGGGTGTGTTCAATGTTGTAACAGTATTTATGTCCCTACTAAGGTTATGTGACAGCGCATAGAGAAAGGGACCTAAGGGTAAAAAAATCAATTTTCATTTTTTTTCTTTTTTTGATGTGGACAACATCTGAGCATTGAATGAGAGACCGATGAGACCGATCCCATGCCCCAAAAGTGTTCCCTCCCAGAGATATGCGCGTTTTATGAAAGTGAAGTCGAAGATTCTAAGCGCAAATAGAAAGGGACCTAATCTTTAAAATGGCTCTCCTGAACAAAACTGTTTTTTTTACTTTAGGTCCCTTTCTATTTTGCGCGTCACATATAAAGATCTCAATCCTTTTGTTTTCTTAATTTTGCACTTATGCTCAGCATCCCATTTGTTGCAGTGTTGTAAAAATAGAAGTTTCCAATGAAAAAGTAAGATCGATTCGATCGACATCTTTACATACTCGATGTTGGACTCGTTAACAAATGTTGTGATTAGGCCACTGTACCACGTATGATATTTGAAACCCTAACTAAGCCATATCCATAAAAAAAGACATTGCATATTTATTTGTTTTTATTGATTTTTTATCTCTTTATTTATAATACATAGAACTCTCTGGTTGTTTTTAAATCGTAATCGTTAATTTCTCATTTAAAAATAGCATTCTTTTCATGTTCCTTCCACATTCTTCTACGGCGCTCATTAAAGACATTATAATTGTATTTTTAAAAGATAAAAATTTCTTTTATCAATATATAATATAACTTTAATATATTTTCGGGTATCTCTTTTTTGTAAATAAATTAAAAAACTTTTATTTTTAGTTGGGGGTGTTGTTTTACATACATATTCTTCATTCATTCATGCTCATGGGGTGCTTCACTCTTCCTTGTTTTTTCAATTGTTTCTTTATTAAGTCAATAATACAATACGTTTTTTGTTTTAATAATATTTGGTTTATTTTGTTTTTTTTTTTGTAGAGAAAACAAAGAACAAAACATGAAATTCAAAACTAAACATATGAAATGCATTTAAAGTTTTATTCTAAAAGGAAAGCTTGAACAATTTAATAGTTTCTTTTCAATATGAATTTATAAATGAGGAAGTATCAATTCTTATGTTTGGAATTCGTTTAATATTCTTCTATACTTGTTTGTCTTTGTTTTTGTGTGTGTTTTTTTTAGCAACATGAGAGAAATTAAATTAATTATCACTTTTTTTTAAGAGGGCGTGGTAGAGTAAACTTTCATTTAGTGAACGAATAAAAAAAATATAGAAAATGTTACCAAATGAAAAGTTTTAAATTGGAGAAAATGCCTTAAATTTGATTTAAGACATTTTGTTAACTCATAATAAACCCATCCTACAACTGAGATTTCCCGGTCATTTTCGTTTTAAGGACGCTCCTCCTTCTTTTTTTCTTTCGATTTTACATTACAATTTTGTTGAGGGTTTTGTTTGGGCTAAACTTAAAGCTTGCTTAAATAATAGTTAATAATAAAAAAAACACAAGTAGTTAACAAAAATTGCATTAAAAAACTTAAACAAGGTGTGGGGCATTGTGATTGGTATGATTGTTGGTATGTGTACTATAATTTATACCTAAAAGATTAAAATTACATAGTTTTTTGTTTTTAAATAAGAAAATTTAAAATGTTCATATAAAATTTGTCAAAAAGAAACGAGCTCTCATCACACATACTCATACACGGGGATTTACGAAAGTTTCAAATACGAAGGCGGTGAACATTTTTTGCGTAAAAATTTAATTATATACAAGGGTAGACAGGATACCAGAGTAATTATGGACACCTTCCAAAGGAAATCGTACGAGGAAATAAATTCCCAATCTGGAAAGAAATGAAAACATTAAAAAATCAATGAGCAACATATGGAAGAAAAAAACAAGTTTATTTAAGAACTTAAGTTTGGTCGGATAAGAGAGAAGCGAAGAACCTCGAAATTTAAAAAAATGCTACATGAAATTTCAAACGCCTTTCAGGCCAAAACTAAATGAATATTGACGGGACAGTTTACTGAGGCCTACAAAGAATGCATTAGCAATTTGGAGTCATCTTTAATCAGTAGAAGGATTAGTAGAAGGTATCTGGCAAAACTAGTGTTTCCAGATGAAGACTGGTACTTGAATTGGAAAGTTTTACATTTATTAGCATAACTTTACTCTGAACGGTTTGTTATTTCAGCAGGGCTGCCACCCAAAAACAACAGAAAAGCGTATTTTTTAAAAAATAAATCGCCAAAAACCTTTTTTTTTTTTTGAAAATATCGAACATTGTGACTATGTCTTCAAAAAATTATCGCCTAACACGGATATACATATGCTACCAACTGTCAAACTTTCAGCTAAAATCGATTTCATTTCCAACATTTATATAACCCAAGGCTTTAAACAGGCCGATCTGATTTTGTTTTTTTTTTAGAAGCAACTGTCGATTTGTCTGACAAGTTCCTTTGTGTTTTTTTTTTGAGAGAGTAAAAGCGATTGTCGCAATTTTTTTCCTTTTCTGAATCTGGCTGGAAATGTCCATTTTAGCCTAATTAATTTTGCTTTAATAAATTTGTAATGGGGTTTCCAATAGGGATATAACAATTTCGTATCTTGATGTCAACGCACCCACAAACCATTTTTAATAATCTTTCAGTGTCAAAACGTTGGTCGAAGTCAAGATTTTCATCATGGTAAAGTTCACCTACGAGCAACGTTTGAAAATTATTAAAAATTACTACCGCAATTCTGAGTCAGTGGTCGCAACTTTAAGAGTGTTTACTCTAATTTTCGGCCGTATTAATGGTCCCACCCGACTGGCTGTGCGTGCTATAGTAGATAAATTTGGATCGAAATTTTCACTTTCGGATGTTTGCGGCACCAAAAAGACGCTTTACCGCTCGGAGCGACGAAAATATCGCAGCCGCAAGTGTATCTGGGGGCTAATCACCGCATTCGTTAACAACCAAATTTACTTCGAAACGCAATTAATTTGGATCACGGCAATCGTTATCGAATTGCAACTACCCGAAGTTGAATTCGAAAGCACAACCGTCATCGAAAAAAACCAAACACTTCCATTTTTAATGACGCCAAACAAAACAACAGAGTAAAACAAAAGAAATGTAGGTATTTTTCTATATTTTGTGAAATAACGTAAAAATATTCGTCCTTTTTATTATTTTTAGGGACAAAGATAATGAAAAAACGATTGCTTTTATCTCGAATATTTCTTCTAATTACGTTTACATTGCAATCATCCTCCGAATCGGACGATGATGAGTAAAAAAATAGCATTGGATCCATTTATAACTAATTACTTTCTATATTTTTATCAGATTTATTAAAATATTCACTTGCACCAAACCAACAATCGCCTGTTGTTTTGTTTTTCTGCTTTTCTCTGCTTGTCATCATACTCGTATGCTTGCCGCAAAGAGAATCAACAAAGAAAGATGTTTCATCGGACTTTTAGGAAACTCAATTTGTGTTATCACAGTAGTGATTTCGACAAAAATTACGTAAAAACACCATGAATTGTTATAAAATAATAAATTTACTACAATAAAATAATTAATCGTTACATTTTTGCATTGCAATAATGCGTAAAATGTTTCTTATTATATATTTAATTTTTTAACAGTCCCACGTCGTGCTCGAATCAGCCAACGACACATCTTTTGAGTTGAAAGTCTTTGTTTTGCAGCATTGCAAAAAAAAGTAGTATGCGATAAAACATTACGATCGAATGCCATGATCCAAACATTTAAACGTATCGAAATATTTTTCTATTCGAATTTGCATTCGTCGTCGAATGCCGTGATTAGCCCCCTGTTTAAAATGAGCCAAATCAGACGATTCCACGTCGTTCTCAGGAATTAAGCATCTTTCAAACCACACTGTGGCGTATTTTGCGAATAGATCTTGGCCTTCATCCTTATAAGATCAAACTGACTCAAGAACTTCAGTCACTTGATCATTTGAAACGTCGAAACTTCTCCGATTGGGCTCTGGCAAAGTTTTACGAAAATCCAAAATTTTATCGAAAAATCATCTTCAGCGATGAAACTCATTTCTGGCTGAGTGATTTTCTCAATAAGCAAAATATGCGTTATTGGACAGCAGCAAACCCATCTGTGCTTCAAGAGACACAATTGAATACGAAAAAAATTACTGTGTGGTGTGGTTTTCATGACGAAGGTGTGATTGGGCCGTATTTTTTCGCCGATGAAAATAATCAATCATCGTCAATAGAGAGCGCTATCGTGCCATGTTACAAGAATTATTTTTGGCCAGAATTCGATGATTTTAACATTGCAGAAATGTGGTTTCAACAAGACCTTGCCACTAGCCTACAGTACGCGTTACTATTGATTTACTGAAAGGTAAATTCGGTGAACGTGTTATATCGAGAAATGGTCCGGTCGAAGGGGCGCCTTGTTTATGCGATTTAACGCCATTGGATTTCTTTTTATGGGGCCACATCAAGTCATTGGTCTATGCCAACAAGCCAGCAACTTAAGACGAGCCCAGAGACAATATCAAACACGAAATAGCCAACGTTCCGGTCGAAATGTGTACAAGAGTGGTGAACAAATTGGGTCCAAAGAATAGATCGCTGTACACGGGCTCGTGGTGGTCATATGACCGAAACATAATTTTATTCTTTAAATGTAAAATTTAAACTACTCCTGGAATAAATTATAACTCTATATCTTAAATATTCTGTGTTTCATTGTGTCCTTACTGACAAACCCTGAGCAAATCGCTTAAACAACTAACCATTTCTCACTTCGAATTGATTTATTTCAAAGTTAAAGCTTAGAAGAAAAATCAAAGAAATTTGTTTTTCTATGCTAAACGAATGTAAATATACGAGGGTTGCTATTTATATTTCGGGTCCAGCAATAAAAACACAATAATTTATCATTGAAAATGCTTTTATTGTTTTTCAAAATATTCTCCTTTAAGATCAATACACAAACCAATTTCCGAGGCACTATTTACACTCCGATTGAGACACCTCCAAAACATGATTTTTGAACGCTTCAACAGATGCTTCGCAGCTTAGGGAATAAGAAGAAGTCATTGGGTGCCAAATCAGGGTTGTTCGGCGGATGGCTCATCGCTTTAGCTGATGTGTGAGAGCTCTCATTGTCGTGATGCAAAATTATCTTTCCTCATTTCTGCGGACACTGTTGGCACCACTCAGAATTGACCTGCTACGTTCCACTAAAGGCACTGTGGCTACATAGCCGGTTATACCGAAAAAATACGCAATCATCTCTTCCACGAACAACTTTTGTTAGATTTGGCTCGTCTTCAAAGACCCATACGGTCGATTGCTGTTTTGTTTCGGGTTCATATGCATAGATCCATTATTCGTCACCTGTGACAATGTTATACACTGCCTTTGAGCTACCGCAGTTATACTTTTTCAACATCTCTTTGCACCAATCCATACGAGCCATTTTTTAAGCATTCGTCAAATTATATGGGATCCAAAGAGAACAAATTTTTTTCAAGGCCAAATGAACATGCAATGTCATATTGATGCTTGTCATACTAATGCCCAAGGATGCCTCAATATCACCATGAGTCACATGCCTGTCCTGCTTAATCAGTTCACGCACAGCATCGATGGCTTCTGGCAAAGTGACCAAAATTGGACGTCCTTCTGTGTGTCGAACCGGGATCGAACAAAACCGGGATCGAACAAAAACGGACGTTGTTGCCTCGTTTTGTATCAACAACTTTAGCAGTGGGTCTCTGGTTTGGATGTCATCATCGCCGTCTACACTTTTGTCGTCATCATCTTCCAACTATGAGACTCCCCCACAGTCTGTCTTGCAACAGCATTAACATATACAGCATCTTACACCACAGATTGCTGTTGCCACTCCTGACAGTGCATCAATTTTTCAATTTTATTGCAATGGCCTACGCAACAAACTCATTGAGGTAGTAGAATTTATGAGTCGGAGTAACATCATCGTCGCTACGATTCAGTAGACTAAGCTAAATGCCACTTGCAGCCTGTACAGTTGTGACGGATACCACGTGCTTCGTAAGGTTCGCACAATAAGTGGAGGTGGGGGACTTGCTTTCCTGTTACACCATTCTGTGCAGTTCAGACCTATCTCGCCAGAGCTTTACTCTAGAAACCTAAACATGGAATGCATGGGGGTAGAAGTCGAGTTTGGGACTGCAAAGATAGATCCGTACATCGTGTACATCCAGCTGTGGCCCGCGTTATTTGCCTGACATTAGCAATCTGCTACAAGGCAATAACCGCTTGGAGACTTTAATGTTCACCACGAACTGTGGCATTCTCTCCTAGTCAACGACCAGAGGGGCATTGCTTTGGCAGAGCAAATTGATAGCTCTACGTTCTGCCACCACGCAGATTATGGGCGATTGCCGTAGCTCGCCAGACATAACCATGGCATCGCCTGGCCTGATCGACAACTTCACCTAGCAACATTTCTTTTCACTAGGATCGGATCACCTTCCTATAGTTCTCTCCATAAATAGACCATCCGAATTCATAACCTCTGAGCGTCGCACATATCTCAATCAAAAAAAGGTTAATTGGGAAGACTTCGGATAAGCTACCAAACGCAGCTTTAATAATCTACTCATTCCCTCGGATGTTCGGGTAGCCGCAAAGAAGTTCAGGGCCATCACCAACGCAGCAGCCACTTGTCATATTCCTGCTGGTCGAATACCCGAGATACGACCAAATTTCCTTGCAGTGTCAGCGGGATTCGCAGATGAGCGTTGTTGTTGTCGTTGTTGCAACTGTGAGCCGGGGTGACAGCCCTTGGCCGAAGAATTTCTCTTCGGGTCAATCAGGTCCACAAAACCGGCTGTCGTGTAATTGAATATCTCAGATGAGCGTGATGAAATTCGCCGCTCCAGTGAGATCAGTATGTTGGTCAACGAATATAAGCGAAACAAATGGCTAGATCACTTAAAGCAGTGCAACTTAAGTTCCGAAATTGGTAAGTTGCGGACAACGGTCAAATCGTTCTCTAACCCTGGAAAAAAGGATGATCGGACAGCTGTCACGTTCGGTGAAAGAACAGTGATATACGAAGCGGTGCGCGAGTTTTTTTAACCGGCTTTTTATTGAGCACACAGAAAGCGATAAGGTGAAAAGGTAGGTATAGAGTCCGCGCTCTTCGAATCGAAGTGGCACCACCACAATTTACTGTTCGCGAAGTTGCCCATGTCATCCACAGCACAAAGTCATCAATTGGGTCCGGATGAAATCTCAATGCTAACGTTAAAGCACTTGATTACCCCGGGAGTAAAGTGCTGAGTCTGTTGTTATCCACTAGTTAGTTCCCAATGCCTGGAAAATGGACAGAGTGTTACAGCTACTGAAGCCAGACAAAGTCGCAAGCAAAGGAGAATCGAACAGTCCGTTTTCGTTGCTTTCGCCAGAAGCAAAAATGCTTGCAGGACTTCTCCTTCCCAGTCTGATCGAACATATTTCATGTGCTGATCATCAGCATGGGTTCAGCAAGCAACACAACACATCAACGCCATCACCACAAGTAATGGATGATCTAGTAGAGATACTTTTTTCAATAGCTTTTTTTCACAGATCACTTGTGAGTCGTGTCATGCATGTCATGTTATTTTCTTTAGTCCCAGCAAACCAAACCTTCAGAATTCGGTCAGAATTCTGTACGACAATCGACAAAATGTTCCGATTTCGGATCAGAATTCTAAGCGAGTTCGTAACGACAAACATATGAGTGGGTTGACACGAATTCTGAACTACTTCTCTGAGGGAATTCTGATGTTTTTGCAGAATTTCGAACCGATTTCTGACCGAATTCTGAACTGTAGAGTCTTGGGAAATTCGAAAGGAAATTTCGATTTGTCGTATCGAATTCTGAACTAATTCTGAATGACTTCGGTCAGAATTCTGGCATTAAGTCTTATTAAATTCTGATGGTTTTACCAAATCTTTAACGAATTCTGAGCTTATGTCATGGTAAATTCTGAATAATATAATATTTTTGTTCTACATAAAAAAAGTTGTAAAAAATCATTTTCAAAAAGCGGTCGGAAAAACTTTTTGTTACAAGCAGGGGTGTCTGCAGTTTCGCAAGCAATAATTGTGCTGTAACTATGTTTAGTGGCTATACACTTAAGGGCAACCAGTTTTGCATTTAACGAGAACTGCCGGCAGTAGTTTTCCTCCGAACACAATAAAAATCCCTCGCACAGCTAAGCTTACCAAACGTTCAGAATTTAAATTTGAAATATAAAAATACCTCAGACAAACAGTTAAGAATTCGTTCAGAATTAGTACCGACATGTCTGAACACAAGAACAAAAACTGTTAAAAATTTTAAACGAATAGACTACCTCAGATAAATAGATCAGAATTCGTTGCGAGTTCGATAAGAGAAGTCTGAACAAAAAATTAATAAATATCCCACAGACAAGTCTAACAAAATTCGGGCCGAATTAGTTCAGATATTTCTTAATATAATAAATAAAAAATCCTCAGACAAATCGAACAGAATTTGTAACGATTTCGGTAAGAATTCTCGATAGAGTTCAGATATTGTTCGGAATTGTCTGATATCAGACATTGTCGGAAAATTTGGATAACTAGGGTATTGTTTGGCATTTCATCATGGAAAGACTTACGCCTGAACAACGTTTACAAATCGTTCAACTTTCTGTGCCTTCTGTGAGAAAAGTGTTTCGTACACTTCGTTCAACTTATGGTCAACATAATCGGCCTACTGAGCGTAATATTCGCAACACCATCACCCATCTTGAGACCAAGCATTCATTATTGGATAATATTTGACCGAATAGACCACGTCCAGCACGCAGTGAAGATAATGTAGCGGCCTTAGCTGAGAGTGTACACCAAGACAGTGGAGAGTCGATTCGGCGCCGTTCGCAGCAACTCGGACTGACGTATGGAACGGCTTGGCGCATTTTACGCCGAGATATTAAATTGAAAGCGTACAGAATACAGCTTGTGCAAGAACTGAAGCTGCCCGACGTACCCAAGCGACATCGCTTCGCTCTATGGGCTCTTGAAAAGTTCCAAGAAGATCCGACGTTTTCGAGCCAAATTTTGATAATTTCACGTTTTGGGCCGGTCGATTGTCCACCAAGATCGTGTGATATCACACCGTTAGACTTTTTCCTGTGGGGATATGTAAAGTCTAAAGTTTATACCGACAAACCCGCTTCGGTTCTGGACTTGGAGCAAAACATCACGCGTGTCATTCGCCAGCGTTCAGTCGAAATGCTCGAACGAGTCATCGAAAATTGGACTCAACGGATGGACCATCTCAGACGTAGCCGCGGCCAACATTTGATAGACATAATCTTCAAAAAATAAAAGCCAAAGAATGTTCTTTCAAATGATAATAAACATTCCCCATTCAATTTTCTGTGTTTATTCTTTAAAAAAGTAGGGAACCTCGAAATGGATCACGCTATATAATGATGAAGGAAAATTAGATCAGCAAAGTTAAAGCAAATCACTGTCTGCTAGACGCACTTTTCTACGTAGCCCCTCAGAGGAAGCAAGACAGACTAGTAAGTCTAAAATCTAAAGGAGTCGAGTGGCTTGGCTTTTCCAGTCTACGAAAACAAGACCATCTTCATTACTCTCTAGCTCAGAGGGACATAGGTCAGCCACAGGCATGTGTAATATATGTTGTCAAGATGCGGAATGATAAGTACTAAGGACTTTCGAAGCATAACTGGAATTATGCCTTCAAGTCCTAGTAACTTGAATGGCTAAAGGTTGTAGGGTCCATCATTTTCATCAAAACCAGTAGTCTTCAAGCAGTGATATTAAAAACATCAAAATGGTTGTCAGGAGTAGTAAAAACTTTCTAACCAATTCGGAGAAATCGAAAAATACTGACTTCGATTAGAAATGCCAATAAATCCTATTCCGCGGCTATGGCTAATTAAGAAGAAATAGCAATAATAGTAGAGATACTTACCAAAATACTCATGTAAAACAAACAGTGAGATAAGATATAAAGCTAAACTAAATAATTCGGCAAGCACCATGAGTCTGAAAAAAATTAAAAAACGAATCGTATGAAAGAGAAAAAAACAACTTAAACCGCATTCAAGTCTCGCTTACCTATGCCAAGTTCGCACTGTCAACGCCACCATGATCAATTCAGTCATAATTAAAGCTGTAAAACTTATAGCCACAATATGGATAAACTCATCCTCGAACAATATCAAGGCTCCGTACATAATCACACCGCCCTGGTAGATGCTGATTAGAACCCATATAAAGAACGTCTTATAGCTCAGACTACGACCCTTCGAAAGATCCTTGTAGAGTTCGGGATACGTAACAGCCGTGGTCGAGGTTATGTCTTGATCCAAAACCAACGAGAATACCGGAAACATTGTGTACAGAGTGGAATAGCCCACCATAAGAAAACCTTGATACAAAGCCACTGAACTCAAATAGAATACGGCCGAGAATACCGCCTGCAGAGTGGTGATGATCAGGCCACGATGTATGACAAACTGGGACAGAGCCGCCGAACGTTTGTAAGATCTGCGACCGTGAACGAGCAACAATTTGGCGATATGAGAGAATTGTGGCAAACTGAAGTCGCCGGCCAAAGAGGCCTGACGCCCCTCCCGTCCCTCTATGCCCACGCCAGCATCGGCTTGTTGGATCATGCTGACATCATTGCCGCCATCACCAATGGCACAGGTGCGCTTTTTCGTATGCTTTTGTATCAACTGCACCACTTGGGCCTTCTGGGTGGGACTGCAGCGGCAGCATACAACAGCCGGACAGGCGGTGGCCAATTCTAAGAACTCCAAGCGGTAGTACTGTAAACAGACCTCCAATGATTCACCAGATATCACCAAAGCATGGCCTTGTTTGCGCCGAAATTGATTGAGTTCCAAATGAGCATCGGTGCGTGTCTTGACCGTTCGTAAAACATGAAGGCCCTGATTGCGTCCAATCAACTGCGAAGATTTTGCTATACAGCAAGCAGTTTCCAGCTTATCACCCGTTAACATCCAGACACGGACACCAGCATTACGCAGCAGCTCCAGAGTAGGTCTGACACCCTCTTGCAGACGATCTTCAACACCTGAAAAAATTGAAAAACAATTAGTAAAAGCGCGTTAATATGTCTCGTAACTGTCTGTGATGCTATACCTGTCAAGCACAACAGTTCCATCTCTCTTTCCAAGGACTCCACTACTTCCGCCACTTTGGCCGCCCGGTCGGACTTGCTGCTTCCGGCCGCATTAATGCGCGTCTCGAAATCATTGTATTGCTCTTCGCTCAGCACCTTTTTGGCCACTACCAACGTTCTCAAGCCTTCGCGGGCCATATTGCCGGACTCTTCGCTCAACCAATCGTTATACTGCACTATTGTTTGCATGACAACATCCGCTCCCTTAAGGTAGAAGGTAATCTCTCCCGTCTGCGAGTCCTTCACTATAATGCCCATGCGTTTGCTTTCGCTGGTAAAGGGAAAGATTTGCAATATCTGAAAGTGTAACAGCGAATCGTCTTCCATTTGATATTGATCGGATCTTCTGTGTGCCTTCAGTTGCAGTGTCATTGATGTGATATCCCTGGCAATAAGGGTCAGGCCGACCTGTTCGGTCCATTTGACCAAAGCAATTTCATCGGGCGAAGAAGCCTGATACTGATGTTCACTCGCTTGGGCCACATCCATATTTATCACAGATTTGGTGGGTGATGCCGAGCCGCCGCCCGAGGTAAACGTGGACGAGGTGGAAACCGAACGGTTGTCATCTTCATCGGTTACGGGCGTAACATTGTGACACAAGGCCAAAGCTTTAACGGCTTCCCATTCACGCCAACCTTCGGGACGACGCATACGATTGTTGTAAATTGTGGACTTGGCATTGGATTCTGTGGCGGAGCCCGACCTAAATATGGTGGGCGCCAGAGAGCCTATAATCTCCGAGACATGATGGAATGTGTCGCTGTCGTGTGAAACAATGCCCAAATGGATTTTCTTGAAGACCATTTCGTTTTGCGTCAGGGTTCCCGTCTTGTCGGTCAGCACGTACGAGATTCGGCCCAACTCTTCGGGTATTGTGGTGGAGCGCACCACGGTGCCCTGGATTTCGGGATCATTTTGCATTTGCCACGAATAGAAGGCTTTGCCCATATCCAGATTGACTCTCAAACTGATGGGTATAATGTATGAGAACAAGAGAACGAAACGGAACATGTAACGATACCACGGACCGCTGAAGCCCTTCAACATCATCATGACCAGCGAGAGACCCAAAACCGCACAGAAGAGAACCTGAAAAGCAGAAATTGCAATATGAAAAAGAAACTGAGCAATAGATAGTTTAATTGTTCTTGGCTTACCTTGGTCAAATCATTGATTTCCATATCCAACAAACCCACTTTCGATCTGGGTTGAGAATTGTTCATAACACTTCTCGTTTCACAGCCTGTATAGATGACAATGCCCGTAGCAGTGCCGGCCGCCACTACGGTATTGGCCCACAGGGTGTTCTCGACATTGAGGCCGGTGTCTTCACTGCCGTCGGTCATCGAAAAGTTGCCAATAAACGAGTGGATGTCATTTTGTGGCTTCTCAATGTAAACACTGGCATCAATATTGAATAGATCCGAATCCTTGTTGAGTTTTTGAGTTAAGGGCACCGCCAAACGTAGTTTCCAATCAGTTTCACCTTTAAGTTCAAAGAGAAAGGATTAGAAAACTTCAAATACTTGGGAGATCAAAAATAAAACACCTACCATCCAATTGATCGGTTCTTACAAAAACGGAACCACTTCTATCACTTGTCCTTAGTAGTACCAAATCTGCCGGCACTCTTTCGTTCTTCTCCACAATGATCATGTCGCCCACCTTGAGCTTGGACGAGGGAACCATCTCATAACCTCGCGTATCGGAGATTATCAAGCGTTTGTATTTCTGTGAATTCACCTCGTGATCGCGTTGATGGCGTCGATAGTCATCAATGGCCTCGCGACATATGGTCACCGTCAAAACGAAGCCCAAAGGGCCCCAATATGTGTATGGATAGCCGATACGTATGTCGGGTATAAACTGTGACAGAGCCATGATCAGGAAGTAAAGATTCAAAAAGAATCTAAACTGTTCGAAGAGTACCAGGGGCAGGAACGTTATGAAATTGTACTTTTGATTACGGATCTCATTCGGTGGGAATTTCTCAGTTGTCGCTCGGCCCAAGTGGACGTTGCGCGCTCGTAGTTCACGTGCAGAAAACCATTTTCGCCAACAACTAAAGGAAACAAGATAGAGAACAACATGTAAATTATATTATTTTTGTTTGTTTTTTTGGTTCTAAAATAAAAGGGTAGTTGTTTGTTTTCGCTGTGACTGTTCCTTCGCTCGCTTTTTCGCCTACTTTTCTTCCAAGGCCATATGGAAATTTTTTATTGCTAGCTTGGCTTTCTGTCGCCATTGTGCCATGCAGCTGGTGCTGTTCCAATAGTGATAAGTTGTAATTTTTCTTATGAAAAACAATTTAAATAGTTGATAATACCGAGACATACACACAAGCACTTTTGCCTTTCCTTTTTGGCGTGGAAGACGACCGAGTGCCAGAAGATTACTGCGCTAATGTATAGACTATAGATGTGGACAAAAACGTCTCTTCGTTTATCTTGATGGCCCTGATAGTGGCTGCCTCAAATAGAAGTTGGTTTGTTTGACGGGGAGGCCAAAATGAGTTTACACGGTCCCTTTAACTAGTTTTAAATCAGATTTGCTTATGTCCATAGAAAACTAAATTTAACAATAAAAAATGTATATGTACGAATTGTAAGACCCAAAATTCCTATCAATAAATTGAAAAAGTCGTAAGATACTAAAAAAAAAATTATTTTAGCATAATTTCACTAAGAACGTTGTGTCATTTGAGGGCGAATTGTTTTGTTACAGTGTGTTAACAAATTTATCTCAGTTAAAAAAAGGAATTATCCCGTGAACATTTTTGTGGGATGATTTTTTTACGACTTTCGCCGTAGGTTTTCGCGACAAGAGTATTTAAATCAACTTGTTTCGACTATTAACGATAAAGCACCATCAAAAACCACAGTTCAGTCTCGGACGCCGTTCGCTCCAGCATGAATTTCGGGAAGGACGTCCAACTTCGGTCACTTTGCCAGAAACTATCGTTGCTGTGCGTGAACTGATTAAAAGCAAGACCGACATGTGACATACCGTGAAATTAAGGCATCCTTGGGCATTAGTATGACAAGCATCAATAAGATATTGTATGTTCATTTGGCCGTGAAAAAAAAATTTTCTCGTTGGATCCCAATTAATTTGACGTGAAAAGAGATGTTGAAAAAGTATAACTCCGGTAGCTCAAAGGCAGTGTATAACATTGTCGAAGGTGACGAATCATGGATCTATGCATATAAACCCGAAACAAAACAGCAATTGACCGTATGGGTCTTTCAAAACGAGCCAAATCCAACAAAAGTTGTTCGTAGAAGAAGTACGTAGTTGGGACATAAATAATGTTACACACGTTTTATGCTGCCAAATAAAAAGTACTTAATGTTTTTGGACCAAATATTTTTTAATATATTTATTGATGTATATTGTATCCAAAAAGAATCTAGTTATTCGAAATGTTTGCCTTTTGCATTTACACACGCCTTAAGTCGCACTGGCCAATCGTCAATAGCTGCACGAACCTCGTCCATTGGTAAATTGATCACAGCTCGAAACAAAGCATTCTTAAGAGATCCACTGTTGAGGTATCTTTTGTGACAAACCTTGTCCTCTAAAACCGTCCATGAGACGCCCCACCAAACCATGACTGAAGCTGGGTGATGACCCTTTTCCACCCTTGGGATCAGTTCAGATGCTTTCTTAGATGACCGCGCATACACTCTATCATTTTGCTTGTTAAATTTTTCCTGAATGGTAAAAATTTTTTCACCGGTGAACAAAATTTTTCTGTGCAAGTTGTCAGCGTGCTTCACCAAAAAACGTTTGCATTTTTCAATCCTATTTTTTTTAAAGCTGCAGTCAACAAATGTCCGGTACGTCGTTTGAAAGCCCCAAGTCTTTTTTAATGATTCGACTCATATTCATCCCACGGGCCATGATTTTCTGTTTGCGGAGCGGATTTCTGTGAGTTCTTGATTTAACGGCTTTGATGACATGCGCACGACCGGTGGCGGTCTTTTACATCTCCAGTCTCCTCAAACAGTTTTATGCATCGGTAGACGAACATGCGGCTACTCCCTAGCGGCCGGAGCGTTTTGAAAATATGGCTTTTTTCATTTCACACTTGAAAAGCGCTTTTACAGCGATACGGTTCTCATTATCTGACCACTCCATGATGAAAGTTGAAACAATTTTAAAATCCCGTTACAGACTAACGCTATTGAGGTTAGCTTTCAAAACCTATATGACATTAACGGGGTATGTTCAGTTCGAACATTTAAATGGGTGTGTTCAATGTTGTAACAGTATTTATGTCCCTACTAAGTACATCGAAGCAAAAGATTGGGTTTTTTCGGTATAACCGGCACTGTATTTATAGCAATGCCACAGTGCCTCATTTTGCATCACGACATTGCGAGCTCTCACTCATCAGCTGAAACGATAAGCTTTTTACAGCCCTGACAATGACTTTTTTTATTCCCTAGCATCAAGAAAAAAATGCGTGGTCAACGTTTTTCATCGCCCGAAGCAGCAGTTGAAGCGTTTAAAAATCATGTTTTGGGGGTGTCAATCTGAGTGGAAAAAGTGCTTCAAAAATTGGTTTGTGCGCATGCAAAAGTGTATTGATCTTAAAGGAGAATATTAATATTTCGGGTCCGAATATTTTCGGACCCGAAATATTAATAGCAACCCTCGTATAATTAAAGTCGATTGAAATTCTCAGACACAAAAAGTGGAGGAAGATTAGGAGATCATAGAAATTGAAAGATATATCTTAAGGCGCGGGACGGAAAATCAAAATGGCTAGAAAGCATTTCGATAAATACAGTGTTTTTTAAATTCTAGTAGAGAGAAATATTATCCTATAATTTAAAAAAAAATTAAGAAGGTTCAAATTCATTTGTTGAGACCTTCTTTAAGCCCATTGTAATTGCATAAGCTTCTTATTCAAATTAATGAAATGTTTAATAAAAATATGGTCTCAAATCTTACTATGAACTAAGCAAAAGTCCTTCCCGAGTTAAGGCTCCGCAGCTTTAAAAGTCACATGTTTAAGCCGATTGTGCTCAAACTTAGCTTAGTGCATTTTGGGCGTTCTTACTGAACCTCGGCCACATTTGTCCACATCTTTTGATTTAGCCCTCTAACAAGTGACCTTTCCGATTTGTAGTCCTGTCTCTACACAGGGTACATTTTGAATTCCATCTAGCTATAATGAAGCATAGGGCGTTATGTTAACGCTATAACAATTTCGCTTGAAATTGCCTCGTCCTAGAGATGCCATATTAAGTCTCGACATTGCTCAAATTCGTAGAAATTTCGGAGCGTAATCTATTAACAAAAAGTGCTTGTTGGAACACCCTCGAGAAGATTGAGCATTATGAGGCTGATTAACATGTTTGGCGAATCTGGAAGATATCGCACTAAGGCCGTACCATCGAGATCCTTTTGTTCGGGTTCAAGACACATTCGCGGCTGTAGCATCGTAAATTCAGGCAAATACTTATACAATCGTTGCCGCTCGAAACTTATCGGCGCAAATTGGAGTTATAGTCATTACAACCGATAATTCCTGATGACTTAAAATTGTCCACAGCACACGAAAGTATAAAAATTTGACCTTTTTCTAAAAATTGGGGAACAAATCTAGTTTAGTAACAAACGTAAAAAAATGTAGGGCATTAGAAGCAATTTTGTATATTTTTGACCCGTGTTTCTGTGAAAAATAGACCAAAACTCGGAAAATTGCCTATGTAAAGGTACGTATTTTCGAAGATGTTGGCATTTTAGTTTAAATTTGGACAACATTTTCACACAAAATTGGCATAAGATCTTTTTTCGCTATGGAATTATCGATCTGACAACATTTGTAGACGAAATTGCACGCTGCGGTTGCATTTCGTTTAGGACGGTCAATTCTGAGTGGTATACAACCATCTGTTTGGCAACAGTGTTCGAAGAAATGAGGAAAGATAATAAAAGAAGATGGATCATTTTGCATTGCGACAATGCGAGCTCTTACACATCAGCTGAAACGATGAGCTATTTAACCACTCAAGATGTCGAATTGATGGGGCCATCCACGGTACAGCCCTGATTTGGCACCCAATGACTTCTTCTTATTCCCTAGCGTCAGGAAAAAATGCGTGTTCAATGTCTTCATCGCCCGAAGCAGCTGTTGAAGCGTTTAAAAATAATGTTTTGGGGGTGTCTCAATCGGAGTGGAAAAAGTGTATTGTCTTAAAGGAGAATATTCTGAAAAACAATAAAACCATTTCCAATGATAAATTATTGTTGTGATTGCAGGACACGAAAAATAAATAGCAACCCTCGTATTATTAAAGTCCGACTAAAGTTTTGAGTACAATTTCAATTCGATTGAAATTCTCAGATTTCATATGACACAGTGGTGGAAGATTATTCATTCCTCGAAGAAAGGAATGAATAGGAAAATCTGCAATCGTGGGGGCTGAAAAATCAAAATGGTTAGAAAACATTGCGATAAATGCAGTGTTCTTGGAGTTTAAGTAGAGGAAATATACAGAGTGGGCCAAAAGTTACCATGGGGTTTAAAAATTTAATAACTTTTTCGTTTATATATTTGTTTTATTTTTTTCAGTTTATATAAATAATACTTGGAGAATAAATAATGGAGAGACTCACAACTGAACAAAGAACCAGAACAATAGAATTTAATTATTTATATTTAATTATCTTTAACGCAAACGCTTTGTGATGAAGCTCATTTTCATTTGAATGGCTTTGTTAATAAGCATAACTGTAGGTTCTGGGGTTCTGAAAATCCAACCCCCTTAAGTGTACAGAATGGTGTGGGATCACATCTGCAAATATCATTGGACCTTATTTCTTCGTGAATGAAGAAGAAAGTGCTGTAATCGTAAATGGAGAGCGGTATCGGGTTATGATACAAATTTGTTTTAAGTCCTGCTCGTCCTGCAGACCTTAGATGTGGTTTCAACAGGACGGAACCACTGCCGACACTGCCCGAGACGCAATATCACATTAAAGTTAACTTTTTGGAGAACAAATAATTTCCACAAATTCGGAAATTATTTGGCCAGCGCGATCGCCAGATTTGTCAGTGCCTGACTATTTTCTTTGGGGTTATTTAAAGGAGCGAGTATATGTGAACAAGCCGGAGACAATTCTTCAATTTAATGCCAACATTGTTGCAGAAATTCGAACGCTACAGCCACAAATACTGAAAGATGTTATGGAAAATGTTCTAAAACGAGCCCATCAATGCGAAGTTGAATTTAAGTGAAATTTTTCTTCATACTTAGTGGAAAAAAAATTCCATTTCGTATACTATATAATCTGAGATAAAAATTAATAAACGAACCTCATGGTAACTTTTGGCCCGCCCTGTATATATAATTGCTATTTCTGAGAGATTCAGACAAGATAAGAAAGAAATAATTGTAAACTTATTCGAGTGTTATCATATTCCCGGAAAGTTTACACAATCTTCAACGTTGTTTGTAGTAATTGTAGTTCTCTGGTACTCGTTCAATTTAAACCACAATTGTTTACTGAGAAACTATCGGTACTCCATATTGTTACCACAAAAAGACCTTGATATTTTGTGCCTGTTGCCATATTCCGAATATCCTAGAACAATTTAAGAGTCGAAATATTTTGAGGTTACATTTGTGCTTCAAAAATCGTGCACTGCGGTCGAACGAATAAAAATGGGTAATCAAAAATAGGTGCAGAGATAGTCTGTGAGATTGCTAGTCTAGTATCATATACAGAATATCCCACAACAATTTCCGATTCGAAATATTTTGGATTTTGAGGTTAAATTTTAATTTCATAAATTGTCCACAAAATAGGTAATTGCAAATTGGTAGTAGAGACAGACCATGCGATTGCGTGTTTAATGGTATATTCAGAATATTCTAGAATGATTTCAAAATATTCTTTATTTTAGGCTCAATTTAAACCACAGTGGAAGAAAGTATAAAATATGGAACAAATTTAGTTTACGAGTAGTAACAATTGTCAAAAAAAAACATGGCCCTGTAGGGCATTAAAAACAAATAAGTTAAAAAAAATGTCGGCGGCAACCTATATTTTTCGAGTTACGGGACACTAAATTTCGGACCTACAACTGGATATATCTGCGACATTTGGAATCGGACCTAGGTGTTATGGGTAAAAAGCTTATAAAAAAAACATTCAAACGGTATATAAATTTTATAAATCCTTTAACACATTGTGCGCTGGGTGTCATTTTGTATATTTTTGACCAGTTTCTGTAAAAAATTGACCTATATTTCGGAAAATTGCCTATTTATAGGTACTTTTTTCTTCCTACTATATATATAGCAAACTTTAAGCTCTCATTTGGGACTTTGAATTGGAATTTAACTCTTTAAATGCAAGAGATATTGGCATTTTAGTTTGAGTTTTGCGCAAAATTTGGACAAAATTTTGGCAAAAAATCGATCTTGCGAATTTTTTACAATATGGCAACATTTGTAGAAGAAATTGCATGCTGTGATAGCAATTCTTTTAGTAATGGAGAAAAGTTTCATTCTATAAAACTC
This sequence comes from Hydrotaea diabolus, assembly GCA_963513945.1. Classification (NCBI taxonomy): domain Eukaryota; kingdom Metazoa; phylum Arthropoda; class Insecta; order Diptera; family Muscidae; genus Hydrotaea; species Hydrotaea diabolus. The sequence goes on along the minus strand of OY740717.1, from coordinate 55,119,145 downwards.
ATTAGAAACGTAAAGGTTAGTAAAATGAATATGAAACAATTGGGAATTGAGAAAATTGAATATAGAGTGGCCATATCGAACAATAAATAATTTAAGGGACTGGGGCTTTATTACAAAAGAGGGGGAATATTTCTGCACTAAAGGCCATCCTTTGAGGCTTGTTACACCAGAAAAGGTTGCTGATGGATGGATTTAGAGGTGAAAAATACATTAAAATCATTAAGAAATGCATGAAAACAGAAATAAAATGATGAAATGAAATAGGTTTCAATTGGAGTTTGCGTCGCAGTCGAAAAATCACAATTTTTTTAAATAAATTTTTAATTTTTTTAATAAAGGGTTTATCTCTTGTTCTAGATGGATTATACATTTTTAAGAAAAGTTTTTTCAACTGGATATAGCGAAAATTCGATTTTTTCAAAAGATTATTCGTTTTTAATAAAGAGCTTTATCTCCTGTTCAAAAATGCATTAAATGAAAGGTTAATATGTTGGTTAAAAAACTAGATCGATAAATGCATAATACTTAAAGATAGGCATTTTTTCAGTTATAAGGCAATTTGAGTGAAAAGTCGTGAAAAATAAAAAACGCCACTTCTTAATGGGTTAACAGATCGAATATATAAGTATGTAGGTATCATTGAATGGTGTTGTAATAAGCTTTCCAACGAAACTTATATAATAAAGGAAAATTTTCACAGATATTGCTCAATATCTGAATTATACGTCTGAACTTTCGAGGCCCATATATCGGAAACTTTGGGAGACCGCTGATTTTTTATTTTACATTTTTTACTTAGAATAAAAGTTCTATCGATGGTGCAAATTTGGAGTACGTGCGAGAGTTGTTAATAAAATAGATTTGAGAACAAAATTAGTGGGGGCGGATTTTTCTTTCTTTAACCGTCTCACAATGGCTGAACATTGATACATTATTTGATAGGCATTCCGATAAGCTTTCCAGTGACACCCTTTTTGTGCAATTCACAAAAGAATTGAGAAAGTTACAACAACAATTATATTTACTGTCAAGTTTTGGGTCCCGTAATTCGGAAAATATGAGTCGCCGCAAAAAAATGTAGTGACTTTTTTTGTTTTAAATACAGGGTGCGGCAAAAGTCGCAAAGAGATTTGAAAAATTAATAACTTTTGTAATGTAAATATTTTCCCCCATTTTCTTTTAAGGACTTGTAAAATAAATCTGGGAGATTTCTCATGGAAAGTTACGTTATCCAACGAGTCAAAATCATAGAATTTTGAACATCATCGATCAATAATTCAAACTCAACGAGCCTATCGTCGTAATTTTAATGTGCGGAATTCACCCTGCGAATCAATAATTCGAGGTTAGTGACGCGATTCCGGGAACAAGGCTCAGAACGGGATCTTCCGCTTCGTGGAAGATCCCGTTCTGTAATTAATGTAGGAAATATTCAACGCGTTCAGGAGAGTATTAAGGAGAATGCTGAAACATCAACTCGAGTGCGCTCTGCTCAACTGAAAATGTCTGACAGGTCTTTACGCAGAATATTAAGGATAAATTTACATCTTTTTCCATTCAAGGTGCAGTTAGTGCAACACTTAAAGCCAGGAGATCCCCAAGAACGAATAATTTATGCACTTAGCTTCCAACAACGTTTAATTTTCAAAAATTCAGCATTCAATTGGCCTGTCCGTTCTCGGATTTAACAGCACCGGATTATTTCCTTTCGGGATATTTAAAAGAGAGGGTGTATATCAATAAACCCAGAACCCTTGAACAGCTGAAGAAGAATATTCGGGCCGAAATAAGAGCTTTGCAGCCAGATACTCTAATTCGTGTTATGAAAAATGCTCTTGAAAGAGCTAAACTTTGTGCGGCTGAAAATGGTGGTCACTTACGTGACGTAATTTTTCACACATAAATTTAAAAAATCTACAGATAGTATATTTTATTATTTTGTAAGAATAATAAATTAAAAATTGAATAAGTTATGATTGTTTTAAACCCCTTAGTGACTTTTGCCGCACCCTGTACAAAGTTCTATCCATGCTAGAAATTTGGAGTCGGTCCGAGAGTTTTACTTAAATTAGATTTAAGCCGAAGATAGCTCTAAGAACAGATAGACAAAGCACAGACGAAAAAAATCAATATTTTTTCGTAATTATATGGAATACCATCACGAAGGCAAGGTGTAATTACCAGGGTTTAAAATGCTAACGCAATTTTAGTCAAAAGTACAGAATTTGTCAATTAGTTTTAGCATAAAAAAGTCAAAACTAATATGCGAACAAATGCTAAAACTAAATTAGTCGTAATATTCAGTTAGCGTTAGCAAAATAAACTAACGCTAACCAAAATATGCATATATTATTAGCAATGGAAGAAGAAGCAACTGCTGATTTTGCTAACGTCTTTGCTAAATTGTGCTAATTTGGTGACTAATTTCGACTTGTGTGTTTGGTTCGGTTTTTGTGTGTAACCGAAAATTGTGTTCGGCTCGAGTACGGTGTTGCCTACCTTTGATAGACAATAAGTTGTGTTTTTAAAAAATCGCATGAAACAATATTGCTGTGCGTTTCTGTAGCTGTTAAAGGTATATATATAAAAACAAGTGAAATTAATAGCACAGAAATAATTCGAGGTAGGTACTAGTATATATTTACATATTGTTTATACATATAATATAATGTTATGTACAATGACTAATAAATCACTGCATAATGGAGTCCACATGGTTAGATCCGTTTAACTTCCAACGGGAATGTTATATGTTCCACATTTAACATTGGATTGAGGAGATGCATAACGAACTCTGAAAATGCTGAAATAATAAATATTCGTAGAATAAATAGTATGACTGTTTAACCTAATATTCTCTATATTTTTCAAACATACATATTGAGAATTTTTATAGAAAAATAGTCCATCATTTCGCGTTTATTACGGGCATTCGTTCAGAAGTTATTGACACTGTTCGAAAACGGACTAAGAGAGAAAATAGAAACACTACGAAATTTTTGAAGGCTATTTATTTAAAAAAACTTGTATCAGAAATCCCCACTACGGTACCACTATTGGATACTTTGCGTCATGTTCCGTTGACAACACTGAAACCAGCTCAAATTTTTTGCTAACGAAAAATGGTTAGTCAAAATTAGCAAATTTTTAGCAGCACATTAGTCAATTGTGGTTAGCAGAGGTGTGTCATTTTTTTGACTAACGCTAACGCGAGCTAACGTTAGTCGGACATTAGTTTTAGCTCTGGCTTGTGGAAAAGATTGTTAGCATTAGTTTAGCAAAATGATGCTAATGGTTAGCGGACTGGTGCTTTTAAACCCTGGTAATTACAGATGAGGACCTCATAATTTATGGTCTCATTTTGCATTTTGAGGTCACAAGGAAAACACCAAAATAAATACAGAACAAACAACATATGATTGCATGTTACTAATGACCCTGAGGCACGCAAATCCTTTCCACAGCAAGAGCAAATAAAAACTATTGTTTTGAAATCTGCACATTAAAATTTTATTATCAAATAAATGGAATTGCTGAGCGTAGGCCATTTCAAAAACAGAATTTAATTTCAAAATAATTCCGTATTTTACAATTGAGACACCAGTCAACAACGCACACGATTCACTTTTGGCATTTATCAATTAAACACAACAAAAGAAACAAACAAAACAAAAACAACAGCTCTCTTTGCAATTTTAAATGTTTTGCTTTTCAGTTCAAAAAGGGGTGACAAAGGGGGCATTCCGGACGACAAGGCAGCAATGTGTGTATGTGCGACGATGAAATCAAAGGGGGGGACACCAAGCAAGCAGCCACCATTGGAGTGCAGTCATCATCGTGATCGTGACCATTTGATACGCCGTTGTTAGTGTTCCACACACATTTACAAGTGTTTTTTTTTTAATAAAACAAGATAATACCATATTTAATAATACAACAAATGTCTATTCTAATTGATGATGAATCACCTAAATAAATACCACCGTCTCCGCGGCCGATTAATCAGGGGAATATTTTCACGAACTATGGGAGTCGTTGCCGAATTCTGGGATGAAACATCATCCAAGTTCACTTTTGCCATTGCAAAACTTTCAATAATTTTTTCACACAATTTCTCCGTTTGCGCTGGCTGATGCTTTGTCGTGTAAAAGAATCTCTCGTTTGAAAAGGGGTATTTTTTCTTTTTCTCGTTATACGATGAGACACAAAGGAAAGTTTTTTTCACTTCGTCGTAAATTTACACATAAGAACTATTTGTTCACTTTTCTTATCGAATTACACACGATTTCCGAAAGTATTTTTTTTATTTCATTTTGAAATCGTTTAGTTTGTATGTTTTCAATAAGTTTAACTTGTTTATTTTGGATTTTTCTGCACAAAAACAATTTAATTGCCGTTTTTCTGTGTGAGCGAACTGAGCTGTTAGTTTGATAAAACTTCGTCTACAACAATTTTACTTGCTTTGTAGAATTGGCAGCACTTTTTTTTCCTCTCTCCCATCTCGTGCTCAGAAAAATCAATATAAACACAGGGTTGTTATGAGGTAGAAGGAAAGCAAAACAAAACTAAGTCAAAAACAAGAGATGCCATCTTGTTAGAAATTAAGGAATTTTATAAAATTAAGGGACGAGGGGATTTTGTAATTTGGATTAAAATATATTAAAACAAACTATAAAATAAGGCTGGGTAGTGGAACGGTAATAGTTAATTTATTTGTTAATAAAAAGTTTCAATTTGCAGTACTCGACTCCTCAGAAAAAAATAAGAAAACTGATTTCTTGTAGCTGGTTTAGGACTTGAATAGAGATTATACTTGACAGTTATTTGGGCTAAGTACTAAAACTCATGCAATTCTAAAGAAAAAAAAGAATATTAATCAAACTGATTTCTTGTAGCCGGTTTTGACTAAAATAGAGATTATTCTTGATAGTTATTCGGGGTAAGTAATAAAACTCATAATAAAATTATGGAAGTCATGCGAACAGCTGATTTTAATTATTTCATCTAGGGATGCTATGCATTTGTGGTTATAACAAAAAATAAGGAGGAAAAATAATAAGGGAAAAATACGTATTTGCTGTATTTGTGGCAAACGTGATGACTATACCGTTTTTTTTTGCATACCAAAGAATAAAGGGATACGGATTGTGTCCAAACCGGGGTTTTCAGAAAATCGGCCGTTCAGTTATTTTTTTCAAAATCCTGTTTTAAAAAATTAACTGGTGATTTTTGTTTTTAAATGAAATAGCCGAAATTCCGGTTTCAGGCTTTTGCCAAGGAATAGAAAATATATTGTCAATCGAAAGTGAAGAAATTGTCCCCATTTCTAAACTCTAGAATGCAATAAAATCACTTGATGCGGAGTTTATTAAAAAAAACTAGTAAAATAGCGTAAGTTTTTTAACCCCTTGAAAGGGCTCTAAATTTTCTCAGAAAATCCATTGTTTGTGGTACCCGAGTTTGCCAAGTTTGAAGATTTTTGCCTTAGTCCGTCAACCAAATTAAGTCAAACTGCAAGTATAGTTTTATTTTTGGCTTTGAAAGAACTGTATCAAAAAATGAGCTATTCGGTCCTATATTGATTGTTTTCCAATCGTTATATACTCAAATTTCATCAAAATCAGAATTAATAAGGTTATTTTAGAACGGTTGCATGTATCTTTGGGATCTATGAACTGGGGCTATATCAAACCGTTGATAGGTTTGACCTATTTTTATCTAATCTGATTATTGATCGATCGTACAGAACTGTGCCAAAACTGGTTGAATATATGTACTCGTATGTGTGGGTGCTATATCTTAATCCGTCGCGTCCTTGGACGAAAAACGCACTTCTTTCTAATTTAATATCGATCTGTCGATAATTGTTACGTGCAGTTTAATATCAAGCTTTGGATAGGCAGCAGACGGACGGAGGAACGGACAGGCCGATCTCGTTAAATCGCATCAACTGGTAATCTGAGTCAATCGGTATCCATAAAGGTGAATCCAGCTTAAATACCAGTTACGTATTCCGTACGTGAAATACGAAATTTTCTTTGGTTTTGCACGCAACAAAAAAAAACCCCCAGAAAAAACCGCCAAGTCGATTTTAAGCTATTTTTGCAAAACCGAATGTCGGATTTGGCCATAAAACCGGAATGTCAGGTTTCCGTTCTGGACACTCTAGATACGGAGGAAGTGATGTCAGGTTCAACGCCCAAATAGTATGAGTTTTGAAAAGTAGTTTTGGTTTTCAAGAAGCCAATGCATACACAGAGAAAACTGTTTTTTGCGGATTGTGGAGTGGTGACCAATCCAAGTCACTTATGTTTTTTGGGTAGTGAAAAAAAACTGCCAATTTTGCTTGCTAGATCAGAATTACTAGTCTACAATAAATAAAATTAGAAAAGTAGAAAAATTTATTTTTTGTAGCATTTTTATATAATTTAGCGCAAGAATCGTGCTACAAAACCAAACGTAAAGACTAGTTTCTGTGTGAGCAACCGGCTTATTCTTTATTTCTTTTGGATTTAATAAAATATATGCTTGCGTACCGAAGAGATGATTTGGATAGTGTAGCTGTACCAAGCTTTACAGTCCTGCATTTCGGTCCATAGGAAATTTAGGCGGGAGTTTGGCGGTACTCCCCCGAAGGTACTTAGCCTGGATAACTATCGACAATATGCCTATATTAGAGCGCCCATAAAACAAAAAGTGTTATTTTTCCGCTCCCCGCTCATTTTCTAGTATATTGGGCATCAAAAATAATATCTGTGCAAATTTTTTTTTTAATCGGATCGAAACCGGTTTTCACGAGTTTTAGCCCTAAAATGGAATAAAACTAGTTGCAAGTTTTGATGAGCTATAACTCGTAAGCCAGACGACTTTCGAAAAATACACCTTAAGCATTTGTGTTGCAAATATACAGGCCAACATTTTTCTCTTACACAATTTTTGACCCAGCTGTGACCCTTCATGGTGTTTTCAGAGGTCAAACGTAAAATTTGAGTCAAATTTTTTTTAACGTAAATTAGTAGTTTTATTTATAAACGTGACGGACTGGACGGTTTCCATCCGATTGAAGAAATTTTTGCACGTATATTATTTTGTCCAATATACTAGAAAATGAGCGGGGAGCGAAAGAATAACACTTTTTTATTTTTATATGTATTTCATGGGCTCTCTAGCCTATATCCATGCTAAGTACTCTAAAGGCTACAAAAAAGTATTTTTGTAGCAAAAAAAATATTTTTTTTAGCCTTTGTAGCAGAAAAATGTCCAGAGTCAAGTACTGCAGTGCTTTTTCTATATACATGCTCCAAATTGACACTTTTTGTTAACAAATAACTTAATAATTAAGGTTGTGGTATCCTGTCTTATTTATCGAGGCTAACCCGAAAACACCACTTCTGTATAGTTTATTTATGCTGAAGTTTATTCGTTCCATGTACGTTATTTCCCACTTATTGAAATTTACCCATCTCCTCCTCCCAGCAATAATCAATATGGCAACACTTCATTTTACTAGTTACTTTTTTAGTACAAAACCGTTACTTTCTAATAGAACAACTACAAGTCTATACTTTCGCAGCTGATTGCCTCTACTACAAAGCATATGATTTATGCATTTTTATTTAGGTCTTACATCTGGATCAAGGTTTAACGTAAGAAATAACACCTACCACCCAGGCTAAGAAGTAATCATAAAAATTATTTGCAACTGTATTAGAATATATGAATATTATCAAAGTAAACTAGAAATAAAAAGAAAAAAAATACAGCTGACACAACAACGAAATCTTATAATATACATATATGTATGTATGCAGGCACTGGCGATTGAAAATACCAACTGCAAGAGAAGCACAGAACACAGTCACATTTTACTGACAGACACTTGGAAAATCCAACTATAGATTAACTGCAAAGATATATAAATAAAACAAATAACAACAAAGAGAGAAAAAATGACAACACCGAAATATGCATACGAAAAAACAAATCTATAGATTCTCAACTTAGCAGAGGAATAGAGAGAACTAGAGGAAAAGTTAAAGAAGAAGTAAAGATAAAACAACATCCGCAACAAAAACAACAGCAACGGCACAGTAACAACCGTGTTTCGTATTTGCTGTATTTTTTAGCTTAATTTAAATATGTATCTGAAGGCATGTTTTGTGCCATGTTTTCTGTTTGTTTTTTGTTTTGTTTCGGTTGTTATGGTGAAAGAAGGAAGAGTGGTGGGGTTTTGTTTGGTCGGAAAGAGAGGTTTTGATGGTGGTGACGGTGTCAGTGGTGGTGGTTGGGCGGCTTTGCTAGGCAATTGTACGAGGAATGGTATGTTTTCTGCATTGTTGTTGCTGCTGCTGGTGTTTTTATGAGGCACTGATGATGTTTGCATATCAATGAACGTGTTAATTTGTTGTTGTTGCTAAATTGTTTACCTAGATTCTGTTGGTGTTTTTGTTGTTGTTTATTGTATATTGTTTACATGCACTGCTACTGACTGACTACTTGGACTGCAGACTATCCGAAGAGTATGTTTTTTGTTTATGCGATCAAAACTGAATAGGAAATTAGCACTTTTAAAATTAGAAAAAATCGTTAGTTTTATATGGGCTAAGTGGTGTGTATGTGGGGTAAATTTGTAACCAAAATAGCAGTGGTGCTAGAAGTGACGATTTTTTATTTGTCATTTTGACGATTTTATTTGTTAATTATTTACCCAAATGACCAAATAGCAGTGGTGCTAGAAGTGGCGATTTTTTTCTGTCATTTTGACGATGACTGATTTTTGGTTTAATCCGAATTATAGGTACTTTGACGATTTTCTCTAAAAATTAAAATTTATTATCTTAGTACTCAGTAATTATAAAACAAGCAGATCGCTTTTGAGGCTTATACAAATAGGGTGTGGGCCATTTAAAATGTTAAATGACTAAAAAAGTACTGATAGTTTTTTTTTTAAATTTCTAGTTTTTTTTGGAAAGGTTAAACTTTGTCATTTATAAATGCGTTTTCGCTTTGCCCACTGGATTGAAGATTGTTTGGCAGGAGATGAAGAATTTTACCGTAAAATCGTGTTTTCAGATGAAGCTCATTTTCATCTCGGTGGCTATGCCAATAAGCAAAATTACCACATTTATGGGAGTTCGGAGACTCCACACGTGAGAATTCAGAAGCCAATGCATCCACAACGAGTCACTGTTTGGTGTAGGTTTTGGGCTGGCGGAATTATTGGGACATTCAATTATTAACCTATCCAATAAAACCAGAAATTTGAAAAAATTATCAGTACTTTTCATTTACAGCTGATTCAAATTTAAAATGGACCATCAAATAGAATGTTACACCATAAAACAGCTGACGTCTACAGTGTTGCACAGGGTGGAGCGCGGTAATTTGCTTAATTGGGAATGAAATAAATGAAACAGAAAAATTTATTTTATATTTTAATTGTATTGAACAGTAAGGGAATTTTTACGTTTTCTGAATGTTACACGAACTCTTAAAAGCATATCGACTGGTATTCTGCCAATTTCGGCCTCAATATTGTGAATTGGGCCTTTATTACATTATACACCTTCGACTTCAGGTAACCCCTAAGGAAAAAATCGCATAGGGCTAAGTCTGGTGAGCGTGCCGGCCAGTTCACATCACCCCAAGGAGATAAGTCGCCCAGGAAACATTTGCTTCAGACCATTCATGGTAACCCTCGCTGTGTGTGCAGTATCACCATCCTATTGGAACCATGTATCCTCTAGATGCATTGCCTCAAGAGCCGGCTGAAAAAATCCTGTATCGTAGTCAAGTACCGAGCAAAGCGTTTCGGAGATTGCAAAACGTCTGCTCTAACTCTCGATGTTTTGTGGTGTTATAATCCTTCTCTCGTACACATGACACATTCCCTGCTTTTCTCAATGAAGTTACCAGATTTACAATTGATTGCCGTCCAGGAAAACGTCCGCGTGGGTAACAGCAAGCGAATCGCCAACGAAAAGCTAGGTGGAGGCAAAATTTTCCAAATGTTGCACTATTAAAAGGTAACATTTAATTTGAAAAACGAAATTACAATTAATGGTTATTCTAAGTACATTAGGTCGGATCATAAAATTAAATATTTTGTAGAATTTGAGAAAAGGCACTGATTAGCCACTATTCTCTACTATTCTGTTAGAATATTACTAAGTTCCAGTTATAGAAGTTTATTAGCTGTTTCATTCATCTATTAGTATAATTTTAACACAAACTTCAAATTTCTATCAAAAATTAGAATGTAACGTTAACATAAAAGATATTCATTATTTGTTTTGCAATTCAAAAATAGTGTGTTTTTCATAGAAATTTTTGAAGATTTCAAACAAAGAACTAGAATAATAAAATTTTATTATTTAAATCAGCGATCTATTATTTTAACGCAAAGGCATGAGTGATGAAGCTCATTTTCATTTGAATGGATTTGCTAATAAGCAGAACTGTAGATTCTGGGGTTCTGAAAATCCAAGAGCCATTTATCAACGCCAATTGCACCCCATTAGGAGTACAGTATGGTGTGAGATCACATCTGTAAATGGAGAGCGGTATCATTTTTTACGTCCTGCTCTTCAACAAAGACCTGAGATGTGGTTTCAGCAGGACGGAGCCACTGCCCGAGAAACATTGACACTTTTAAGTCAAATTTTTGGAGAGCGAATAATTTCCAGAAAATCGGAAATTATTAGGCCAGCGCGATCGCCAGATTTGTCAGCACTTTGGGGTTATTTGAAGGAGCGAGTATATATTAACAAGTCCGAGACAATCCCTCAACTCATGGCCAACATTGTTGCAGAAATTCGAACACTACAGCAACAAATTTTAAAAGATGTTATGGAAAATGCTTTAGAACGAGACCATCATTGCGAAGCTAAACCGGGGGTCATTTAAGTGACATTATTTTTTATACTAAGCGTAAAAAAATTTCCCCTTTGTATTAATATATAACCTATGAGAAAAAATAAAAAAAAATTAATAAACGAAAAAGTTTTTAACCCCATGGTAACTTTTGGCCCCCTGTATTTTAACGCCACTTTTTGGAGATTCCTCAAAGGGTCAGACAATATTATCAATTTAATCATCCGGCATATTAAACATACCCAGTGTTGACATTTTTCGACAAGGTCCTACGGGTCATAACAAAATTTAATATAACATTTAGTCGAAAGATCTAGTTATTTTTAATCAACTGCGATTTTTAATAACTTGCTCTAAAAATCTGCAAAAATATGGCGTATCACTATCCAGACAAACGAATATTTAAAAAACAAATTGGAAATGGCCATCGTTTGCAAATCCTCCACCGCCTTTCATAAAGACTCCACTATTTTGAGATGTTTTTACAAACAATTATTATTATCACATTTGGGCCTTCGAAATTCTGAACAGTGGTAAAAGAAGACCGGGATATCGGTTAGTAAGAACTACATGTGATTTTAAGAAGACAAAGAAAAATATTCAAGCATTGTAGGAATATTGGCTGTCAAAGAAAGTTATTGGCTACGACCAAGTGGAGTTTTACTTCGCAAAAAACTTTCAACTTCACAATTGTGATTTTTTATTAGCATTAAAGAAATGCTATCTAGATTAGAAATAAGTGTGACTCCTTTTGGTAAATTTGAACATCAATGCGCCATAATTGTTATCTGTAGACATTTATCGTCACACTTCAATGTTTTGTTCACTTTCTGCTCCCTGTTTACCCCTCCAAAAAAGGTGAATGACTTTATGGCATGACAAAATGACTGACAAATCATTGTTTAAACGAAAAAAGGTATTATTCACAACAAACATGAAAGGTATTCCATTCATTAATGCATTGGTAGAAACCTTTTTGTTTTTTTGCTAACCCGAAATGTGTTTACATTTCTTTATGACTCACAAAACCCTCATCAACAAAGAGGAACAAGCCAGAAAACAAACCCAATGTGGGTCAACATTAAGACCATAAGTCTTAAAATATATATTTTTTGAATACGAGTATATTCGTGGAACATTTAAAACCAAAACAAACAAAAAATGCATAATTTAAGCAACTCACCGCAAAGATAATTCGGTGGGTTGTTCTCACATTAAACTATTTAATTAATAAATTAACAGCCATTGTTTCGTAATAACCAAAATTTATTAACATCGACTGAGCGATATGCAGACATTCACTTTAGTGACGTAAAGAAAATACACGGCTATAAAAATAAAAAAAAAACACAATTTAAAGTTCGCAATTAATTTGGAATGAAATCAAATAAAACTTTTGACATCTCGCGGGCTTTCGATCTCGAGAAATATATCGTATTTAAATCTTTGCCAAGAAATGAAATAACATCACTCTGTTGTGCAAAAAATGTACTTTAAGTTTAGAGGCAGTATAAATAGTTTAAAACTTGGCCATGTCGAATTTTGGATGCCCTACATGTAATCTGAAAGATTCGCGTGCGGACAATGTGAATTAAACAATGTGTAATTATAGAAGGTTTAATTAAAATTTTGTTAAAAAAATTGAGGTAAAGTAAGCACCGGTCGTCTTAGCAACTGACTTAGTTCGAAAGATTTAATAACGCACTGAAGGAGTTCAAGGGTTTTTCTCGAAGATAATACGGCTTTCAAAAGGCGAGGTCTACTATAGACGCTATAAGTTTTGTGGTAAACACGGCAAGGATTGTCATCCAGGATAAAGAGGAGAGGAGGAAATACTGCACTGTTATCACGCAGAAAAAAAGTATGGTTGTGGTGACAATATTCGAAGAGGATAATACTATTGTTGGGTATATGGTTGTGGTACAACAATATTATGATCCTCACAACAATAGTATGATTCAAATACAACCATACTATGATCCTCACAACAATAGTCTGATTCACACATAACCATACTATGATCCCCACAACCACAGTATGATCCACACTCAACCATACTATGATCTCCACAACCATAGTATGATCCTCACAACCATAGTATGTTTCATATGCAACCATAGTATGGTCCTCACAACCATAGTATGATTCACACGCAACCATGTTATGATCCCTACAACCATAATATGATCACACACAATTATACTATGATCCCCAACATAATTTATTAGAATTGGTTTAAGTTGACAACAATAGATTTGAATTATGAAAATTATTCAAAAATACATTAAATTCAAAATAGTAGGAGTGATTTATTTCACAGTAGAAAAAATATGTTTAAATAAACGTAAGAGTTTTTATTAAAAATATTTCAGATAAACAAAGCCAAAGCAGCTTGTTTAAAAAACATAATTTCGATAAAAAGTACTATTATTGCATAAGATCCGTAGCAATAACATTTGTTCTAAAAAGCATATTTAAATGAAGAAAAATTACAATCATACAGTATGATTGCCGTATTCATATCATTGTTAACATAAAACGCAAAACACAATACTTTTGTTGCAACAACCATATTTATATTGTTGCTATAACCATATTTTCATTTTTAAATTTGGCAATAATACTATTGTTACATTTCAACAATATTAATATTGCAGCAATTATACTATTGTCAAAACTAAATTCAGTTAACAGTGCTATGGTTGCGACGAACATACTTTTATTGCGGAGAACATATTATTATTGCCGTGACCATGTAGTAACCATGTTTTTTCTCTGCGTGTATGGCAAAATTAGTCAGTAGCATTAATGACATAAACCGATATGGCCCATTTTCAGTCCCATTACAGCTTCAACAATTCCAAGTATTTATGCCAAATTTAAGGCACTAGCCCCAATGAAGAAATTATTTTAATACCGCTAGATTGGCCATTTCGTCAAATGTGCAGCAGCAAGAAAGAAAAGGACACTAATACGGTACATGTGGGCGGTACGGAAATAGTAACGAAGAAGGCGTTAAAATGGCTCGCTATGATGGTAGATGATAGAGGAACTTCAAATGCCATATGCAATACGAGTACACGTACAAAATGGGGCGACCGTTGTCTCAAATACGCTCGCCAAAATTATGTCGAATATTGGAGGACCACGACAGAGCCGTAGAAACCTGATTTTACGTGTAACAAATTCGGTTATTCTTAATAGGTCCCCTGTATTGGATAACACGCAAGGCCAGCAAAAATGTTATCTCAATATTCCGAGGAAGCTGGCTCAGAGTGTGCAGTGGACCACACGATATCATTGGGGGCGGAAGATTTTTGAACCAAGGAAGTACTTTATTAAAATTAAAGAACATCGGGTAAGATTTAGATATAGCTTCCACACACCTATGTTTATCCGATTTTATGTTTGTAGGAGCCAAATATTGCATCCAATTTGAATGAAATTTGGCACAAGTTAGTTTTTTGGATCGAAGTCATGGAAATTAAAGAAAATCACTCACTCAATAGCTCACTCACACAAGTTCATTCAATTTTAAGATTTTAGCTACCACCAATCTTGACGAAATTGTATTTGACCATGTTTTGTAGATAAATGTAAATGTGAAATTTCAGAAAATTGGTTCAGATTTAGACACTGTGGTCTACATGCGGTAGTCGACATGAAACAAGCCCAACAACTTACAGATGTATTGTTGTAATGGCTATAAAAGACCCGTTCGTCCAAGTCTCCAAGAGGCATTTCTGTTGAGATTGCAAATAAAATTAGTTCACAAACTATTCGTCGATGTCTTCTGCAAGCCAAATTACGCCGAAGAAATGTCAGAAAAGTTCCACTTATGCGTTAACCAAATATTAAAATGAAATTAGAATTTGCTAAAGAACATTTACTTTGGTCTAGATGTGAAGGCGAAAAAAAGTGGCGAAACATATTATGGAGCGACGGAACAAAAATTAATTTGTTTGGAAATGACTGCCAATGAAATGTCCGTCGACCTAAAGGAAATGAATTCCACGTGAAATTCATAAAGAAGACCATTAAACATGGTGGAGGCAACATCATGGTTTGGAGATGCTTTACGTAGAATGGTGTTGGTCCGATATATCGCATTGAAAATACAAAGAATGCAGGGAAATATTGGAAAATGTAAAGCTTCCATATGCCAAATCTTTGGTTATTCCAGGAAGACAATGACCCGAAGCACAAATTCAGGTTTGTTCAGAATTGGATCTCGCAGAATAGCGTTCGTATTTTAAGCTGGCGCTGTCAATCTCCTGATCCTAATTCATTTAAGAACTTGTGGAGCGAATTAAACCATGTCTCTTAAAAGAATTTTTCAAAAATAAAGATGATTTGTGGGAGAAATCACAAAAATTTTGACAAAAGTTGATCTCTAGCATGTCCAGAAGTATTGTTTGCCATTTGCAGGAATTGAAGCCTAAGGAAGGTCCTGCGCTTCGCCGTTTCAGTGTTTGAGCTCTTTAAAAGCTTGAAGAAGATCTTCTGTTTGCGACGAAAATTTTGTTCAGTGATGAGGCCCATTTCTGGCTCAGAAACAACGTCAATAAACAAAATTTGCGCATTTGGGCTGAAGAGCAACCAGAAGAGATTTAAGAGTTGCCATAATACCCAGAGAAAGCCACGGTTTGGTTCGGTTTATGGAATGGTAAAATCATCGGTCCATATTTTTTTTTTTCGAAAATGATGATTGCCGGAACGTAATTGTGAATAGCGCTCGCTTTGGCGCCATGATATTGGACTTTTTGCTACCTTAAATTGGAGCCCGTAATCTTGACGACATTTGATTTCAACAGGACGGTGCCACTTGCCATACAGCTGCTCAAACAATGTATCTATTGATATCCATTTCTAAGAGCAGCTAATTTTACGTTTTTTACCAGTTATTTGGCGCTTAGATCGTGCGATATCACACATTTAGACTTTTTTCTTTGGGGCTACGTAAAATCCAAAGTCTGTGCTGACAAACCAGCTACGATTCAGGTTTTGGAAGCCAGCATTACGCGAGTCATTTTCGCCATACCGGTCGAAATGCTCGAACGAGTCATCCAACATTGGAACCTCAGAATGGACACTCTGAGGCGTAGTTGCGGCTAACATTTGAAGAAATTTATATTCAAAAAAATGGCATAAAATGTCCTTTCGAATGAACAATAAAGATTTCACACTTGATTTGAATTTTGTCATCCAACATTGGAACCTCAGAATGGACACTCTGAGGCGTAGTTGCAGCTAACATTTGAAGAAATTTATATTCAAAAAAAGGCATAAAATGTCCTTTCGAATGAACAATAAAGATTTCACACTTGATTTGAATTTTTTTTTTTTTTTTTGAAAAAAATATCTCCAGATTAATCACCCGATATATAAAAATAAAATGAATTTTTGTTTCTTAGCTCCAACAAATAAATATGGACTGATTTTTTTCGTGGGAAAAAAAATATTTTTCTTCTTTAAATAAAAGTCATTTAGGGGTATCTCTTATTATGAGCAGATGTGTATTTTACTCAAAAGTACTGACATTTTCCACTAAAACTCAAGCAAGTCATTATTTCTATAATTGTTTTACAACGTTGATCCAGAAGAACCGCAGGGGTTGCAAAACAGAATATGAAGATTGTAGCAGATGGAATAGAACAATAAATTGCATCCTCGAGGATATTTTCTGTTTTTAATTCTTGAAATAAGGTAACTTTTTAACAAGTTGCCTGTACAGTTTTTGTTTCCCTTAAAAATGATAAAAACGAAAATTTGTATAACCAATATTTAAAAAGCTTATAAAATAAGAAGCGCTTCCTCCAGATTCGAGATGAATACCTTAAGGTATTTTTTACTTTACCAACGGAACGATAAACTTAAAACACACATCATCATGCTATAGTTCGAGAGGGCACACATTTTATTTTCGTACTATCCAAATAAGCAACAAAATACCGAAAATTTGTACTCAATAATTATTTTTACACATTTCTGATGAGATGTGGTTTTCCGACGAAGATTCTCTTCAACAACAGACCAAACAGAAACAAATTCTCGTGCGTTTTCTTTTCTTCAGTCAGTCAGACAAGACAGCGAAAGTGAAAGGTGCTTGTGTACTCGCATGATGGGGGGTATTGTTTTTTTTTTATATCATATTTTATTTATTTATTTTTTTCGTTTTTTCAACCTATTGTTGTCGCTGAGGTACACGTTTGTTTAGACAACATTTCTGACAATCAAAAATGTATTTTTTTTTAACAAAACAACACGATAGACAAATTGGCACTTCAAAAGACACAACCCATTAAGAACTACATTACTGTCGCGGTATACCAAACAGGCTAATATTTTCTAATTGTCATGTACTTAAAACAAGCGGCGGGTACATATTTTTTTATCTTGTGCAAGTAATTAAAAAAATACTTGAAAAAAATGTGAATTTTATCGGAAAATAAATTTTATGTTGTAGTTTTGATTTGCTTTCTCTCTGATACTACTAAAATAAATGTACTTGAGATGTCATTTGAGGTCTCAGTAGATATTGAAATTTTTCAGAAAAAAAAACTTTTTAGAAAAAAATTTAAAAATCTTTAAAATAAATTAGTTACATTTTTTAAGCCTATGTTCAAAGTACTCGTTAGCCAACGAAATATGAAATACGAGGGCGGTTCGGAAACTTCTTAGCCTAGCACAAAAAGCGCGGTATAAACAGAAAAAGTTAAGTGTTTTGGAAACTTCCATCTCTGTATGAACATATGTTAAATTTTGTTTCGATCTGGCAACTCCATCATATAGAAACAGGTGTTCACAAAAGACGCATCCGCGATTTTTTTACAATGGAAAAATTAGAAATGCGTGGTGTCATTAAATATTTACATAAAAAAGGTTTATCGGGACAAGAAAATCAAAATGATATGGTGAATGTGTTAGGTGAAAGTGCTCCTTCATATGCAACAGTAAAAATTGGGTTGCTGAATTTAAACGTGGTCGTACAAGCATTGAAGATGAACCACGTAGTGGACGTCCAAAACCAGCAACAACAACAGAAATTGTAGCCAAAGTGCATGATATGGTATTAAATGAAAGTGCGTGAAATAGCTAATATCATGGGCATCTCAAATGATCAAGTCCATTTAATTTTGCATGAAGAACTACAGATGAAAAAGCTTTCTGCAAGATGGGTGCCGCACTTGTTAACAGTCGACCAAAAACGCATAAGAATGAACATTTCTCAAGCTTGTTTGGATCTTTTTCAGCGAAATAAAATGGATTTTAAGCATCGCTGTTGATGAGACATGGATCCACCACTATACTCCAGAGACAAAAGAACAATCCAAACAATGGACTGAAGCTGGAGGAAGTGCCCCAAAGAAGGCAAAAACAATTCAATTGGCTGGTAAGGTTATGGCAACGGTTTTTTGGGACTTCAAAGGTATTTTATTGATTGACTATCTGCAAAAGGGTAAATCAATAAATTCAGAGTACTATTGCAACCTTTTAGATCAATTAAATGTATAAATTCGAGAAAAACGTCCTGGCTTACAACACAAAAAAATAATTTTTCATCAAGACAACGCACCAGCGCACAAGAGTGTTTTAACAATGGCTAAAATCAACGAATTAAAGTACGAGTTGCTTTACCACCCACCTTATTCTCCTGATTTAGCTCCCAGTGGCGTTTACCTGTTCCCAAATCTAAAAAAAATTCCTTGCTGGCAAGCGTTTTACCTCAAATGAAGATGCAAAATTACAGTTGTAAACCACTATTTTGAAGGCCTTGAGGAAAACTATTATAATCAAGGGATAGAATTGCTAGATAAGCGTTGGACTAAGTGTATTGAAGTTTCAGGAGATTATATTGAAAAATAAAAATATTTTTGAAAAACTAACTATTCTCTTTCATTGATAGCCTAAGAACTTTCCGAACCGCCCTCGTAATCACTAGTTTAGCTTTTTATGTTTTGTTTGAAATTTCGGGTATGAATATTCAACATTTTTATTATTTCTTTTTTCTGGGCTTCCTCTGATGGATCTATTTTAAAATTCAGTTGAAAATTTGCCTGCAAATATTCCATATTTAGTTCCGTTTTATTTCAGTCTTCTAGCAGACCTTTTACTTCTTCATATAAGTCCTGTTGTTCTACTTTCCATTGATTGCGAATGCTAGAGATGAGGGATCTGACATTTGAAATACATTTTAATTTTATGCAATTTCGTGATATTTTTCTGGTATTATGCTGTCAATATAATCTGTAATCTTTATTTCTTTTTTCTGGGCTTCCTCTGATGGGTTTCCGATTGGTACTAAATGATGTTTTTTAATATTTTAAAATTCGAATTCTCCTTAGATATATTTTTGCAACTAAGTTTGTATTCTAATACCACTGGCATTTACGCTTTTCTTACACGAATAATGTCATATTGTGTTCATAGAAAACATAAACATGGGTAAATACTAAAAAAAAATCTAAAAAACCAAAAAACTTAAAAAAACCAAGGGCTTAAATTAGGTAAAAATGCGTTAAAAAATTTAAAAATATTGATGACTACTTAGTAGGGACATAAATACTGTTACAACATTGAACACGCCCATTTCAATAGTAGAACTGAACATACCCCATATGGGGTTTGAAAGCTAACCTCTATAGCGTTAGTCTGTAACGGGATTTTAAAATTGGTTCAACTTTCATCATGGAATGGTCAGATAATGAGAACCGTATCGCTCTAATAGCGCTTTTCAAGTGTGAAATGAAAAAAGCGATATTTTCAAAAAGCTCCGGCCACTAAGGATTAGCCGCATGTTCGTCTACCGTTGCATAAAACTGTCGGGCCGCCCACGCTCTGTTCGAACACCGCCTGCCATCAAAGCCGTTAAATTAAGAATTCACAGAAATCCGCTTCGAAAACAGAAAATCATTCCCCATGAGATGAATATCACGCAAAAGTCCATGAGTCGAATCATCAAAAAAGACTTGGGACTTGGAGTTTTCAAACGACGTACCGGACATTTATTGACTGCACCTTTAAAAAAAATAGGTTTGAAAAATGCAAACGTCTTTGGGTGAAGCACGCTGATAACATGTACACAAAAAGTTTGTTCACCGATGAAAAAAATTTTACCGTTCAGGAAAAATTTAACAAGCAAAATGATAGTGTATGCGCGGTTATCTAAGGAAGCATCTGAACTGATCCCAAGGGTGGCAAAGGGTCAATACCCAGCTTCAGACATGGTTTGGTGGAGTGTCTTTTACGATGGGGTCGCTGACCTGAATTTCTGCGAACAAGGAGTCAAAGCATCGGCCAAGAAACCGTATTGGAAGCTGTTGTAAAGCCTCTTAACAATTCCCGGTTCCAAAACCAGCCATGGACTTTCCAGCAGGATTCAGCGCCGGCCCATAAGGTTAAAAAGTGCCTGGCTTCGAAACAATTTGCCAGCGTTCATTTCCTCTGAAGAATGGCCCTCAGGCAGTCCAGATTTGAACCCATTGGATTACAAATTGTGGACGGTTTTAGAGGACAGGGTTTGTCACAAAAGATACCCCAACATTGGATCTCTAAGACTGCTTTGGTACGAGCTGTGGCCAATTTTCCAATGGACGAGGTTCGTGCAGCTATTGACGATTGGCCAGTGCGACTTAAGGCGTGTGTAAAGGCAAAAGGCGGGCATTTCGAAGTAATCGTAAGTTTAGCTTTTTATGTTTTGCTTGCAATTTTGGGTAAGAATATTCAATATTTTTCATTAGTGAGTTTTCCATCTTGTTTATGCCGGCGGCTTTACAAGTAATTCTACTTATTTAAGTCCCATAACATCCTATTAAGATACAAAGGGAAACTTCTCTTAAGTAATAATGTTCATTAATACTTTATTTTTTTTTGGACATTTTAGTTGTTTAAATGCTTTGAAAAGTTTTGGCACATCCAATATTTTTTTATTTTTGAAAATTTGAGTTTTTTTATAGGCGTCCTCGATTTATCGAAAATTTTAATGGTGTTTCCAT
Source organism: Hydrotaea diabolus (assembly GCA_963513945.1). NCBI lineage: Eukaryota > Metazoa > Arthropoda > Insecta > Diptera > Muscidae > Hydrotaea > Hydrotaea diabolus. Next base: position 55,098,278 of record OY740717.1, on the reverse strand, counting down.
TATGTTTTGCGTCCACGTTTGCGTTCAAGCAGCTGTTTGTGTTTCTTTTTTTTGCGGTGCGAAAAATTTTAATATTTTTGTAAACGCGACATATCAAAAAACGCGTCCAATATCAACGCGACTTTTTCCCATAACTATCTGCCTATGTTTTTTGTATAGGCTTTAACGCGCGTTAATTGATTTTTTGACGCGGACTTGGACGCGACCGTAGTGGAAACAGCCTATTACTTAATAATAACTTATTTTTAAAAAAAAAGATTAATCTAGTTAGGCCTATTTTTTATTTGCACTACTAATAATTTTACGATCCCGCGACAGCCGGTTTTATGCACCGGATCGACCCTAAGGAGAAATTCTTCGGACAAAGGCTGGCACTATGTGTCGCTACAAAAACAACAAATAATTGTATGTACCTGCATACACAATTTAAAACTTAAAAATATGAAAATAAAAAAACATTTTTAAAGTTTTGACACGTTTCAAATGTTTTTGCATCTATTGAACCGAGTTAGAGTAGGCCATGTGTCGTCAATAGGGTTTTGTGACAAGCGTTGAAAATATTGAACAGAAATGGCACAGAAATGTCGCTGAAACTGCGTAAAATAATAATAAAGAGAACAAATTGTATCGCAAATAGAATGTCAAAAACCTCCATTTCGGATTTTTTTTTCAAAACCGTGTTTTTTAAGGAAAAAAACCGCCATTAACCGAACATTCGGTTTTAGCCTTTTGCCTAAGAATGAAAATTTTTTCCGTATGAGAAGTAAAGAAATAGTCCCCTGGAACAGCTCTAATTTTACCAAGATTTAAAAATAAGTTCATATTTGAATTTATGTTTTTGGTACCATATGTCTATGTTTAAATTGGTCAGGTTGTTGGACACGCGACCGTCATCTAAATTAAGCTAAACTCCAACAATATTTTTTTATTATTAAAGGGTGATCCATCTAGAGGCATTTATTCAGAACAAAAAAATATAAAAATTCAAATCAAGTGTGGAATGTTTATTAGTAATTTGAAAAGACATTTTATGGCATTTATTTTTTGAAAATAACTATCGCAAACGAGTGTCCGGGACATACTCAATCATTAAACAACAAAATTAGAGCGCGACTCTATATTAAGACGACCAAAAAAAATTTACAACACGTCAGGCAGGAGCTATAGCGCCCGCAGTAATTACCAACTGTAAACTTATGCCAGGGGAGATGCAGGAGAGATTCAGTAAGAACTTTGACCCCAAATCATTCGTAACACTTTACACAGAGTTGGATATAATGCTGGAGATCCTCGATGAAAACCATTGATTTCGGCCAAAGACGATAAATTGTACAAAATGCGCAGTGTGCTTCTTCTTTGCAATAATGTAGAAGAACACACTTCATTAACGCACAAATTCTCCGGGTTTATTTGTCCAAATTCGTTTGAACATAATCACTAGTACTCTAGAAAGTCAAAATTGAAACACAAAAAACTCAGAAAACACAACAATTTACCGTCTTTTCCTCCTAGGACGTATAACCTAATCAGATCAGTGAGAAGCATGACAGATATTGAACTCAACTTAGTGTCCTTAAAATAATACTTATATAAGAATTGAAGCGTGCACAGCTCACTGATTTCAGAGAAGTAAGGAGTTGTAGTACGAAATACTTTTTACCACTTTTACCCAAAAAAAAAAATATTTCGACAAAAATGTCAATTTCCCCCACAGTGCGAACCAAACAAAACTGCATATATATTTTTCAACAAGAATAATAATTATTTCATTGAAAATTTAATGCGATTTTAGTGGGAAAACTGAAAAAGACACAACACATTTCATTTTTGCATTCGTATTCCATAGGTGCAATTTTTGTATATTTTTTTGCGCCTAGCGAACGTGAAAGTTTGTCGTGTGAATGGATGATGAACATCGCAGCGGCTAAAACCATCAACTGGAAGGCCTAGTGTCGAATTAGAATTACCACTAGCAACTTAAGTACAACTTTATGTTTGAACAGAAAAGTCAGATTTTTTCAATAACGGAGTGCGAATTTGAGACTAGTTTTTAGGCCATGTGAAAACTTCTCCATAAAATAAAAAAAACCACTCGGAACCGGCTTTAAAACCAGGCAGCATCAGATCTATTCACTTCTGAAAATTTGGATCCTTTTCGAATTACTGTTACACGATATAGGGTTTAAAAAGGCCTTAGAAATTATTTGTTTTTATGAAAACTCAAACAAGGCCTTACAAATCGTTTCTTCTAAGAAGGCTTTGCCAACTCCGCCATTGGGATGACAGAACGTAGATATAAACGAATGTTTTTGACTATGTGTAGTTATGTCTGCCAGTGTATAAGTGCGGTGGCAATATAGACAAATGTTGGATATTTTTAAAATTCAAAAAGAATATTCGTTTGTTTATTGATTTTTAAGAAAATTTCATTTACTCGCATATGAATCGTATATGTACGCCTGCCTATCTGCTCATCTGTCCTTCTATCCATCCATTCGTCCATATGCCTGCCGTCTGCCCGCCCATCCATCTAAGGAGAAGTGAATTTCTGGCTGGCTGGCTGGTTTTTATGTAGACTTTTTGCTTTTCGTTTCAATTTTAATTGCGTTTAATTTAATTTATGTGTCTCTGGATGTGTTCGCATGTGATTTCAAGGAGTCTCCATTAAATGATTTTTTTCTCATGTTTTCCGCACGTGTTTTCGTTAACAGTTTTTTCCATTTTCGATTTCGGTTTTATTAAAGCTTTTTGTGGCATTCTGTTCTTTGGGTTTTTCGAAAAAAGGAAATCATTTTCTTCGTGCGTTTATTTTTAGTTATTGTGGTTCTTGCTCGTTTTCTTCTTCAGAGGTCTGTATGGGCCTCCCTTTATTTCGTCATATCGTATCTATTTTGTTCAAGTACTTTGTTTATGACATTTAAAAACAGACCGCACCTTTTCGAAGAAAGGCAAAAAGATGAAGAAAAAAAAAAACAAAAGTGAAAAGGCATGTGTTATTTCGGTCTACAAGTCTAAAAGTGGTAGGTTTTCATTTGAACTTGGTTTAGTTTTCCAACGTTGGCGATAGCCAACAATCAGTCAGGCAGTCAGTCACTCAGTGAGTCTATTAAACACAATGTAACGAGAAGGTTAATTTCCTCTTATGGAAAAAAGAAGAAGAAGAAAAACGAAACACTCAGCCACATGTACTTGGCGGGGGGAAGGGCCCACTTCTAACCCTTATACCCAGGGAGAAATTTCGTCGATTCATGCAAATATGATTATAATAAATAACGATTTTATGGCAATAATGACTAAGCTTTTTATTAACAGTTTTATCGCTTTACTCTGGTATAGTCGCTGCACCTAAAACATGCGTATAACTAAATTTCATCACGCAAAGCATAGTTTAATATTGAAATTAATAAAAATAAAGCCTTGAAGTCAACGTCAAGAAGTAATATACGTAGAAAACTAGTAAAAAAGCTAAAGTCGGGCGTGGCCAAATATGTAACACCCTGCACTTCTAGAAAATCAAAAAAGGCAAATAAAAAAAAATTTTTTTGGGCCCAATTTACCCAGATTTGAAAACTAACATCATATTGGAATTTATGAGAAAATGTCATGGTTTTTGATAAAATCTCTTGAAACATATATGTGGAAGCTATATCTTAATCTGAATCGATTTTCGCCAACTAAAACAGCGTTCGTCCTTGGCACAAGGAACTTTCTTGTGCTAAACTTCATCATCATTAGTTGTAATATGTTGCTTCTAGAGCTAAAAATATATGAACATTTTTTTCAATTTCATTAGCCTTCTCCTTGACCAAAAAACTTACTGGTGCTAAATTTCATTAATATTGAAAGTAAATGTGGCTTCTAAAGCTAAAAAATAAAAATGGGATGAACATATATGTGGGAGCTATATCTAACTCTGAACCGAGTTTTAATTTTAAAATTAGTTTAAAAATTGTAACTCTAAAAAATTTCTAAAAATATAAACGTGCGCCAAATTTCATCAAGATAGACTTTAATACGAAGGCTGCTATATATATTTCTGGCCTAATAAAGAAAATGCGAATATTTATCATTCAAATTCTCCAGCATGATTATACACTTTTGCATGCGCTCAAACCAATTGTCGAAGCACTTTTTCCACTCCGATTGAGACACCTCCAAAACAAGGCTTTTAAACGCTTCAGCAGCATCTTCTGGCGACGAAAATCATTTCATTTTTTTCCCTATGTGCGGAAATAAAAAGAAGTCATTGGGTGCCAAGTCAGGGCTGTACGGCGGATGACCCATCAATTCGACGTTTTGGCCGGTCAAAAAGGTGCTGGTTTGAGCCGATGTGTGAGAGAGAGCTCGCATTGTCATGGTGCACAATGATTCGTCTTCTCTTGTTCAGGCAAACAAATTGTGGTGTACCACTCAGAATTGATCGTCCTACGTTGTTCAAGCGATACAGTCGCCACATGACCAGTTTTGAAAAAGAAACAGGCGACCAATTGCTTGAAAGTGTTTCTTCCACGAACAACTTTCGTTGGATTTGGCTCGTCTTCGAAAAACCACACGGTCGATTGCTGTTTTGATTCGGGCTCATACGCATAGATCCATGATTAGTCACCTGTGACGATCTTATAAATGTCTTTTGAAGCACCGCGATCGTATTTTTTCAAAATTTCTTTGCACCAATCGACACGAGCCTTTTTTTGAGCGATTGTCAAATTGTGCGGGATCCAACGAGAACAAACCTTTTTTACGGCCAGGTGTTCATGCAATATCGAATGTATGCTGGTGGAAGAAATGCCCAAGGATGCCTCTATCTCACGGTTTGTCACATGACGATTTTGCATTATAAGTTCACGCACGGCATCCATGTTCTCTGGCACAGCGGCGGTTTTTGGACGACCTTCACGACCTTCGTCTTTAAGCGAGCGTCGTCCACGATTGAATTCATTACACCAGTTTTTCACAGTGCTTTAGGATGGTGATTCATCGCCCTACAAAGATTTAATTTCATCGATGCACTTTTGTCGTGATAATCCACATCGAAAGTTGTGAAAAATGATCGCACGAAAATGTTCACGAGTTAATTCCATTTTTTTTGCCAAATTAATTTTTTTCAAGTCACTATAAACTACGCAAATGATGGTCGTACGTCAAAACGCCCTGAGTACGTTTATGCTAAAAATGTCAAACTTCTCAATGGAAATGTCAGATGGCGATAGGCAACTCTTAGTGTTGCCTAGACCAGAAATGCATATAGCAACCCATGTATGTGGCTTATAGAACTAAAGACATAAAATCGGTTAAACATTCATATATGTATGGGAAATATAAATCTGAACCGATTTTCTTCAAGTTCAATAACGTCCCCCTTAGCCCATAATACTTTCCCATGCTAGGTTTGATTTTAAGCATCAGCATTAAACGTAGGCAATAAAATGATAATACTTAAATTAATATTTCAGGCTGTCGCATTTAATTCAGCTTCGCACGCAGAGAAAATATATGGTCACGGCAACAATAATATGTTCTCTCCGATAAAAGTATGTTTGCCGAAATCATAGAAAATATATGGTCACGGCAACAATAATATGTTATCTTCAATAAAAGTATATTTTACCGAAATCATAGTTTGATTTTTTAATTTCATTTTGGCAATAGTATGATTTCAGCAATATTAATACTGCTGATATGTAACACTATATAATAACTATAGTATATTAAAAATAAAAATAGGCTTCTATCAACAATATAAATATGGTTGAGGCGGGAAAACTATTGTAATTGGAGTTTTATGTTAACTATAATATGATTACGGCAATCATAACTTATGATTGTAATTTTTATAAATTTCAATGTGGTTGTTAGAACAATGTTGTTGTTACGAATCTTACGCAGTAATACAGGGTGGCTTATGAAAGCCGCTACCAAAAACAAATTTGATAAATTTTTTTCTATTTAATAAATCTGGTTAATTTTTCTTTTATTTTGCAGATTCATTTTTAAATTAAAACAAAAATTAATAACTGGTCGGACGCTATCACGCACTGGATATCGTAGTTTTGGTTTCAAGAGAGTATAGGCGCACGTTTGGCGGCAAACTTCCGAGCAGATAGACCATAATGAGACTTGTTAACAAATTTGCCGAGCATGGGACAGTAAACAGAAGACCTTACCATTGAAACACTTCAGTTGACGGAGGAAACAATAGCTGCTGCCAAACAAAACAATCCAAGAGTTTTGACAAGAAGCTTATCTGCTAAAATGGGTTAAAGCAGACAGTCATTGCAGTCTACGAGTATATGCACAAAGAATTGTACTTATTCCCATATAGAATTCAAATGGCCAACAACTGAACGCAGCAGACTTCCCGATTCACTTGAAAAATTGCCAAAAGATGACAAAAGAAGACGGAAACATGTTGAACTGTCTTTTCCTGCCTGGCGAGGCCCATTTCGCTTTAAACGGCAACATAAACAAAAAAAACTGTCTGATATGGAGTGCTTCCAAACCACAGGTGCTGTCTGAGACGGAATTGCATCCACTTCGTGTCACAGTGTGGTGTGCAGTTTCATCACGCTGCATAGTCAGGCCCTTCTTCTTCGAAGAAAACGGTCACGCCGTTACGGTTACTAGAGACCGTAACTTGAGCACGTTAAAAGAGTTTTTCTATCCAGAAATACGCCGAATGAGAATTTCTTTCAACTCTGTGTTGTTTCAGCTAGATGGTGCAACTCCTCACATAGCACGGCCTATTATGACAGAATTGCGACGAAAATTTCCCAATATGCTGATATCTAGAAACTCCACATTCCGTTGGCCCCCCCAGGTCGCCATGTGCGTCAAGATAAATTCGAATTTAACTAGCGGAGACACCAACCACCAGTACTAACAGAGGTCTGCTAAGCCCGTAGCAGAGGTCTGTTAAGAGGTTAACGTATCCCCGTTAAATAGTGAAAAATTCATAAAAACACATTTCTTTACGTGTTTTAACAAAATAAAAATAAACCAAAATAAAAACTAGACGTTTAGTTTACGAAGCCAAAATAAAAATTACTAAAATAAATTTCAAAATATATAATTATTGAGGTTTTCTGACCTATAATCATCTGGAGGGTAGTAGTGCGTCCGACTGACGCCACATGGAACATTCTGGGCGTATAACATGGATATCACAGGAAAGCCCTTGGCGAGTACTTTCTGATCCCATTATTACATTAATCAAAAATCATACCGAAATATGGACTTTTTTGGATTTTCTGTTCCAAAATCAACCATAATATGGAGGGCAGTAAGTAGTGCGTCCGAGTGACTCCACATGGACCATTCTGGGCGTATAACATGGATATCACAGGAAAGCCCTTGGCGAGTACTTTCTGAACCCATTATTACATTTATCAAAAATCATACCGAAATATGGAATTTTTTGGATTTTCTGTTCCAAAATCAACCATGATATGGAGGGCAGTAAGTAGTGCGTCCGAGTGACGCCACATGGAACATTCTGGGCGTATAACATGGATATCACAGGAAAGCCCTTGGCGAGTACTTTCTGATCCCATTATTACATTTATCAAAAATCATACCGAAATATGGAATTTTTTGGATTTTCTGTTCCAAAATTAAGCATAATATGGAGGGCAGTAAGTAGTGCGTCCGAGTGACTCCACATGGACCATTCTGGGCGTATAACATGGATATCACAGGAAAGCCCTTGGCGAGTACTTTCTGATCCCATTATTACATTTATCAAAAATCATACCGAAATATGGAATTTTTTGGATTTTCTGTTCCAAAATTAAGCATAATATGGAGGGCAGTAAGTAGTGCGTCCGAGTGACGCCACATGGAACATTCTGGGCGTATAACATGGATATCACAGGAAAGCCCTTGGCGAGTACTTTCTGATCCCATTATTACATTTATCAAAAATCATACCGAAATATGGAATTTTTTGGATTTTGGAACAGAAAATCCAAAAAATTCCATATTTCGGTATGATTTTTAATAAATGTAATAATGGGATCAGAAAGTACTCGCCAAGGGCTTTCCTGTGATATCCATGTTATACGCCCAGAATGTTCCATGTGGCGTCACTCGGACGCACTACTTACTGCCCTCCATATTATGGTTGATTTTGGAACAGAAAATCCAAAAAATTCAATATTTCGGTATGATTTTTGATAAATGTAATAATGGGAGTAGAAAATACTCGCCAAGAGCTTTCCTGTGATATCCATGTTATACGCCCAGAATGGTCCATGTGGAGTCACTCGGACGCACTACTTAGTGCCCTCCATATTATGCTTAATTTTGGAACAGAAAATCCAAAAAATTCCATATTTCGGTATGATTTTTAATAAATGTAATAATGGGATCAGAAAGTACTCGCCAAGGGCTTTCCTGTGATATCCATGTTATACGCCCAGAATGTTCCATGTGGCGTCACTCGGACGCACTACTTACTGCCCTCCATATTATGGTTGATTTTGGAACAGAAAATCCAAAAAATTCCATATTTCGGTATGATTTTTGATAAATGTAATAATGGGATCAGAAAGTACTCGCCAAGGGCTTTCCTGTGATATCCATGTTATACGCCCAGAATGGTCCATGTGGAGTCACTCGGACGCACTACTTACTGCCCTCCATATTATGCTTAATTTTGGAACAGAAAATCCAAAAAATTCAATATTTCGGTATGATTTTTGATAAATGTAATAATGGGATCAGAAAGTACTCGCCAAGGGCTTTCCTGTGATATCCATGTTATACGCCCAGAATGGTCCATGTGGAGTCACTCGGACGCACTACTTACTGCCCTCCATATTATGGTTGATTTTCGAACAGAAAATCCAAAAAATTCAATATTTCGGTATGATTTTTGATAAATGTAATAATGGGAGTAGAAAATACTCGCCAAGAGCTTTTCTGTGATATCCATGTTATACGCCCAGAATGGTCCATGTGGAGTCACTCGGACGCACTACTTACTGCCCTCCATATCATGCTTAATTTTGGAACAGAAAATCCAAAAAATTCCATATTTCGGTATGATTTTTGATAAATGTAATAATGGGATCAGAAAGTACTCGCCAAGGGCTTTCCTGTGATATCCATGTTATACGCCCAGAATGTTCCATGTGGCGTCACTCGGACGCACTACTTACTGCCCTCCATATTATGCTTAATTTTGGAACAGAAAATCCAAAAAATTCCATATTTCGGTATGATTTTTGATAAATGTAATAATGGGATCAGAAAGTACTCGCCAAGTGCTTTCCTGTGATATCCATGTTATACGCCCAGAATGTTCCATGTGGCGTCACTCGGACGCACTACTTACTGCCCTCCATATTATGGTTGATTTTGGAACAGAAAATCCAAAAAATTCCATATTTCGGTATGATTTTTAATAAATGTAATAATGGGATCAGAAAGTACTCGCCAAGGGCTTTCCTGTGATATCCATGTTATACGCCCAGAATGTTCCATGTGGCGTCACTCGGACGCACTACTTACTGCCCTCCATATTATGGTTGATTTTGGAACAGAAAATCCAAAAAATTCCATATTTCGGTATGATTTTTGATAAATGTAATAATGGGATCAGAAAGTACTCGCCAAGGGCTTTCCTGTGATATCCATGTTATACGCCCAGAATGGTCCATGTGGAGTCACTCGGACGCACTACTTACTGCCCTCCATATTATGCTTAATTTTGGAACAGAAAATCCAAAAAATTCAATATTTCGGTATGATTTTTGATAAATGTAATAATGGGATCAGAAAGTACTCGCCAAGGGCTTTCCTGTGATATCCATGTTATACGCCCAGAATGTTCCATGTGGCGTCACTCGGACGCACTACTTACTGCCCTCCATATTATGGTTGATTTTGGAACAGAAAATCCAAAAAATTCAATATTTCGGTATGATTTTTGATAAATGTAATAATGGGAGTAGAAAATACTCGCCAAGAGCTTTCCTGTGATATCCATGTTATACGCCCAGAATGGTCCATGTGGAGTCACTCGGACGCACTACTTACTGCCCTCCATATCATGCTTAATTTTGGAACAGAAAATCCAAAAAATTCCATATTTCGGTATGATTTTTGATAAATGTAATAATGGGATCAGAAAGTACTCGCCAAGGGCTTTCCTGTGATATCCATGTTATACGCCCAGAATGTTCCATGTGGCGTCACTCGAACACACTACTTACTGCCCTCCATATTATGGTTGATTTTGGAACAGAAAATCCAAAAAATTCCATATTTCGGTATGATTTTTGATAAATGTAATAATGGGTTCAGAAAGTACTCGCCAAGGGCTTTCCTGTGATATCCATGTTATACGCCCAGAATGGTCCATGTGGAGTCACTCGGACGCACTACTGCCCTCCAGATGATTATAGGTCAGAAAACCTCAATAATTATATATTTTGAAATTTATTTTAGTAATTTTTATTTTGGCTTCGTAAACTAAACGTCTAGTTTTTATTTTGGTTTATTTTTATTTTGTTAAAACACGTAAAGAAATGTGTTTTTATGAATTTTTCACTATTTAACGGGGATATGTTAACCTCTTAACAGACCTCTGCTACGGGCTTAGCAGACCTCTGTTAGTACTGGTGGTTGGTGTCTCCGCTAGTTAAATTCGAATTTATCTTGACGCACATCAGGTCGCCTGACCTTACTGCACCTGACTTTTTCAATAATAATAATAAACAATAAATTTGAATGAACTAAAGCATTCTATTCAAGAAGCAATTGCGGCTATTCCTGTCTCAACTCTCTAAGCAGTAATCAAGAACTTTTTGGTAAGATGACGCACATGCAGCAACGAGCAGAGGGGCATTTAAATTCCATTATTTTTAAAACTAATTAAGCTATATTTAATAAAATTAAATGAACGTTAACATAAATTAAAGAAAAATCAATTCCATGCACTGAAAAAAAGTTATTTAAGTTGTTCAATGTATTCATCAGTTTTATCAATCAATTTTATGATAATTGTTATAAATAAATTAGCATCACCTTTTTCTAAATCCTGAAAGATATCGAAAAACGATTTGGTGGGTACATGAAGGATCAATAGGACTACTAAAAGCGGCAATAAAAAAATAAAATTTACACATAGGCCTTCTGCTGGGAACTACGACGATATTAAGTTACGAGTATTCCCACCAGATAACCGACTTAAATAACCCGCTAACCGACATAAAAACGAGTTTCTCGGTTAATCGAAAAGATATTTTCATAATAGCCTGCCTATGGTTAACGACGAATGATCAGGTTAACTGGTTTGATCAGCCTTTCTCCATTCTATGAAGGTAGAGTATAAAAGGCAATGTAAATAGCACAATCGTCTAAACAATTAAAAAATAAAATTTTATTTTAACCCCAACGGTCTAGGTTTACCTAGCCTTCATTGAGAAACTCCTCGTCTGGATAAAGCCTATAACACATTTGTTTTTGGAGTGTATCGACATAATTTTTTATCTGCTGCCGCTACTGCATACAACACACTACATTAGACCCCACCTTTTTGACACTCGACATGTTCTAGAAAATGTGGAGAAAAAAAGCACCGAGAACATAATACCCCAGTTTATTGTATTTGCAGTGTTGCCACTAGAAACATTTCTTTTGACCAAAAATTTCCAAAAAGAATAACCCTCGTAACCGAACAATTTTTTTTAATAATTTCTCTTTAATATTCTACAGGCAGAAAAAAATTATGGTTGGGGTAACAATATCACTATGAACTATGATCCTCAACACAATATTATGATTCTTACAACCATAGTATGTGTCACATACAACCGTAGTATGGTTCCCACAACCATAGTGTGATTTAAAGAATGAGTCCACTCAACTATACTAAGACCCCTAAACCGTTTTTATATGGTTGTCACAACCATATATTTATTTCTAAATTTCGAAATAATACTATTGTTACATTTTAACAATATAATATCGCCGCAATCATACTATTGTCAACATTAAATTCAATACTATGGTGCGACGAACATGTTTTTATTGCATAGAACAGATTATTGTTGCCGTGACCATATAGTAACCAGATATTTTCTCTGCGTGTAGAAAACACATTTTGTGTTTAATTTGATATAGCGGATTTTTTTGGTTAAAAAATTAAATCCATGTATGGCTTTGTAGTAAAATTTACCTGAATGTGTCCACATTTAGAATTGGTCTCGTATTCTAACCATAACACGGTTTTTAAGGCCCATTTGATCATATTTCCAATAACGAGTTATAATTATCGTTGAGTCACTTCTTTCTTATAGACAACTACTTGCTAGGGCCGTTCAGACCATATTTTGGCCACAAGAGTCCAAAGGTCTACAAACCATACAATTTTGGATGTGTTAAGTGCGTCTTAACTTCACAAATTATTTAAAAATGTTGAACATCCAGAATTTCATCTTCAGCAATGGATGACAAAACCACTGGCTGAGTGGTTTTGTCAATAAACAAAATATGCATTATTGGACAGCAAAAAACCGACATGTGCTTCAAGAGACACAATTGCATCCGCAAAAATTACTGCGTGGTTTTCATGCCGGAGGTGTGATTGGACCGTATTTTTTCGTCGATGAAAACAATTGTCATGTTACCGTCAATCGTGCCATGTTAGAAAATTATTTTTGGCCAGAATTGGGTGAGATTGACATCACTGCAAATAGCCGCACAGCACGCGTTACAATTGATTTACTGAAAGGCATATTCGTGATATCTCGAGAAATGGTCCGGACGAATGGTCACCTCGTTCATGCGATTTAACGTAATTGGATTTCTTCTTATGGGTCCACATCAAGTCATTGGTCTAAGCCAACAAGCCAGTCACTTTAGACGAGCTCAGAGAAAACATCCAACGTGAAATTACCAAAGCTGCAGTCGAAATGTGTGCAAGAGTGGTGGAAAATTGGGTCCAAAGAATAAATCGCTGTACACGGGACCACCACGGGGTCATATGACCGAATTCGAATTTCATTCTAAAAATGTAACATTTGCACTACACCTGGAATACATATGATCGCTATATCTTTAATATTCTGTATTTTATTAATATAGATAATTGTTATGTCCTTAATGGAAAACCCGGTATAAAAACGATTTCGTGCGTTCAACGGAAACGCAGATGGACGGAGGGACATGTCTAGATCGTACTTCGATCAATATTTCGAGGTGTTGCAAACGGAATGACAAATTCAGTATACCCTCCATCCTCAAATAAAGGGGAGCAAAAAGCGAAGAAGCAAAAACTGGCCAACACAGAGTTTTGGCGTTTCAACAGATGACAAATGCATACCAAAATCTTACATTGGACTTAGAGTTTCCAAAAAACCGGGTTTATCAGAACTATAGTAAAAGTGCCCTGGAACAGCTCTAAAACTAACCCAGATTTAAAAAAAGGTCATATTTAATTTTTTGTTTTTGGTACCCATATGTGATTTAAATTGGTGAGAAATTCCGACATAGGGACGGACCATCACATAAATTAAGCCAAACCGCAAGAATTAGTTTATTTCAATATATAACACTATATGTAACAGCGCATAGAGAAAGGGACCTAAGGGTAAAAAAAAATCAATTTTCACTTTTTTTTAATGTGGACATCTGAGCATCGAATGAGACCGATCCCATGCCCCAAAAGTGTTCCCTCCCAGAGATATGCCCGTTTTTTTCGGTCTCATTCAATGCTCAGATGTTGTCCACATCGAAAAAAAAGAAAATTAAAATTGATTTTTTTTTACCCTTAGGTCCCTTTCCCTATGCTCTGTAACATTTAGAGATATTATATACTCGTAGTTATTTCTAAGCCATATGTCCATATGTTTATACATATATGGGAAGCCATTTTATGGGTTCCACACATTTTTTACTGGTATTATGTCAAAAACTAAACCTATATGACTCTAATCGGTTCAAAATTAGTTGTTTATTAATAGAAATGTACCATAATCAATTTTATTGAAATCGAAATTATAATGGATCTTGCACTGGGGCTATATCGAAACCTGGACCGGTATGACCCATTTTTATCTGAGTTGATTACTGATCGATCGTAATGAAAAGTATCCAATTTCATTAATATGGGCTATGTGGCTTCTGGAGCTAATGACATAAAATCGGTTGAACATATGTGTGGGAGGGTAGGCCATTTAAAGTTTGAATCGGCTGAAAAAAAGTACTGATAATTTTTTCAAATTTCTGATTTTGTTGGAGAGGTTGAACTTTGCCATTTAATAATGGAACACAATATTATTCATATGACTACCACAACTGGCTCAGCAGTACCTCACCCCATCAACCATTATCCATGTCATTCTCTTGGCTTTTTGAAAACAAAAATTCGTTGAGCATGGAGCGGTAACGCTCACCATTGACGGTAACTCATCGCTCATTTTTGAAGAAAAATTGACCAATAAAGCCGCCTGCCTAAAATCCACATCATAGAGTGACTCGTTGTGGATTCATTGGCTTCTCAATAGCCACGTGTGGGTTCTCCGAACCCCATAGGCGGCGACTTTGCTTATTGCCAACGAGATTAAAATGAGCTTCATTTGAAAACACGATTTTTCGGTAAAATTTGTCATCTCCTGCCAGACAATCTTCAGCCCATTGGGCGAAGCGAAAACGATTGGATGTTGTTCCATTATAAAAAGACAAAGTTCAACCTTTCCAATAAAAGTCAAACACCTTTTGCAAATTTCATGAAGATCGGACACGAATTGCAACCTGTTGTTTAAAAACAGGCTTTAGAAAGATAGCAGACGGACAGACATATATCGTAACATCGAATCAATTGGTCATCCTAAGTCATGCGGTACACTTAACGGTGGGTCTAGCTTGAATATTTTTGATATTTACGTATTTCGTACTTGAATATTATGATTTTTCCTTGCTTTTACATACGAAAACCAAAAAAAAAAGGAAAATCCGACAGCAAAAACCGGGTTAACCGACAACATAACAATATTATGGTCCTCACAACAATAAAATTGTTCACACACAACCATACTATGATCCCCATAACAATAATATGATCCTCACAACAATAAAATTATTCACACACAACCATACTATGATCCTCACAACAATATTATTTTTCACACTCAACCATACTATGATACCCACAACCATATTATGATCCTCATAACCATAGTATGTTTAACGTACAACTATAGTATGATATAGTAGTATCACTTACACACAACTATACTATACTATGATCCCCGAAAAATTTTGTAAAGATTGGATTAAATTGTTATTCAACAATAGAGATTTTTATTAAGTATGTTTTGAAAAAATTTAATTTACATATAAAAAGTACTATTATTGCGTAAGATTCGTAAAAATAACATTGTCAAATTAAAAAAAAATACCATTTTGTCGGTATAATTGCCGTTATCATATTATTGTTAACATAAAACCCATGAAAACAATACTTTTGTCCCATCAAACATATTTATATTGTTGCTACAACCATATTTTCATTTTTAAATTTGGCAACAAGACTATTGTTACATTTGAACAATATTATTATTGCCGCAATCATACTATTGTCCAAATAAAATTCAAAAAACAATACGACGACCATACTTTTATTGCAAAGAAAATACTATTGTTGCCGTGACCATATCGGAACCATATATTTTCTCAGCGTGTGGGTTGGCATCTTTGCGGTTTCCGCCAGCATATAATTTTGTGCAATGAGAATTTATAAGTAGACAAATATTATTACAAATAACAAATTGTCGTTTGCGCCCAAAACCTACCAAAATTGAATTGGACCGACCATCTGAGCATATCTTAAAATTTCTAATCCATCCGACTAAATTTTATCGGAAATGTCCAAAAACGGCAACTCTGGGTACTTGTATGGCATTTATTATCAATATCGTCACTTCTCCCACATACACCGTCTATTTATGCCATCGTCAGTCGTTCGGTCTTTTGCTACAGCAGAGAAGAAACAAAACCTTCATTAATGGAGGTTACACAAATGCAACTACTTGTTGCCATTTTCATCTTTTTTTTTTCTTTCTTTCAACCATATTTATTTGTGTCGCAGTTTAATAGAAAGTTTCATTGCCGCCACCCACCGACCGACTGAGCCATGTCTATCGCCCGCCTGCCCGCTACCGTGCAGGCCGGCTGGCTGGCAGCCACATTATCCAGCCACCAGAAAAAGAACCTACGACATGCGACGAGAGAAAACATCACAAAAGAAAAGCGCCCTTTTGTTGTTCGGGTAGTTGTTGGCTGATGGCGTAGTTAATATTCAATGGTATTTTCCATGCGTTTCTCGGCGAAAATTCACTCGCACAACTTTAAGCTCCAATTTCACTTGTGCACAAACGTGTGTGCTTGAGTGTGTGTATCACAATGAACGGCGTACGGCGCAAAATGGGAAAAGCATCTTTTTTTCCTTTTCTTCAGTTTAAAAATAGCAGAGACAAAGACGAAGGCAAAGTGTCATTGATGGTTATGAAGAAATGACACAAAGTTTTGAGAAAATGAAGTTTGAGACTTAACCTTCGACATGATTTTTATCATGACTGCAAGTTTTTAGAACAAATTCATGCGAAATTGTTGACGTTGCGAACAGGAGATTGAATGAATGGCAGGGAATTAAATTGATAAAACTTTGTAAATCAAATATAAAAAAAGAGGCCATGCAATACTCGTACACAAGAAAACGATAAAATGTTAAAAGATTTTCAATTCTAGTTCCTAGTTTATTTATATTATTCTCAAGTCGTCCTGTTCGAACCTTGACTACACAGAAAAAAATGTTCGGTTCAATTCAAATATTCAAACAAAAGTTTAATTAGGAATCTTGTGATGAATCATTTCACATTGTAACTATAATATTCGTACGTTGTTTATTGAAAATATTTCCGATTTTAAGCGATAACCAAATTCATATATTTACAAAAAAATATAAACTATTTCGATGAAAAATTTACAACAAAAAAAGTTGTTAGCCGAAAATAATTCGTATCAGGCGACGTAAAAAAATTCACTTATTTAGAAACAAAAGTTGTAATTTTTTTTAAAAGCAGTCTTTCGACAGTGATGACCGCAGTTTTAGTGAGCGCCACTTCACAAGCATAAGACCCAAGAAACGAATGTGACGTAACTATGCGATGAGCAGTTTGGCAATAGCCAATTTTATTTTCCTCTTTAAAGAATAACAAGTTATTTTGATCTCTTAAAACTAATTCATCTTTCTATTATACCATAGTATTTATCTAGAATTTTTATCGTTTGAAATTTAGTTAAATGCCCCGAGGCCCGTTTTTAATCCTTGTTTTTGTTTCCCGCAAAAACAAGGATTAAAAACGGGGAACCTGATGTAACTATGTTTAACGGTTATACACTTAAGCACAGACAATTTCGCATTTAACGAGAACTGCCGGGAGTAGCGATTTCCACCAAACACACTAAAAATCCCTAGCACTGCATACATACTAAAGGGTGGTTAAATTTTAGGGGCCGATGTTGAATGTGTACCACACCTAAACGTCAATTTTTTTCTGCCTTTCATTTGATATTTCTCAATTTCAGACTAACTCAATTTGTACCATGGAAAGATACACAAGCGAGCAACGTGTTATGAAAATGGGCGTTCAAATCAAAATGCATATCGTGCATTTCGTGATTTTTGTCGGCCAATTTAATCGTCCAAATGTGCGTACAATCGGAAAAATCGTGCAAAAATTTTAGCAAACCTGGTCTATAGGAGATGTGAAAACACCAGTGCATGCTTGTAAAGCTCATACAGCAGGAATATTGCTGCTGTTCGCGATAGTGTGGCTGAAGAGCCGTCCACCTCAACTCCTCGTCTTGTCCAACAATTGCACCTCTCCACTCGTCGTTGATGAACATTATGCATAAAGACTTGCATTAACACGCTTACAAGGTGCAATCGACTCAAGAACTTAAGCCTCTTGACCATTCCAAACGTCGTCAATGGTCACAATGGTGGCGAGAAATGGCAACAATGGATGATTGGCCCTTAAAATTTAACCACCCTTTAAAACACATACTCCCTCACTAGGGTGGATCGATTTAGCACTCGATACTGTGCCATCGATTTTTCGATAGCTTTTGGCGTAAGGAAACCAAAAGGTTCCACTGCGACATATCAAAAAAATTCTTTTTGATATCAGCTTTTTGACTGATTCGATTCTCTCTGTCGTATTTCTATTCTCACGCTAGTAAAGTCACAATAGTATTGTATGTGGCAATGTATATTTGTATGTATGTATTGTATGACATAAACATATACATAAAAGCTGATAAAAAAACAAAAAAATCAAATTTCGGGGTCTGCCAAAATCGGTGGCACAATATCGACAAATTTTTGTCCTTACAAATCATACAGAAGAACATGCATTTTATAAATTTTGCGATATCTGATAAGCAATATTTGATAAATAGGGTAGCTTATTTACAAAATTTTTAATTAATTTAGTGATGATAAAATGTACATACCAACTTTTTGGTTTGAAATTAAAGGGTTGTCTTTTTTGTGTGTAACTTTCTCATTTTTGTGATTAGATTTCCAGTAGATTGTGCATTTGTCCGAAATTAGCAGCATCGGTAGGACAAGGGCGACGGAGGTTTGCAACCTTCTCCATCAATATTAAGACCAACATGGCAGCAATGCCAACTTGGTGGTTTTCCCTCTACTCGTGGTAAAGTTTTGAACAAGTATCGACTTAAAAGAAATAATCGCTGCAGTGGCGATTTTAACTACTTTCGCTCAGCGCCTGTTGCGTTTTTCGCTTAATTTTTTTTTTAATAATTGTCCTTGGAATTTTTAAGGAAGTACTTAGGTATCGGATTAAAAACACCAAAAAAAATGTTTAGTTTTTAAAAAAATCACTTACCCACTGTTAAGTATAATAATACAAATAATACAAAAAATACAAATATTTTTTTTCACTCAAAGCTAAAAAATTTTTAAATTAATTTTAATAGTCAGTCCGTTTCATAATAACAACTAAAATCCGACATGTCGGTTTTCGCGGTATTTTTCTGTCGGGTTTTCTAGTTTCCGGTTTTAGGTTTTTGTTTGTTGTATGTAAAAGCAAAGAAAATTATAATATTCAGGTACAAATTACATAAATATCAAAAATATTGGAGCTAACCCGCCTTTATGTGTAACGCTCGAACGCAAAATCACTAGTTGATTCGATTATGCGATATCTGCCTGTCCTTCCATTCGCCCGTCTGGTGGCTTTCTGTAGCTTGTTTTTAAACTACATACAGGTCGCAATTGTTGTCTGATCTTCATGAAATTTGCAAGAGTAAATTTTTTGGATAAAGGCTGTTGACTTTTATGAAAATCGGTTAAAATTAAGATTTAGCTCCCACACATATGATCAACAGATTGTATGTCTTTAGCTCTAGAATCCACGTACCATAATTCAATATTGATAAAATTGGGTACATTTTATTCACGATCGATTAGTGTGTTCAGCTCAGATACTGTCAAATGAACGTGCAACATTTTATTGATGCTTGAGTTACAAATACTCAAATATGACCTTATTTTTAAAGTCTATGTTAATTTGGAGCCCGTTGAATGAAATCGAAAACCTGTTTTTAATTGGATTTTCTGCACATCCAGAAATGGTACACCACGCCAGACTTTAGTTATTTTACTTCTTTATTTTTAAATTTAACTAAACTTCTATTCGTAGCAATAAACACAGAATATTTAAGATATAGAGTACAAATTCATCCCAGGTGAAGTTCAAATGTTACATTTTAAGAATAAAATCCGATTTCGGTCATATGACAACAACGAGCACTTGTACAGCGATCTATTCTTTGGACCCAATTTTCTACCACTCTTGCAAATAAATTGACGGGAACGTTAGCGATGCTGTGAACGTTAGCGATGCTGTCTCTGAGCTCGTCTAAAGCTGTTGGCTTGTTGACATTGACCAACGACTTGATGTGGACCCATAAAAAGAAATTTAATGGTGTTGAATCGCATGAACGAGGTGGCCATTCGACCAGACCATTTCTCGAGATAACACGTTCAACGGATTTGTCTCTCAGTAAATCGATTGTAACGCGTGCTGTGTGGCTAGTAGCACCGTCTTGTTGAACCACGACGATGTCAAACTCATCCAATTCTGGGCAAAAAAAGTTTTCTAACATGGCACGATAGCCCTCTCCATTGACGGTAACATGACGATTATTTTCATCGGCGAAAAAATATGACCCAATCACACCTCCGGCATGAAAAACACAACACAGTAATGTTTTGCGGATGCAATTGTGTCTATTGAAGCACATGTGGGTTTGTTGCTGTCCAATAACGCATATTTTGTTATAGACAAAACCATTCAGCCAGAAATGAGCTTCAACGATTAAGATGATGAGTTGCGAGCACCGACTTAGAATTTCGGTAGTAATGACTTCGTCTAACGTTTTTACAATAAAAAAGTCGTACGTTTTGACACTAAAAGATCATTAAAAATGTTTGAGGATGCGTTGACATATACTTAGTAGGGACATAAATACTGTTACAACATTGAACACACCCATTTCAATAGTAGAACTGAACATACCCCGTTAATGTCATATGGGTTTTGAAGGCTAACCTTAACAGCGTTAGTCTGTAACGGGATTTTTAAATTGTTTCAACTTTCATCATGGATTGATCAGATAATGAGAACCGTATCGCTGTAATAGCGCTTTTCAAGTATAAAATGAAAAAACGATATTTTCAAAACGCTCCGCCCACTAGGGATTAGCCGCATGTTCGTCTACCGATAAAAAAAACTGTTTGAGAAGACTGGAGATGTAAAAGACCGCCACCGGTCGGGCCGCCCATGCTCTGTTCGAAGACCGCATATCATCAAAGCCATTAAATCAAGAATTCACAGAAATCCGCATCGAAAACAGAAAATCATGGCCCGTGAGATGAGTATCACGCAAAAGTCCATGAGTCCAATCATTAAAAAAGACTTGGGACTTGGGGCTTTCAATCGACGTACCGGACATTTATTGACTGCAGCTTGAAAAAAAATAGGATTGAAAAATGCAAACGTCTTTTGATGAAGCACGCTGATAACTTGCACAGAAAAATTTTGGTCTCCGATGAAAAAATGTTTACCGTTCAGGAAAAAATTAACAAGCAAAATGATAGAGTGTATGCACGGTCATCTAAGGAAGCATCTGAAATGATCCCAAGGGTGGAAAAGGGTCATCAGCCAGCTTCAGTCAGGGTTTGGTGGCGATGGCGATCACTGACCTGCATTTCTGCGAACAAGGAGTCAAAACATCGGCCAAAGTTTACCAAGAAACCGTTTTGGAAGCAGTTGTGAAGCCATGGACTTTTCAGCAGGATTCCGCGGCGGCCCATAAGGCTAAAACGTCCCAGACCTGGCTTCGAAACAATTTTCCAGCGTTCATTTCCTCTGAAGAATGACCCTCAGGCAGTCCAGATTTAAAGCCATTGGATTGCAAATTGTGGAAGGTTTTAGAGGACAAGGTTTGTCACAAAAGATACCCCAACATTGGATCTCTTAAGACTGCTTTGGTTCAAGCTGTGGCCAATTTTTCAATTAACGAGGTTCGTGCAGCTATTGACAATTGGCCAGTGCAACTTAAGGCGTGTGTAAAGGCAAAAGGCGGACATTTCGAATAAGTAGATTATTTTTTGATACAGTTTACATCAATAAATATATTAAAAAATATTTGGTCCAAAAACATTCAGTACTTTTTATTTTACAGCATAAAACGTGTGTAAAAGTATTTAAGTCCCTACTAAGTATATGTGGCAGCGCATAGAAAAAGGGACCTAAGGGTAAAAAAAAATCAATTTTCACTTTTTTTGATGTGGATCTGAGCATCGAATGAGACCGATCCCATGCCCCAAAAGTGTTCCCTCCCAGAGATATGCGCGTTTTATGAAAGTGATGGTACAACAAAGATACACGTATTTAAATCTTTAAAATGGCTCTCCTGAACAAAACTGGTTTTTATCCTTAGGTCCCTTTCTATTTTGCGCGTCACATATACGAAATTTTTATGTCCCAATTATTAGAGGAAAATATGAAGGAAAACGCACAAGGGGTCGAAGAGAAACAACCTGGTTAAAAAGTATTTAGGATTGGACTGAGTATAGAGACGAGAGAAATTTATTAAACGCTGCAAAAACCTGAGAGCTGACTTTCATATGAATGAAATAGTATAATACCAATAGTAGAATCTATTTAATACAAAATAACGTACCTATTGTATACTTTATTTATTTAAATCGGAAATGAAATAAGCAAACAAAAGATGAAAAAGAATAAACTTCTGCACAAAAGGCAAACTTCACCCCACTCTAACTATAATTATGCAATAATTCTAAAAAGAACTGACAAATTCCGAACAGCTTTAACTTTGCTCCACAGTGTAGGTTGTAAAAAATAATTTACACGAACACCAAAGAATTGACACGTACTTATTGATAACGAATTTTTAGAAAAGTAGACACACCCTTTCATTTCTTGGGAACTGGTAAGCAAAGCCAATTTTCTTTGTTATATTTTTATTATAAAGGGTGTTTTTTATTGAGGTATAGAACTTCGAATTGAAATAAAACACTAGAAAATCGTTTTAATGTCCATCAATTTGGCTTTATTGGAAGGATAATTTTATGCCATTAATGTTTAAATATGATTTCGGGCATGTGGCCGCCGCGGCTGGCTCGAATAAAGCCAATTCTACAGGTCCAATTTTCAACCACTTTTTCGAGCATATGGGGCCGTATGTTGGCAATAACGCCACGAATGTTGGCTTCCAAGTCCCCTAACGTTTCTGGTTTGTTGGCGTAGACGAGCGACTTCACATATCCCCAAAGAAAATAATCCAATGGTGTCAAATCACACGATCTTGGTGGCCAATTGACAGGTCCATTCCGCGAAATTATGCGCTCATCGAATGTTTCCTTCAATAATTCGATTGTGACGTGCGCTGTGTGGCATGTAGCGCCGTCTTGTTGGAACCACAACTCATCCACATTCATGCCATCCAATTCGGGAACAAAATAGTCGGTTATCATGGCTCTATACCGGTCTCCATTAACGGTAACTGACTCTCCAGCATTATTTCGGAAGAAGTATGGCCCAATGACTCCACCAGCCCATAGAGCACACCAAACAGTCAGTTTTTGTGGATGTAATGGCGTCTCAAGGGTCTCATGTGGATTCTCTTCACTCCAAATGCGGCAATTTTGCTTGTTGACGTAGCCATTCAACCAAAAATGAGCCTCATCACTGAACAAAATTTTGTGATGAAAATCAGCATCGAGATGAATCTCATTTTCGGCCCATTTTGCAAGCGTTGTTCTTTTGACAACCTGTTAATGATGAAATGGCAAACCAAACTAAATATTAATCACTTGACAGCTGACAAAATGGCCGCCAGTTAAAAAAGTGATGCCAACTTAAAGTTCTATACCCCAATAAAAAACACCCTTTACTTTGGTAATGTTTTAAAATATCGTCCGATTTTTTTTGCTTTGACAAAGTAAGTTTGTACTTACAATTATTGAAAAGACAACCTTTGAACTACTACTTTTTCTGTTTCATTTCAATTCAGAATCTATTTTTGGTTTAAAAAAAAACAGCTATATTAAATCGTACATGCTCGCATGAATTTTTGTCTATATTCGTCGTCCATCCATATGTTTGCACTTTATTTCTATACCGATGAAATGACTTTATATTGTTGTTAAATAAGACCTGTTTTCAACGTATACCGGTCGGTGAGTACGTGTTGAATTCAAATACAGATGTTGAAAAAACACATTCGAGAAAGAAACACAGCACAGCCACAACTCGACTTGACTCAACACAACTCACAGTCTCCTCAATACGAGCAGAACACAAAACTTTACACATTTCTGAAGGTCATCAAAACTCAGTATCAACAGTTTTTATATTTTCAATTTTTTTGTAGTACAATCTGATGTGGTTTTAGTGGCTATTTCTCGCTCTTTTTTTAGAAAGACATTAATAAGAAAAATGTGAGTGAGATCTCAAGACACATTAAAAAAAATTGAAATAAATAAATACGTATAAAAACACAATTCATATCGAAATTTGCTAAAAACAGAAATCAAAAAATGTACAAAAAAATAACAGAATTTGTTTTGCTTATTAAAATAATAATCGAATTTAGTAAAACAAAATGTACCGTTGCTTGCAGTTTATGGTGATTATGATCATCAACACGATCATTATGCTGATGATACGACTGACGGCGCACATTGGGGTAAATGATTTATAAAGTAAATAGAAATTAATGTGTATAACGTTTATTGGCTTTAATCCAAGTTGTTCTAGACTAAATGGAAGGACGGAGTCCATTTTAAGAAACTAGCATTAGATCCTTTGATAAGACAGATGATTGCAACTTAGAGGTCATGGGGATCGAAGAAGGTGTTAGATGGCTGGAACGAGTAATTATTACTGTAAGTAAAAGATATACTCGTAAGAACATCTGTTATAAGAAAAAAAACCGGAAATAAGAAACGTTTGCAAATAAATGTTTTAAATTGCTTATAAGAATAAACGCAAATATAGGGTGATTCATATACCGGGTTGCCCATATTCGACGGACCCATCTGGCAACGCCATAACTTTTGACAGAGATGTCAGATCGCGTAATGACATACCGCGTTTGAAGCGTCAGTCCAAGCAGATTTTTACCATGCAACAATACACGCCACGCGAGCGCTCTGAAATTGTTGAAATTTACATTCAACAGAACAAGTCAATTGTGAAAACTCAACGTGCTTTTAAAATATTAAAAAATGTGAGAAGTGCGCCTTCTAAGAACACCATTAAGCGTTTATACGAAAAATTTTCGACTGGTGAGGCTCTTTCTAATCCGAAGAGGCCAAATAAAAGTCGACCAAGGCGATCGGCCGAGAATATCGCTGCCGTACGAGCCAGTGTTGAGAGGTCCCCAAGAACATCCCAAAAACGCCGTTCTCAGCAGTTGGGCACGGCTCGGTCCACTTTACAACGGATTATTCGCGTTGATTTGCATTTGTTCCCGTACAAAATTCAATTGACGCAAAGATTGTTGCCTGTGGACAAGCCTCGTCGATTGGAATGGGCCCAAAGAGTCATCGAAATGGCCGAAGATGACGAGCAATTTTGGAACAAAATTATCATGTCCGATGAAGCCCATTTCACATTGAATGGGACCGTAAATAAGCAAAATTGCCGTATTTACGCCACTGAAAATCCTCAGGAGATTCAAGAAGTGCCTCTTCATGACGAAAAAGTCACAGTTTGGTGCGGCGTTAGTGCGAAAACGGTCATTGGGCCGTTTTTCTTCCAAAATGAAAATGGCCATGCTGTTACCATCAACCAGGAGCGTTATCGCGACATGATGACCAATTTTGTGATGCCAATTATTCGTCGAAAGCGTATGAGGCAGTTCTGGTTTCAACAAGACGGCGCTCCACCGCACACAAGTCGCATAACAATCGATTTTCTGGACATG
Organism: Hydrotaea diabolus; assembly: GCA_963513945.1. NCBI lineage: Eukaryota > Metazoa > Arthropoda > Insecta > Diptera > Muscidae > Hydrotaea > Hydrotaea diabolus. The sequence continues at coordinate 55,072,721 of OY740717.1, read as the reverse complement.
GGTCCGTCGAATATGGGCAACCCTGTACTTAGTAGGGACATACATACTGTTTCTACATTGAACACACCCATTTCAATAGTAGAACTGAACATACCCCGTTAATGTCATATGGGTTTTGAAAGTTAAACTCATTAACGGGATTTTGAAATTGTTTCAACTTTCATCATGGAGTGGCCAGATAATGACAACTGTATCGCTGTAATAGCGCTTTTCAAGTGCGAAATGAAAACAAGCGATATTTTCAAAACGCTCCGGCCACTAGGGATTAGCCAGCCGCATGTTCATCTACCGATGCATAAAACTGTTTGAGGAGACTGGAGATGTAAAAGACCGCCACCGGTCGGGCCGCCCACGCTCTGTTCGAACACCGCATGTCATCAAAGCCGTTAAATCATGAATTCACAGAAATCGCTCCGAACAGAAAATCAAGGCCCATGAGATGAATATCACGCAAAAGTCCATGAGTCGAATCATTAAAATAGACTTGGGACTTGGGGTTTTCAAACGACGTACCGGACATTTATTGACTGCAGCTTTAAAAAAAAATTGAATTGAAAAATGCAAACGTCTTTTGGTGAATCACGCTGATAACTTTCACAGAAAAATTTTGTTCACCGATGAAAAAATTTTTACCGTTCAGAAAAAATTTAACAAGCAAAATGATAGTATGCGCGGTCATCTAAGAAAGCATCAGAACTGATCCCAAGGGTGGAAAAGGGTCATCACCCAGCTTCAGTCATGGTTTGGTGGGGTGTCCCTACGATTGGGTCACTGGCCTGCATTTCTGCGAACAAGGAGTCAAAACATCGGCCAAAGTTTACCAGGAAACCGTTTTGGAAGCTGTTGTGAACCCTCTTAACATTCCCCTGTTCCAAACCAGCCTTGGAGTTTCCAGTAGGACTTCCGCCGGCCCATTAAGCTAAAACGTCCCAGGCCTGACTTCGAAACGATTTGCGAGCTTTCATTTTCTCTGAAGAATGACCCCCAGACAGTCCAGGTATGAACCCTTTGGATTACAAATTGTGGACGGTTTTTGAGGACAAGGTTTGTCACAAAAGATATCCCAACATGGGATATCTTAAGACTGCTTTGGTTCGAGCTGTGGCCAATTTTCCAATGGAAAAGGTTCGTGCAGCTATTAAGGATTGGCCAGTGCGACTTTAGGCGTGTGTAAAGGCAAAAGGCGGACATTTCGAATAAGTAGATTCTTGTTGGATACAATATACATCAATAAATATATTAAAAAATATTTGGTCCAAAAACATTGAGTACGTTTTATTTTACAGCATAAAACGTGTGTAATCGTATTTATGTCCCTACTAAGTAGATTACAAAGGTTCATACGGACCCACATAAATGTCCGACACGATTTCAGAACTACAGCTCTTAAAGCCACTTATTACAAAAATTTCGCATAAAGCGTTACTAGTAACCAACACATGTATGTGGAGAAGTTGGACTATATCGGTCCATGTTTTCAAATAGGTCTCACATAAAGGTCCCTCCCGATGGGACAATAGTCTTTGTATTGTATATAATAAGAAATTACCTGTAATATCAAACTTTATAAATTAAAATTGAATTGAACTGTTGACAAGGGCAACAATAGTCCAAGGGTCTGGTGTACCATATTGAGGAGAATTTTTCACACATTTTTCGTTTCGAGAATTCATTCTATGACTTTTGTGTGCCCATACGTCCATAATTATTGTGCTGATGTTTGGGCCCAAAACCATGTAAATTTATAGGTCTTTTAATGCGCCCACGAATTTTCAGCAACGTCAATTCTTTTAAAACAATAATTTTAGGAAGAATATGAATCAATACAATATTTACAGCGTATTAACGACTATAAGGCATTAAAATATCTGTTACACAGTGTTTAAACAAAATTATCAGACAAGCTTTTTGCTCAATTTTTTTTACTGCAACTAGTGACTAATAATGAAAGCTGGTTCCTATTTCTATGAAACACAAATAACCACATTAACCACATATTAAGTTTAAGCCAAGTTTTGGGTTTTTGAACGCCATCTCATCAAAAATACCCCACTGTGCGGCGGTCATAGCATTGATTTCGGCGTTTTAAACACAAAAACCTCCATTCAAAATAAGACCCAGCCAGAATATCTAGGTACATGCAAACTCGCAATAAGTACGAGTAGCTGTGTGGCTAGCAACACTGCATAGTCAAGCCAGCCTGTCGTTCCCCCACTCGTTATGTGTCGTTATTTCGTTACACTTCTTCAAGCTTTGCGTGACGCTTAAACCATTAAAATGTGTTTAGACTTTGACGGTTTGTGGTATTTTTCACTTTTGTGTACAAAGTGTAGCTACCACAAAACAGGGCAAACTAGAGATGAAAAAACGATAGCAAACTGTGCTTGCGATGGATGGATTGATGATTATAGCCGTAAATAGCTGAAATGTTTTTTTTTGCTATTTTTCCTTCTTCTTTTTTTCTAGTGTATTTGTTTGTTTTTCTACTTAGTACTGTCTGTGTGTACTGTGGTAATGTATAATTAGATAATGTTTTTAAGCTGCGATTATACTAAGCTTAAGCGCTCGCTTAAGAGACTACACTCAGGAAGAACAATTAAAGACGTTATAAAGACGTCGTTGAAGCTACAGTATGAATGTATCTTCTAAACTAATTATCTGTTTATTAAGATGTCTTTGATTGGCTTTAAAATCCTAAGGTGATCTTTTCAAGCCTAGATCCACAGAAACTAAATCTAAACCACCTTATAAGAAATAAATTACATCGTACCGTTAGTTTTGAAAAGAACTTCTCTACACATTTCCCTTACACAGAATCTGTTGGAAATAGGTTCGCACTACAAATATTCGGTACGATTACTTTCTTTTGCAATCACCAACATTCCATGGTATTGATGGATACATGCTTCGACTAACCATAAGATGGTAGCCACAATAATATTACGATTCTTACAGCTAATAAGTCGGTTATACAAACCGAATTCAGTAACAATATTGGTACAAATAATTGGTGGTACCAACAAATAAATTCTTTGTAGTAACCAAACCCCGTTTAGTTCGCTGTTGTAACATATTACACTATGCAACAAAAGTTCGGACTTTCTCGGGGGGTGTATGATTTCTTCTAGAAATGAAAGACTGATTATAGTAAACAATGGGACGGCCCTAGTAGGTCCGAGTTATTTTTACGGGCCAAGGAAATTTTGTTTATAACGCAATACCATATGAATACATTTTGAAATCCTATCCCTAAGACTGTCCTTTTCGTCCTTTTTATGAAAAAGTGACGAAATGTTGCCCAATTAATATCAGTTGGGGCGTGACCTTTTTTTAATAAAATTTCATAAATGTTATTTTAAATGGTCATTTGAATATTTTTCTTTATTAATAATTCATTTATTACAATAGCGCCACTTGGATATTTTCGGGACGAGTTCATGATAAACTGGTCCTTTTCGTCCTTATTTAAAAAAAATATTTTTTATTAAAAAATAATGAATGATTATAAATGGAAACGAAATCGACATAGAGTGGCGATTTGAATAATTAATATTTTTCCACCCATTTCATTTAAAATGGCCTACAAAATACGACCGATATAAAGTATATATTTCTTATTACATCTGTAGCCAATAGTTCAAGCATTCATTTGAGGTATTCAGTGCCGCATTTACTCTTAAGTAGCCAAAAATATTAAGGTTTACTTCACTTAAATAATTTATCCTAATCAGCTTTATACGAGTATTAAATTTGTTTGACACTTTAAAACCAAAATTGGATATTTTTAAGCCACTTTACCAAATTGATGCATAAAATCGTTTCACTAATGCATGCAAACTTCATAAGAATCAAAAGTTAAAACCAAGTTTTAAAAAAAACCTGCTCATAATTGTAATAACAGAATAAATATTTTCAAATCGTTATATGTGACGCGCAAAATAGAAAGGGACCTAAGGTTAAAAACCAGTTTTGTTCAGGACAGCCATTTTAAAGATTAGGTCCCTTTCTATTTGCGCTTAGAATCGTCGATTTCACTTTCATAAAACGCTCATATCTCTGGAAGGCAACACTTTTGGGGCATGGGATCGGTCTCATTCGATGCTCAGATGTTGTCCACATCACAAAAAGAAAAAAAATGATTTTTTTACCCTTCTCTATGCGCTGTCACATAGTTATATAAAAATTATATAAAAAGCTTTTTTATTTCAGTCAAATAATCGAATTCAAAGAGTTCTTATAGCCATTAATCTGTATTGACAACCAATACATGTAAAAATTCAGTTCCATTAATCATTCATATTAATCAACCAAAACTGTTAGTTCCCACTAATGAAAATTGATGTGTACCCAATCAACATTCGATTGTAGCAATGGAAGACTTGGATAGTACGTGAAACCACCAACATTCGGATGTCCAAAAATTCGGCTGTGACAATCAAATCTGTTCTCTGTGTGTTGATATGGGGCACGGGCGCATATAACAGAAAGCAGATAACAGAAAGTTCAGAGGCTTTTACACAAATGAGTCTTTACTAGACTGATGGCTGGGTTTTGAAATCCTGTCGAGAGGATTTCTGTTAAAATCAAGTCTTTCGGAAGAGTTGCTGGGTGCATTTTGCTGTTTAAATAAACATATTCTGATAGCCATGATATGATCTATATCTAAAATACGTATTTCTGAATTCCAGAACCGGCCCAGCTGTCGCGCATCTCTTCACGCCAAGCATGGTAAGCTGAGCAGACTTGAGGCAACCTTTCTTAATCCATTCAATTTGAAATATGTTAGTAATTCCCCTCCACATAGAAGGTCAATCTTTGATTAGATATGCCCACAGGAGGTGGACTAGATACAGGACATAGGATCAAGGGAAGTTATCTCTATGTTCCTAGCCGTCATTACGCCTAATAAGGAATATTAGCTGACGATTAGAGACGGCAAGATGAACATTTTTTAAAAAGGGTGGTTCAACCAAAAAGCACGATTTCAGAGAATTATCTTTTTAAAAGGATCTATGACAATTATGTGCGAATCAAAATATCGTTCAAATAAAACAAAAAGTGTTCAGAGAATTATCCTTTTGAAAGGATCTATGACAATTATGTGCGAATCAAAATATCGTTCAAATACTCGCCACGGCTTCGGTGACATGCCTCTATCCGATGATCCATGTTTTTAATGACTCTGAGACATAGCGGAGGTTTAATGTCGTAAATGTGCCGAATTATTTCATCCTTTAGATCTTGAATTGTTCTTGGCTAATTGAAGTACACTTTTTCTTTTAAAAATACCAAAAAATAAAACCAACGGTGTCAACTCTTATGATCGTGGCGGCCAATTAACATCGCCACGACGTCAGATAACACGGCCATTGAATTTCTCGCGCAAAAGAGCCAATGTTTCGTTGGCTATGTATCAAGTGGCACCATCCTGTTGGAACCACAAAAAACGTCCCGCATGGTCAAAACGCGTGATAAATAGCCTATATGGACAAATGAATACTCAAGGTAAAGCAAATTTAAATATGAATATAAATATGAGACGCGCAAAGTAGAAAGGGACCTAAGGGTAAAAACCAGTTTTGTTCAGGAGAGCCAATTTAAAGAAATACACGTATTTGTATTTTTGTTTAAATAAACATATTCTGATAGCCATGATATGATCTATATCTAAAATACGTATTTCTGAATTCAAGAACCGCCACAGATGTCGCGCATCTCTTCACGCCAAGCATGATAAGCTGAGCAGACTTGAGGCAACCTCTCTTAATCCATTCAATTTGGAATATGTTAGTAATTCCCCTCCACATAGAAGGTCAATCTCTGATTAGATGTGCCCACAGGAGGTGGACTTGATACAGGACATAGGATCAAGGGAAGTTATCTCTATGTTCCTAGCCGTCATTACGCCTAATAAGGAATATTAGCTGACGATTAGAGACGGCAAGATGAACATTTTTTAAAAAGGGTGGTTCAACGAAAAAGCACGATTTCAGAGAATTATCTTTTTAAAAGGATCTATGACAATTATGTGCGAATCAAAATATCGTTCAAATAAAACAAAAAGTGTTCAGAGAATTATCCTTTTGAAAGGATCTATGACAATTATGTGCGAATCAAAATATCGTTCAAATACTCGCCACGGCTTCGGTGACATGCCTCTATCCGATGATCCATGTTTTTAATGACTCTGAGACATAGCGGAGGTTTAATGTCGTAAATGTGCCGAATTATTTCATCCTTTAGATCTTGAATTGTTCTTGGCTAATTGAAGTACACTTTTTCTTTTAAAAATACCAAAAAATAAAACCAACGGTGTCAACTCTTATGATCGTGGCGGCCAATTAACATCGCCACGACGTCAGATAACACGGCCATTGAATTTCTCGCGCAAAAGAGCCAATGTTTCGTTGGCTATGTATCAAGTGGCACCATCCTGTTGGAACCACAAAAAACGTCCCGCATGGTCAAAACGCGTGATAAATAGCCTATATGGACAAATGAATACTCAAGGTAAAGCAAATTTAAATATGAATATAAATATGAGACGCGCAAAGTAGAAAGGGACCTAAGGGTAAAAACCAGTTTTGTTCAGGAGAGCCAATTTAAAGAAATACACGTATTTGTATTTTTGGTGTACCATCACTTTCCTAAAACGCGAATATCTCTGGGAGGGAACACTTTTGGGCATGGGATCGGTCTCATTCGATGCTCAGATGTTGTCCACATCAAAAAAAAATGGTAAAATTGATTTTTTTCCCTTAGGTCCCTTTCTCTATGCGCTGTCACATGTAGTCTTTTTGAAGTTTCAGCTGAGATAAGGAAAGAACGCATGGGCCCTAATGGCCCAAAAAACGTACCATCTTCGCGCATTAGTAGCGTATGGACGGAGGAAGGTTTAAGGTTTGGCCTGGTCGAACTAAATGACGTTTTTACTTGTTTTAAATAACATATAACTTCCACATAAGTTTGCTTCAGAAGGAGAATAGACTTAAACTTCTACTATAGGGTGATCCATCTTGAGGTATTTTTTCAGAACAAAAAAAAATATAAAAATTCAAATCAAGTGTGGAATCTTTATTGGTAATTTGAAAGGACATTTTATGGCATTTATTTTTTTAAAATAATTTCCTTCAAATGTTGGCAACTGTACGAGGGCGACCGCAAAACTAACTGGCCTGGCACATTTTCTGTTTTACTAGCAACTTTTTTTTTGTTTTTTAAAAGCAATCTTTTTTAAGCCATCTGTCAAAATTTCCGAAATATTTAATGATTATTTTCTTTGTTACAGGTGATTGAAGTAAGTTTTATAATTTTTGAAAAATGGAAAATAAAGAGTTTCGTGCGGTAATAACTACACTTTTATATGAAAGGTTATACGCCACAATTAATCAAAGATGAATTGGATTATGTTCATGGTGATAATGCACCATCATACTCCACCGTGAAATCCTGGGTTCAACAATTTAAAATGGGTCGTTCAAGTACGGAAGATAAACAACGCTCTGGAAGACCGAAAACTGCTACTACTATTGAAAACATTAGAAAAATATTTAATGAAGTGACTAAAGATAGACGAATAAAGCTCAAAGAACTTGCTGATATTGTTAAAATACACGAAAAACAAGTTTGGAGTATTTTACATGATGAACTCCACATGAAAAAGCTATCCGCAAGAACGCTGCCGCGTTTGTTCACTTTGCCCCAAAAAATCGTCCGTTGGACCAATTCCGAGGAGCTTTTAGCGATTTTCAGCGTAATCCAATAGAGTTCTTGCGCCGATTCATAACTGTTGATGAAACATGGATCCATCACTACATCCCAGAATGCAAAGAACAGTCAAAACAATGGATAAAAGCTGGTAAAAGTGGTCCCAAGAAGGCGAAAACTGTTAAGTCAGCAGGAAAAGTAATGGCCACAGTATTTTGGGATGCAAGGGCTATAATATTTATAGATTATCTTGAGAAAGGAAAAACTACAAATAGTGAATATTATTGTGCATTATTGGATCGGTTGAGTGAAGAAATCAAGATAAAACGACCGCATTTAGAAAAAAAAAAGTTCTTTTTCATCAAGATAATGCTCCTTCACACACTGCATTTTTAACTCAACAAAAACTGGCCGAATTACGATTTGAAATTGCTCCGCATCCACCATATAGTCCAGATTTAGCTCCTTCTGATTATTTCTTGTTTCCAAATTTAAAAAAATTTCTCGGTGGCAAAAAATTTTCGTCCAATAGCGAGGTTACTGCTGAAACTGAGGCATATTTTGAAGGTCTTGAAAAATCTTATTTTTCGGATGGAATTAAAATACTTGAAAAACGTTTGATGAAGTGTATTGAGTTGGAAGGAGATTATGTTGAAAAATAAATAATAATGATTCCAAAAAAACGGTTCTTTTAATGTTAGGCCAGTTACTTTTGCGGTCGCCCTCGTATGGAAATGAGCATTCGGTAAGAGACGGAAAGATCCGCTGTTTACGACCAAAATTTTGTTCAGTGATGAGGCCCGTTTCTGGCTCAACGGCAAAATTGGACCCTCAGAATGGAATCCCTGAGGCGTAGTTGCGACCAACATTTGAAGGAAATTATATTCAAACAATATATGCCATAAAATGTCCTTTCAAGTTACCACACGTGATTTGAATTTTTATATTTTTTTTGTTCTGAAAAAATGCCTCTAGATGGATCACCCATATAATAATTTTAAGCAAAGCCAATTCTTTGGAATTGACCATAAATATGGCATGCAAAATGACCATAAAGTTTGCAAATAAAAAAAAGAAACTAAAAGAAATATTGAATATCTGAAAAAGCGCAAAAACGCCTTCTTGTTCAAACTTTTCTGGAATTGAATTTCAAAGGTCGAAGGATGTATTTGTTAGCAATCAAAAAAACACAAGACTATAACCAGTCATTATTTGGAAATTTGTCATTGTGGCTTAACTTTTTTAATGACCGTTGGAGGGCAGATAATTTCTGGCAAATTCCACAAACATGCAAAGCTAGCGACTTTCGTGCGTTAACACCTTTAATTTTGCATGAAAACACCATAAAGCTTATAAAAATACAATTTATGTGCCATTACGTACAACCAATAGTTAAAGTGGGACAGAAAAAACGCCAACATTTTGAGGGATCGTAGAGTGATTAGAGCGTTTCATGCCGATTGTGGTGATTAATAAACTGAAAGAACTAGACATTAACGAGTGTATGTTTTCAACTAACTTGAAGGGTGATTTAGTGAATCGAAATGTCTGGCTTTTGGAACAAAGAACTATTTGTCGTGCCCATTGGTTAGTATTTCTCAAAGGAAGGGAGAGTTTTATGTTTTTAATTCAATTGCTTTCCCAGAAGTAGAATTATTGTGATTTGGGACCTGCAGATGGAGACAGGCTATTTATATAATGGCTACATAGAAAACACGACATAAGATACTTCGTCTTTATACACAGAGAACAGCTTTGTTGCCACAACCGAATTTGTTGCCAACCGAATGTTGGTGGTTGCAAGTACTATCCATGTATTACATTGCTACAACCGAATGTTGATTGAGTACACAGCAATTTCAAGTAGTGGGAACTGACAGTATCGGTTAAAGAGACAAAGTTATCAATTAGAATGATTATTGGAACTGAATTTGTACATGTATTCGTTGTCATTATAGATTGTTTGGTTGTCATTATTACAAGCATTTGTTAAATTATATGTGTTCGGTTATCTGACCAAAATAAAAGTTTTTTTTATTGAATTCTGTTATTTGAATTATGAGTAGGATTTTTTAAAACTTCGGAAGTAGGAACGATTTTATGCATAAAATAGGAAAAGTAGGTGAACAAATTTAATTTTGGTTTTAAAGTGTCATAAAATGTTTATATAAAGCGGATTATGATAAGTTATTTAAGTGAAGTATAGTGGAATTACGAGGGCGACCGCAAAAGTAACTGGCCTAACATAAAAAGAACCGTTTTTTTTGGAATTATTATTATTTATTTTTCAACATAATCTCCTTCCAACTCAATACACTTCATCAAACGTTTTTCAAGTTTTTTTAATTCCAACCGAAAAAATACGATTTTTCAAGACCTTCAAAATATGCCTCAGTTTCAGCAATAACCTCGCTATTGGACGAACATTTTTTGCCACCGAGAAATGTATTTAAATTTGGAAACAAGAAATAATCAGAAGGAGCCAAATCTGGACTATATGGTGGATGCGGAACAATTTCAAATCGTAATTCGGCCAGTTTTTGTTGAGTTAAAAATGCAGTGTGTGAAGGAGCATTATCTTAATGAAAAATAACTTTTTTTTCTAAATTCGGTCGTTTTATCTTGATTTCTTCAATCTTACGTTTAAAATGGGTAGATTGATTCCTACCGAACCGTTTTACCATTGTTTTTCTCATATCCACGGTGTTCTGTTACGATTATCACACAAGTAAATTCAGGTTAAGACCAGGAGAATACATACATTTTTTTATTTAAGAAATAGAACTAGAAAAATCCTGTGAGAATCTGGTGATGCTTGAGGATCGAGTGCATCATATTTTTGTTATATAAATATATACCTTTTTATAAAAGGGCCAAAAAGTTTGAAAAATTTCACAATTTTGCACAAATCACGATATATAAGTAGGTACTAAAAGATAAACTAAGTGTTGTCTGGCGCCATCTGACATTTCCATTGGGAAGTTTGACATTTTTTAGCATAAACGTACTCAGAACGTTTTGACGTACGACCATCATTTGTGTTGTTTACAGTGACTTGAAAAAATCAATTTGGCAAAAAAATGGAATTAACTCGTGAACATTTTCTTGCGATAATTTTTCACAACTTTCGAAGTGGATTATCACGACAAGAGTGCATCGATGAACTTAAATCTTTGTATGGCGATGAACCACCATCCTATAGCACTGTGAACAACTCGTTTAATGAATTCAATCGTGGCCGACGCTCACACAAAGACAAAGGTCGTGAAGGTCGTCCAAAAACGGCCGTTGTGCCAGCGAACATTGATGCCGTGCGTGAACTCATAATGCAAGATCGTCATGTTACATACCGTGAGATAAAGGCATCCTTGGGCATTTCTTCCACCAGCATACATTTGATATTGCATGAACACCTGGCCGTAAAAAAGGTTTGTTCTCATTGGATCCTGCACAATTTGACTATCGCTCAAAAAGAGGCTCGTTTCGATTGGTGCACAGAAATTTTGAAAAAAATACGTCATAGGTGACGAATCATGGATCTATGCGTATGAGCCCGAAACAAAATAGCAATGGATCCCGCACAATTTGACAATCGCTCAAAAAAAGCTTGTGTCGATTGGTGCAAAGAAATTTTGAAAAACTACGAAATACGTCAGAAATGACGAATTATGGATCTATGCAATCGACCGTGTGGGTCTTCGAAGATGAGCCAAATCCAACGAAAGTTGTTCGTGGAAGCAAATGGTCGCCTGTTTTTTCGGCAAAACTGGTCATGTGGCGACTGTTCCGCTTGAGCAACGTAGGACGGTCAATTTTGAGGGCGACACCACAATTTGTTTGCCTGAAGTCTTCGGAGAAATTCGAAAAACGAACAAGAGATGACGAATTATTGCGCACCATGAAAATGCGAGCTCTCACACATCGGCTCAAACCAGCGCCTTTTTGACCGACCAAAACGTCGAATTGAGGGGTCATCCGCCGTACAGCCCTGACTTGGCACCCAATGACTTCTTTTTATTCCCGCACATGAAGAACAAAATGCGTGGTCAACGATTTTCGTCGCCAGAAGATGCTGTTGAAAAATCGTGTATTGAAGGTGTCTCAATCGGAGTGGAAAAAGTTCTTCGAAAGTTAGTTTGAGCGCATGCAAAAGTGTTTAAATCATGCTGGAGAATAGTTTGAAAAACAATTAAACCATTTTTGATGATAAATATTCGCATTTTCATTATTGGCCAGCAATATATAGAACAGCCCTCGTATTCCATCAGCGTTCGATTTTTGTCGATTTTGAACGCGGATTCCATTATGCTTTAATGCAGTTATAATGAAAATACAACACTGGTAAAGAATTCAAAAAATTGAGGCAGCCCAAAGTAATTTTTTGTAACGAACATTTAATATTTCTGTAGGTTTTTTGCCTATAACTTGAATAATTCTTATCCGAAATAAAAACGATGCATATCGATACAAAAAAATCAATATCTCCTCAAAACATCTCGCTCAAATTTTTGAATATCGCTTCACAAATAAAGCAGTTAGGGGTTCATTTAATAAAAAAAAAAACGAAAATAACGGTTTATGAATATCTCCTTGACTTGAGCGAATCTGGAAAATTGGAGGAAAAACTCGGGATTACTATTGGAGGACAAAATCCACTACAGGTAACAATCCAAGCTTCTGCGCAGATTTTTTTTCAAATGTTGTTGCACAGTGTTATTTTAGCCTGCACTCTGTGAAAAAATGATATTTGAGCTAGACCCGCCTTTAAGTATACCGATCAATGTATAATCACCTGCTGATTCCATTTAACGATGACTATCTGTCTGTCCGTCTATCTAAAGCCGATTTTCAAGAAATTTGGCCGAAGTAAGTTTCGTAGACCATGGACGGGCGCTATTAAAATTGAAGATAATCGGTTCAGTTTAAGATATAGCTCCCGCATATATGTAGTTTATCCTATTTTTAAGTATTTAGCTCTAGAAGTCACGTCTTACATTCAATCTTGATGAAACCTAGCACGAGTAAGTTCTATGGACCAAGGAAGGACGTGGTTACAATTGAAGAAAATCGGTTCAAATTTAGTGAAAAAACATCCTCAGCAAACTTTAAAAAAGAAACCGTGCGTGGTTCGGTTTATCTAAAAGATTATTTTTTTTTTACTTTTTTTTTAGTTTCAAACTAAAAGCTATGATAATCCGATTTTAATGCGTTTAGCTCTAGAAGTCACATCTTACATTTAATTTTGAGGAAACTTAGCACGAGTAAATTTTTTGGGCCAAGGAAGGACTTGATTTCAATTGAAATCGGTATACAAACTACTCGTATAGGCAAACTTTATAAAGAAACCGTCTTAGGTGTGGTTCGGTTTATCGAACTGATTTTTTTTATTGTTTTTTTTTCAAACAAAAAGTTTCAATAAACAAAAATAAAGTCTACAATTGCTTGCCTTGGTTCCCACCGCTTTATGTCACCCACCATGTGGTAACTTTCACACGGACAACAACTCAGTCACTGCTGCTGCTCTTCTTCTCATACTTTCAAAATTAGATGAGACGTGGTAGTCTAACTTATGTCTTCCGTTTCACATGTCGTTGGTGAGATTGATTGAGAGTTCCAAAGGAAAGTTCGATGTGTGTGTGAAAACGGCTGACTGGTGGCGGCGGCGATGGCTTGAGTGTGAAACATGACCTTTAAACCTAAAACCTTGTGTGTGTGTGTAGACTAAATATAATGAATTACTGTCATTATCCTTCAAGGACACCAGTCGCTTGTGTTTACCTCATTCTTGAGCAAGGAACACCGCTTCAAAGAAAAATGACAAAAACTTGCCCAAACTCACTATGGGCACTCTTGTGTCTCAGAACAGTCAGTGTCTATGGCTCGAATCCAAGGAAACACAACAACGCGTACATATTTTGACATGAACTTCCACATTTGTTTTATGTACATTCCATCAATTTTTATTATAAGTATGTGTACGTCGTAGCGTCGTACCCTACCTTAACCGCAGCAGCGGAATGGGTAAAATACGCTTTCTTACGAGCCGAGCCATGCGATCATGACGATGACATTAGTACGTACGACTATTTTCGACTTGAGTCATACAACGTTCCACTCACTCGCTGGCTCGCTATCCGTCTAATTATATAAAGTGAATGTTTTGTCGCAATTTTTTCTTCATTTTCGATTCGTTTGGAATTCAATTTCAAATACAAGTCGACAACGAAACGACGCGTCGATGAATTCTATTTTTTATTGCAACGAAATTACTTCGAATATGGACAGAAATACATTTGGAAATTCTAAATAAAGTGAGGTCGCACGAAATGGCAACAGATTCCTTTGAAATGTTAGAAAAAGGCAACAAAATTTGCAATAAATAATGAAAAAATAAAACAACGAAACATTGACATTTCAAATGAAAAGTTTCAAACATTTTGCCTGCACAAACTATCGGTCACACACACACGTGCTCCGACTGACTTCCCTTGTGATGTTTGAGTTGAATTCCAGAAAACGTATGTATAAAGAAAAGGAGCTGACAAACTCATTAAACCTTGGGGTATTAGACCACAAAGAGGCTGTCTACACTTGAAAAAAATGCTAATAGTCCTTTTAAACGAGGGCATTTTGGAACATGAATTTAAAAAATAGAAATCAATTATTCAGGGTTGTTATGGAATCCGATTGTTCTTAGAATCAAAATTGAAGTCGATAAAATAATTACTTTGGTGTCACAGAAACCAATATTATCGATTTCATGTTCGAACTTGAATTAGGTGTCATAGAAATCGATTTTATCCTTTCTTGCCAGAAACAATCCGATCAGCTGTCAGCTGTTGGAACTGCAGATTTCCTATTTTTATTCTTTTTTACGGTTGAAAACTGGCTTACAAAGTGAAATGTAAGTAAAATATGAAATTGTTAAACAAAATTATTATTTTTTTTTCTTGTTGTAAAAAAATCAAACGCAAAATTTTTTAAAAAAAAAAAAAAACTTGGTCACAACAAAGCTTCGGGAAACCGTGCGTCTCCTGCTCGTATCACCATGTCGCTGTCACACACAGGGTGGCTGATGAAAGCCGCTACCAAAAAAAATTAATAACTTTTTTCTGTTTAATAAAACTTGTTTTTTTTTTATTTTTCAGATTATTAGTTTTAAATAAATAATGAACAAATGCATAACTGGGCCGCCGCTATCACGCACTGGATTCCGTAGTTTCTGTTCAAAGTGAGTGAAGGGGCACGTTTGGCGGCAATTCTGGGACCATAATGATACTTGTTATCAATTTTGCCGAGCATGAGACAGTCAACAGAAGACCTTACCATCGAAACCCTTCAGTTCGGAAGGAGAAAACAATCGCTACTATAGCTGCTGCCATACAATACAATCCAAGAGTTTCGACAAGAAGCTTTTCGTCTCAAATGGGTATAAGCAGACAGTCATTGGAGTCAATTATGCAAAAAGACTTGGACTTATTTCCATATAAAATTCAAATGGCCAACAAACTGAACGCAGCAGACTTCCCGATTCGCTTGGAATTTCGCCAAAAGATGTTTTAAATGGTGAAAGAGGACAGAAACATGTTGAACTGCCTTTTCATGTCTGCCAAGGCTGATTTCGATTTAAACGGCTTCAAAAACAAACAAAATTGTCGAATATGGAGTGCCTCTAACCCACAAATACTCCAAGAGACGAAATTGCAAGACAAGGCTGATTTCGATTTAAACGGCATCAAAAACAAACAAAATTGTCGAACATGGAGTGCCTTTAACCCACAAATACTCCAAGAGACGAAATCGAATCCACTGTGTGTTACAGTGTGGTGTGCAGTTTCATCCCGTTGCATTGTCAGGCCCTACTTCTTCTAAGAAAACGGTCACACCGTTACGGTTACTGCAGACCGTTAATTAAGCATGTTGAGAGAGTTTTTTTTTAATCCAGAATTACGCCAAATGAGAATTTATTTCACCTCTGTGTGGTTTCAAGATGGTGCAACTCCTCACATAGCCCGGCCGTTATGACAGAATTGCGACGAAAATTTCCCAATAAGCTGATATCCAGAAACTCCACATTCCGTTGGCCCCATACGTCGCCTAACCTTACTGCACCTGACTTTTTCTTGTGGGGTTATTGCAAACAGGAAGTTTACAAAGTTGAATGAACTGAAGCAATCAATTCGAGAAACAATTGCAGCTATTCCTGTCTCAACTCTTCAAGCTGTAATAAACAACTTTTTGGTAAGATTTCGCACATGCATTAACGAGCATGGGGGCATTTAAATTCCATTATTTTTAAAACTAATTAAGCTATATATAATAAAATTGAATGAACTTTAACATTAATAAAAGAAAAATAAATTCAATACACTGAAAGTTATTTGAGTTTCTTAATGTAGCAATATTCATCAGCCACCCTGTAGAAATACACTGGCCGGAAGTCTATTCCACATACGGACTGTTCGAGCGAAAAACGAATTTGATCTGCAGTGTACCTATATATTGCTGTCAACTAGCCAATCGATAACAAACGGGTTTAAATTCCTAGAAAATAGCGTATCCCTGCCGAATATCCTCACGTCGTGAATAAGGCGATGGATGTCTGATAAACACACACCATGAAAGTAACGATAGAACAGCGTCACGCAACCCATATTCCAACGATGCTCAACGAAACACAATATAGTTGGACAACCTACTGTCACCTACCAACACCATCGCTCTTCTTTGAACACGGTCAAGTAGCTCCAAGGATGATTTTCGAGCACCTGTCCATATATGGGAGTTGTAAATCGGAGTTCTTGCAACGCTTTAAAAAACCTATGCATGATTTTCAAGCACCTGCTTATATATTGGAGTTCTTGCTTCGCTTTAAAAAGCCTATGCATTTGAGTGCTTCTTCGACACTTCGAATACATGTCTTGCCCAACGAGCGTCACAATGTATTTTCATGCCCAGAACATCAAGAGCTTATGATTGTTCAATATTCGATAGAAATTGACGACATTATTGGGTCAGCGAATCGCTTGTGAGACACCAAGCAGTACTGTGTCCTACGCGCAATAAAATCAATTCTATTCACTCGACCCCATTCGGAAATGGCCAGTAGATCCCGGCCAAGTGCCTCATCCATAATTCGCCTTTTGACTTCAATTTCTTGAAGACTCGGCCTACGGTCGAATGAATATGAATGCCAGAGGTTGCTGTCATCCGCGAAAGAGTAGATTGAGAAGATCGAGAAGATGAATATAAGAAGTAAAGGAGGGAGTAAGGACAGAGCAATAATTTCTTCTCTTACGTTTCCCGTTATCATCGATCATCTCTGCAGCACTTTCAGTATGCGGCCCAAAACTACTGACACTACTTCTGGCTAAACTGATGGCGGAATCCTTTCCAACTGACCTTTGGTAAGACCTCTACGCCAAAAATCGCAATGCCGCAGCCAGTTAAATAATGCATGGTCTACTGCACGGGGGTAAGAGCACTTGAATAATATCCAACAACATTTAAAGGCCTTGTTTATTAATCGGCACTGGCCAACGAATCTATAAATCATTTGCGAGTGTTAATGAAATGCGGCCCAACTCAAAATGTTTACTGTTTACAAAATGAAACTGCCAGAGTCGGCGTAAGGACTCTGGCAGTTTCATTGGATTGCTATGATCCCTCAAAATTCAACGCTTCACCCTTTCAAAACTATCTTCCTCCATAAACAGAAACCATACTACAACCTCAAGAATTTTAATTTATTTTTAATAATTTTTTAACTTAACATCAACACTAGACACATTATTTGTTAGGAGTTCCTTGTATACAAAAGTTAAAAATTGTGAAAACTTCAAAAAAAAAATTAACACAGCTTGTTCTAATCTTGGTTTTTTTCGAAACCAGACAAAACCAAGATGGTTTTATGACACCAATTAAAATCGAGATTGGTTTTCAATTCTGATAACGAGCAATTCTGACTTGGTTTATGTAACACCCCTAATTATATTACTTCAATTGGAATAATAGGCTTGTTCTAGTGGTACTCGCTTAAACACGCTAAGACCGACCACTTCAAAATTTCTTTGTATACAAGAACTGATATCTTTATGCATCATAAACCGTTTGATTTTAAATTTTTTAATTAGAAGAAAACAAGTTATTCTAGAAATACTCTAAGCGCGCAATAACCGAGCTCGTTTAAACTCGCTTAAGGTTATTCTTATAAGTACAAGAACTGAAATCTTTATGCATCATAAACCGTTTGATTTGAAATTATTTAATTCGAAGAACACAAGTTATTCAAGTAATACTCTAAGCGCGCAATAATCGAGCTCGCAATAATCTTATATAAATTTCTACCCAAAAATTTTATTTATTTAAAATAAACGACTTTTAACGCAAATTGTCTATAGTTTTCTGTAAACAAAATAACTTTTATTTAGATTTTTATTCCTTATACAATAGTGCGAAGATATCGCGTCGAGTTGCCAATAAAACATGGCCAAAATTGAATAGAAAATGTAATATTTTTAAACGAATTCATTAAGTTTTCTATAACAGACCTTCTAGAAAGGTTTTTTTTCAAATCCAATATATATTAGTTAATGCCTTCCAAATTAAATGTTAAATGTCGAAAGTTGTCTTTGCACATGATCCCGCACACGCCGCTTCTCCCAGAAGGCCTGCCAGAAGAAGACCGGTTCCTACCTTGGTGGACGAGTATTCCTTGAGAAGACGTTTAAATTGGATGTCGGTATCAAATGGTATCGATACTGTGCCAATTTAAATGCATAATCCAATAAAAAGTTCCGATACCCCTTAAGTATCGAAACTAAAGTACTCGATTCTAGGGATGTAACGAAAGTGGTTTTAGCGAAAGCGAATATTGAATCATATTTATTGTGAAAGCAAATGCGAATATTGAAATATACATTTTTGCGAATGCGAATAATTGTTATACCCTGCACTACTCTGTGGAACTGGGTTTTACAAGTTAGTTTCATGGCAAAAGTTTGAAACTGCCAAAAATATTTTAGCTATACGCTTGGTAAGTATTAAAAACTCACATCCAAAGTAGTGAGTCTTTAACGGCCTTCAGTTCAGTTTGTGCGTTAATTTGGGAAGCGTGTTTATGAAAATGGATCGTTATTGGACCAACCAACCGTAGTACGTTCTCGGCCAGTGCGTTCTATCGAAAACATTGCTGCTGTGGCTGCGAATGTTCAAAAGCATCCATCAACATCAACTCGTCTTCGTTCGCAGGAAGTGAACATTTCTCGCACTTCTTTAAAAATGAATTTTTTTTTTCTTAAAAAACTCGGTATGAAGGCTTACAAAGTTCAACTGGCCCAAGAACTGAAGTCTCATTATAATTCGATGCGTTTTTGCTTTGTCCAATGGGCTGAAGATTGTTTGCCAGGAGATGAAGAATTTTACCGAAAATTCGTGGTTTCAGATAAAGCTCATTGTCATGTCGGAGGGTATGTCAATAAGCAACACTGGGGTTCAGAGAACCCACGCGTGATAACGAAGAAGCCAACGAGTCACTGTCTGGTATGGATTTTGGGCTGGCGGCATCATTGGTTCATTTGTCTTTGAAATTGAGCAAGGACTCGCCATTACCGTCAGTGGTGAGCGTTACCGCGCCATGCTTAACGAATTTTTATTTCCGAAAATTCAAGAGAATGAAATGGACGACATTTGGTTTCAAGAAAACGGGGCCACATATCACAAAACCAACGCAACCATCGACATTTTACGCACTATTTTTGAAAATCGTATAATTAGCCGAAATTGCGATGTCAATTGGCCTCCTTGGAGCTGTGATTTGAGCCCTTTGGATTATTTTCTGTAGGGAGCCATAAAGGATAAAAGTTTCGCAAAACTTCCAGATGCCCAAAAAATTTACTGAAAAGTTGGTAGTCACATGAATGATATTGTGTTTCATTATTAGATGACAAAACTTACCAATAAAACCACCCAGCAAACCAAACCTTCAGAATTCGGTCAGAATTCTGTACGACAATCGTTTCGATTTCGGATCAAAATTCTTAGCGAGTTAGTAACGAAAAACTTTTGAGAAGGTTGACACGAATTCTGAACAACTTCTCTAAGGGAATTCCTTAGATTAATCGCTTAGAATTCGTTGCGAGTTCATTAAGAAAAGTCGGATCAAAAAATTGATAGTAATCGAACAGACAAGTCTAACAGAATTCGGTATAAATTCTTCATATATTTCGGAACATAATAAATAAAAAATCCTCAGACAAATCGAAGAGAATTCGTAACGATTTCGTTAAGAGTTCTCGATAGACTTCAGATAATGTTCAGAATTGTCTGATATCAGACATTGTCGGCAAATTTGGTTTACTGGGCAGAATTTTTAAAAAAATTATCAGTATATCTTTTTACAGCCGATTTTAAATTCAAAATTTAAAATGGCTCTAAAAGGTAGAAAATATTTTTTTTTCCTGTATTGTAATAAATACTGAAAATGTAATAAATACAGAAGTTCTACAAAAGCTCGACCTGTTACTCGTAATCTCTTAATGGAAAGATTTCATTTATTCTATAATTTCGAGCCGCCATCACTTCTGAACTTTTTTTAAGAACAAATCACGCAAGCAGATACTTTCAAAACCTAATTAATTATAAAAATAGAAATATAAATTTATCTCCGTACCTCGCCCTCTAATGAGCATGAATGACACACATTTTTCTTTGAGCGTAACAAAACCACTCTTCGGCGTTGTAGTAGAATTCCACTGTGGCTTTTGTTTATTTTTATCTGGTTTTCTGAGGTCATATCATGAATTTATGAAGGTTCAGCTATTTAAAAGCCGCCAATAAATTTATGATTTGATTTGGTTTCTTCAGAAGTTTTCGCATATAAATTATTAAGTACGAGTAGTTTATGAGAGGTTCAAGAAATACTCAAAAAATCTAATAACTCCAAATTCATTGCCACTCGACTCTATTAAGTGGAATTTGAGCTAAACAGCAACAAGCTGAATGTCCAGAAATTTAATACTTTTGCTTACATGACTTTAAGCAATAAATTGTTCGAAAAATATTATATCGAAAAAACTTTTCATGTTTATGTTTTCTTTAGTGGTGATGGCAGAAGTGCCACCAATGAACCATATTTAGGGATTAGGTTTATTTATTCCTTAATTTGATACTTGGGAATCGGTTTTTTTACGAGTATAACGCAATTAAAGTTACTTAATATAATGAAAACAAGACTATATTTGTAATATCAAAAAACTGCTTAGTGTTGTTTTTTGTTTTATCAAAAAGTAAACATGAATAGCAGCACTGCGATCTTTTGCGAAAGTTATGAGATATACAGAAATATCCCCTACGATATCTGCAATTCCCATTAAAAGTTTGATAACAGACAACGAACGAACGAACAAACGATTTCCTCAACGTTTGCCGCTTCAGTTAGCTGGGATTTCCCAAGAATTGCCAATGCAATGAATGCAGGTTAATGCAGTTACAAAAAGCACAAACACAGACTTAGCAATGATGAAAGATTGTTTGCGAAAGAAAATGCAAAGACAGAGCAAACTGATAGGCAAAGCGATATGGGAACACAGAGTTTTGAAATATTTTATAGGTTGTTTTTAATATTGAAAATCATAGCAAGTACCAAAAGTGATCCAAAATTTGCTTATGGGCTTTGAAAAACTCCAAAAATATAAGAGCAATCTCATCGAGTGTCAATAGACGGTATTCAATGTTGAAGACACTATGTACGGACTGATATATATATACATGGGCGACCGCAAAACTAACTGGCCTGGCACATTTTCTGTTTTACTAGCAACTTCTTTTTTTGTTTTTTAAAAGCAATCTTTTATAAGCCATCTGTCAAAATTTCCGAAATATTTAATGATTCTTTTCTTTGTTACAGGTGATTGAAGTAAACAAGTTTTATAATTTTGGAAAAATGAAAAATAAAGAGTTTCGTGCGGTAATTAAACACTTTTATATGAAAGGTTATACGCCACAATAAATCAAAGATGAATTGGATTATGTTCATGGTGATAATGCACCATCATACTCCACCGTGAAATCCTGGGTTCAACAATTTAAAATGGGTCGTTCAAGTACGGAAGATAAACAACGCTCAGGAAGACCGAAACTGCTACTACTATTGAAAACATTAGAAAAATATTTAATGAAGTGACTAAAGGTAGACGAACAAAGCTCAGAGAACTTGCTAATATTGTTAAATTACACGAAAAACAAGTTTGGAGTATTTTACATGATGAACTCCACATGAAAAAGCTATCCGCAGGATATGTGCCGCGTTTGTTGACTTTGCCCCAAAAAATCGTCCGTTGGACCAATTCCGAGGAGCTTTTAGCGATTTATCAGCGTAATCCAAAAGAGTTCTTGCGCCGACTTATAACTGTTGATGAAACATGGATCCATCACTACATCCCAGAATGCAAAGAACAGTCAAAACAATGGATAAAAGCTGGTAAAAGTCGTCCCAAGAAGGCGAAAACAGTTAAGTCAGCAGGAAAAGTAATGGCCACAGAATTTTGGGATGCAAGGGGTATAATATTTATTGATTATCTTGAGAAAGGAAAAACTATAAATAGTTAATATTATTGTGCATTATTGCATCGGTTGAGTGAAGAAATCAAGATATAACGACCGCATTTAGAAAAAAAAGTTCTTTTTCATCAAGATAATGCTCCTTCACACACTGCATTTTTAACTCAACAAAAATTTGAAATTGCTCCGCATCCACCATATAGTCCAGATTTAGCTCCTACTAATAATTTCTTGTTTCCAAATTTAAAAAAAAATTCTCGGTGGCAAAAAATTTTCGTCCAATAGCGAGGTTATTGCTGAAACTGAGGCATATGTTGAAGGTCTTGAAAAATCATATTTTTCGGATGGAATTAAAAAACTTGAAAAACGTTTGATGAAGTGTATTGAGTTGGAAGGAGATTATGTTGAAAAATAAATAATAATTTCAAAAAAACGATTCTTTTTATGTTAGGCAAGTTACTTTTGCGGTTGCCCTCGTATATAGCAACCCTCGTATATGCACTTTTTTCATTTCTCTCGTACTTCACCCAGCATTGCATTGAGGAATAAAGAATTCTTATACTCACTGATCGGGATCTACTTTAAAAAGTAGGCTCTACATTTAAGCTAATACATTTTTACATAAAAGCTTTTACATAGTAGCTTACTCCTTAAGTAGTCGGTATTTCGGAGTTTGGGAAAAACGCCGGTGAACAATATTAGAATTTTTGACCTAGCATTGAACTAGGGTTATTTATGGCCGCAGTAGGTAAATCACTATCACATTTTCTGCATTGTTTACATTGTGTTTTTTTTTATTGT
Organism: Hydrotaea diabolus; assembly: GCA_963513945.1. Taxonomy (NCBI): domain Eukaryota; kingdom Metazoa; phylum Arthropoda; class Insecta; order Diptera; family Muscidae; genus Hydrotaea; species Hydrotaea diabolus. The sequence goes on along the minus strand of OY740717.1, from coordinate 55,049,654 downwards.
TTATAGGCAGCTAACACTTGAATATTTCTCGCCGTTCAATGCGGATCATAGGGTCACATCACGTAGTAAAAAAAATTATTAAATTAGTTTATCCAAATAGCAGTTTTAAACTGTTTCAAAAGTATCTATGCATCTCATTCGTTTCTAATTTTGGCCGGTTGATTATTTATTCCACAAAAACTTTAAGCAGACATTTTCACTTTCTTCTAATCTGAATATTGCCGATTGTGAGTTTCAAGTTTTATGTATATTTTGTGGTTCATTCAATATTGTAGCAAAATATAAGGCATATTTGCATGCGTTTAAATTATTTATATTTTATTTTGTTTCAACACATGTTATTGGTTTTCGCCATTTTTATTCAATTCTAGCTGTCGCTGTTAATACTGAGTCACTTTAAAAGATATGCTATATTTTTTCAGTCTACGTATTAATTGCGCAGATATGAAAACTTTAAAAGTAAAGAAAATTTTGCTTGTGTGTTTTTTGTTATTTTTCATTTTCTTTTTATTTTGCACTTTTCAACACGAGTTATTAAATTGGAAAATTATTTTTATTTTTCATATAAATACACATACCAGGTAAATAAATACCTGGTATCTATTTGATATATAACCTTTTTGAATGTTAAAAAACATAATCGTCTAGGAATTCTATAAATATTTCACCAAAATTTACGATATTAGAAAAACAATTTTTTTAAGAGGCAAATTGAAAACAGATTTTTCGATATGTTTTGTGAAATTCTCGAACAAGTTGTTGGTAGCATTATTTATATTTGTTGTTTCGCTGCAAATATATTAATTAATTTATTTGTTTGAACTTATTTAGATGTTACCGAAAAATCTATTCAAAATTGTTTGAATTAATTTCATTTTGATGTATGATGTACTGCCTTGCGATATATGGCATTTTAATTTGTTTTGCATTTTAATCTACAGAAAATTGTTTTAAATACGTCTGTTGTCAACAGGTTTTATTTTACGTTTGTATTTTGATTTTCATTAAAATTGTGTTTTTGTTTTGATAATCTTTGTTTTAGCATCAAATATTTTTGAAAATTTTTGATACAATCCAGCAGAAATGACATCATCAAAATAATTTCCCCCGAAACATTTTCAAAATTTACTGCATTCTCGTTGTGGCTGATTTTTTTTTGGCGGTTTTCTTTGTTTAGCAAGTGTTGCGATTTTTTTCAAGGATAGTTTTTGTTTTTAAATTCCGTGCAATAAATAATGAGAAACTAAAAAACATATGTAAAAACCTAAAAAACAAACCGGATAGCAACAAAGTCTTAACTTAATTTTAGAAAACTGGAACTTGAAACAGGAATATTCCCACATAATTGGGAAGAATCTGTCATTAGGCAAATAGAAAAAAAAGGCTAAAAAATGAGTAAAAAATCTAGAAAAAACGTGTGAAAAAAATTCTAGAAAAAGTAGTAAACGAACAATTGGGAGAATACATGGAAAAATATGAAATACTCCCAACTTTTTAATCTGGGTTTAGGAAAAACTTTTCCTGTGAAACCGCGATGGAAATATAGAAACCAACATAGCAACTTCTAGGTATCATCACACATAGGTATCATAAAGGGTGGTTACATTTTAAGGGCCGATGTTGAATGTGAACCACACCTAAACGTCAAGTTTTTTCTGCATTTCATTTGATATTTCTCAATTTCAGACTAACTCAATTTGAACCATGGCTTATTATGGAAATGAAAATCGATTTTCGAAAAAAATCATCTTCAGTGATGAGGCACATTTTCACCTCAGTGGATTTGGGCGAATCATAATTTAAGAGTGATTGTGGTAAAAACAATGCACTCACAAAGAGTGACTGTTTGGTGCGGTTTATGGGCTGGCGGCATCATCGGGCCGTATTTTTTCCAAAATGAGGCCGGTCAGGCAGATACTGTGTTCGCTATCGTGCGATGATAACGAACCTTTTTTATGGCCCGAATTGGAGATATGGATGTGCCGCTTGCCACACAGCTAACGAAACAATGGCCCTTTGCCCGACAAATTGAATGGCCGTGTTATCTTACGTCGTGGCGATGCTAATTGGTCGCCAAGATCATGTAATTTGACACTGTTGTTGTAAAAAAAAAAGTATTTGCACACACTTTTTTTTACAACAACAGTGTCAAATATAAGAAAAATTCAAGTTCTAAAAGATTTGGCTTTTGAATATCAGCGATTTGGCTGATATTTTGTTTTACACAAAATTGTCACAGATCCTTCTATCATAATAAAAAATATTAAGATAATTCTCTGAAAACTTGTTTTATTTGCAAATTACATCGTGCGTTTTAAATGGAGAACGAACTTTTATCACGACAAGAGTGCATCGATGAACTTAAATCTTTGTATGGCGATGAAGCACCATCCTATAGCACTGTGAAAAACTGGTTTAATGAATTCAATCGTGGCCGACGCTTGTTCAAAGAAGAAGGTCGTGAAAATTGATGACGTGCGTGAACTGATAATGCAAGATCGTCATGTGGCATACCGTGAAATAGAGGCATACTTGGGCATTTCTTTCAACAGTATACATTCGATATTGCATGAACACCTGGCCGTAAAAAAGGTTTGTTATTGTTGCATGCCGCACAGTTTCACAATCGCTTAAAAAAAGGCTAGTGTCGATTGGTGCAAAGAAATTTTGAAAAAATGCGATCGCGGTGCTTTTATAAGATCGTCACAGGTGACGAATCATGGATCTATGCGTATGAGCCCGAAACAAAACAGCTATCGACCGTGTGGGTCTTCGAAGACGAGCCAAATCCAATGAAAGTTGTTCGTGGAATAATGGTCGCCTTTTTCTTCAGCAAAACTAGTCATGTGGCAACTTTTCCGCTTGAGCAACGAGGATGGTCATTTCTGAGTGGTACACCACAATTTGTTTGCCTGAAGTCTTCGGAGAAAAAAACGAACAAGAGAAGACGAATCATTGTGCACCATGACAATGCGAGCTCTCACACATCGGCTAAAACCGGAGCCTTTTTGACCGTCCAAAACGTCGAATTAATGGGTCATCGGCCATACAGCTTTGACTTGGCACCCAATGACTTCTTTTTATTCCCGAACATCAAGAAAAAAATGCATGGTCAACGATTTTCGTCGCCAGAAGATGCTGTTGAAGCGTTCAAAAACCATGTTTTGGAGGTGTCTCAATCAGAGTGGAAAAAGTGCTTTGACAATTGGTTTGATCCATGCAAAATTGTTTAGATCATGATGGAGAATACTTTTGAACAATACAACCATTTTTGATGATAAATATTTGCGTTTTTATTATTAGGCCAGAAATATATAAAGCAGCCCCCGTAATACCTACTTTTTTCCGGGTACTTTTTCCCCTTTTCGAAGTTCGTTTAGAATAAGAAAAAAGTGAAAAAAAATCCCGGGGAGATTCTATTTAGAATAGGAGAATAGGGAAAAAATTCCCGGGGAATAGTCATTCAGAATCGGGCTTCTAGTGTAAATATTTTTCAATTCATTTTTAAATGAAACGAATTTTGGTCCAGTCAGAATTTTTTTTATCCTACTGCAACAAATTTATAGTGTGATCCATCTAGAGGTATTTTTTCAGAGCAGAAAAAATATAAAAAATCAAATCAAGTGTGGAATCTTTATTGGTAATTTAAAAGGACATTTTGTGGCATTTATTTTTTAAAATAATTACCTTTTAACTTTGGCAACTGCATTATGGATTTGAGCGTTCGTTGAGAACCGGGAAGATCCGTTGTTTTCGACCAAAATTTTGTTCAGTGATGAGCCCCATTTCTGGCTCAACGGCAAAGTCATAAACAACATTGCCGCATTTGGGCTGTAGAGCAACAAGAAGAGGTGCAAGAGGTGCCTTTATACCCAGAGAAAATCACGGTTTGGTGCGGTTTATAAGCTGGTGGATTCATGGGTGCATATTTTTTCAAAAATGATGATGACCGGAACGTAACCGTGAATGGTGCTCGCTATCGCGCCATGATATCGATCTTTATGCTACCTGAAATTGAAGCCCGTAATCTTGACGACACTTGGTTTCAACAGGACGGTGCCACTTGCCATACAGCTGCTCAAACAATGGATCTATTGAGAGGTCATTTCGAAAAGCAGCTAATTTCACGTTTTGGACAGGTGAGTTGGCCGCCTAGATTGCGTGATATTACACCTTTAGACCTTTTGCTTTGGAGTTACGTAAAGTCCAAAGTCTATGCTGACAAACCAGCTACGATTCAGGTTTTGAAAGCCAACATTACGTGTGTCATTTAAGCCATACCGCTCGAAATGCTCGAACGAGTCATCCAAAATTGGACCCTCAGAATGGAAACCCTGAGACGTAGTTGAAGCCATTATTTGAAGAAAATTATATTCAAAAAATAAATTTCATAAAATGTCCTTTCAAATTACCAATAAAGATTCCACACTTGATTTGAATTTTTATATTTTTTTTTTGTACTGAAAAAATACCTCTATATGAATCACCCGTTATATACACGAAAATGTCCTTTTGATAGATAGAACTCGATTTAGCATTTCTTATGTAAGATTGAAACGTATTCTTTGGATTATTAAATAATTTAAAAATTAAAATAACACGGATGTTTTAGATATGGCGCTTTTTTGAACACATTTTTTTTAGAACTTTTTCACAATTTAGAACAGATATTTTTCATTGCCCCTCTGGATACTGATTTGACACTTTTGGTTGTAATTTAATTTAGCACGGTATGCGCTCTTTTGGCGTTTAATTTTTATTGCTAATGAGCATTTAACGATGATGAAAGATGCTATAAAAGTTAACAGCACTCGGAGTTTAATAACTTTATACGGATTTTGTTAAAAAGAAACTTTTACATTTTTTTAACGCTTCCTTTTTCATTTCAACATTTTTTTAACTTGTAAGATGTCACATGCAAATTATGGCAGCATGTACGGTGTTTAATTTGTATTGTTTTTGTATCACAAAACTTGTTTCGAATTCTGATAATTAATTATGAAATATATATATTTTTCTTGTTGTTGTTGGGTTTTCTTAATTACTTTTATGAAAGCGAAAAAAAACTTGTTTATCTTGTTGATATCATCATAGACGAGACCAAAGGCACGACAATCACAGCGAAAAGATTTCGATTTTTTTCTTTTTTTGTTTGTTTTTATTCCAACGTTTTTTCTTTCGTTTTTGTTGTTGTTTGGATTCTATTGATTTTGTTTACGAAATTTTCTACTCACCCACACAAACACATTTTACACATATTGCCGAAGGAACGTCTTTTACTTTTTCGCCGATTCTTTTGATAGAACACCGTGGTCGAACCGTTTTCCGGATCGATAACCGTTTGTAGGACCCCGCCGCCGTTTGTTGCCGTTGCATCGGCCGACACGGACGTTGGGGAGGTAGTTGTGGTCGCTGAACCCGCTACAGCATGAGGTTGTGTTTCCATAGCGGACATTTGCAGTGAATCGCTGTAATGATTATATGAGCCCGTCATTCCCGGATCTAGACGATCCGTTGGCGCAAAATTGTGACTATTATAGGATTTGGACGAGTTGTTGTGATAGCCGTATTTGGCGGCCTGGGCCGCATTATTTAGCGTCGCTTGTTGTGAAGCCGTAATGTTTGCCGATTTCGTTGAGTAGCGTTCACGACTACGTTCATTTCTAAAACGTATCTGCCCGCCGCCACCGTCTCCGATACGCGTCGATGATGAGCTGGTACTCGCACGTAGTTGCTTTGCGGGGTTATTATTCGACGTTTGCTGGGAATTGTTACGCGCGAATTTTGTCGTTGTGCCGCCGACAACACCAAACAGTTGACTGAGAAAACTTGGCGTGTTCTTGCTGCTGCTGCCGCTACTGCCGCCGTTGTGTTGACGTTGTTGCGGTGCTGCTGGTGTGTGAAAGAGAGAGCCATGTGTTTGGCCATCGTGGTGGCGTATGAGCAATTCAGTCTCTGAATCGGTACCATCAGACTCTTCGTCGAAATCTCTCAATGGTACATCATTATCAATTGTCATATTTGTCGGCAGCAGCAGCGCAGGGCGGCGGGGGAACCTGAAGGTGGTACTGATGAGCGGATGTGTGCTTGTGTCGTTGGCAAATACAGCACTGTTTTTTTTTATTCAAAAGACAACAAACAAGAAACAGTTGTGGGATTTTTTTCGTGTCTTCGTTTACCTCCCAAAAAAAGATGACTAATACCGCGGAGTTGTTTGTTGTGGGGTTAGGAAGAAGACGACGTTGCAAAAATAAAATTCTGACGTCGTCATTAGCTGCCGTAGAAGCATAAATTATATTTACTGTGATCTGGTTTATCTGCTCAGTCTGCGTTGTTTATGTTTATTTACACACCGTTATTGGGCTGTCAGTAAAGCCAAGTTAACTGAATTTATATTCCCCGTGGTATTTTTTCTTCACACCACCACGCCGATCGGTGATTAGTCTTATCTGGTCGGGTTTTATTATTCAATTCCACTCATAAACTTCCGTATATAAGCAAAACATAACTCTCATAGTAGCCAACAATACACCATAAAAGCCTCTGAATTTTCTTTATAGCCTCAACAGAACACTTTTGTTGGTGTTAACTTCGTAGTACAACACCCATGAATTTTTGAATTACGTTTTGTGCTTTTTTGTCACGGCTGTTCTTCTGTTAGACGCTTAGTTTCATACTATGTACACACTTTTGAATATTTATATCTCGTCGAGTAATTTTGCACGATTTTCCAATTGTATTTGCAAACTTCTTCACTATTTTCTTCAGTTATTTTCGTTTAGTTATTACTTTCATCGCACACACACACCTACTACTCAATACAAATGTTGGGGCATGCAAAGGTACAAGTGTCAAAAGCAGTTGCCAAAAACAGCTGTTCTTGTTTTTGTTACTTACGGGAGTTGCCAGAAACAGCGTAAAGACATCTCCAACAAGTTTTTCGGAATATCTCTGGCATAACGGAACAATACCCGCAAAAATTCTGAGTAAAGGCTCGGGCACACTATAGCTTTTTTTCGTATGCAGCATTTTTCTTAACAACCGGTAGTCAGAAAACCACGAAATATATGTTAACAATTTACAAAAAGTAGACGATATTGCATTAAAACATAGAAAAGACTTCCCACAAATTTTTTTGTGAGTTTTTGAAGTTTATTTCAATGGGTTTTAGACTACCGGAAGTTAAAAAATACGCAGCGTAAGAAAAAAAAATCTTCAGTGTGTCCGGGCCTTTAAATAACATTTACGGGAAGCAAGTTCTGCATTAATAAAATGGGAATGCGACCGCCAAAATTCATGTGGGACCATAATTTTTTAGCTGAAGTGCAGTGAATGGTGCCTAATGCAAATTACAAAAAAAAATTATGCTGTCGTCTGCAGAATGGCTCGAGTATTTCGGAAACAAAAATGAATAAGGACGCTCGGGTCCAGGGGCTCTCAGGACCTTAAATATATAAAGTGCGAGTCCCTAGGGCCCCAAAAGCATCCGCGTGCAGCCGCCCAGAATCTAAAATAAAAGAAAAATTAAGTTGTTTCTAAACAAAATTTTTTTCTCGGTTTGGAGAATTTTAACCAAGTTCTATTGCAGAATGCGGCATTAAAGTCCAGAGTTCCTAGGTTGAAAGCTATTAAGCCCGCAACACCGAAGGAAGTTTTAATTAGAAAAATATTTTCAAGGACCCGATGGCGTAGCTTTTTTTTTTCTTTTTTCGTGTCACGCCCATGCACAATGAATAGATTCACGATTGAACAGCGCTCCGAAATTATTTAAATTTATTGATTGCCGCAACTTATAGACGTCTTCCGTATTTTAATAGCGCACTTAAGACTCCATATGCCCAAAATCATTTTCATATTTATATCTTACATTAATTTTTTTTTGATTAAAAATTTTTTTTAAAGATAATTTGCACATTCAAAATACAAACTTGTTATTAAAAAAAAATAAATTATTTAATATTCACAATCAGAACTCTCTGACATCATCATGAATAGATTCACGATTGAACAGCGCTCCGAAATTATTTAAATTTATTGATTGCCGCAACTTATAGACGTCTTTCGTATTTTAATAGCGCACTTAAGACTCCATATGCCCAAAATCATTTTCATATTTATATCTTACATTAAATTTTTTTTTTGATTACAAATTTTTTTTGATATAATATGCACATTCGAAATACAAACTTGTTATTATTATTTTATTACAGTCGGCTTTAGTTTCAGGCCAAAATACGCGGCGGCTGAGTTTTATTGTACTATGTACTAAGTCTTGCTTAGGACACGTTTAGTATTCAAAATAGCAATAGTATACATCTAAAAAATAAAATAAAATATTATCAGAGCTATGGGGTTTTGAAATCATTAATGTTCATCAACCGAAGATATTAAGAGATAAATTAATAAGAGGAAGTATTTAGAGCTGTACGAAAACAGGCCAATAGTATAATCGTTAAGGCCTGGGCACACTAAAGGGTGCGTCTTTTCTGTTGTGCAGCGTAAAATATATATGGCAGCAAATAAGCCAGAGAGCGCCCATCAACACAGTTTAATCGCAGATACATTTCTGTAAATTGAACTCTTGTTTCATTTCACATATACAAAACATGAGAACTTTTATTTAACAATTTCAACATATATTCAAATATTTGTCAGAGTATTTACAACTCTAAGTTAATACCAAATATACGCAGCAGAAAAATGTTTGTTTTAAACCCTGCATAATCAAATACGCCTTGGCATTTAATAGCGTTTGTCTGTGGGGTCTCGTAAGGAACAGTGTTTTACAATTTTGGAAACACAAACGTTTTTCAAAAAAAAAAAAAAACTTTAGTCTGCCATTGCTTGTTTTAGCCGGATTTAATAATTCATTCATGTAAAAGTACGCAACATAAAGATTTGTCAAATCAAAATACATTCACAACATTTTATTTATTTTTTGAAAATGTAACAAATTCCTTGAACAAACAATTATCAGAACATAAATTTTCGATTGCAGATGGCGAACAAAGTCTACACTGCCTTTATACACATCCCTGTAACAGTTTAAAATTCCGCCACTTTTTCGTTTAAGCTTAGCAATACAAAACGAAAGTAGTAAACAGAATTTCCCAATGGTTAATTTAGTTTGTTTAGCTACATGTATTTTTTTATGGGAGCGAAAATTTCGTTTTAGGTGAAGGAGTTTTGGATTTATCTCTACAAGGAATATTTTTAGTACAGAGCAGTGTAGAAGAAGCAGTCGCTATTAATTTTCAAATAAATTATTTTAATCACATTCCTTTAATTACCCACAAAAATGACCACATTTGTTATTTTTTTAATGTCAAAAATTCCTTGACCTAACATTTATAAGAATATCAATTTTTTTTTGCAGGTAGTTAAAAATCTACTTATACACTGCTCATATAAACATCCCTGTAACAGTTGCAAATTCCGCTACCTTTTCGTTTCAGCTGATTATTACACATCGAAAATAGTGAACGGAATTTACCAATGGTAAATTTCGTTTGCTTAGCTACAGGTATTCTTTATGGGAGCGAATGTTTCGTTTCAGGCGAATAGTAGTCTTTAACACTGACTTTATAATCGTGTCTAAATCCAAGAGGTGTAACCATACTGTACTATTTTTTAATCCGATGCGACCAAGTTGATATTTATTTTCTATTTGTGGTATTGTCGTCGATATAAATATAGGGGAAACCACCCTATTTTACATTCTTTTGTGGATAGCGACATCTTGTGCATAAGAAGAAGAAAAAGAAAACTATTGGAAAATGGCTTAAAAGTTATATATTTATTTTATGCATTCACAAACAAAATGATCGAAATTTAGAAAAGTGTGCAAGCCCGTTCCGCATCAAGTAGAATATTAAAGAAATATGAATGCAATTGCATGTTAAGCTTCGTTTTCATTATGTCAAATTCAATGGCAAATGTAGTCAGTTAGGTGAAAACGGGTAGTCATATGGTGACATTTACGTTTGACGTCATATATGACTATGCTTTGTCAAACGAAATGGCAGTCAAGTGAAAACGGGTAAATTTATGACAATTGACCGATATGGCATCATTTGACAAGGAGAATCCATTTGCCAACATGTTGGCAAATGCAAACACATTTGGCATGCAAACAGCTGATTTTGCTGGCATTTTCAACAAGCGAAGGAAGAAAACGGGCAAAGGAGGAAATCGCGCCAAGAACGGACTTCTGGAATTAAAATAGAATAGACATGGACGATGTGCGCCCTGGAACCTGGGACTACCTCACCAAAGAATACAGGGACCGCAATTTACGTGAGGCGCTTTGGCAGGAAGTGGCTTCCAAACTGGAGCTAACGCGATCGGAGGTCACAACGAAGTGGACCTTTTCTTTCCATTCCTTTAAAGTAGTCACTAGTACCAATGCCGCTGCGACGGCAATTTGCTTATTCATGGACATTTTGTTGTTTAAAAAAATTGAAAATTTTGCTACCACGTCGCTTTTGACACAAAAATTTCAATTAATTTTTTCTTCTTCTCGCAAAAATCATATGACGACAGATGTATTTAGCTAGCATAATGAAAACGGTGTGGCAAATGACTGACAACAAATGTGGATGTCAAATGTTGCCATTTGGGTTTTGTGTCAGTTATGACGTTGTAGTGAAAACGCGTTTGACACCAAATGCAAATGACGACGAATGTGCCATTTCTGTTTGCCATTGAATTTGACATAATGAAAACGAAGCTTAAGTTGCAAAAAATTTCTTTTAGGCAGCTAACTATTATGTTTCCAAAATTACTTGATCGCACTTAAATCGAAGGCCAGGTTTATATGAAGGATTAATTCTGGTGTTGTCCGTGAGTTAGTCTGTGCATTTTGGTGCCCTTAAGTGGCTTTTGTGGTACCAACCATAACAAAAATGCGGTTCCTCTTCCTCAATATTATTTGGCTAAAGTAGATTCTTTATTTTGTTCCGATGTCGTATTGATTTACTGAATATTTGTTAAATTAAATAAAACTCAAATAGACTACTGATCTAGTTATATTGCCTGAGTACCTCGTAAAAAGCATATCATGTCCGTTGCGAATAAAAAGAAGAGATCGGAAGCATTTGTAAATGCAGGATTTATGTTAATACAATGCTGTATTTATGACGAGTCAAAAACTACAAAAAAGCCAAATAAGCAAATGCAAAATAAACCACAATTTCAACATTCTGACAAGATAGCGGTAACAGTATGTTTTAGGGATGTATAGATACATCTGCATCAAAAATCTTGAGTTTATAGAAGTACAATAAATAAGCATGTGTATTTAAATTTTTTATTATAATTTTTAGCACAGTGCTGTGCAATTGGACTTAGAATTGGTGTGCAACTGTGTTTAGAAGAAAAAATTTTGATTTTCCAACAACCCTGCATATTTGGTTAAGGAATCGCATTTTGGATATTTCCAAAAATAAAATAAACCCCCGCAATCATCCAACCTTAACCCTATGAATCATATAAAAAATTAAATGGATTCGTAAACATAGCACGACTTCAAAAGAATTGCTTAAGAAATCATTGTTTTAAACGGCTTAAAATTGAAAATTGTACTAAAAGATTGGTAAAAAATGTGACTCGTAGTCTAAAATACGTTATTGGTGCGTGTGGAGTTCATACACACTTTTAATTTACCTTATACAGTTGAACTTCGATTAACCGTGATGCTCGGGACCGGGCTAATCACGGATAACCGAAAATCACGGTTAAAAGAGGTAAAATTTTACATGTATAAATTTTATTATTTTTAATTATTTTTGCCAAAAAATGTAAATCTGCGTCTATAAACATCTTATCATATCTCTAGGAATACATATATGTATTTAAAAAAACTTTTATGGAAGTCTGTCTTATGTTTTTACCTTTTGATTGTTCTTCCAACAAATGAGTTTGTATGCGATATATTTGCATTTTATCTGGTTCTGAAATACTACTTGGACAATTAAAGTTTTCAAAAAAACCTAACAAAATACTACTAGCCTCTATTGCCTGAGCCAATGTAGGCGAACACTGAGGTAAACACCTCCAAAATAAACTGGTTTTGTCTGCATTGTAGATCTGTTCAGTTGTAAGTTGTTCGTTTTTAATGATTTCATCCAAGTCGTCAACAAACATTGTAGCAGAATCATAATCAGCACACTCATTTTCTTCCGTAGATTTCAGTCGACGAATTCCATGACGTTTTTTGAATTTATCCAACCAACCAAATGAATAAGATCACTCTGAATTCATGTTTAACTTCAAATGGAACATTTTTGCCTTTTCTACAATCATTTCGCTAAAGTTCAGAAGCAAATTTCAGTTTAAGTTCATACAATATCTCGATTTCAGTTAACTTACCAGAAATTGGAGTTCCCTTAAATCTTTCTTGTCGAAACCATTCATATGTTGCAAAATCAACTTTTGGTTTTTCGGATGTTTTTAGTGTATATCTGTGTTTAAGGCCAAACATTGAATCAGTATCGGAGCAAAATTTTAAACTCCGATCTTTGTTTTTTATTAAATCGGATACAGTTTGAATGCCAACTCCATATTTTTCAGACAACATTTTAAAAGGTACTTTTCGTTTTGAGTATTCATTTATCAGTTCCATTTTTTCTTTAATTGAAAGAACCTTTCTTGCTCTTTTCGCGGATTTAGTTTTTGACGGTGGCATGATGTAAGGAAAACACGTCTTGACAGATCAAATTTCAGACTGCTGAATGAATACATATGAAATTTGATATAAAAATTACACTTTCATGAAAAAGGGGAATCACCGAATTTTAATATGAGAGATGTGTGTGTATTATACGAAAAAAACAAACAAGCAGTCATATGGACATGTGCATCACGGATAATAGAGGTAAATCACGGTTAATAGAGGTAAAAAATCAAACACTCCGCATCACGGTTAATAGATAATCACGGTTAAAAGAGTCACGGTTAATCAAAGTTCAACTGTAGTTACATTTTTATTTGGAGTTTGGAACGTTTTTGGCATAATTTAACGACATTTCGATGTTTTCCAGTAATTGTTAATACATTTTAAGTAAATTTTTTTTTTATAAAAGACACTTTTAGTATATGCCTTAGTATATCTACCAACATATTATGTCAACATAATCACTTTCATTATTCACATTATTATTTTATAAAAAATAATTTCGATGCATTATTTTTAATAAATCTTGGAAGTACGTCAATCTTTAATGGTTCACTGTATACTAGTAAAGTTTTGAAGTTATCGCCAATTATGCGACCACTTACTCCTTTAATTAATGAGTACCAATAGAACAAGCCTATTATAACGCTTTACAACGTACACTACAATTGTGACTGATTTTCTTGCAATGCTCAAGATATGGCAACAATACATAGAGTTACCGATTCTATCGCACTGCGATTTCCCCCACAAATGTTTTGGTCGACTTGGCATCACTTTTTCGAGATAAACAATAGAAGAATGTTGTGTTGTTGTTTGTATATATTTTCATTCATGTTTTTGCAAAGTGATTCTGAGGCAGTGAGGACAGCCAGTTGTAAAATTCATCCTTAAAAGGATAGATCAAGCTACAAAAACGGAGTGTGGAAATTGAAAACCTAAAAAGGAACAAGTGCAATATAAAATAGTTTAAAAAAACAAATAACAGAGTAAACTGAGTAATTTGAAAATTGAAAATGTTTAATTTCATAAAAGAAGCTATGGCGCCCACAACGCGTTCGACGGTACAAAAACAATGTACGGATGAAAACCACCTGGAGGAAAACCCTGATAAATCAGAAGACGCAAAAGCGAAACCTTTTAAGGGCTACAAAATCACAGATAACGAGCGAACAAGAAAATTTGGCATTGGAGCAAATTCTTTGCAAATGCTAAAGACAAAAGCCAAAATGAAGTTTCCAGTAAGTATTACAAGAATATTTCCTCATCATTTTTTTTTTTCATTAGTTTGGGGGTGACCTTGTGGACATGTATCCAAAATCATGGTCACAGTGTTGTATTTTATTGTGTTGTGTTTGTGTCAACGACAAAAACAACACTACCACCATAACAGCATCACAATGGCCATTGCCATCCATGCCCACAAACCCCCAATCCCCACCACAAGAACTTTCTTCGCAAAATAATCCTTTCAAAGGCCTTCACTTGCTCATGTCGTTCATGCCTGTGCATGGATTTCAATGTCAACCCCCGTGTATGGAAGACGAGCAAAATAAGCAAAGGCGAGAGTAGAGTGCGCACAATCTGCACAACCACCTGTTGGCTCGACTAATGAATTGATGGCGGGCTGGGTGTTGGTAGTGGCATACTTGTTGTTGTGCCCATCCTGCCTTGCTCTTTTTTTGTTGGAGAAGACCAAGAAGGACATTAAACTTTGGCATGCTGTATATTTTTCTTTCCATCTCGTTTGTGTTCTCACTCTCCCTCCACGATTTGGTTTGTTTACCTTCACAAGTAGAATTTTGTTGATACGCGACGGAAGAGTGTTTTTCTTCTTCTGGGTGGGTATGCGTGCATGCAGGTCAGGGTTATTAGAACGCATAGAAATGGAGCGCAAAAGTCAAGTTCAACTGATGAATAACAACAAATACAAACAAAAACAATGGTTGGCAGCGTTGAGAGAAGGAGAGACTCCTTATCATTGGATTTATATTTTCCTGGGCAATACTTGAGGAAATCTGGAAGTTTTTTAAACAAACATCTTGAATAACCTGACAGTAGGTACGCCTAATATGTGTGATCCAAATAAGAGGGCTGCTATATATATTTCTGGCCTAATAATGATAAATATTTATCATAAAAAATGGTGTTATTGTTTTTCAAAGTATTCTCCAGCATGATTTATACACTTCGCTCAAACCAATTGTCAAAGCTTTTTTTCGACTCCGCTTAAGACACCTCCAAAACATGGTTTTTGAACGCTTCAACAACATCTTCTGGCGACGAAAATCGTTGACCATGCATTTTTTTCTTGATGTGAGGGAATAAGAAGAAGGTGCCAAGTCAGGGCTGTACGGCGGATGACCCATCAATTCGACGTTTTGGCCGGTAAAAAAGGCGCTGGTTTGAGCCGATTTGTGAGAGCTCGCATTGGCATGGTGCACAATTCGTCTTCTCTTGTTCGTTTTTCGAATTTCTCCAAAGACTTCTGAGTGGTGAACCACTCATAATTGACAGTCCTACGTTGCTCAAGCGGAACAGTCGCTACATGACCAGCTTTGCCGAAGAAATTTGCTTCGAAGTGCTTCTTCCACGAACAACTTTCGTTGGATTTGGCTCGTCTTCGAAGACCCATACGGTCGATTGCTGTTTTGTTTCGGGCTCATACGCATAGATACATGATTCGTCACCTGTGACGATCTTATAAACGACTTTTGAAGCACCGTGATTGTATTTTTTCAAAATTTCTTTGCACCAATCGACACGAGCCTTCTTTGAGCGATTGTCAAATTGTGCGGGATCCAACGAGAACAAACCTTTTTTACGGCCAGGTGTTCATGCAATATCGAATGTATGCTGGTGGAAGAAATGCCCAAGGATGCTTTTATCTCACTGTACGAGTATGTCACATGACGATCTTGCATTATCAATTAACGCACGGCATCAATGTTCTCTGGCACAACGGCCGTTTTTGGACCATCGTAGACCATCGACTATGAGCGAGCGTCGGCCACGATTGAATTCATTAAACCAATTTTTCAAATTGCTATAGGATGGCGCTTCATCACCATACAAAGATTTAAGTTCATCGATGCACTCTTGTCGTGATAATCCACGTCGAAAGTTTTAAAAAATGATCGCGCGAAAATGTTCACGATTTAAATCCATTTTTTTTGCCAAATTGGGTTTTTTCAAGTCACTAGCATTTTTTGAATTTATTAATCAAATTCGAGTCTTTTTCGACTCTTCTGCGCGATTAAAAAGTCGAAATATGCGCGCTTCTTCTGAACATTAAAGATACTTTTGTCGGGAGAAAAGTGTGCCTGTCCCGCGACTCTTAATAAATCATTTATGAGTCATTTTCTATATTAGTTTAGAGTCATTTTCGACCCCTTTCCGAGTAGTTTTAAAGTCTTTTTAGAAACGGTTTTTGATCATTTCCCTTTTGGATTCGTCTTTCAGTCATGTTAGAATCACTAACGAGTCTTTTGTGAGCAATTTATCAGTCATTTTATCGTCATTAATCACCCATATTTCTAATCATTTGGGAGTCTTTTTTGCGTGTTAAATCGAGTATTTTCAGTCAGCTTTCTGAGTTTATTTAAAAGAAAATAATTGTTTATTCGAAAGAATATATTTATTTAAAAGAAAATATATTTTTTGTTAAAAATAGTTCATTTCGTAAAAAAAATAGTTAGATCCAATTTTAAGAATACATTTTATAAAAAAAACATAAAGTATACAAAAAAATGATTACAATTAATAATTTGTACTTTAAACATTTAAAGTCCAGCTTTAAAACTTATTTTAACGTATAACATAAAACTAAAAAGTAATTTTGTACATTTTCCATTTGTACTTTGAAGTTTTTAATGTAAAAAACTACTTTCATAAAAATTATATAAAATAAATTGTTTGTACATTAAAATTAGCATATGTGCTTAACCCTTCAAAAAAAGATTCAGGTAAAAAAACAAGAGCTCTAATCTACACGTTTTCTTTTGCCCACTTGAATTGCCCACTTAGCTAGTTCTTCACATAAATTAAACTCATTTTGTTCACTGTCATCACTTTCATCACTTGAATCACTTTCATCACTTGAATCACTTTCATCACTTAAATCACTTTTATCACTTGAATCATAAAAACTGTCACAATCAACATTTTTTTTTTATTTGAATATTGACTTCACTCTTCATATTCTTGAATGTTTTCTTCAATATTCTCTGTTTTTTGTTCAAATTTGTATCTTTTTGGCGAAATTAAATTTTCTGCCTCTTTTTTTTGCTAATCTTTTGATTTGCACAATTTCACTTCTTTTTATTCGTTTAGCTGACATTGCCTTTTTTATTTAATCTATTACAATACTTTAATGGCTTTAATAAAAGTATTAAATTTAATTACACGTTTTATTTTTTTGTATACTTCACTTTCACAATATATGATCTTCACACCTAGAAGTTAATTTTATAAATGAACAAAAACTTAACTTAACTAAACTTATCTTAACAAAAACATAAAAATCAGTTTTAAATCATCTATCTGAGCAAAATATGATCTTAAAATACATAATTATAATCACTTTTCAAACACCTGCATGATCTGTTTTTGATTAAGCATTTTTCAATCTTCCAGATGAGCGAAATATGATAATAAATAACGGAAATAATAGTTAAATTTCAAACGTCTGGAAGATTAATTTGCGATTACTATATAATTTGTTGTTATAATTTAAATCGAACTCTTTTTACCCATTAGCGCGAATCCTTTTTTGATCATGTAGGTGATTAATCAGTTTTTAATCACCAAAAGTACTCGAAAAAGACTCCGCAAGGCGATTTTTCAAAAAATGATCTTCCAAATGCTAGCTGGGTGTAAACAACACAAATTATGGTCGTAAGTCAAAAAGTTCTGAGTACGTTTATGCTAAAAATGTCAAACTTTCCAACGGAAATGTCAGGTGGCGCCACTTAGTGTTGCCTAGGCCAGAAATATATATAGCAACCCTTACACTAATGAAGGGATATATTTTCACTTGTTCAAATAAGCTATACGTGGATTTAGCTATAGTTATAAAACGTAGTCCACCAATTTTGCGACAATAAGAAATTCAAATAAATTTTTTTTAATCAATGTTCAAAATGCAATTTAATTTTAAATGACTAATTGTGTTTGAAGATGATAGACCGTAAATGATCTCCATGCTCATCTACTCATTTGCGACACCTGATCAGAAAATTACTCATTGCGGTCTGAAGAGTTGAAGTTTGGATCGCCTTATTATTTTAATGGATTGCTTCAGTTCTGTTAAATTCCTTGGTTTCGTTTTGTACACTTCTTTCTTGACACAACCCTATAAAAAAGTCTGGTACATTCAGGTCCGATTACTTTGGGGCCCAGCGGGAATTTCTGGATATTAATTTCATTGGAAATTTTCATTAGAGCTCTGCCATAACCGGTCTGGCTATATTTGCAGCTGCTTCATCTGTTGAATCGGATACGTCTTCGCCGCAGTTCTCAGTAAAATAACTTTTTCAACAACTCTTAATAACGATCCCCATTGGCAGTCACTGTTACACCGATTTCTTAAAATAAGTATCATCTCACAATGCAGCTTGATGAAACTGCACATAAATACTGTTACAACATTGAACACACCAATTCAAATAGTAGAACTGAACATACCCCAATAATGTCATATGGGTTTGAAAGCTAACCTCAATAGCGTTAGTCTGTAATGGGATTTTAAAATTGTTTCAACTTTCATCATGGAGTGGTCAGATAATGAGAACCGTATCGCTGTAATAGCGCTTTTCAAGTGTGAAATGAAAAAAGCAATATTTTCAAAACGCTCCGGTCACTAGGGATTAGCCGCATGTTCGTTTACCGATGCATACAAGTGTTTGAGGAGACTGGAGATGTAAAAGACCGCCATCGGGCCCGACCGCCCACGCTCGTTTCGAACAAAATCAAGAATTCACAGAAATCCGCTCCTAAAACAGAAAATCATGGCCCGTGAGATGAATATCACGCAAAAGTCCATGAGTCGAATCATTAAAAAAGACTTGGGACTTGGGGCTTTCAAACGACGTACCGGACATTTATTGACTGCCAAAAAATAGGATTGCAAAATGCAAACGTCTTTTGGTGAAGCACGCTGATAACTTGCACAGAAACATTTGGTTCACCGATGAAAACATTTTTACCGTTCAGGAAAAATTTAACAAGCAAAATGATAGTGTATGCGCGGTCATCTAAGGAAGCATCTGAACCGATCCTACGGGTGGAAAAGGGTCATCACCCAGTTTCAGTCATGTTGTTGTAGCGGCACACACAGTGCCGAGGTGACAGCCCTTGGCCGAAGAATTGCTGCTTCGGGTCAATAGAACCGACTGAGCTTCAGCGATGGTTTGGTTGGGTGTCTCTTACGATGGGGACACTGACCTGCATTTCTGCGAACACGGAGTGAAAACATCGGCTAAAGTTTACCAAGAAACCGTTTTGGAAGCTGTTGTGAAGCCTCTTAACAATTCCCTGTTCCAAACCCAGCCATGGACTTTCCAGCAGGATACTGCGCCGGCCCATAAGGCTAAAACGTCCCAGGCCTGGCTTCGAAACAATTTCCAGCGTTCATTTCCTCTGAAGAATGCCCCTCAGGCAGTCCAGATTTAAGGCCATTGGATTGCAAATTGTGGAAGGTTTTAGAGGACAAGGTTTGTCAGAAAAGATACTCCAACATTGGATCTCTTAAGACTGCTTTGGTTCGAGCTGTGGCCAATTTTCCAATGGAGGTTCGTGCAGCTATTGGCGATTGGCCAGTGCGACTTAAGGCGTGTGTAAAGGCAAAAGGCGGACATTTCGAATAAGTAGATTCTTTTTGGAACTGCAAAACATCGTACCGCTGCACTATCCAAATCCTCTTTTAGGCATCCCAAGCATTCATTTTAATAAATCTAAATACAGGGTGTCCGTCGAGAATGCTACTTTGTTTGTTTATAATTTTTGATTAAATGAAAGAGAATAGATCTTATATTGATAAATGTTTTATTTAATGTCGCCATCTATGTACGAGTATGGAATACAATATCAGATAAATGTCCGCCTCTGTTAGCCTCACAAATGGTATTTCAATAAATTCATCACGAATATTTTTTTTGAGTTGCTCAAGCGTTTCTGGTTTATTTGCATAAACCTTGCTTTTCAGATATCCCCACAGAAAGAAGTCCGGAGCAATCAAATCAGGCGACCGTAAAGGCCAATCAACATCACAATTTCTTGAAATTACTTGTCGCAGTAATTCCATTGTAATCCTGGCTGTATGCGATGTGGCACCGTCTTGTTGATAGCACATGTTAATCAAGCCCAAAACATGCAGTTCTGGCTATAAAAAGTTTTCAATTATATCACGATACCGCTCCCCATTGATAGTTACCGTTACATCGTTTTTATTTTCATAGAAGTAAGGTCCAATGATTCCTCCTGACCAAATTGCACACCGTCACTTTTAATGGGTGCAAAGGTGACTGATGTATAATTTGAGGGTTTTCCATTGCCCAGAACCGACTATTCTGTTTATTCACATATCCATTTTAATTTCTTTCATGAAAATCGGGGTTGTCATGGGCGAGCTGTAACATGCTATTGACATATGTACGGCGGCGAAAATGGTCTTGTGAAAGAAGCTCTTGTGTCAACTGAATCTTAAATGGAAGCAAATGCAAATCCTTATGCAAAATTGTGGCCAAAGTTGTTCTTTGAAAACAAAGCTCCTGAGCACGGCGTCGAATTGAGGTTGGTGGATTGTTTTGAACACTTTCTTCAGCAGCAGTAATGTTTTCAGCCGATCTTGCAGTACGTTGTGGTCCATGCTTGGGCCTATCAGCTACAGACCATCTTCGAAATCATTCACTACACAACAAATAGTGCGTTTTGTTGGCACGTTGTTTCTCTCAAGTGGCACCGTCCTGTTGAAACCACATATCGTCCACATCCGTATCTTCCAATTCGGGCCATACAAAGTTCGTTATCATCTCACGATAGCATTCAGAGTAACTGCCTGACCGGCCTTATTTTGGAAAAAATACGGCCCGATGATGCCGCCAGCCCATAAACCGCACCAAACACTCACTGTATGGGTGAATTGTTTTTTCGACAATCACTCTTGGATTATCATTCGCCCAAATGCGGCAATTCACCTTATTGACGAATCCACTGAGGTGAAAATGTGCCTCATCACTGAAGATGATTTTCTTCGAAAATTGATCATCCACTATTGCCATTTCTTGCCACCATTCTGACCATTGTATTTATCTTTCCATGGTTCAAATTGAGTGAGCCTGAAATTGAGAAATATCAAGTGAAATGCAGTGTTTCACATTCAACATCGGCCCTTAAAATATGAGTGTCATCATCTCCATAAGGAGACCTGGATGCTGTAAGTCAGACAACATATTGTTTTGCGGACTACATAGTTCCTGTCACCTGCCAAGTCATCCCAAACAATCAGATCCTGACGGCAGATCTACCTCCTTGACAAATCGGTAAGGACTTTAGGTGCAATAGCGAGGAAATTTAATCGGTCGTCCACAGATTGACAATATCGAATGCCCTGACACCCGTACATAAATCGACGGTCTCCAAAACCATAAACGGCATGGATGGAATAAAATCCTTTACCAACATTGTCATGCAATTTCGAAACAAGAGCGGATATTTCCTATACAAACCCGTTCCTTCCAAGCACAACTGAGAGCCGGCTCTAGTAAAATTAATTGCTAACGAGAGTCCCAGCACTCTAAAACGACGCCCTTCCTGCCAAGAAAGCCCTTATGACCCACCACCATTTGACCCATTGATCTGTGGTCGCGACCAACTGAGGTGGAACAATTTCTCCATTTTACAATATCAAATTTTACATACAACTAATTTATTTACCATATTCTTTACCAGCAGAACTGTTACCAATTATTCTAAAATTCTTGGTCACGTTCGATTGTCATTTTAACTCGTCAGCCCGTGTCACTGCTATCAACGATAAGCTGAGAAGTAGGAACAACGCCTTTAAGTCGTTCACCGGCAGGACATGGGAGACTGACCTCTTAGAAAGCTATAGGTCGGTCATTGGTGAAATATGTAGTGTCAATGTGATCACGGAATGGGAACAAAACGCAAACAAACGACAAACGGTTCTTTGTTCCGGATTGGCCCGAAACAAACATTCTTCGGCCAGGGGCAGTCACCTCAACAATATGTGTTTTTTGTTCGTCCATGATCCGGATTGGCCAAGAGCTATCACCCCGGCACTACGTGTGCCACTACAGCAAGAACAAAGAGCAATTAAGGACTATCCAGACTTGCCAGAGCCCATCCTACGACTGGGTGTCTCTATATGCCTCGAAGGACCACCTATATGAGGCGACGAAAGTTTTTCCAGTGCGTCGACACAAATTTATGTTGTCAAAGCATTACCTGCTGGGATGCGATTGCGTCGGGATCATTCAACACTCCACTTTATGGATAGGCATCCCCCATTCCGGAATGTCAAGAGCGCTATTACAGATCTAGAGAGGAAGCTTCATCGTTACATGCGGGAACTTCTAGAACAAAGGGAGTAACAAAGGGAGTAAATGGAGTCTGCCTGCTTTTACTCTGGCGCAATCGAAAAAACCGTCAACTACATCAGAGTTAATGCTGTGCTTGGTGAACTTCCTCCTGATGTATCCTAGGAGGGAGAGATGCTATCCCAACAAACCAGAGTGGTATTAACTCAGTTCAGATTTGGCAGTTGTAGTTGCCTCAATTCGTACTTAGCACAGGTTGCCGACAATACAGGGATCAAACTTGGTAGCTGTCCAGCCAAGCTAAACGAACTGGATTCGCTGTCCCTGTGTACACAACCAGTCCAAGTCGTGGAGACAGAAGCACAAGACGGTCAAAACGGCCTTACTGACAGACATAACAACGCAATAAGCAGCTACAACAGCACCCACGACATATATTGGGATCATATATTACAGCAGCAGTTGCGGCTATAATCGAAAAACGCCCAGAACTGCAGATTCAGCTCCGATCAGCATAATTTGACAGCCTTGAGTGTCAACCCAAGATCGTGCTGAGGCATGGATTAATGCCGGTTGATCATAGCGACAGCTTGCTTATGGGGCGTAAGAAATGTTGACTGGAGATCCGGACCCAAAAATGGGTCTTGTTAGAGAAGATTGGACAAGGCACATTTTAGTTTAGTGAATGCCGAGCTGGAACGAAATTGACAACTACAGGGTGTCCGCGGGAAGGTATACTACTTTCTTTTTTTTAACTTTTGATGAAATGAAACAGACTGGATCCTATATAGATAAATGTTTTATTTAATGTCGGCAATTTTGTATGGAATACAAAATCAGATAAATGTCCGCCTCTGTTAGCCTCGCAAATGCAAGCCCTTTTGAGCACATTTTGCATTACATTCAGCACGGCGTCAAATTGAGGTTGATGGATTGTTTTGAACACTTTATTGAGCAGCAGTAATGTATTTAGCCGATCTTGCAGTACGGCGTAGTCCATACTTGGGCCTATCAGCTACAGACCCCATTTCTTCGAAATCATTTACTACACGATAAATAGTGCGTTTTGTTGGCACTTTGTTTCTCCTAAAAATTGCACGTAACTTTCTCATCGTCACAGTAATCGATGATTGATTTTGATTTAATATTTTAACGATTAAAAATTTTTTCCACAATAAATTTGCCACGTCTCTACTTCACGACTGTCAAATATAAACTGTAAAGACTAATTTTTTTCCAAAATGGCGGCAAAACAAAGTAGTACCTTCCCTACGGACACCCCGTATTTTGCTCGAAACATCGTCTTTTCTCAGGAAGAAATTTTCACACGGCTGTAATTTTTACGAGCAAAATTGCCGGTTCTGGGTATCGGAAAACTCCCCAGAGAGTTTTCCGATGGAGAGGGATAGTTCGGTAACCGTTAAGCGCTACAGAAGCATGATAAACAATATTCAACGTGTTTTGGCTTCAGTAGAATGGCAAACCATGTGTCACAGCCCGCTCCACAATGGATCTTTTGCGCGCCAAATTCGGTAATCGTCTTAAAACCCTCCTCCGCGATGTCAATTTGCTAACTCAGAGCTCCATTAGAATTTTTTGTGGACTCGTCAAGACTAAGTCGGGATTTTACACAAGAAATGCAAGAATATTCTGTTGTGGCCGGAATTATTTTAGAAGATCATTAAGATATACTGGGCTTTGGAAAATAAGATTTTCCCTGCTATAGCTTGATGTCTGTTCGTTAGGTTATAACTATGTAGGGACAGCTACCGATTAAACTACAGCGAAGCTGTGAAGAAAGGTACCTGTTTAAGTCTACAAGAAAAAATCAGCTATCTTAGCATCGAGCTACCTTACGACCTCGTTAATTATCGGAAGTACCAAATGGTTCTAACGCTCATCCTTATATCTCATTTGCAATCTCTCCTTCTTCCATTAACTTCTTTTAAAGATATCACAATGGGCGTACCCAATCCCACGACAGCCGGTTCTGTGTATCGGATTGACCCGAAGCAGCAATCTTCGGCCAAGGGCTATCACCCCGGCAGTACGTGTGCCGCTACAACAACAAGAATGTGTGTACTTTCAGTCTTCTAGCAAAGCCCTCATTAGAAAGTGTGATGCAATAGTTCACCTTCATTTGAAACCCCAAGGGATTCATTGTTGATGTGGTAACAACAATATATTTTGTTTTGTAAGTCCTTTTCGTCTGAAGGGGATCTGCTTCCCCATCTAGGTGAAGAAAATGCGTCATTTGAACTGGATGTGTCTAAAGAAACCTAGCGGTCAGATGAGTGGGCTTGGCCGGACAAAATGAGAGGAGCAGCACGTCATGTGGTCCCTGATGGCAGGCCAGACAAACGTCCGGAACGCTAGCATCAATTTGCGCCTAAACCGAATTGAGGTGACTGCACCATCAAGATTTCAGCTTAGCCCTTTGGTAAAACCTCCGGGGGATGTTTTCCTAGCACTACATTTACGTTATCACGCTATAGCTGGATACTGTTACTGCGACTTCTTTAGCGTTTAATGTCGTTCAGCCCTGCCTGATAGTTTCGATGATCTAAAGGCTCTCTCTTGTATCGCTGGACCTCTCCCTCTCTATATCATGAAGATCGTACCCGATCTGCTTGGGCGGAGCCATCCTGTCTATGAGATTGTGGTTGGGATGACTACTGCGTAGATACCCAAGCAGATACTGCTTAGACAGCTTCTCTGAAGGCATCCGCATCAGACTTTTCTGATTTCGATACGTTCGGCGTTTAAAGATTATACATTTGGATGGTCTGTTGATGGAGAGGATTATTTGAAGGTGGCCCGATCTTAACGAGATGACGGGTTGTCAGGTGACGTCGTTAATCAGGCCAGGCGATGCCGTAGTTGTCAATCGAGCACATAATCCGCTTGGGGCGTAATGATTCACTATACAATGCGTAGAGCTATCAATTTGCTCTGCCAAAGCTATGCCCCTCAGGTCGTTGTCTAGGAGATAATGCTACAGTTCGTGGTGATCATTAAAGTTTCAAGGGCCAAGCGGTTGTTGTCTTGACGCAGATTGCAAATGTCAGGAAAATAATGTGGACACAGCTCCACCACGGGCCTTATACCGCTCTTTCTGGGCATTCCCCGAATTGGCTGCTACCCCCATACATTTCATGTATGGGTTTCTAGAGACAAGCTCAGGCGAGATAGGTTCGTACTGCACAGAATGGTGTGAGCAAG
The DNA here is from genome assembly GCA_963513945.1 of Hydrotaea diabolus. Classification (NCBI taxonomy): domain Eukaryota; kingdom Metazoa; phylum Arthropoda; class Insecta; order Diptera; family Muscidae; genus Hydrotaea; species Hydrotaea diabolus. The sequence continues at coordinate 55,024,199 of OY740717.1, read as the reverse complement.
TCCCCCACCTCCACATGTCGTGCGATCCTTCGTAGCACTTTGTTTCTGCCACAACAGTGCAGGCTGCAGGTGGCATTCAGCTTAGTTTCCTGGATCGCAGCGATCATGATGTTTCTCCGACTCATAAGATCTATTACCTCTCTGATTTTGTTTTTGCGTGGGCCATTCCCATTAAATTGCAAAATTGATGCACTGTCAGGGGTAGCAACTGTCGTCTGCGGTGTAAGATGCTGTATATCTTGATGCTGCTGCGAGGGAGACTGCGGTGGAGTCTTATAGTTGGATGATGATGACGACGAAAGTATAGACGGTGATGGTGGCACCAAATCCAGAGACCCACTGAGAACTACGTTGATCCAGCAAGAGACAACAAAGTCCGTTTCGCTATACTTCCTGATGTGGTTCAGAACTGAAAAGATCCTTAAGTTCCCCCTCTCCATGCAACGATTACACCTTACAGACTTAGCACGATGGAACATTGACTTTGGTCTACAAATAGTCAAGGTTGTTGAAGAACAAACAAGCAAGATTAAGCCCACAAAACTGTAAATTGGATAAGGAAAATTTATTGAATCTATTTAGGAGTTCCACCTGACCATGGTTAACGGAGAAGTCGTAAACTAACTAACTAACCTTAACGTTGTGATGCCCGATTGGCAAAAATAGTCAGAAGAACTTCAGTGATTTGAACGATTCTACTAATGAGAACATTGACGAATATGGAATGTTAACATTGCATTCTCGGATACTCGTAAGTTGTATGGAGATCTTTCTAAAATTGGCGTATACGATACCACAAGGATGGCTTAAACGCTCTATTAAGGATAAGGAAAAGGTCAGATACGAGTAGAAGCAAATACAGGATGCTTGTTTTTAACAAGTTGGATTAAAAGTAAACTTCCTAAGTACGGATACGGAAACTCAAACGATGGAAACACTTCTAGAATTGACAATATAGTCGTGAAAAGATCTTAAATGATTAAAACTGCAAAGAAAACGTCAATTCTTAAACAAAAAGTTTTCAGAGAATTATCTTAATATTTTTTATTACGAGTATGATAGAAGGTTCAATGACAATTATGTGTGAAACAAAAAAATCGGCAAAATGCTGGCCACGGCTTCGGTGGCATACCTCTATCTGATGGTCCATATTTTTAATGACTCTGAGACATAATGAAGGTTCAATGTCGTTAATGTGCCGGATGATCTCATCATAAAGCTCTTGAATTGTTCTTGGCTTTTTGACGTAGACTTTTTCTTTTAAATATCCCCAAAGAAAGAAGTCCAACAGTGTGAAATCACATGATCGTGGCGTCCAATTAACATCGCCACGACGTAAGATAACACGTCCTATAATTTCTTGCTCAAAAGAGCCACTGGCGACGCTTGAAATGGTCAGCAGGCTTTATCTCTTGTGTCAATTGAACCTTGTAAGCGTGTAAATTCAAATCTTTATTCAAAATTCGCATCAGTGATGTTCGCATCAGTGATGTTCAATAGTTGGGCACGCCAACGAGTCGATGTTCAAGACTCTAATGGCACACTATTGCGATCAACATCAATGTTTTCCGCAGAATAAACTGTGCAAGCAAGCACCACAGGTGTTTTTACATATCCCACAGAACCAGTTTGCTGAAATTTGCGCACAATCCTGATTGTTGACACATTTGGTCCATTATACTGACCATACTGCCTGTAGTTTAATGCTTTCTTATTTATGTGGTAGAAAGCAGTTTGTTCGTGTCAATGGAGTCGCATCGTCTGTTTTGTCTGTCAGGAGTGGGGTCCCTCAGGGCTCTGTTCTTGGTCCAATTTTGTTTGTGCTGTTTATTAATGACCTTTTCAAAAGTCTAGGCGATGGGTGTACTCCATACTCTTTTGCTGATGATGTTCAGCTATTATTTTGCGGAGAAATCCAGTATTTGGATGTTTTACTAGCCAAAACTAATTATGTTTTAAAATTATTGAGCGAATGGATGTCCTCTAACAAGCTTAGTATTAATCCTTTTAAAACAAAGGCAAAACTGTTTTCATCATCATCTTCTATCAACCTAGATTTGCAATACAATGGTACGTCTATAGAATTCGTTCAGAGTATTACGTGTTTGGGAATAGTATCGTACTGGATAACAAATGTTGCTTTGAGCAGCATATTCGCAGTATTACGTCACGTATTAGTTTCACACTTCGTCAACTATACAACACCAATTTAGTTTTACCTCGTTGGGTAAAAACAAAACTGGTTCATGGCTTAATTATGCCAAATATTTTGTACTGGCTAGAGGTATATAAAGGAACTACTCAAAGTAATGTAAATATTATAAAGACAGTGCTTCATAGAGTTATGCGCTGTTGAACCGTATGCTCTTCTTTGTTCCTAGCAAATTCATTTGTCTTCAGTCACTCAATTCGCAACAGACAGTTAATTATTTCAATGGTAACACCGCTTATGGATCGATCGATCATTCCTCGTAAGAGTAGCCCGACTATTTAACATTTTGCCAAGCAGTTTAAAAACGTTTAATTAACATATACCTTTTGGCATACGTTGGACTTGTCACCATCACATTTAATATTATAAACTAAATTGGACTTTTCTTCACTGTCCACCTTCGATTTTGTCTTACTGAATAATTCGTTAACTGTCCTAAACGTTCGGGGCGCTAATAAAAATTTTTCATTATTATAAACGTCCGATTTGTTGAACCTTTCGGAGAAACCAGGTATGTACGTCATTGCTTTATAAGTTATTAATCTTTTTTCTTTAACTGTTTGGTCATTATTGGTTTTCGTCCGTCTAATTAAGTCCTCTAGTCATTTTTCTTTAATACGTTCTTAATCCGTCTTTCATTGTCACTATGGAAACTTTTGTCACTTATATTGAAAACTCTGTTAATAAAGTTTGTCGCTGTATTAATTATAATTCGTCGGGGATGTTTCGAGTGAAAGTTTATTAATCGTCCGGAAGATGTTGGTTTTTGATACCAATCCAATTTTAACAAATTGCCTTGTCGGTGAATTATAGAGTCAAGATAAGGTAGTTTTTGGTCACACTCTTTCTCCATTGTGAATTGTATTTGTCTATTGAATGAATAAAGTATTTGAAGAGTGTTGTCAATTTCAATTTTCTTTAAAATCACAAAAAGCTCGTCAACATATTTAGTCATAAGTCTGGGCTTTGTAGTCATTCTTTGTATTTAAACGTTCAGTAACTCTTCCATGATAATGTCGGCTATAACCGGCGATGCCGGTGAACCCATTGGCATCCCTTTCTTCTGTTCAAAAATTCTATCTTCATATTTGAAATATCTAGTGTCCTTTATACAAAAAGTCAGTAATTCAATAAACAAGTCTCTTGGGATTCTGGTGAATTCTTCAATATTAGTCCATTTTTCCTCTATAGCCTTAATAGCTAGATTTACTGGTATGCTAGGGAATAAGGATACCACGTCAAATAAAATTAAAGTTTCGTCATCGTCAATATGTGTGTTATTAATCCTAGATTTAAATACCCTGCATCCTTTACATTATATGGTGATTCTCTTGTCATGTTCTTTAAAATATTTATTAGGTATTTACTAAGTCCGGTGAGTTTATGGAGGAACAAATCGGTCGTAGTGGTGTACCCTCTTTATGGATTTTGGGAAGTCCGTAGATTCTGGGCGCTGTTGCTGTCCGATTGGTTAATTTATATTTGTCATTTTGGCTAATTAAATGTAAGCTGAATAACTTGTCCACTAATTTGTTATTTTTGTTTTGCAGACTCGAAGTAGGGGCCCTTTTTAAGCGTCTGTATGTGCACATGTCCATCAAAATTGTTCTCATTTTAAGCTCGTAGTCCTTTTTATCTATTGCCACTGTCTTTCCCCCTTTGTCCGACTTTAGAATTAATAGCTCTTTATTTTTCTCGACATCTCCTGTTCGCGGTTCTCAATTGTTTGCACACATTCCTCTCCCTCTGCTATTATTTTAAATAGTGGGCAATGCATGTTTTGGACCCAACGAGAGAAGCCACTGTATATTTGTTGGTATGTCTTTCTTATTTTAATTTATATTATTTTTTTGATTTTATACTGAATTTTTTCTAGTAGTTTATGATGTTCTATTTAACATTTTGATGCATATTGTAATTTAGCTTTAATAGGTCCCAATTACATGTCAATAAAGAAATGTAATGAATTTCAAAAATGTGTTTTGATTTGAACGCCCATTTAAGTTTAAGGCTTCAACAATCGTAACGCGCTGCTCATATGTGTACCTCTCCATGGTTGAATTTGTCAAACACCGAAACAAAGAAACGTCAAATTAAGTTGGGCAAAGAACTTGACGCTAGGATGTGACTCACAATTCACATCGTGCATTATCGTTGGACCACCCTTTAATAATTATAGGGAATATGAATTGACAACTGCATCACCTTTAACGGAAATGAAAGAAGTTGACCCCAACAGTCCATAAAATATTGGCGCATGGCAAAATATAATTTGATACCAGTCTTTGCCAAATGGAGAGCTTTCTAAAGAAGAATATCGAGGGTTGCTATATATATATTTCTAGCGTTGCCTGGCGCCATCTGACATTTCCATTGGAAAGTTTGACATTTTTTAGCATAAACGTACTCAGAACGTTTTGACGTACGACCATCATTTGTGTTGTTTACAGTGACTTGAAAAAATCAATTTGGCAAAAAAAATAGAATTAACTCGTGAACATTTTCATGCGAACATTTTTCACAACTTTCGACGTGGATTATCACGACAAGAGTGTATCGATGAACCTTAATCTTTGTATGGCGATGAAGCACCATCCTATAGCATGGTGAAAACTGGTTCAATCGTGGCAGACGCTCGCTCAAAGACGAAGGTCGTAAAGGTCGTCCAAAAACGGCAGTTGTGCCAGAGAACATTGATGATGAACTGATAAAGCCAGATCGTCATTTGACATACCGTGGGATAGAGGCATCCTTGGGCATTTCTTCCTCCAGCATACATTCAATATTGCATGAACACCTGGCCGTAAAAAAGGGTTGTTCTCTTTGAATCCCGCATAATTTTACAATCGCTCAAAAAAAGGTTCGTGTCGATTGGTGCAAATAAATTTTAAATAAATACAATCTCGGTGCTTCAAAAGACGTTCATAAGATCTTCACAGGTCACGAATCATGGATCTATGCGTATGAGCCCGAAACAAAACAGCAATCGACCGTGTGGGTCTTCGAAGACGAGCCAAATCCAACGAAAGTTGTTCGTAGAAGAAGCACTTCGGAGCAAATGGTCGCCTGTTTCTTCGGCAAAACTGGTCATGTGGCGACTGTTTCGCTTGAGCAACGTAGGAGGTCAATTCTGAGTGGTACACTACAATTTGTTTAACTAAAGTCTTCGGAGAAATTCAAAAACGAACAAGTGAAGACGAATCATTGTGCATTATGACAATGCGAGTTCTCATATATCGGCTCAAACCAGCGCCTTTTTGACCGGCCAAAACGTCGAATTGATGGGTTATCCGCCATACAGCCCTGACTTGGCACCCAATGACTTCTTTTTATTGCCGCACTTTAAAAAAAATGCGTGGTCAAAGATTTTCGTATCCAGAAGATGCTGTTGATAAAAGATATTATTTTTACATCGAAAAAACCATTGTGCGCCAGAATCGAACAGCTATTGCATTTTATACTTATAGAGAAGTTTTTACTTGGCTTAGAGATAAATCTCTTATTCGTAAAGTCGACGGCATTTACGAGGTGATGACCCTTCAAAGAAAATTGTTAGATATTCTTACCCGGATTTGAACTTGGGTTTACTGACATGGTAGTCGTGCATACTCCCAACACAACACGGCGGCCACCAATGATTTTTTCATATCAAAAATTATTATAAAATGAGATCTTTTTAAAATTTATAATTTACATTTGTATTTTCATCGAACATTCATTTTATTATTTTTCAGATCAAAGACTTGCGTCTTTATTTAGCCTCCGATGGTTTTGAGGTCACCGATGAAGACTACTTTGTCACTTTGGAATCCCAAACTCTGTTTATAGTGGCCGCACCTGATGCCATAATAACCACTGGTATGAACATTTCTTATCTCTACATTTCCGATCACTTTTCATACGCTCTTTTTTTCTTTAGATTCCGATTTTGAATTCGAACAACTGCGCCAGAAATCTCCCCTACTCAAAGTGGCCGACATCATTTACGATTTCATGGAACAGCAGCCGGATAAATTCAGTAAGCTTGTAGCCGAATATGAACGTAAGAAACTACCCTACAAGCAGGATCAGAATAAAACTCTGCTTAGCCTAAAATCAGAACATTCCGAATGGTTTTTGGGCCAAGAAGAGAAATGCCTCACCAAGGAGGAGGCTTTGCAAAGACGGGCCCAAGATCGTGTACGCGGTTATTACTACAAGACCAAGGACGAACTGACCCGCAATCGTTTGTATCAGCAAAATCAAAAGGCTCGCCAAGTCATCGATTCCGTATTGGAGAAGTTTCGTTATCTCCTGATAGGTTGTGACTATTTTTCCATGATATTCAATCGTAAATGTGAACATAAGCATGATTTTGTTCAAGAGAAATTGGAAGAAGACGATCAAACCGATGCCAGAGCCGTGGTGCCCAATAAGAAATTGAAACAGATCATCAAAGAGTATACAATACGCCACGAGATCTTGGATGATTGGTCTGTATCGCTGTGCACTGATTTGGGTGATTTTTATTGTCAAGGCGCCTTTTCGGGCTCTTCGAACAATTGTACCCTGCAACACACCATCAACCCCTACGCTTCACGGGAGAATCTTATACTGTTTCAAGTCTGGAATTTGGATCATCAAATTGAGTTGTCTCGCACAATACTTCCGTCTCTAATACAAAATGTAAACGAACTCATAACGAGTCCGAAACGTTTGTGCACTTTGCACCAGAAGCCGGTGGTGGATGTGTCCGTCTTGGAATATTTCCTGGAGATATTTTCCCTGAAGAATCTCAAGTTGGTGCACATAGTGTGTCATGAAAAAACGCAACGGACAAACAAGTCAAATGGACGTTTGTTGTGTAAACAATGTCATGAGTATAAAATAGTAGAGGAACTGATGCAAGTCGAATATGATTACAAACCGGATGAGTGGTAAACAATCGAGGGGAAAAAAAGAGTTGTTTTAGGAAATTAAGTTCAAAAGGTGGTGAACCACAGAATGTCCTTGAAGTAATTGGAGACATATGTACAAACAAAAGTAAGTTGAAAATAGCAATTGATTAGAATTAACGATATACATAGAATAATTGTATTACATTAACAATAAGAGCTTGTTAGTTGTTGTCTCTGATAAAACGATATCATGAATATTCTACTTTAATTATTGAATGAGTATTTAAACTGTTTATCCTTTTTCAAAACGCTGCAAACTCGGTCGCCAAATCCACATTTATTTACGAATTGTCGGAACATTGCCTCAGATTTTTGGATCTCATTTTCTATAGGAATTTTGATTGTCTGCGAAAAACTGCTTCATTAAAAAAATGTGCTCGTGGTAGTCTTGCTTTTTATATGTCTCTCAATAAAACAAAGCCCTAAGCAAATTTCCTCCAAGAAGTAATTTCTGATTTCTCAAAGAAGTATTTTCAGATTATATGGGGCACGCTTATTTATAAACTGTGAGTTTAGCCATTGTGTGTGGCTCTTAGGCAAGTAACTCAGGTTCAAAATTAATAGATTTTCTGCTGGAGTTTTTTACCACTTCTAATGCCGGAGACATGAGGACTAAGAGAAAAATTTGTAGGAGATTTATCCAAATGGGGGTCCATAAAATGCACTATTTGTTTGGTGCCGCCTTTAAACAGAAGGTCCTTGACCAAATGAGATAAATATGTACACACATTATAGTTTCAAAGTCAGAGTCGGTAAATCGACTTTTTGTTTATATATATTCGCCGATTGAGAAATACGTATGTTGAGGTTTGAAACCTATACCTATTCGTTTGGTGCCGCCTTTATACAGAAGGTCCCTGATCAGAGATAGAATTATAGCCGGCACAGTCCTAAAAAGTTCCCGTTCTTCCTTAAGAAATCAAGTGAAATATAAACAGTAGATTCGTGAAATTCGGTATAATTTTCTCTAAGCTGCACTTTAAATACCCACCACTGAAGAATCGAGTATATACTAATTTTGGCATTTCGATAGCAACACCTGGAAATATTAATCCTGAAATTTAGCATGATAAGGGCTTATGGTCATATGCGGATTGGGATTGTATTTAGAAGGGGTTTATACTTAAGACTAAAGCGATCATGACTGACAGTCAAAAATTTATCAGTTTTCAGTGATTGTTCACAGCGGTCACATGAGCATTGATGTTTGATGCTCAACCCATCAGTCAAGTAGTGAAGTTTGAGTAATAAACATGGAAAAGAGGAAAATTGGGTGCGCATTGACAATGTTGAAATGCCTTCAGTTGGTTCTTTGTAATTCATCAGGAATTTAAAAGAGTCACCCCACCATATTTTTGGCTGAAACACTTTCCATATCCGCGCCAGAAGTTTCGGACTGCTTAATTTTTTTCAATTTCCTTCTATATGAGGACCTAATTATGTTCATTTTTTTACCTCCTCCAGAAGGCACTTTTGTTTGCACTTGCTCATTATACAGGGTGGACCAAATGAGACCTAGTGATGTTAAACACGTATAACTCTTGTAGTAAAAACGTTTTTTTAAATGATTTATTTTTATATGTTAAATACATTTTATGGAAATTTAACGTGACTATGTGTGAAATATGACATCAGACAAATGACCACCATTTTGCTCGATACAGGCATTGGCTCTTTTTAGCGCCAAGCTGCTGCACAGCTTCCACGTTCTCTTCAGTACGAATATTTCGATGAGCACCTCTTCCTGGACGGTCGGCAACTGAACCCAGTTCCTCAAAATGGCGAACTAAACTTGTAATCATGAAAGATGTAGGACTTTAAAAAAACGGCGATAATTTCGCTGCGTCAGAACAATTGATCGTTGAAAAGAATAATAAAAATCGACAATTTTAATGCGTTGTTGTGGACTGTACGTATTCATTTTAAATTTCCAAGAGTTCAGTTATAATCTGCAAAAAGAAAAAATAAATTATGTTAAAAAATAAAAAAAGTTATTTGTGTTTCACATCAGCTCGTCTTATTTGGGCCACCCGTTATAAAAATTATTGGTTTTAAATTACAAGTACATGCCATCATATCAGTCATACATTAGCCGTTTTCTTTTCAGGCATCTAACTTAGTTGCCTAGTTAGTTTGCGATATGGTATTCTGGCAACATTTTAAATTATATGGCAGCATTAGCTCAAAAAAAGTTTGTTTACAAATAAAAAAAGGCAAATTAACCAGTTTCGTATAGTTTCTTGTTTTGTAAACATTTTATTGACAAATTTTATTTCGTTCAGTACAGCATTAAACATGAACTCCACACAATGAACCATAATAATTTTATATGTATTTAAAGCCTGGTACTAAGATCGTGAAAAACTTAGACATGTACATATATCGAAATTACTCATAAATGAGGGTTTGTCAAGATTTTTTTCAATTTTCAATTGCTGGTCTTATTTGGGCCACCCGTTACTTAGTAGCTTCCCGTACGTTTTATTTTTTACATTCCGCAACATGCACTCTGGGCTCAAAAACAAATCTGGCCGCTGACTGTCACTCAACCGCAAAAATTTTTGTGGTTGACTATTGACTAACGAACAAGAATAGCCACGCAAGCAAACTAGAGAATTTTGAGCAAAACTGTCAGTCGTGATCGATAGTGTGTGTGTACCACGATTAAAAGTCGACTTGTCGACTATCACAAAAATTTCAAAAGTCGACTATTAGACTTTTTAGTACAAAAAAGTTGATTAAAGTCGAATTTTTTCTTTGGGGAAATGAATATGCAATATTTTGGAATAAAAAACAATTTTATTTTTGAATAAAATACTTTTATTAAAAAAAATAAAAGTGATTGAAAACACTAATACACGTCAGGTAGTTTGTAAATTATTTATATTCAAGGTTTTGAAACAAAGTATATTTTGTAAAACAGTCGATTAATATACATGGAAGTACATGTCCGCATCAGTTGATCTCAAAAAGATAATCATATTTAGTTTTTTTTTTTGAGAATTTTGTCTCCGAATTTGAATAGCAATACGAGTAATTCTTGTATGCGAAAATAATCTCTTAAGCGGAATAGAAGTGGCAACGATAGAAAAAGGTTTTTTTTTTTTTGCTATTTTTGCAATGAATGGGTCCTCGCTTTTCATTGTTCTTAATCTAAATATTTAATTATAGTTTGTTTTACGACAAACAAGCGTTGCCTTCAGATAGTAATCAATTGAATCGGAACATCATTGTCATCATTATGGCCTTTTTTCGCAAAGTGCTTACACTCTTGTCCAGTAACCCCCATATTCAATCGTCTTTGTTGGTCTTGGAGTCCATAATCTCTTTGGCCACTTCAACATCGGATAAATGTTTAAAATTTACTAATAGTTTTTCAAGAATTTCTGATTCCGGCGTTTATTAGTTCGCCTGAAAAAATAAACTTGTTTTACAGCTGAATATAATTGCAGTTATACTGAATCTCAAACATATTTGAAGGCATAGGTTTCAACCCTCAAACATACGTATTTCTCAATCGGGGAATCTATATAAACATAAAGTCGATTTACCGACTTTGACTTTGAAATGCCCAAAAGTCGTTTAATAGATTAGTCGAAAATTTGTGGTATAATGTGTGTACATGTTTATCTCATTTGGTTAGGGCTTAAGAACAGTCTTTAACCTCTTCTACTTGTAGCACCGAATAATTCGCCCCTCTACGTAAGGATTAATCTTTTTCTGCGACTTTAGATGTAAACCACAGCAAAATTATTTTAGTTTCTTGCGCCCGCCTGCATTGAAATTGAGTTATACTTTCTTCGAATATACCTTTTTCTGAGTACTTCTAAAACTGCTTGGGCTACTGTCCATGTTTCAATATCCCTGGGTTAACATTTTATTGAGATTAATTAAGCCAAAAATAATTGTAAGCTCCACCAGAGAATGGTGTGGTTTTCACGCTAACGATTCCCTTTGGTCCTTAAAATATCACTCGTAATCGTACATAATTCGTATTAGATCTATCATGAATGTGAGTGTATATATGGGGCAGCCCATAAAGAAAGGGACCTAAGGGTAAAAAAAAAATCAATTTTCATGTTTTTCTTTTTGTGGACAACATCTGAATCCGAATGAGACCTATCCCATACCCCAAAAGTGTTCCCTACCAGAGATATGCGCGTTTTATGAAAGTGAAGTCGACGATTCTAAGCGCAAATAGAAAGGGACCTAATCTTTAAAATAGCCCTCTTGAAATAAACTGGTTTTTAATCTTAGGTCCCTTTCTATTTTGCGCGTCACATATGATGATTTAATAAACCGTGTTGTTACAGCAAACGTTGTTTTGCATCTGCTAGAATTTTTTTAAGTTTTAGTTATTCCCCCTTTGTTTAAAGGGTAAAAAGGTGCCGGTATGCACTTCTGTGGAAACCACGGCCACGAAACTCATGCTAGCTAACTAACAGTTAACTTAGATATCTTGTAGTTGTAGGTTAATGGGGTTTGACAAAGAGTTTAGGAGTAAAACAACTCGTGCAAAAATCACTATTTATCAGGTGATTAAACGTATTTAACGGATATCCTTATTATTGAAAGCAATAACTTTTATTGAACGGCCTTTACTATAATATTGTTTTTGATTCTGTGCTTTGTAAGTATGGGAACTAACAGTTTATGCTTTTTGTGGTCCTCAATATTAATTTGCCGCTTTGCTTATTCTAAAAAGCTAAACAATGCAAATTTATTTGATCCAAAATTTCGTGTACATTCATTATAATATGGCAAAAAAGGTCTGCAAATTGTGACCTTAAAGTGTGCGGCGTACCCGAAAGCGTTCCTGAGATGTATTAGATTGCGGAATCCTCTTAAGCAAATGTATCATTTTAAGCGTGTGTTTCAGCTTGAGTTAATTAAACTTGAGAAGTAAAAAATTAAAGAATCGCTTATGCTGAAAAAATATAATGCATGATCAAAGTTTACAGGACTTAGTTTTTTAGAGTACGAAATTTTGTTGTTGTTGTTGTTGTAGCGGCACACACAGTGCCGAGGTGACAGCCCTTGGCCGAAGAATTGCTGCTTCGGGTCAATCCGGTGCTTACAACCGACTGTCGTGGGATTTTGTCTAAAGATCTAGTGCAGAATATATTTTTATTTTTCGGTAGGGGTTTCACCTCCGATGGCGACATAACAAAATTATAAAGTCGGATACCATATTCTGTACAAATTCATTTGCTTTTAAGGATTTACCGGTAGATCCCGAGCAGTGATTATGGAAATATACCGTGCAAAGCTTTCCTCTTTGAGAGGACCACGTTTTTTAACCTCACTACACTGTGGTTCTGGGGTATTATGAGTTTGTGCTGATGATTGTAACTCTCAGAAGGATATTACTATTGAAGCTCATACCTAAAAAAAATATACAGATCGACTCTATTTAAACTTGTCAGTGTGTCTATCTTGTTTTAAGATCAATTTTAAATATGAGTTGATATCGATGAAACTGTGAACATTATTTAGTTTCATTTTTCGAAATATACCCCAGAAAAATGCATCTCTCGATTTAGGGGTCGACTTGATCCTTCCAATTATTTTCAAATCTCAATTAAATTTGGTTTGTGGCGTTACGAGAATTTTATACACAGGACTAACATTGTTGAAGAATCGACCAGATTGTTCTATGTCTTGTATAAGAATGTACTTCCCGATTTGGAACCTATTCGACCAAACATCGGAAAATTTTACCAGATTTTAATGCAATTTGGTTTGAATCGTTGTCGTCGAGATCAGTCCAAGTGTACCTCCTGAATTAGGGTCTAGCCAACCTAACATCTGGCAAATTCATCAAATTTCAATGCATTTTATTTTACATCGTTATTTTTTACACAGAAAAAACATGATTGAACTGACAAGACAGGAAATATATATTCCTACCAAAGTACCTTGAACTTTGGGGTCCAAGTGAGATTAGAACGGTCAATTTCATTAGACTCTAATTAAATTTGATGGTTGCTATTAGTACGTATTATTTGTATGGACGAACAATGTTAAAATGTTACCAGATCGTTCCATGGTTTCATGTATACCCTATACCTCCCGATATGAGATGATCTGACCAATGAATTTCAATAAATGAAATAGAATGATGTTTAGTTAATGTCATTTTGGGTCTTGCACAATCGTATTCATAGGAGATACCAACAATTCCTAGATACTACCTTGAAAGTATTGGTCATATACAAAGACTACGGAGTCTAAAGACAGTTGTAAGGTTTCCATATAGTCGGTACCGCCTAACTTTTTATTTTCTTTACTAATTTCTTTCAAGAAACTTTAATCAATGTTGAAACATATTTAACGTTAAACGTCCTGTCTTTCTTAACCTGGAACGAATATTCTAGGTTTGTTTACTTATTATTTATTAAATATTTATATTATATTATGAATCTTCACAAAGGGCATACTTACTATCAACAAAAACATCTTAAGATATATGATGAAAATCGAATTTTTGTATAAGCTAACCATTAAATAAAGTTCCCATGTACGAGGGCGGTTCGGAAAGTTCTTAGCCTATCAATGAAAGAGAATAGTTAGTTTTTCAAAAATATTTTTATTTTTCAATATAATCTCCTGAAACTTTAATACACTTAGTCCAAAGCTTATCTAGCAATTCTATCCCTTGATTAAAATAGTTTTCCTCAAGGTCTTCAAAATAGTGGTTTACAACTGTAATTGCATCTTCATTTGATGTAAAACGCTTGCCAGCAAGGATTTTTTTTAGATTTGGGAACAGGTAAAAGTCACTGGGAGCTAAATCAGGAGAATAAGGTGGGTGGTCAAGCAACTCGTACTTTAATTCGTTTATTTTAGCCATTGTTAAAACACTCTTGTGCGCTGGTGCGTTGTCTTGATGAAAAATTATTTTTTTGTGTTGTAAGCCAGGACGTTTTTCTCGAAATTGTACATTTAATTGATCTAAAAGGTTACAATAGTACTCTGAATTTATTGTTTTACCCTTTTGCAGATAGCCAATCAATAAAATAGCTTTGAAGTCCCGTTGCCATAACCTTACCAGCCGATTGAATTGTTTTTGCCTTCTTTGGGGCACTTCCTCCAGCTTCAGTCCATTGTTTGGATTGTTCTTTTGTCTCTGGAGTATAGTGGTGGAGCCATGTCTCATCAACAGTTATGAAACGACGCTTAAAATCCATTTTATTTCTCTGAAATCGTTCCAAACAAGCTATTTCTCAAGCTTCTTATGCGTTTTTGGTCGACTGTTAACAAGTCCGGCACCCATCTTGCAGAAAGCTTTTTCATCTGTAGTTCTTCATGCAAAATTAAATGGACCCGATCATTTGAGATGCCCATGATATTAGCTATTTCGAACATTTAATACCATATCATGCACTTTGGCTACAATTTCTGTTGTTGTTGCTATTTTTGGACGTCCACTACGTGGTTCATCTTCAATGCTTGTACGACCACGTTTAAATTCAGCAACCCAATTTTTTACTGTTGCATATGAAGGAGCACTTTCACCTAACACATTCACCATATCATTATGAATTTCGTGTCCCGATAAACCTTTTTTATGTAAATATTTAATGACACCACGCATTTCTAATTTTTCCATTGTAAAAAAATCGCGGATGCGTCTTTTGTGAACACCTGTTTCTATATGAAGGAGTTGCCAGATCGAATCAACATTTAGCATGTGTTCATTACAGAGATGAAAGTTTCCAAAACACTTAACTTTTTTCTGTTTATATTGCGCTTTTTGTGCTAGGCTAAGAAGTTTCCGAACCGCCCTCGTATAGGATAACATGACTTTCATGATATGCCTAATAATCGTATAAAATTCATTTTGACAGTAATCGAAACATTGTTAAAACTTGTTAATATTATCTAAATAATCTAGACTAAGTTGTTTAAGTTTAAACTAAAACTTTCGCAAGTTCACTTACATTATATTAAGTATTATTCTCCTTTTGACAGAAAGAGGCGAACAAGAACCGAACTCAAGTTGAAAATATTACAGAAAGTAAAAAGTTAACTAATATAAAGAATTTATCTATATACATACCGACATACATATATAACTTTGCCGACAAATTACAAATATACTTAAACAATAAGCAAAAAAAAAACAAAAATGTTGACTTTAGATCTCCCATGTAGATGAGAATGGACTTTCTTCGAAATCTTAAGTAGCAAGTAGAGTCTCAAATAATATTCATAAACAATATATATACACAAAAACTACAATTATTTCAAATTATGTTTAACAACTGAAACCAAATGATCTCTCCCTATTTACTTATCTAAGCATTTATCTAAGAAACAAAAGTTTTCAACAAAAAAAAACTATTACAAAATAGAACAAGTATCTGCCAACACCAAGGTCTCTCTCCATTTTTCCACTTAAGCTTTCCTCTGTATATTTTTTCTTATCTTTGAATAATTTTCACTTGGTTTTTACAAAAATATAAATATGTATCTGTAAAGTTAACAAGATATGCCAATATATATATATATATACATACTGAACTATAAAACAATAAATTTAATAAAAAGTGAAAAACACACATACGTATTAAGATATTAAAAATAATTCTATATCAATTTTCTCTTCATTACATGTCACCGCAACTATCTATCACCTCAGTTATCATCATTGTCATTATCATTTAAAACACCAATCAACTTTTATTCTCAATAAGTCAATAATCTAGAGATGGAATAGACATAATCAGTACCTTAAAAAGTTGGTAAGTATCTTTAAGCTCTAATGCATATATTTTAAATAAATAATATATTTTTTAACCATACGAATAGAATTAAGATCAAGGATTCATATATACCAAGATGTGTCATCTGCAAAAAACAAAATTGGTTTAATCATAAAGAAAGTTAAGAAAGTTAATGGGTAAGTCACCATAAACATTATGTGTGCTTCTTAATGATTTTGAACTTTGTTATTCCTGTTCTATATTTTATCCTATCAATCTATTACGTTCTTGTTTATTGCTGTTAATTTGTGTACAAAGATTAGGCACAGATATTCCGTAAAGAAATTCTACTAAATTTGGATGTAAGGTTTTTTTTGCGAGTTATGTCAAACACCTCCAAATAATGTTTGGAGTCCTTATACGCTTGATCGTCATAAATATTTAGAACAACCGAACTAAAACCTTTCAAACATAGTAATATGTTTTGTGTAGAGGGGAACCCCAATAAATGCAATTAAAGTTGTTTCTGAATGGTGCTGCATTTTAGTACCACTCTTTCTATCCTAACCTAATCTAAACTCGACATGTCCGTCTTTCTTTGATGCTCTAACAAATCTGTTTAGGATTAAGTCAACCTTTGGAATTCCTATTTTCTTTTTGGAGGTTTTTTTCATACGAGGGCGGCTATATATATGTTTGACATAATAATGAAAATGCAAATATTCATCATCCAAACTAGTTTTATTGTTTTTCAAAGTATTCTCCAGCATGATTTATACACTCTTGCATGCGCTCAAACCAACTGTCGAAGCACTTTTTCCACTCCGATTAAGACATCTCAAAAACATGGTTTTTGAATGCTTCAACAGCATCATCTATTAAAGAAAATCGTTGACTACGCACTTTTTTCTTTATGTGCGGGAATAAAAAGAAGTCATTGGGGCCAAGTCAGGGCTGTACGGCGCACATTGGGGTATTTTATACCATTTTGTGTGATTAATTAAAAAAATCAAATCGAAGATACCCAACCATGATGGTAATCGTTCGAAAGAGAATAGAATTCTACATCACTATGTGGAAACAGAATTGGAAAAAAGTCAATGGTATCCGTGCACTGCGATTGCAAATTTGACGTTTTCTTTACTTTGGTGCGCGCATAGTAAAAAACACAAGTTTTTGTATATTTCTTTTTCTTAAAAAATTAAATAAGTATCATTTTTTGGGCAATGGAACCTTCTACCTCAGGTATTTTTGGAACTGCAAATGAATTATAGTAGTACAAAAAGTGTCTGTTCGTATTTTTAATGTTTTTTTTTCGTCCAGGCTTATAAAATGTGTGTTTTTAGGTATATATGTAAGCATATAGTTGTGAATACCACTCAATTCAGTGAAAATCAATATTTTTTTTGAAACAACAAATATAAATGATATGATACCAAAAAAAAAATTTTGCGGGTTTTCTGCGCTTTTTAAGAAAAATTTTTTTTTTGTATGCCCATGCAACTGAAATATGTGCATATATACATACTCGTATATGCAAGTAAAAAACAGAAGCTTGATATGTGTAGATCAAGTTAGTGTTACTATTGTTGTTGTTTTTTATTTGTTTTGTTTTGTTTTTATTATTGACGGGGTCATTTTGTAAAACGAAAGCAAACGTTTCGTTTCAATTATTTTTATATTTTATATTTTAATATTTTATTATTATTATACTAAAAAGCAAAGACAGGTATGATAAAAATATTGAAACGAAACGTTTGCTTTCGTCTTACAAAATGACCCCATATTTGTTTATTTTTCGTGTTTAACGTGGTTGTATCAGCAATAATTGGATCGATGTGTCTGTAATAACTTCCAAACTTCCCTTTAGGAACAAGTTCAACTACCGTATTCCTTCTTCGTCGAAGCCTTTATGAAATTATGGAAAACTCCGGTTGTAGCCAGCTCCAAGAAAAGTTCCAATTTCTGAGAGAAGAGTTAAGAGAACGAACCAAAGTTTCCCCTGAAAATATGAAAGAATTCAACCAGAGGGTAAATAAATTCTGCTTTGATTTCAAAACTCGCTGGTATGCATCGTCAAGGAAGCAGCATTATTTCCTGCAGTCCAACAAAGATTGTTTAGATTCTTCGATTGGTTTTAGCTGCTGTGAAAAAAATAAACGTGGTCGCATGGAGGTACCCTTTGAAGAATGTAGTAAACCAACTAAACGCAAGAAATCTGGAGCGATAAGAAAAACTGTACCTCTGCCTTTGCTAGTTCATGCAACTAAAATGGGTATGAGAGCTGCGGGACAGTTAGATGCATCGAAAATGATGCAAGAAATATCGGAATCACCGGCTAAAGCGACTAAGTACCTGTTAAGTTTTCAAAATGCTGGAAAAAATAAACAGATGTCAAAAGAAGAAGCGTTGTCTGTTTTAGTAGAAGCTAAATTGTCCCGTCATTAGTACAACATCATAAGACAGTCTGCTCCAGAAAAATTTCCATGCTACACATACGTGCAGTCTGCGAAAAAAGATTGTTACCCTAAACGCGATTGTATTAAAATAGATGAAACTTCAGTAGAAGTGAGTTTGCAAGGGCTATTAGATCATACCGTTGAACGTTTAATGCTTTCACAAAAAAGTGTATTTGAAATACTTGATGAGGAAAATGTATATGAATTATGCTTGTACTCGAAATGGGGCTTTGATGGGAGTTCTGGGCATAGCTTGTATAAGCAAGCATTTCATGGCTCAAATGCGATTCATCAGTATTTATAACTTGTGTAGTGCCACTAAAGTTGGTTTACAAGACCAAAATAATTTGGATGAAACCTCGCCCCTCATCCACAAGGTATTGCAGACCATTAAAAATGGAGTTTGTTAAAGAGTCTGCCGAAGTTTCGAAAGCCGAAAAGGCGCGGGTTGATGCAGAAACAAGAAACCTCGGAAATTCTATTGTATTTGTTGACAATAAACGCCTAGAAGTGCGTCACAATTTAATGCTGACAATGGTAGATGGAAAAGTCTGCAACGCAATTACGGACACAAAGTCTACACAAGCATGTTATTTATGTGGAGCTACAAGTAAGCAATTAAACGACATCGATAATATGGTAAAAAGGGAGGTGAATATGAACAATATTCAATTTGGTTTATCGATTCTCCATGGTTGGATACGATTTTTTGAATGCCTTCTACACGTGTCGTATAAACTTCCAATAAAAAAATGGCAAGCAAGATTAGTAGATGAAAAAAAAATTGTATCTGAAAACAAAGCTCGTATCCAAAAAGAGTTTAGGGATAGAATTGGTTTAATTGTCGACCAGCCAAAACCTGGCTACGGAAGCACAAATGACGGCAATACTGCAAGGAGATTGTTGAATTAATAACCAAAATGCATATGTTAATGATTGCCGTTTGCACATGAAATTGAAGTAGAGAAGTTTCGTCAATTTGCTTTGAGTACTGTCAGATTGTTTGTTCAAAAATATCCTTGGTATTATATGCCTCCAACGCTGCATAAATATTTTATACATGAACCGGAAATAGTCTCTCATGCATTGTTGCCAATAGGTCAATTGTCCGAAGAGGCTCAGGAGGCTCGAAACAAAGACTTCAAACGTTTCAGGGAGGATTTTGCTCGAAAATGTATGTAGTAGGCAGAAGGCTAATGAAGACATTTTTAATAGGTTTTTGATCACTTCAGATCCTTTAATATGTTCTCAATGAAAGCTGCCAAAGAAAAAATTTCAAACTTTGCCTAAAGCAGCTGTGGAGCTCCTCAAACCCCCAAAAAGAGGATAATGACGAAAACGATGATATCGAAGATAATGATGATTACGAAAACAAAGAAGAAGATGATGATGATGATGTTTTTGCTAATGACTCAATGTCAGATGACTAATAACATAAAAAAAAAACTAAAAAAAAAATTAACACCGTTCTATGTATTTGTATTGGATATGTATTTCATTAATATTAAGGAAAAAAATAAAGTTCCATTAAAGTACATGGTTTTATGATGTTTTTTGTAGCTAATAATTGTTTGTTAACTAAAAAAATATAAGTTCCGTTACTGAGAGGCTTGGCTGATTTGATCACACTTTTGGCTATCAATTACCCCAGTGTGCGGCGGCCGGTCAAAAGGGCGCTGGTTTGAGCCGATGTGTGAGAGCTCTCATTGTTATGTTGCACAATGATTCGTCTTCTCTTGTTCGTTTTTCGAATTTCTCCGAAGATTTTAGGCAAACAAATTGTGGTGTACCACTCAGAATTGACCGTCCTACGTTGCTCAAGCGGAACAGTCGCCACATGACCAGTTTTGCCAAAGAAACAGGCGACCATTTGCTTCGAAGTGCTTCTTCCACGAACAACTTTCGTTGGGTTTGGCTCGTCTTCGAAGACCCACACGGTCGATTGCTGTTTCGTTTCGGGCTCATACGCATAGATCCATGATTCGTCACCTGTGACGATCTTACAAACGTCTTTTGAAGCACCGCGATCGTATTTTTTTCAAAATTTCTTTGCAGCAATCGACACGAGCCTTTTTTCAGCGATTGTCAAATTGTGCGAGATGCAACGAGAACAGGTTTTCATGCCGACCGACGTTGAATTTTCGATCTTCGGTCACATTTTCGATATCTGCGGCGATATTCTCTTTAGAACGCACATACCTTGGACGTGTTGGTGTTTTGACATCATGCGAGTGTATGGGGTAAAATCTATCCACAGTTCAACAGACGGACGATTATGTGCGCCACAAGGTAGCCTATAAGTTACGCGAATAGATGACTGATTTTGAAAGTAAATTCGTATAATTTCATAGTGCTGTTCCAGCAATAATTTATTTCTGATATTAAAATTTATCATTAGTTCTATCTAACAAAATAAAACATCAACTCAGACAGTTTTATCGTTATTCCACAATATGTTAAGTTTGCAGGGGTCTGGAAATAATGGCAGGATTTTTGGGATTTCCTAATCCGATCCCACGACAGCCGGTTCTATAGACCAAACCGACCCGAAGAGCAATTCTTCAATCAAGGCCTGTCGACCCGGCATACAGCTGCCTCTACAAGAGCAACAACAATATTTGATGTTGGCAAGGTATATAGAAAGCTGATGATTACAAAAGTGAGAGTGGCATTTGGTCATTTTTATGCCTCTGCAATAGGCGATTATGGATCTCAATCCTTGGTTGAAGGTGTATAAAATACGTCGCGGCCAAACTCAATTTATTTGACCTGTATTTTTTTCAATTGTAATTGAGAAATTTCCAATTTATAGAGAAACTTTTGTGTACGAGGGTTGCTATATAAATTTCTGGCCTAGGCAACACTAAGTTTTGCCTGACGCCATTGGAAAATTTGACATTATTTAGCATAAACGTACTCAGATCGTTTTGACGTACGACCGTCAATTTGGCAAAAAAATGGAATTATCTCGTGAACATTTTCGTGCGATCATTTTTCACAATTTTCGATTATCACGGACACGAGTGCAGCGATGAACTTAAATTTGTTTATGGCGATGAAGCACCATCCTATAGCACTGTAAAAAACTGGTTTAATGAATTCAATCGTGGCCGACGTTCGCTCAAAAACGAAGGTCGTGAAGGTCGTCCAAAAACGGCCGTTGTGCCAGAGAACATTGATGCCGTGCGTGAACTGATAATGCAAGATCGTCATGTGACATACCGTGAGATAGAGGCTTCCTTGGGTATTTCTTCCACCAGCATATATTCGATATTGCATGAACACAAAAAAAAATTGCAAAAACGCAAACATTTTTTGAAAAAATACGATCGCGTGCTTCAAAAGACGTTTATCAGATCGTCACAGGTGACGAATCATGGATCTATGCGTATGAGCCCGAAACAAAACAGCAATCCACTGTGTGGGTCTTCGAAGACGAGCCATATGCAACGAAAGTTGTTCGTGGAAGAAGCACTTCGTAGCAAAGGGTCGCCTTTCTTCGGCAAAACTGGTACGTTGCTTGAGCAACGTAGGACGCTCAATTCTGAGTGGTACACCACAATTAGTTTGCCTGAAGTCTTTGGGGAAATTCGAAAATCGAATCATTTTGCACCATGGCAGTGCGAGCTTTCACACATCGGCTCCATCCAGCTTCTTTTTGATCGGCCAAAACGTCGAATTGAGGGGTCATCCCCCGTACAGCCCTGACTTGGCACCCAATGACTTCTTTTTATTCCCGCACTTCAAGAAAAAAATGCGTTTTCAAGATGCTGTTAAAGCCTTCAAAACCCTGTTTTGGAGGTGTCTCAAGTGGAGTGGCAAAAGTGCTTCGACAATTGGTTTGAGCGCATGCAAAAAAGTGTATAAATCATGTTAGAGAATACTTTGAAAAACAAAACCATTTTTGATGATAAATATTCGCATATTCATTATTAGACCAGAAATATGTATAGCAGCCCACGTATATTAATAAAACACAGAATATTTAATATATGTGACAGCACATAGAGAAAGGGACCTAAGGGTAAAAAAAATAAATTTTCACTTTTTTTTTGTTTTGATGTGGACAACATCTGAGCATCGAATGAGACCGATCCCATGCCCCAAAAGTGTGCGCGTTTTATGAAAGTGATGGTACACCAAAGATACACGTAGTTAAATCTTTAAAATGGCTCTCCCGAACAAAACTGTTTTTTTCCCTTAGGTCCCTTTCTATTTGCGCGTCACATATAGAGTTCAAATTTATTCCAGGTGTAGTGCAAATGTTACATTTTAAGAATGAAATTCGATTTCGGTCATATGACCATTACGAGGGCATGTACAGCGATCTATTCTTTGAACCCAATTTTCCACCACTCTTGCACACACTTCGGCCGGAACGTTGGTAATTTCGTCTGTTGTAGTCTCTGGGCACGTCTAAAGTTGTTGGCTTGTTGGCATAGACCAATGACTTGACTTGGCCCCGTAAAAAGAAACCCAATGGCGATAAACCGCATGAACGAGGTGGCCATTCGACCGAACCATTTCTCGAGGTGACACGTTCACCGAACTTGCCTTTCAGTAAATCGATTGTAACGCGTGCTGTGTGACTAGTGGCAGCGTCTTGTTGAAACCACAACCACGCTCATCCAACTCTGTCCTAAATAATTTTTTAACATGGCACGATAGCGCTCTTTATTGACGGTAACACGACGGTTGTTTTCATCGCCAAAAAACACGGACCAATCACATCTCCGGCATTAAAACCACACCACACTGTAATTTTTTTGCAGATGCAATTGTGTCTTTTGAAGCAAATGTGGGTTTGTTGCTGCCCAATAACGCATATCTTGTTTATTGACAAAACCACAAAGCCAGAAATGAACCAGAATGATTTTTCGATGAAATTCTGAATTTTGGACTAAAATTTATATCCACTTTTCTACAGCACGCACAGCCTGTCGGGTGGGAGGGATGATTATGATGGCCGAAAATTGGAGTAAGCGCTCTTAAAATTGCGACCACAGACTCAGAATTTCGGTAGTAATTTTTAATGATTTCTAAACGTTGCTTGAAGTGAACTTTATCATGATGAAAATGTTGACTTCAACTAACGTTTTGACGTTGACATAAAGATTCGAAATTGTTATGTCCCTTTTGGAAAACCCGTTACTTACCTTACCACGAACGACACAGTAACGAAGTTGAAAAAACAGGAGCCTTCGAACACCTTTTTGTCCATAAAATCCTGTTGGTAGACCCTACTTACTGTGTAATACTGTTATACTATTGGCAAATCCAATAGTGTAAGCCTCAGTCCGGCCAAACTTTCGAACTTCGAAAAAAAGAAGAATCTTTCGTTTTAGGGATATTTTTCTTTATTTCAATATTTAGATCATAATGATTCTACAAACAGAATAAAAATAAAACACAATTATGTATTAATTAATAAAAATAATGAGAGTGTTTAAAAATGATAAATAATAATAATAATAAATTCTTTGCTTTGCTGCTTTTTTGTTTTTCTTGTTTTTGTTTTTTATAATAAATTAATAACAATCGATGGAAAATTATACAATTGATGCACGAAAAGCAATCGTTGTGCTTGTGGTGGTTTAATACAATATTTTGTTTTAAATTTTTCCTTTAAGTAAATTGGACATATTTTAAAAAAAGATATAGTGAAAGTGTGTGCATTTCGTTTATTGTTGCAATTATGAAAAAAGTATATAAATTCGTTAAATAAATTATAAAAAATATGTTGTTTAATTAATGATTTTTCATATGATTATGTTTAAATTAGCGCTTTTTAATGGTCGTTCTAAGTCGTTAAATGTTGGTTTTTAGTTTTCATGTTGATTGGTGTTTTTGTTTTAGTTTAAAAGATTTCATTTTTAACTTAATCAAGTTGTTTTAAGATCACTTAAAAATTAAATGTTTTTTTTTTCTTTATTTGTTACCTTCTTGTTGTTTTTTTTTGTTTCTTTTAAGAAATATTTTTTTACTTGTTTTATAATTTTTGCAAAAACTTAAAAGTAAATAACGCCACTGGATCGGTCTTCGTCTGATCTTTTGTTAGAAAGTCGTTGTATTCTTTAACAAAAAAATCTCCCATATATAGAAAAAGCTTTCGTTTGTCGTTGTTATTGTAGCAATCAATAAAAACCCAAATTTCTCTTTTTAGTTTTGTTGCTTTCAACAGATAGTTGATTGTTGCTCAAAATATTGGACATTTGTTCATAGTGGAAAACTATAATTGATTTCTATGGCATAAAAGAAAAAAATTATAGATCCGACTGTCCAGGTCCTAAAAAGAATAAAAAAAACAGATATAATCAAAATTAAGAAGGATCTAATCTGGAGGAAATCAAATCGACATACATATAAAGCTTAAAATAAGTTTGAGAAAGAAGGAGAAATTGTTTTTATAAGTGTGGGTTAGGTATGGCTACCAGCGGCTCAGTGAGCTTTTCTACATTTTGTGAAGGATTTTGAAGGTTGATATAAAGCATTTTCCAAGATGGCATTTTCGCGAACTCTAAAAAAATATACTCTATTGTATTAACGAAGTGAGCTTTAAACGCTTTTCAAGCTTTAAAGCTTCAAACACTTTCAAAGCTTTAAACACTTTCAAAGCTTTAAAGTTTCTGAAAGAACTTTTAAATTTATGAAATTTCACACACATCCAAATCCTTTAAGCTTAAAACGCTTTCCATGCTTTACACGATATGAAAAATTTAAACCTTTTGAAAGCTTGATACACTTTCAAAGCCTTACACATTTTTAAGCTTTAACGCTTTCGAAACTTTACACGTTTGGAAATCGTTTTTATTTCTCCTTCCAACTCTTCTTGTTTTTTTTTGTGATACATTTAGAAGCCAGCTTAAAAGCTTAGCCTTACAGGGGGGTTTATTTTTTATTTTTTACACAAAAGACTTTAGTATTTTCTTCCAGAGACATTAGACAGTAAGCAGTTTGAACAAAAGCGACTTGACAAAAGCTACAAAGCATGCAACACAACTCAAAACGAAAGAACAGAAAATAACGCTTTCTACTGGAATCAATGAGAGAAAACTTCACCTTTTTGTTTTTGTTTTGTAACAAGTTAATCGCTTTGCAACTTCTTTTCGAGTTTTTATTAAGAAATTATAAAGTTTTTTTCTTAAAAGCCATTCGTTTTTTGTTGTATAAAAAGTGAAAAGTGGTGGGTGGGTTAATGTGAGTTTCGTAAAAAAAGAACAGGGGGAATCTTAATAAAACATTTACAAAATCAAAATGCTTTAATGTATCATTAATGTTAATGAAAACAAAATAGAACGACTTTTTTACAATTTCTTAGTTTGCATATTTTTTTATTTGTATAATTTTGTTTTTTTTTTAAAAAATTTATTCAAAACCAAATTTTGTTTAAGCCAAAGGTGGAGTTTACTCCATTGACTACTTTTTCGAATTAAAGAAAGAAAAAAAAAATGAATATAAAAAAGCTGTTTTCCAAACACTACCAGAAATATTTACGATAAAATACGAGTATGTTATAATTGAAATTTTGTGGATATTATTTTGTGTATACAAACCTCAGTTGGTTTAGGAGGACTAAAGAAAATATGATTTCAAAATTAGATACCAAATCGTGAAGAACTTAATGTATTTATTTTCTAAAACGCCTCTTTATCTGTAGTATTAAGTTACTAAATGGTTTATGATTTAAAACTACATAGTCGGAATTCGTGTATAGGAACAAAATTCCATTTAACTTTATTTTCGTCGGATTTCATCTGTCAATATTCATACATATTGTAATTGACTTCGACACAAAATCCTGAACATGTGCAAATAAAGCTTAAAGCTTTAGATTCAAAATTAATTTAAATTGTTCCATACATGTTAGTGTTTTTTTTTTGAAAATTCGTTTATAAAATTATTTGTTTTCTTCTCTAGCCTAACCTAAAGTGGATCCATCTCTTTCAAAAAGATAGCCAGACTGAAAAGATTAAAATATGCAAGCAGCTAAGCTTAATTCTACATACATATATAGCTTTTAAAAGTAGGACGACGAAGCTTTGGTCATATGTATTTCCACAATTACATTTACAATATCTTGTTTAACCAACATAATTCACTGGTCCATATAAAGCTCTTTTATTTTCTAAGATGATTAGCAGTGCAGAGGATTTCATAAAGCTTTCATTGGCATAAATATAAATGCAATAGTTATTGAATTAATAGACAATCTGAAGAACATTGAGAATTATATGAATATTTTGAAACAGGCGATAGGATATTTTAAGATTATTTTGAAAATAGACAAGTTTGTTGGCTCCTGTAATAAGGACATTTAAATATGAGTATCTTAGAGAATACTTTGTTCATTGGTTTAAAAAATGTATTTTTTAACACCCTAGCAAAAGGCGGCTAAGAAGAAATTGGTTACCGAAAGTTTTTTTCAGCTTGGTTACGATGAGGAGTGTAGGGCCGCGATAAAAGCAAAGACCATGGTTTACATGGCAAATAGAGCTCCGATGGCGACACGAACCGTTGCGCCATATCGGGTGTTGAGAAGGGGAGAATCGTCTATTCATGGGAAAAGAAGCGAGAAATGGAATTACACAAATATGGGAAAATCGAGGTGCTGCAACAAAAACAACGCAAGACAATTTTATCATTGAGTCAAACACCAGACTAACTACTATTCTATGTGAAAGAATATTCGTTAGTATCCATCGCATATAAAATACTAACGACTATGCTATGAGAAAGATTGAATCCCAAACTCCCTAATCTGATACAACCGTATCAGTGTGTATCAGTAATCCAGCCGTACCTTTACAGTCCTCAAAATTCTGAAAAAGTCCCACGAGCAGCAAATCGATACGATATTAACAACCTCTTTCTCGACCATCAGGCTGCATTCGAAACCCCGATAAAAGATACATTATTTAAAACCATGTCGTCTGCGTAAGGGATACCCAAAAAACTTGTACGCCTTTGCATAAAGACACTAGTCTCAAACAAGATGACGGCTTATCGTGTAACTTTTCAATATCTTTTTGGAGAAAATCCTGGCAAATGCAAGGTTACGAGGGTTGCTATATATATTTCTGGTCTAGGCAACAATAAGTGTTGCCTCGCGCCATCTGGCATTTCCATTGGAAAGTTCGACATTTTTTAGCGTAAACGTACTCAGAACTTTTTGACGTAGGACCATCATTTGTGTTGTTTACAGTTACTTAAAAAAATCAATTTGGCAAAAAAAAATGGAATTAACTCGTGAGCATTTTCGTGCGATCATTTTTCGAGGTGGATTATCACAACAAGAGTGCATCGACGAACTTTAATCTTTGTATGGTGATGAAGCACCATCCTATAGTACTGTAAAAATCTGGTTTAATGAATTCAATCGTGGCCGACGCTCGCTCAAAGACGAAGGTCGTCCAAAAACGGCCGTTGTGCCAGAGAACATTGACGTTGTGCGTGAACTGATAATGCAAGATCGTCATGTGACATACCGTGAGATAGAGGCATCCTTGGGCATTTCTCCCACCAGCATAGATTCGATATTGCATGAACGCCTGGTCGTAAAAAAGGTTTGTTCTCGTTGGATTCCACACAATTTGACAATCGCTCAAAAAAAGGCTCGTGTCGATTGGTGCAAAGAAATTTTGAAAAAATACAATTTCGGCGCTTCAAAAGATATTTATAAGATCGTCACAGGTGACGAATCATGAATCTATGCGTATGAGCCCGAAACAAAACAGCAATCGACCGTGTGGGTCTTTTAAGACCCAAATCCAACGAAAGTTGTTCGTTTAAGCAGCACTTCGAAGCAAATGGTCGACTTTTTCTTTGGCAAAACTGGTCATGTGGCGTTCTGCTTGAGCAACGTAGGAGGTCAATTCTGAGTGGTACACCACAATTTGTTTGCCTGAAGTCTTCGGAGAAATTCGAAAAGCGAACAAGAGACGACGAATCATTGCGCACTATGACAATGCGAGCTCTCACACATCGGCTCAAACCAGCGCCTTTTTGACCGGCCAAAACTTCGAATTGATGGGTCATCCGCCGTACAGCCCTGATTTGGCACCCAATGTCTTCTTCTTATTCCTGCACATTAAGAAAAAAATGCGTGGTCAACAATTTTCGTCTCCTGAAGATGCTGTTGAAGCGTTCAAAAACCATGTATTGGAGTGTCTCAATCGGAGTGGAAAAAGTGCTTCGACAATTGAGCTCATGCAAAAGTGTATAAATCATGCTGGGGAATACTTTGAAAAACAATAAAACCATTTTTGATGATAAATATTCGCATTTTCATTATTAGACCAGAAATATATATAGCAGCCCTCGTAATATAGCGGACACACATCAAATGCCACAGTAACATTGTCGAAAGGGTTGTCGGAGTTTTACACTTATTAAATTAAAGTCGCCTAAAATGGGTCTGTTGGTTGTTGGAGACCAAAATGATGCCTTCTTGAGAGGCGCCGCGTCAAATGAAAGGCAGTATCGTTTAG
Organism: Hydrotaea diabolus; assembly: GCA_963513945.1. Lineage (NCBI taxonomy): Eukaryota > Metazoa > Arthropoda > Insecta > Diptera > Muscidae > Hydrotaea > Hydrotaea diabolus. Next base: position 54,995,396 of record OY740717.1, on the reverse strand, counting down.
GCCAGCCAGTGGCAACGCCGAGGTAGTAGAGGAATTTGTTTACATGGATCCCTCATAAACTAGAAAAATGTTTTGTTTGGTAGGATTTGGCTGAAGGAAAGTGAATTGGCAATCTTCGAGAGAAAATCCTGTGTGGAATGGTGCCATCCTGCATTACGGATGAGGTCGTCTAAATCGATGTCTTCAATTTAAGTAAAAAAAGTCGCAGGGCTCTGATCCCAGCCTTGTTTTTGAAGAAAATTACCAGATGCGGTAATTTTGCTTGTTAACAGCCGATACGAAAAAGGGCTACAAGAGAGAAGATGATTTTTCGCCAAAATCGTTGTCCAGCTCATGCTTCTCTAAAGTCCAAACTGCAAAGAGATAACGAAGCGAAAAGCGACTCGTTGCGGAGGTACTACTATACTAACTTCTCTCAAGATTTCGAGCGGGAAACAGCTGTGAGTGTACGCAAAACCAAAGATTTCAACAGGAACTTGTCTTTTGCCCACAAGAAAGCAGCTCAGCGAATCAAGATTTTGACTGCGCTGGTGTACATGTTGGTTGAATGAAACTAAATGCTCTAATGCTGCAAGATGTTAGAGGACAACTACCATGGAATGTACAGACAGGGTTGTCTAAGGATCTGGGGAAGGATTAAGTAGAAAAGACACTAGAACTTTTGGTATTTCAAACTAAAGACAACGCAGAAACGATTCAAGTGATATTTACCAACCTGATATAAGTAAATTGGTTATCTTTCACTTTAAAAGAATTCAAGTTTTGTTGGGTCAATCAATGATTAAACAACAAAATCCACGATAAAACAAGAGAATATGCTGAAATAGATATCCAATTGAATTTTCGTTAACCAAAATGCAGCCACACACTTGTTAAAACGATTTTGAAATTTCAAGTTTTTAAAAAAAAATATTTTTTTTCTGAACAGCGCATCTAACACGAACAGTATTTAAACTTCCTTAATCACGCGAGGAGGAAAACTCTTCTCAATACACTGTAAATTTTATTTTTTTTTATTTAAACTATAGCAATCAATTTGGAAATTGATACTTTTTCAAAAGCTTTAGTCTTTCTTGGAGGATCCTGGCAGTAAAATCTTCTACTATTGAAATTCTAAGAACTTTTGCGAGAAACTTCTTGACAGCTTTTAAAGTAATATACTTTTTAAGAAGTTAGCTTAACAGCTTCAGAAAAATTCTCAGAGCTTTCAAAGTAGTAGTAATTCTTATTTACATTTCTTGGTGGTTCGTGGCCCTAAGTCTTCTACTTACTATTGCAACTATGAGCTTTTAAAGTAACTATTTAAGCGATATTCTAAAGAGCTTTTAAGTTCGCCTTTTCAGAAAAGTTTATTGATTAGATAACTTCTTCATTTTCTTTCTTGCTAACGCTAAACCATGCTAACCCTATCACAAAAATTTACAATTTCCTCGATGTACAATGCTTTCATTTCATATTCTATCGTAAATATTTCATTGTATACGTTTTTGAGCTAACAAAGCTTTTGCAATTAAAGAAATAAAATAGAGGCAACAGAATGCAAATCAGTTTGTAACGAAAAGAATTTTGATAAATGTATAAATTATTACAATTAATTGTTTTATATGTACCTTTAGAATTTTTGAACAAGTATTTTTATTTAGAGAATATTTGGCTGACTGATTGATTGTGGGAATATCGAACAATGCTTTTTCTGATTCTGATTGATTTTTGATACAGTTTTTATTGTGTACACAATTTTGTTTTAAATGTGAGCTTGAGTGGTGGTAGTGGTGTTGCGACGTTTTCTTTTTTTACTTTTGTGTTTTTTTTTGAAGGTAATGAACGAATTGAACTATAGTATAACGACTGAACGAACGTACGGCTTGATGTCAGAGCCTCCTTGATGATGGTGGTAATGTGATGATGGCGATCATTTTTACAAAATGTTTGGCTTAGAATTAAGATTGAATTTGATTCAATAAAATGCAGAGTTTCATAACATATGCTCTTTTCACTAATGCATTTGATGCTGTTCTAAGAACTGTAAAAGATCTCAATAGTGAGGCGAAGATAGTTTTCAAAGACTTTTGAAAGCTTTCCGTCAATCGGTTAAATATCTTCAAGCCGAAAACGTTCGAAAGCTAGAAAAAGGCTTTTCAGATCGCTGCCTTCGCTCGGTGTGTTATGGCGCAGTGAACCTTTACCTTTAAGTATACTCTTATGGTAGTAATATCTACACTTACAGACTACTTTCTCCCAAGGTGCTTAAAATCCTATAGAGCTTTTCCCACGCTCCCCTATGTGACAGTGACTACGCCTTCCTCCACCTACTCACGGAATTTTCACGGGACTGTCGAAAACATTCGGGACTTTTGCTGTTTCGCATAAATATCTCCGGCGATTCGGTTACTCTAGCTAAATCACGGTTTATGGTTTTCGAACTTAGTACCCGGGGGCATCTAGCTGTCCAGGGATTTTTTCGAGAATCTTGCAAAGCTTTGAAGGATTTCGAAGGCACAATATCATCTCCTGATCCGTTTGCGTCAGACCAAGTATTGTAATATTCTGCATAGGATTTATCTTTCTTCAGATCGTTTGGAGTCATTGCGGGTGTGGAATCCACTGATGTGTTTTCTAGAGAATCCAATTCTTCTTCCAAAACACGTTTAGCCGCAGCTTGTAACTTTTCCATGGGCAATTTGCGCAAATGGGTGCTGTCACTTTTCAACAGCAAACTTTGAACCAATTCGCTAACCAATTTATCGCTTACGACACTTTGGTTGGCGGATTGATCCATAATTGGGGATGCTGGGCTGTTGGGTGTAGATGGATTGTCAGCATCTATGCTGGTGTTTTTGCGCAAAGGCAATGACAAACGTTCTCTTCGCTGAGACATAGTCTCCACTTCCGTCAAAGCTTTGGGATTTTGTTTACGCGTAATACTAACGTTGTGAACAACCTTCCTTCGGCTGGGTCTCGTTTGAAACTCATCTGCGTTCGGATTGTCACCATTGCCATCCTCTAAGCCTTCGGTGTCGTCTTGCAGAAGCTTGAAAAGACGCGAATGTGTAGCTGCCCGCTGATAGGACGACATTTTGCGTAGTTCGGGGAAGCTTTCCGATTCGGTTTCCGTTTCTGAAAGTTTATTCATGTCGGTCACACCGGAATCATCTTCCTCAATTTCGGACTCGGAGCGTTGACTTGAGCTATTTCGTGAAAGAGAACTTTGTCTTGTCGCAGAGCTTTCGACAGACAAAGACTGATTGGTAATACTATTTCTGCGAGAGTCGGGAGCATCGAAACTACCGGTCTCAAAGACGGAGATACGATCGCGTACAGACACTTTACGTTCTTCATTAAATTTGCCAACTTCTAGATCGGGCAAGCCATTTGGTAAACGTTTTAAATCCAATGTGGGCTCTACATAAACTTCCGGTAGTTCAGGAATGTCTGCGGATAGATTAGCTTCGTTGGTTTCCACCTTTGGCGGAGACTTACTTTTGTTCTTGGGTTTTGATTCTTTCTTGGGTGGTTTCTTGGCCTTTATGTCTACTTCAGATTTTTGTATTTCAACCGTCGGTTTTTCGTCTACTGTTTCCTGCCAGCTCCTACTTTCGTCTTCTATGTAAGAGTTGCGTATTATAGCTGCATTGCTTGCCTCAGTTAGATTTGTACTCTCTTTGTGATCATCTATGGAAGTGGTAAAGAAGGCCATGGCTTTTCTATAGTTGTTTCGTTTAGCTTCAACATCTTCTTTTTCGGAGCCACTCTTCTCCTTTTCCGATGAGTCACATGCTTGATTATCAATTTCCTCCAAGAAATTAGACTCTTCTATGTTCCGTGTTATTTGCTCTTCTTCCCATTGCGGAGGAGACCATACGGAGGCTACTATTGGCTCATGTACTGAGGCAACATCTAACATACTGCTGCCATTGTCTTCATAGATCTCCGGCTCATGCGACATGCCGTCAAATTCTTGAGCCAATTCCTTTTCTTCTTCCACTTGAGGATCTACTAACACAGGCTCGTCTCCTTTGTGAGCTTCTAGAGCTTCCCAAATGTTGGTATCCTCTCTTGGAAGTTCGTCGGGCAATTTAGCTGGGAAAGCTTTGGTAGGTACTGGTTTGTAGGGAGTTTCATCGACGGAGTTCTTACGATCTCTAGAAGCCCAGAAAGTGGCAGCCCTATGGAAGGTGACATCGTCGTCATCTTGTAGGCCCTTGGCTTCAATTTCAGCCCAGAAATCGATTTCCTCATCTGTGTCAACTTCCCGGGGTTCCGCAGGATATTTAAGGGGATCATATTCCTGATTCGGTTGTGAGTTATCAGACATGTCATCAACATTCCAAAATGATGACCCAAATTGATTCTCATTACATGTTTTAGGTTCATGTGATTGTTTCTCTTTCACCTCTTCTATTTGGGCCCAGAAATCGACTTCTTCCTCCGTTAACTCTTGCTCATCGATTTCTTGTGACTCCTCTTCAGGGTTATCCTCTTCTATGTGTACAGATGCTTGGAGCGATTGAGAAAGTTCATCAATGCGATGTCTTAATATTGTAGGACTGAAAGCGATTTTCATTATGGTTTCTTGTTTCGGCTTCCGTGGGGTCGTCTTCAGTACAGACCAGAAGTCTATGTCTTCTCTTTGAGCTTCCTCAGGTGTTTTTTGGGCTTCAGCTACAGAAGACCAGAAAGAATTTTTGGCAGTTTCCAAAGAGTTTAACTTTTTGGAAAGATTATCAAAAGCTGGTAAATCATCCTTCCGTTCGGCCCAAATGTCAGCCACTTCTTCTATCTGCTGTATTTGGGTCTGCGGTTCAATATTGTTATAACTAGATTTTGTTGTTGGTATATCGTCTTCCGGTCGACTGGCCCAGATGTCTTCAATATCCTCGGAATTCTTTGGAAGGTTTGTATTTTCTGTAGTAGAAAAGGATTTTTCCCAATAATTATTTTGAGGGTTCTTACGGACAACTGGCTCATCCTCTCGACTAGCCCAAATATCTTCAATTTCTTCAGTTTCTTTAAAAGTTTGCATATCGGATTTAGTCTCAGAGTCTTTACTTAATGCGTTCGATGTGTGATCAGTTGGGGTTTTCCAGGTGTTTTGCAAATCATTGGAAATGTCTGCGTTCGCTGCGTGATCAGTTGGGGCTTTCCAGGAGTTTTGCAATTCACTGGAATTGTCTGCATGGACTTCCGACACCACTTCAGACTTTTTATCTGCAGTATTTGTTGAATACTTTGTCCAAAAGCTAGTGCGGGCCTTATTTTCGTCAATGTCCTTAGGTTTGTCATGTGCGGTAGGTTTACTCTTCTCGCTTTCTATGACCACATTATCTTCTTGAGGGATTTCTTCAGTAGTTACATCCGATGTTTTATTCTCTTCTTTGGGCGGTTCCTTTTCTGTTAATTTGCCCCAATAGTTGGCCGACTGTTCTTTAATTTTCTGAGCCTGCATTTTGGTTGCCATCAGTGTCGCAAAGAAGTCTAACTCTTCCGTGGATTGCTTAAGTTTAAACTTTTCATCCTGGATGTCGGTTTCCTTAGCTTCTTCAATCTGTGCAATATTATTGGTCAGATCCCCCTGAAGGGTTTGACCCACAAACTTATTACGCTTATTTAGAGAGAACGAGAAGGAGACGTCCTCTTGGCTGGAATCGTTCTTCGTTAAATCTGTTTCTGGCAGTGGCATATCTTCTATGGGATACTTTTCGGAGATATTTTTAAGTTCGTAATCTTTGCTATCTACGGATCCGGAGCGCGAAGAACGTGACAATGATATGGTAACACTAACATCGCATGAATCGGAGTCCTCGGCATCGGAATCCTGATCTATGGTGGCAACACTGAAGGTATTGTGTTTCTCGGAGAGCGTAAGACTGTTTCTTCTATCGTCAACCTGCGATTTTCCCACCTCAACTGTGGTAACTGGCTGGGCATTGGCCGACTTTGTGAATGAGAATTTTAAAGGCAAGCGTACCGTAACTGAGTTGGAATCTGCATTTTCTTCTGGATTTTCTGCTTCGTAATCATCATCGTTTTCTTCGATGCATTTCTCCAACTCGTCGACATGTTCGGATCTTCTAAGCGGCATATGAAGCTTGCCAAGTTCACTAGATTTTTCATAATCGCTTTCTTCTTCATAAATCACACTGAGGTTGTCCTCAACAATGTATTCTTCACATTCCGAATCATCTTGGACCACGTGATGTTCATACTCGAAGTCTTCCACACACTCATCGTCAAAGACATCACTCTCTCCATCGGCTGTGGTATCATCATCATCATCCTCGTCCTCGTCCGACTCTTCAAGCTCCTGGTGGTGTTTGAGACCATTGTATATTTGAATATTATTAACAGATCTTATCGACTGTAATGGTACCGATCCATCTTTACCCGTTCGGTTATCAAATTGTTTAGTTGTAGCATCCGAGTCGGACGATTCCGTATCCGAATCCTGTTCCATTTCTGACATAACCATTGTAATTTGTATCGGAGAAGTATTGTCATCGGGAGATTTTTGATCGAAATTTTTCTTGTACGACTTTTTGGTACAGCGCGACGAGTTCAAATTATTCTCCATAGTTTGTGACATATTCTCAAGATGTTGCGTTAAAATGTCCACTATAGAGCCCTCGGGAATTTGATCCGACTGCGCGCTCGTAACATCTTCTATGTCGATGGAGCCGGCTCGTTGTTTGGGCGTTTTATCTTTTTCGAGACTGACGTGATGCTGTAGTATCACTTGGGAGGGGATGTCATCTGTACTGGGAGTTATAATAATATCAGGTAAAACACTACTAGCCCTACTGGAAGAGGAAGTTTGACTATAACTAGGTGCTACTGGGTATGGATAAGCATGATAGGGTGGAGGAGGTGGCAAGTAGGGGGCGTAAATACTTTTGGAATCCAATTCGGTCGATTGTGAATGTGGAGGGAATGGTGGCATAGGATAGTAGGGATAATAATAAGGATAGGCAGGGTAAGGCTGATGTTGCGCATTGTCACCATTAGCCGCAGTAGGTGGTGGTGGCGGCGGCATGGGATAGGGGTAAGGCCAATTGGCCGCATCACCATTTGCTGCTGGCGGTGGCATGGCATAGGGATATGGCCAATTTGGGGCATTTGAACCGTCACCATTACAGGGTGATGGCATGGGACATGGTGGTGGTGGCGGATACCAGGGATAACCATAGGGATATGGATATGAGGGATATGAAATGACTTGTGAGGCTAGTGGTGGTGTAGGGGCTGAACATATGGAGTCGGAGGAACTCAATGAGGACATGGACGCAGAACTAGTTGGCTCTACGGAGGATGAAGTGCATGAATCATTATTGTGTTCCGACTTTGTATCGTCGCTCGTATCGTCGTTATACTCTAGTGAATTTTCTTGTTCTCCTATATTCATCGCATTCAATCATTCATTTTTTTTTTGTTTAGTTTTTGTTTTGTGAATTTGTTGTTTTTTTTATTGGTTTTTAATTTGACGTCGGTTATATGTGCGAAAAGTACAGCGGGAAAAAAGAGAAAAACAAAGAAAATGGTAAAAACATTTTAATCGATGATGAGAGTCATTACAAATTTTGACATAAAACGATACCGAATTGTCAAATGAAATAATGGGTGGTAAAGTGGAATTGAGCTAAAAATGTCAAAACGAAAAATGTTGATTTCAAAGTGGTGTGTTGGTGGTGCGGTGCTGGTTGGTGTTCAATATGGGCCTGAGGTGAAGGAAGCAGCGCTTTTATGAGAATTGTGAATAAAGCCATGGTGTAAGGTTTTGTAATCCATTTCAGATGATTTTCTTTCTTAAATCGAAGCTAGGAATTTAAGGTTTTATTATATTCTTTGTGTTGGGGCCACCTTTTCTATCATTTAAGTCAGGACGATGAGATTTTGAAGTGGTAACTTTCCATTATTTCAGCAAAGTGAAATACTGTGTGCACATTTGATAAAAATTACATAAAATGCTAATAACAGGAACACATTCGAAATAAGAGGCACATTCGCTACCGTTTAATCGGTTCAAAGTCACGACGATTTTGAAGTGGTATTTTTTTTTTATTAATTTGAGCAAAGTGACCACTTCTTGCTCATATCCTAATACTTAAGCCGCATTAACTCAAAGTGAGCAAATAAATATTCAATTTGGTCATGCTAAGATTGGTAACCATAACTGACCATCGATTTCGAACAACTGAATGGATTTTATTTCAGTTTTTAAGTCAATAACACGAACGTGGAAGTCTACTAGGTCTTAAAAAAATTTAAATAAACTTTCGGATCCAGATTAAAAATTATACTTAATGTAATAATGTCAACACAAAAAAAGTGAAAAGCTAAAGTCGGGCGTTATTGACTATGTACTTCTGATTGAGCTGGGGTTTTTGGGCCCCTTGGACCTTTTTGCAGGGCTCTACATTAACCCAGATTTAAATAATGTTATATTCGTTTATGGGAGAAATTTCCATTGTTTTTTTTACCCATATTTCAATATATAGTTCGAATGAGTCGAATTTTTGGTACGTAAATTTATTCAAATTACAAAAGTTATTATACTCTACGGCGTACTGTGGCACATGACATTATGACTAAATGCTGATGTTTTAAACGCCATAATAGAATTGAGATTGACCCCATGCAAAGTTTAACGACCGATTTTCTATCACTATCTGATTCAATTGATCTCTGTCTGCCTGTCTTTACTTTTTTTCAGAAACCAGTTTCTCAAATCAGTGAGCTGTGCATGATATAATCCTTATACTCACTGATAATTGCGACCTGCTATATAAGAACAGACCGCAATTTTGAACCGTACATTGTACACTCTTTAAGTTTGGCCTAATTACAAACCCTAATGAAATTGGTGGACCAATTCGATTCATGTTTTTTATTATACTTAAATTTTTCCCAATTTCACATATTACATCCAATTTTGAACAAGTTTCGCATAGGGCAATACGTGTCTTTTGAAATTGAACCATATCGGTCCATGTTTTCGAATAGCCCCCCATACAAAGCTTCCTTTCGATATGTGTAAGCCACAACTTATAACTGATCACGCTCGAATTTCACATGACACGCTATGGCGAACCAATAATTAACTCTGGTGAAACTGGATCATATATTCCCCACACACAAAGACCCCTTCAAATTTAAGGACCATTCTCTTTGAAGGCCACATTGTAAATCCAATCTTGCTTAAATGAAGCATAGTGCGTTATGCAATATAAAATTATTCCTGTTGAAATTGGTCAGTTTTGGGTTTTATACAGTTTCACGAAATATGTTCTTCCCTCTCTGGCAATATTACATATGAAGTTCGAACGTGCTCAGGCTCCAGACAGAGGCGCGGAATATTCTGAATGGCCTTATAGTCGGCTACAAATTATACCCGACCACGATCTATTTTTGCATGGTACGTTTTAACGAACCAACAATTATCTCTGGTGAAACTGGACCTCTTAGGTATATGTTTTTGTATAACCCCACGTAAAGGTCCTTTCTAATTTGAAGTATTGTCCCCTTACAGGCCATATTGTAAATGTAATCTAGCTTAAATGAAGCATAGTTACGAGTTTGCTATATATATTTTTGGCCTAGGCAACACTAAGTGTCGCCTGACGCCATCTGACATTTCCATTGGAAAGTTTGACAGTTTTGAGCATAAACGTACTCAGAACGTTTTGACGTACGACCATCATTTGTGTTACAGTGACTTAAAAAAATCAATTTGGCAAAAAAATGGAATTAGCTCGTGAACATTTTCGTGCGATCATTTTTCACAACTTTCGACGTGGATTATCACGACAAGAGTGCATCGATAAACTTAAATCTTTTTATGGCTTGAAGAACCACCCTTTAGCACTGGGAAAAACTGGTTTAATGAATTCAATCGTGGCCGACGATCGCTAAAAGACGATGGTCGTGAAGATCGTCCAAAAACGGCCGTTAGCCAGAGAACATTGATGCCATGCGTGAACTGATAATTCAAGATCGTCATGTGACATACAGTGAGATAGAGGCATCATTGGGCATTTCTTCCTCCAGCATACATTCGATATTGCATGAACACCTGGCCGTAAAAAAGGTTTGTTCTCGTTGGATCCCGCACAATTTGACAATCGCTCAAAAAAAGGCTAGTGTCGATTGGTGCAAAGAAATTTTGAAAAAATACGATCTCGGTGCTTCAAAAGACGTTTATAAGATCGTCACAGGTGACGAATCATGGATCTATGCGTATGAGACCGAAACAAAACAGCAATCGCCGTGTGGGTCTTCGAAGACAAGCCAAATCCAACGAAAGTTGTTCGTGGAAGAAGCACTTCGAAGCAAATGGTCGCCTGTTTCTTTGGCAAAATTGGTCATGTGGCGACTGTTGCGCTTGAGCAACGTAGGACGGTCACTTCTGAGTGGTACACCACAATTTGTTTCCCTGAAGTCTTCGGAGAAATTCGACAAACGAACAAGAGAAGACGAATCATTGTGCACCACGACAATGCGAGCTCTCACATATCGACTCAAACGTCGAATTGATGGGTCATCCGCCGTACAGCCCTGACTTGGCATCCAATGACTTTTTTTAATCCCGCACATCAAGAAAAAAAATTCGAAGCGTTCAATAACCATATTTTGGAGGTGTCGCAATCGGAGTGGACAAAATGCTTCGAAAATTGGTTTGAGCGCATGCAAAAGTGTATAAATCATGCTGGAGACCACTTTAAAAAACAATAAAACCATTTTTGATGATAAATATTCCCATTTTCCTTATTAGGCCAGAAATATATATATAGCAGCTCTCGTACTGTTACTCGTGGTTGGAACGGACTTTATTCATCAAAATGAGCATAGTAACTAATTGTTTTGGCTCATATGACCAAAAATCGCGCGGTTACTCAAATTAAAGGGAATTTTGCTACCAATCCGAATATTTAAAAAGTTATTTTAAATTTAAATCTTAACGTTTTTGTTGGTGACTTCTAAACTCAAACGCTTTAAGAAAACCCCAATTCTCGAATGATTTTTAATGGCAAATTTTAGTTTAAAATCCTTTCTCTTATACACACAGACATTATTTTTAGTATTTAAAAAAAACATGCAATATTTATAGATTGTTTTTTAGTAAAAAAAAATTATCCCAAATGGATTAAAATGTACGCATGAACTAAACGTGAGGGAAAATGTGCTTATATTAAATAAAATTAAAAAAGTAAATGAAGTATTTATTAAAATTAAAAAAATAATTAGCAAACTTAAAAAGTAATTGAAAAATTCTTTAATAAAAACTCAATATTATTCATAAATTAATCACTTTAAAAAAAGTTGCAATTGATAAAAAAGGTGAAATTTTCACTTTAAATCTTGACTCTCTCGCTCGCTCGCACTCTCTTTCTCTCGCTTTCTGTCCTATACAAATTCAATTAACAGTTTTTGATAGGCACATGAGACAAATGTTTAGAGAAAAATGTGTAGGTGAGAGAAATAAGTATAAGAGACGATGAGAAATGATCGATATTTACAAATGAAGGGTTTAAAAAGAGTGTAGATGAGCGGGGGTGTGTGTGAGAATGAACGAACGAAAGGGGGTTTTTTTCTAGAAGAATTAAGAAAATTTTCCTACGTAAAACTACGTGTAATCGAAGGAATTGTGGTAAAACTACGGTCTGAAGATTAGATTTTAAAGCTTACCAGCATTTTCTGGTTGTGTCATGGCTTGTAGAATTTTAAATGATCGACTTGGTATAGCGCTACCGGTATATTTTTTCGGTTCGGGTACATGTTGTTCACTGGGTGGTATATAGTCTACGAAAAAGAGAGCAACATTTAAGAAATAAAGTATTTTTTTTACAAATTGAGAAAAGCTCTTTACTAAGCTTTTGTTACAGGTAACCAGATAGTAATGATAGTTTTTTGTAATAGCTTTTAGAAGCTGTCAAAGTTAACAATGTCTTTCAGCTGTTAGAATATTCAAAAATGTTTGCCATTCACGCCAGCTAAATGTGTACTTATAGAAAATATTAAAAAAAAACTTTAGCAACATTTCGAGTCTCGCAAAGTGACGTGACATGAGGTAGGTAGGCAATCCGTTTGGGACAGAAAGAGATTGTTGCCATGAAAAGAAAACATAGATACCGTAGATGACGGTATTAAAAAAGACCCAAAATTGTCGATTCGGTTTTAATCATATCAATTGGTTATTGCGAAAGATTTCTCCAGGCTAATGTAACAGTTTAATTTGGGCTTACAACGCTTTAAGATAGTTTCGAGACAAAAATTAAAGCCGGAATTCCATAAACTTTGCCCTGAGTTTGTTTATTGGGATTTGAAAATGTTGGACAGAGATCTGTATTTTGTGCAAAAATATAATGTTCCAGGCAAAATTGCTGTTTTTTGAGCGTACACAATCGTCAAGGGTTCGTCCTAGGATAACCGATCTCACAAATTTGTGTTTTGTTTACATTTCGTTTACTATCATTCTTATCTTGTTATCCTCCATGTTATGTCTGGATTACCATTGTTGTTATTATAAAATGGGCGTGGAGGTTGGTTGAATTGTGAAGGCGTTTGCGGTGTTGAGTTACCTGGAAAGAAGAGAAAGATAGGTAGAGAGAACACAATTAGAAGTTTAATCATTGAGGAGCATAGATTTTCAGGCAAGAGTTTTTTTGTTTGTTTGATAATTCATTTAGTCCTGTTATTTGTGTTTAAGTTAATTATTATTATTAATATTTGTTGTAGTTTAGTAAATTGATATTAAAATGATTTAATTCTCAACTTTCAACTTTGTAAACGCAGCCAAGGCCTTCTAAAAAAACACTAAAGCTTGTGTGAAAGCTATGAAATGAAATGAAGAGAGAGAAGAATAAACGCATCAAGTCATTTCTTCAGAATCTAGCTAACCTATCCTCCATGGAAACAAATTAACAATTAGCTAGATTTCTAAACCCTACAAAAAATCTTTCAAAAAATTATACTAAACATTATAGAAAGTCAAATTATAGAAATCGAGAGAGAAAGAGGGAACGACACTTGAATAAAGCTTTAAATAAACCTTGTCCACAATTTAACTTCTTCGAATACGAGCTTTTACGACGTTTGTGTATACAGAAAAGTTATATTAAAGAGAGAAGTACCATTAAGAAAAAACTGATGTTATAGCGAGGCTAATGAAAGCAAACATTCTTAATTTCAGGAAAAAGCTTTTGCATTTAAACACCACGTTAAATCACCACATTTTTTTAAGGTTACCATTGTTTAAGATAATACGTCTTTGGTTTATACTTAACATTTAGTGTCCGCAAAAATCGGAGAATTTAAATAGTAAGAATTTAAATAGTAAAGAAATATTATATTAAAAAGCTCTATTTACCACACAAAGCGCAATGCGAAAGTTTGCGTTTTTCCCTTATGAATTGTTTTTTAAACAGCAGCAAACTGCACAAAAAATAGAACGAGCTTTTGCATTAGGACGTTTATTTCATTAAATATTTGAACGCCTTTTTCTTAAGGTCCAAATCAATTATCATGAGCTTTTGTTTTTCAATCTTCTAACTATAATTTGACTTCTCTGGCGTCTTCTATACTTATGCCTACCACCTACAACTTTTCTATCTTCGCCTAATTGCCTGTTGGTAAATCGTTTCTGGCGTTTTTTTGAGTTCTTGGTTTCGTTCTTACCTTGTTCTTGTCCAATTTTCATGCGTCTCATTTGCTCGACAGTCGGACTATTTCGGGCCTGTTGGGCGCTCATTTGTCGAGCAAACGTTGGACGCTGCAATTGTGGTTCGGCATCCATGTAATTGTCATTGCGTTGCTGATTTCCTGACTCATCGTTATTGGCACCATCGATGGTATCTGTGATTTTTTGCAAAATTCTAAAAGATTTCGATTGTATGGGCGGTGTACGCAGATCGCTAGAATAGAATTAGTTTCGTGTTGTTGTTGGTGGTTGAGGGTGGGTGGTGGAGGTGGTTTTTATGTGGCATGACAAGAAAGAGATTGTGAGATTAGATTTTCGGTTTAGAGCCCATGTATGTATTAAAGGTGTTAGTAAATTTAATTCTAAACATAGTATTTTTTATCTTTTGATTAATCAAATTGTAATCGATTAATGAAAGCTTTTGTTGTCAGTTTATTAGAAGATGAACCTCGAAGCTTTTGTTAAGCAAACATTCACTCAACAGAAAAAGAAAATAAAATATAACAGATGCATTTGTCGAACGTTGAAAAATTAATCGAAGGACACACAGATTGATTGATTGACACACATGTTGTTGTTGGTGGTGATAAACACAATGTTTTGTTCTTTATAGAAAAAAGCTACCTGAGTCGATTTTTTCTAAATCTGATCTCAGCCTCAAGTGGGCAGTCATGTACTACTAGATTATAATCCCCACTTGTTTGGAAAAGTAAATCAATTCAGTTTGATTATTTGTTTGTTTTTTTATTTTTAGCATTTTTTGGTTATTAAGAGAAAATATATATAGAGAGAAAAAGCTATTAGTTATTAATAGAAAAAGCTTTAATTATATACAAGTTGTTTAGTTTTATAAAGTATGAAACAGCATCAGCTTTTGAAAATGTGAATCGCGCATGCTCTTACTTACTTTTGTATAACGATAGGAGTTTTAGAGATGGGTCCTCGGGTTCCATCACTGTTGTTGTCCATAGCAATGGGTACTATGTGGGTTCGGGCATTGGCAGCACCAGTGCTCTGTTGTTGCTGTTGCACCATGCGTGGAGCATTTAACTGTGGTGACATGACACGCTGGGGTGCTCCTTGAGTACCGTAGTTGCTGTAACCTTGGTCCACAAATTGATTTGGAGTACGCATAACGTAGCCAGGGGCGGGAGCTGGAAATTAGTAAAGATTAAAGTTCAATTAGACTAAGCATGTTTGCGATAGCTTTTCGCTTTTAAAAAAGGTTTTAAGGTTAAAAAATTATATTAAATGGTTCTACAGATCTGGAATATACTGAAAAACTCTTTAGATGTTCTCAAAGCGTAACAACTGAATCGATACTTTAAAGAAAATGGCTTTAAAATATTCATAGGAATTATATTAATTCTGCATTCTTTGTCTATACATACATACTCGTACGAGTAAGTGTAGTTTCAATTTATTTTATGGCTGAAGGCAAACGAGGAGCTTCTTTCGAAATCAGTGAGCTCCAAACGGCTAATGTATTTTATAGAGAAGCTATTACATGGCTTAATATTATTCTCGCAAGTTGCCTGCATTTACAAGGGGAAAAACCCGCCGCTGAGATATGTAAATACCTAGTCGGATTTGAGCCTGGGTTTTAGTGGCCAACATACAAAAGACTTAAATTCAAGACTGTACGCATTCAAAGTGTTAAACACTAAACAAGAACAGACGCCTAGTTCAAAAGAGCTAAACAAAAAAAGCGGTGCCCATGTAAAAATCACTGAAAATATATACTCTGGTACCTAAGTTTTCAATAATGTCAAAAAGGCAATATTCCATTGCCACAAAAGTTCTCAAACGTGAGTGAATATGAAAATCACAAGAACGACGAAAACTTGAAGTGGAAAAAATTTGTAATCTCTTAATAGATCCAATGGAATCCATGCTCCTAAGTAAAACGATGAGAATTAATTTAATATCGACCAAAGCCAAAGAAACTATATATACCGAACAACAATCGAACGAAGCTCATGGTACGACGATGAGTGTAAAAAATTACAGAAGCAAAGTATGCTGCCCATAACACGACGCTGCAAAGCGTAGCAACAAGAGCTGCGTGGCATATATATGGCAAGGTAAGAAAAGAGTAGATGCTAAGGAGTTCCAACCAGAGTTATTAACCAGAGGGGTTTTCGCATTTGCCTTTCAGAAGTTACAAATTGGCGAACCAAAACCTTGGATTTTGTGTCCAAAATGGAGAAACTTTTGGAATTTGGCAGTAACGAGGATGGCACCTTGAAAATCATCCAAGCTTGCGACCGGCATATTGACAAAAAATAAAATTATATTTATCCCTCGGGATCACCAATGGCAAGAGGAATTCTTTACGAAATTCAAAAACAAACTCTCTTTTTGAACAAAGGATTTTTTAATCCAAAAATCGTTATAAAAGTTATGAAAAAGGTGGAACCATAAACTTGGATTTTGTCTCTGAAATGGAGTAACTTTTGCAATTTTTAGAAGGCAGTTACGAAGAACGCACCTTTAAATCTTCCGGGCTTGCGACCGGCAGAAAACAAATTTATATTTATCCATCGTGATCAGCAGTGGGAAGAGAATTATATACGAAATTCAAAATCAAACACTATTATCAAACAAAGGATTTTTTAAATATCGTTATAAAAGTAATAAAAAAGGTAAAAAATGGCCAAAGTATGTAACTCCAGATTTCGAAGCACTCTATATCTACATAACTCCTCCTTGGTAAGGAGTAGGGATTTAATTCTCCGGTCAGTCTTCGTAGCCAATGACTGCTTCCAGTTTATATTACTTTAAAAGGTGGGATCCGGCTCAGCATACAAAGCACGTTATATGGACATAACTCCTTTTTGGTAAGGATGTAGGACTTAATTCACATATCTTACCCAGAGACTACTTCCAGTTTGCGTTTCATACAGATCGTATATTGTAAGCAACTTTGTTTGCAATCTGGGCCTAAATCTTCGGTCAGTCGTCGTAGCCAACGAATACTTCCAGTTAATGTTTCATTAAAAGACTGTATCAAAATACTGGCATCGGTCGCGAGATAGCATATACTCGTATTGAGATAGGAAGTAGCCATATATACTCCTTGGTAAGGAGTCAGAGACTACTTCCAGTTTGAGTTTTATACAGGTCTTAGAATAAGCTACTTTGTTTACAACGACCATTTTCAGTTTATGTTCCATTAAAAGGCGGGATCCAAAATACTGGAAGTAGCCATATTTTGGCAACAACGGCACTCAAAGCGAGGCGTATCTCTACCATTTTCGTTATGCTATAATGCTAGGCCCGGTTAAACATTAGAAGAAAGACACTAGGGTCTATAATAACAGGGTGAGTTCTTGGGAATCTTACGTTACTCTTGATATCAAATTGAATCCGGCGGCTAGGTTTCGTTAAAAAGTTTTAACGCTATGTAGCCAGGGGTCTGGTAACTCCCGTTGTCAAAAGTTGAGTAGGAACATAGCTTCGGGTAACACGTCACCTAGAAAAGGGCTAACCAATCCTAGCGTGACATGTGAAGAGTGGGGAAACAAACTGACGTCCCGGAATCCCTAGGAAAGTGGGCTACCAGCAAAGACATGAGCGCAGTTTTTAGCTGCTGCACCGAAACCATACTTTTTCTCAAAGCTATCGTAAGCAGAAATGCATTAAGGAAACCATGTCGGGTTAGCAAGAAACCAAAATAAAGGTTAAAGTCAGGATTTCGTCCAACAAAACTAACATCAAGGAAGAACCTGTAAGCCAAATAACAATTCTCGCTGGAATCTCATCTATCGCTCTCTTAGCGTCCCAATTATCATAATTAGGTAGCATTGACATTCTCTCCCTGCTTTCTAAAGTAGCCTGAAAGCGGGGAAAAGTGTACAGTAGCGTGGATTCCAACCTTCTTTAACACTTGCATGGCTATGTCCCCATCTACACGAGGTAACTTTACTTGCGTCAATTTTTTTGATTCCCTTTTGAACTTGCCATTTGTGTGGGAATTCGGTTACGACAATTTTTGTTTTGTCATGCTACCTCTGCTTTTAAGGTACAACCCAAACGGGGAGAAGTTTACAGTTGGTAAGTTAGCGTAGATTCCAACCTTCTTTAACACTTGCTATGTCCCCATCTACACGAGGCAACTATACTTTCGTCAATTTTTTTGATTCCCTTTTGAACTTTCCATTTGTGTGGCAATTCGGTTACGGCAATTTTTGTTTTGTCATGCTACCTCTGCTTTTAAGGTACAAACCAAACGGGGGGAAATGTACAGTTGGTAAGATAGCGTGGATTCCAACCTTTTTTAACACTTGTAAGGCTATGTCCCCATCTACACGAGGCAACTATACTTGCGTGAATTTTTTTGATTCCCTTTTGAACTTGCCATTTGTGTGGCAATTCGGTTACGACAATTTTTGATTTGTCATGCTACCTTTGCTTTTAAGGTACAACCCAAACGGGGGGAAGTGTACAGTTGCTAAGAAAGCGTGGATTCCAACATTTTTTAACATTTGCAAGGCTATGTCTCTATTTACAGAAGGCAACTTTACTTGCGTCAATTTGTATGATTCCCTTTTGAACTTGCCTCTTGTGCGGCAATTCAGTTACGGCAATTTTTGTTTTCATCATTGCCTTTTCTGACATTTTGTGATTTATTCGTTCTGATTTTCGTGTGAAAAATAATAAAATAAATCTTAAATAATCTGCAGCCGACTTCACACTACGAAATACACAAGAGGAATTGAAAGTATGGGCAAGTTTTTTCTCTTTCCATTTTTCTTACATCTCTCTATTACAAACTGAGAGTTACGTCAATTGAAGTTGCCTCGTGGAAATGGTGACTTTGGGAATCCATTCTTATATACATTTTTGATCCATATTTTGAGTTTTACTTACATGCACTACCTGCTCCGTATGCCGATGGCGTATTGAAACTGGGCTGAGATGGTGTGTATGTCGGAGTCTGCTCCAATTGAATGGGAATGATGCGTTCCTAAAAAGTCCAAGAAGGATATCCATATTAGAATCTTGAAGATTATAGAATATGAAACAAAGGTTCTTACCCTAGGACCACTTTGGTTGTTGTTATTATTTTGAATCGACTTGGTATTGATCTGCAAACGCAAACCAGCAGGAGCATTATGTTGAGCACCGAAATTCTGTGCTACCGGTATGTTGGTCATAAAGCCATTGCCTTGATTGAATGGTTGAGGCTGTTGGGGTTCATAAAGCGGTTGGTATTGCTGCTGTTGTGGTTGCTGTTGGTAGGAGGAAGGCGGCGGTGGTGATTTAAGGCGATTCAATGACGAAGGCACCACATTGCCATTCTCCTCGGGACGAGCGGCCCATGGTGGTTGTTCTGCTTGCGGCTTGGCTTGAGAACTCATCCAACGTAATTGTTGGTTGGGTGGTTGTTGCGATTGCGGCTGCGCGGCCATTTGGCGCATGGGCGAATCACGTTGAGGCTGTTGTTGTTGCTGCTGCAATTGTTGACGTACGATATGCTGAGCTTGGGGCTCGGTGGGAGCAGCTAAAGGTGCTATATACAAGGACCCAACATTGGTCTGAAATCAAAGTGTTAAAATAGTCACTTGATGGACTTGGTAGGTCTATTAGATACTTACCGGCTTTGGTCCTTGATAGGCTGCCGTTTGAGTGTTAAAATCAGGAGCTCTTTGTGTTTGTTGTTGTTGTTGCACATTGTTGTAGAATGGTTGGGGCTGCGCCTGAGCTGGCGCAGTTTGCTTCTGTGGTGTCTGACCACGCTGAGTGCGCCATGGTACTGTCTGTGCCTGGGGATTTGGTGAAATCGATGCGCCCGACGTGGCCGATGAAGGAGTCATTTGCTGTTGCTGCTGCTGGGCCAGCGGAGACATAGCAACGGGTGCCCTCTGTTGCTGAGCCATTCTGAATGGACTCTCCGTGACACGGGGTGGCGTAGCGTTCTCCATCGACCGGGGACTATCTGTTTGTCTGGTAAAAACATTGGCAGCTGCTTGTGGTGATGCTGCTGCCACACTACGAAATTCGGGTTTGGGTGATTGTTGCTTTTGTAGAGCTTCTGTCTGTACATGATGGGTGTGTTGTGGGGGTGTTGCAGTTTTCGGTGGGCTGGCAACGGTGGGGGGTGTTGCTGACTCACGTTCAACCTGCTTTTGCTGTGCTAATGGTGGTGATGAGGTTGGTTTCATTGTGGACTGCTGTTGCGGTGATGTGGGGTGGTGTGGGTCGTGTAATGGATGCCAGAGATTGTGTGTCTGGGCTTGATGTTGTGGGGGATTTATGTTGCGGTTTCTCCGATTCTTGTTCTTGACTTGGTTTCTGGTTTATTGCAGTTGGTGGCGATGATGATGACGATGATGTTGGTGGCGTTTTTATTGTTTCTTGTTCTTGAGTATTCGTAAGATTATTCGTTTGATTTTGTTGTAGTTTTATTCGTAGTCGTAGTGGGCATCGTTTTCTTGAAACCTAAAGATTTGAAGACGCGTGAAGAAAAAATATGCAGAGTTAATTTCATCTATGCTTTGCCTTGGTGGTAGGGCTTGGAAGGTTAGGAGGCTCGGGGTTAGTTCTTGAATTTGTAATTAGTAGGGCATTACAAATACAGAGGTATGGATAAGGTACGGTGTGTGATGAGTAATTATTTTGTCGTGGTAAATGCGCCATCACCAGTTAATAGTTGAGAGATAAATATATAATTCGCCGAAAATACATATGATGAGTATTTAAGTTAAGTTTTAATAATGATGATATATATTTGATGGTAAAAGGTTGAGGAGTTTCTGAAATCAAAGCTAAAAATAAAATTTTTTTAAATGTTGATACTTATAAGTTAATAAATTATCAGTCCAGTTCAGTCGTGGCTCTAAATAATGGTCCAGTGATATTAACATTGTTGGATGACAGCAAGCTTTTGTCCGTTGGGAAGGTAAGA
The DNA here is from genome assembly GCA_963513945.1 of Hydrotaea diabolus. Classification (NCBI taxonomy): domain Eukaryota; kingdom Metazoa; phylum Arthropoda; class Insecta; order Diptera; family Muscidae; genus Hydrotaea; species Hydrotaea diabolus. Next base: position 54,974,796 of record OY740717.1, on the reverse strand, counting down.
CTTGCTAAAAAAGAACTTAAAGGTATTGATATAAAGGAATGGCAGGCATACATTTTATCTATACGGCTAAGAGTAAAATTCAGTCTTCATTTATTATGCTGTACCCTAAGAAAGTCATAATTGTTAGTTATGAAAAGTAAACCTAGATAGTCAGGGCTGTAATAGAAACCATGTCTGTTTTTGCTAATTGTCGTTATTGCAAACCAATGTTGGTTTTATTTGGTGCCATGAAAACAAATTGGATCAGCTTGGTTTTGTCCATTTCGAATGTAAATGTTCGAATCAGCTGTTGCTGATAAAACCGATAACATTGGTTTTTATGACACCAAAGCATTTTTTCTTATCGTTTTCAAAACCAATAGTGACAACATCGGTTTCTATGACAGCCCTGAGTGAAAACTTTTGTTGTAATACCAAATTCAAAACCAAATTGGACACAAATCTGACATTTCTAACTTGCTACAATAAATTTCCCTAAGATTTAGCTGTAGAGTTTGCCACTTTATGTGTGAAGGAGGGACCAATGAATGGGGCTCTCCAGAGCGAAATGGTGGCAGGCATTCCAAAAGCTCTTTTTTCAAAAAAAAATGCACATCCGCCACACTTTAACGTGTACTTTTGAGTTAACCAGCTTAGTTACCTAGTTACTTTGCAAAATTAAAAGTAATATGGCAACATTGTTTCTCTTTATGTACACCAAAGAGAATTAAACACCAAAAGGGTTCATCGGCAAATTTGTCAAATTCGGCATTGGCTAATTATGATAATAAAAAACTATAAATTGTTATAAAATAAGCAATTAATAATATTTGAAAATCAATTAAGCTTATAATAAAAAAAACCTTGAACAGGGATTAACCGACTCGAGACCTCTTGCATCTACATTTCGATAGAGAACAAATTTTAACAAAATGGCAATGTGATAGTGATTTTCGTCGATGTACACTGCTTTCATTGCGATTTCGGGTCCACGAAGACCTTTACCAGAAAGCACAATGTGGAGTCTCTGTAGAGGTATTCTATTAAAATGTAGATGCAAGAGATCTCGAGCCGGTTAGACCCCTTTCAATGTGTAAAAGCAATAGACTGAAATGAAACAAACGAGCTAAAACAAAAAAAAACTATAAAATGTAATAATGACATATCAGCTTAAGTTGATTTATAGTTTTACTTATGCCATCTTGTGCAGATATACCCAATATGAATTCGTCGATGAGACCTCTTTTTGTGTGCTTATTCTTTTGTGTATGCAACAAAAAACATTTGTTTTTATAAAGCATGGTGTGCCATGTTCAATTTTTTGCTGAAAATTGGGTGTGGCAACTCTTACTAGTTGCTTTAGCGACTTGAGGCTAACTCGCTTTTTAACCGAGCAACTTCCATACAAATGCAAGTTTATTATCGTGAAAACAGCAGCTTTTGAATTAGAAATGGAAAATGCCTAGTTTGATACTCTACAACGTGGATGGAGTGTTAACTAAAATGTCATTACGCTTGCAACTGCTCGAAATATCGATTAAACGTCTATCGTTTAAAAACACAACGAATTAAGCTGGGATCCTATAATTTTGCACAATGAAAACTTATGGTTTGAGGGAGAAAAAAGTTTCCCTTCAAGCGACTAAAGGTATATCGGAAAAAGTACCCGTTTTTGTGTATTTTTTTAACAAATCATAATTTGCAATGATTCAAATGGCTATTGTTAGTTGGGACGCACTTAATACCTCAAAAGGACATAGTTGCTGGACATTTCGGTCAATGTGACTCCGAAAACGCTCCGAATGGTCAAATCGAGTAATCAATAGTAAATTGTGGATATAAGTATGGATCAAGAAAAAAACGCGTGGTCAACGATTTTTGTCGCCAGAAGATGCTGTTAAAGCGTTCTAAAAACCATGTTTTGGAGGTGTCTCAATCGGAGTGGAAAAAGTGCTTCGACAATTGGTTTGAGCGCATGCAAAAAAAGTGTATAAATCATGCTGGAGTTTACTTTGAAAAATAATAAAACCATTTTTGATGATAAATATTTGCATTTTCATTATTAGGCCAGAAATATATATAGCAGCCCTCTAAATAGGTTTTCTTCAATTGTAAAAGGTTCGTCCTTGGACCAAAAAACGTACTTTTGCAAAATGTCTTGAAGGTCCCACAACAATTGTTACCTTTAGTTTGATTACAAGCTTTAGATTAGAAAAAGATGGACGGAGAATTCAATTAATCGAATCAGTTGGTGAATTTTAGTCGATCGGTACAGTTATATGGGTCGAGCTCTAATATTTTGGGTAGTGGCAAACATTTGTTATGAAACTAACTTAAACTAACCTGATGCACAAAGTGCTTAAGGGTTTCAAAAAGGGTATTCTGTGCTTGCAACTTATGATTTTTCTTAGATTTTATGAAAATAATCTTTGGCCCTAAAAGCTGTACTAAGATTACAAGCAGATAGGAGAGAAATATAATCTAAAAGCTCTGGTGTTATGGCCTCACATATAAAGGCAAAAGCTCAAAAGTAAGAATTGGTTTGCTGTGGGATGAAAAAAGCTTCTGCCTTTATACGGCTTGCCATTAAACCAGAGTATCAATGGTGCTACTCTTTTATAAAATAAATTCTCAGCAAAAGATTCTAAGATATTTTTTGGGGTTTTAAGCAAAAGTTCAAAGCTCCCTGGTTAGGGTCACGCTCCGCATAAATTTGTTTTTTTTTTATAAATTTTATTATTGCTCATACAATTTTCATTAAAGGATTCAATTACGTTAAGCGCGAAAAACATGTCAAGAAATTGCTTACATTTCCTTTGGTTTATTTTTTCCTCTAATTCCTCTATTGACAAACTAACACTAACAACAACTACGGGAGTCAGTTCATTTTTAAACCTCCCCTTTCCGCCTACAAATTCTAGCGTCCAATCTGTAGTCCATTAAAAGTCCGCAAAAGCTTTTAACTTTCAACCCAGTGTCAAGTTTGCTTTTTTGAATTAGTTTAAGCACAGACAACAACCATAACCAGAGATAAAATAAATAAAAATATTTAAAGCATTTAAAAATAATATCTGATTCTTTTGTTTTGATTTTGGTTTGTGATTTATCACACACTTTCTCTTTGTTCTCTCACCATCAATATTATCGCTGTTATTTGATTTTAAATTCGTTTCACCATTTGTTGTTATTTGGTCAGTACCATTGCTGGCATTCGTTTGCGGTGTGGTGCTACTAGAACTGTTAACGCTGTCATTCTCTTCTGTATTGTAGCTGCTGACGGAGGCGGCGGCTGCTACTCTGGGCGTGTCATCCGATCCTACCTTGTCCTTCTTGTATTCATCCTTCCAGAATGTGTTCTTCTCAACCGGTGGCGGTACTTTACGCAAACCAGCCATCGGATTTGCAGGAATCTTAATTTCTGGACGGAAACCGAGTGGTGGTGGCTCGAAACGCTGTGGTGGTGGTGCTGGTACTTTGCGCGGCATATTCGGTGAATTGGGTGCACTACCACGGCCGCCATTGACACCATTCATTTGTGGTGCCAATGAGCCTGTGTTTAAGAAATTGGAAGAGGATGGTGGTGGTGGGGGAGGTGCCGGGGCACAGCCACCATTTGTATTCTTACCGGCTGACGGATGGGGATGCGGTGTCGGTGGTAATACTTGGAAGGGCATGCCCATGGCCGCCGCTCCCATGGAGGCGGCAGCACCGCCCGGGCTGGCCGGCGACATTGGTTGCATGGATGGACGATTCTGTTGTGATTGTCCGGATGCTCCTTCGGCGCAGGCATTGCGTGCCAAACGTTTGGCCATGCGTTCCGATTTGATTTGTGAGAGATCAATGCCACCCGGTGTATAGGTGAAGGGCTTTTTGTCCCTGGTCATGGCATTTTGAACGCAAGCTGGCGCTTCGTAGGTCGATTGTGCGGGCATGCGTTGACCAGATCCATACCTGGAAATAAACAAAAAGATTGTGGAAATTGATTAGGAAGGTTTTATAAAGTTTGGAAGGTTCTTTGAAGTTTGTTAAATAAAAGCAGTTTATAAGGCTATGGTGTAAATCAGAAATAGAGAAAGAATTTACTAGAAATGACTTTATTTAAAAACGTTTGTTCGTTTAGCTCGTTTGTTTTATTTCGGTCTGTTGCTTTTACACATTGAACAGAGATTAACCGGATCAAGACCTCTTGCTTCTATATTTAAAAACATATTCTGTTGAATGTTCCGGGAATCAAACCGGTTGAACTTGACAGATTTGGAATTTCCTAATCTAAATACATTTCCTCGTTTTTTGTGCACATTAGCGCCATCTACAGCTTGTTAAAGTTGTTCTTTATATTGTAGCTGCTGTTATGTTAGTTTCATAGCCCTATTCTCTATTATTAGCTGTTGGAGTTGACATTAAAACCCGGTCATATTGTTGAGCGGCCCACTAAACAGTTCAAAAAAGACATTAAAAATGTAGTTATGTATAAATCCAAAAAAAACAATACATCATTTTAAAGTGGCTTAACAATTTTTAATAAGTTGAAAAATAATTTCTATAATTCTATAATTGAAAGTTTCCAACATTGCTTAGAATTCAGAATATTTCTCCACCTTATATCGACTGTGATGCATAAAAAATTATTTCCCTGGTTCGACTCACGCTCTAGGAGTATACAAAGAGACACAATAGCTGTGCTCTTTTCAGGTTACTCAACTAGCATTCGTATGGAAGTTACTCGATTAGCAAGCGAGTTGGCCTAAAATCGCTAAAGAAACGAGTTAGAGTTACCACACTTATTTTTCCTACAAAAAAAAAACAATAGTGACACACCCTGCTTTACAGACATGTTATACTAAAAAATAATCAAACAAGAAAAGGTCTCATCGGCGAATTCGTATTGGGTTCATTTGCACAAGATGGGAAAGTGAGACTAAAATTCAACTCGAACTAATAGTTCAAGAAAATTGTACACATACAAACCATAAGTGTGGCCATTATTTGATTATTTTATTTCTTGGATTATTTTATTACAATTTTGAGAATTTTATTGCCTGCTTTCGACAAATTCGCCGAAAAACCCTGTCAAACAGAAACAATGTTGTCATACTACTCACAATTTTGTTAAATGTTTGCTAGATTACCATATCGCAAACGAACTAGGTAACCAAGCTAAAGAACTCGGCTAATGTTGCATATTACTCTCAATTTTTTTTAATGTTGCCAGTATTGCCTGCTTTCGACGAATTCGCCGAAGAACCCTCTCAAAGGAAAACAATGTTGTCATGTTATTCGCAATTTTGTAAAATGTTTGCAGATTACAATATTACAAACTAAAAAGGTAACTAAGCTAAAGAACTCGGCTAATGTTGTATTTTAACCTCAATTTTGTTCAATGTTGCCAGATTACCATATCGAAAATTGACTAGTTAACTAAATTAGATACCTCAAAAGAACACCGCTATTATTTGTACTGCAAATTGTTTCTCCCTTAGCAGCTTCTCCCAATTTAAAAGGCTTTAAAATGTCAAATATACCGTCCTATGTAACCACTTTTCTTATTTCCCGTTTACTCGCACATTGAATAATTCTTCATACCTCAAAAAACACCGCTATTATTTCTATTGCAAATTTTTTTTCCTGTAGTGCTAGCACAAGGATTTTTCCTCCCTTAGCAGCTTTCCCCCCAATTTTAAAGGCTTTAAAAAATAAAATATTAGTTTCTATGTAATCACTTTTCTTATTTCCCGTTTACTCGTACATTGAAAAATTCTTCATAAATTGCTAAAGACTTCACTGAAATTTTTAAAAGTGGCCCAAATAGGATCGAAGCTAAACGGGACCCTCGTGTGCCAACACGCAGAGTTGCATTTCACCAATAATACTAGGTCAGATCAATAATTCTGTGAATTTTTCAACTTCCCTCGTAGTTATATGAAATGCAACGCTGCTCCCATAAAGTACCATCTGTCAATAGGGTACTGTCAATATTTTTAAGAGAGTTCCGTCGTTTAGTTTTGTATTTCACAGCTGTTTAAAAAATGCAACCTTGTGGATTATGTTAAAAATGTTAAAAAAAGTAATTTTCGAGTGCTCATTAAACATTATATTTTGCGGAAAAAACGTCAATTGAACTCTTTGCCAAGAACACCCAAAATAATGTCAAAGTACTTGAACTACTTTTTGAAGTGGTTCTTTCTTGCGGTGTCCAGAAACCTTATAATACCGCGAAAAGTTCCAGAGCTGGCCAAGAAAGATAAATACAGGGTGGAGCGTGAAAATTTGATATTTTGCACTGCAGGCTGTGGCGGCACTGTTGGACGAAGAGAGTGGAGAGTGTGCGTGGCTTATAGTGACTGACGGTAGATTTGTATTCGTTGCTATTATGGATTGGACGCGTGAGGTGAGGTTATTTTGTGTTGAAGCGTAGTTTTCAAATGCGCACTCGATCATTGCAGTGCAGCGTGCTTTTTGTTTACGATTCGCTGTTCCCCCACGTGGTTGTGTAAACAAACAAAATATAAGTATGCGGTACTGGGGTGAACAAACCCCCAGAGAAATTTACCAGAGACCTCTGCATTAGGACCGCGTCACTGTGTGGTGCGCCATATCACAAGTAGGCATCATTGGCCCTTACTTTTTCCAGCATAACCCTTTGCAGTAACTGTGAACTCCGAACGGTATTTGACTATAATATCAGGATTTTTTCAGCCGACTCTTGAGGCACCGCACACACAGCGAGGGTTACAATGGATTGTTTGAGGCAAATGTTTCCTGGACGCCGTATCTCTTTGAGGGGTGATATGAACTGGCCGGCACGCTCACCAGACTTAGCACCAGGCGATTTTTTCCTTTGGAGTTACCTGAAGTTGAAGGTGTATATCAACCATCCCAACACTTGGAAGACCTAATTAACAATATTGAGGCTGAAATTGGCAGAATACAAGTCGACATGCTTGTTAGAGTTCATGAAATTTCAGAAAACGTATGCAACAGTGTGTGGATAGCGAATGTCGACATTTACAAGATACTCTATTTAAAACCATGTAATTTAGAAATTCCCTTACTGTACAATATAATTAAAATATAAAATAAACTTGTCTAAGCTTCATAATTTTTTTGTTTCATTTCCAAATAAGCAAATTAACGCGCTCCACCCTTTATTTGGCTAAGTCGAACATTGTGTTTGATATAAATGTAAAACTGGTATAATTCAACGCAGAAAAGCTTAACAAATCTCCTAAAAATGGTGGATTCTTATATTGAATGTAATATTCAATCGCTTTTGGGTTTCTTAACCTAAAATTTACGATATACAAAAAACTGAAGGAAATTGTCCATCAACCAATAAAATTTTATATCATTTCGATTGATCTTTTTTTTGATTGGATAAAACATTTATCTGGCAGTTGGAACGAAATCAATAATTCGTTATTACGATACTGGTAATCACGAAAGCATTCCGCTAGTTTCGAAATTAATTTGCGAAATATAAAAAAAGTATATTTTTTGTTGCCATTACGCAAAATGATTTCCTGACTTATGGTAAAGTATACACGCAATATTTGCTATAAATTTGACAGATGACATACCCACATGCAATACTTAGAATTAAATTTAAGCCAACAGTTATTTTTAACTCTTTGCCAAGAACACCCCAAATAATGTCAAAGTACTTGAACTACTTTTTGAAGTGGTTCTTTCTTGTGGTGGCCAGAAACCTTATAATACCGCGAAAAGTTCCCAAGCTCAAAAATTCTCACGGCAACTAACTGGTTTGGACAAAATTATGAAACACCAACTTTCTGTCGGTTGTGTTGTTGCTGTCGTTTGTTAACGTTTTGTTGTCAACAAATTAACTGTCAACAACTTGTTACACATTCGCATATTCGCTGGGCAAAATCTGACGATAATAGTTATAAACACACGACCGACCACCAGTCAGGCATCCAACCAAAACCTCTCCTTAATAGTGGCATACTTTATAAGGGGTTCTTAGTGACGGGTATTGACAACGAACACATCGTGTGGTTTCGGTTTGATTTCTAAGAAAGAAAACCGCAATTCACTTTGTGAGTGAGTGAGTACGAGTATTTCATCAAAACTTTGATCTGCCTGTCATGCCCGTCCATCCGTCCGTCCATGTGGCCGGTGCGGTGTAGACGAAATAGAGGCGATTTACTTAAATTGCGTCACCGCAAATTGACATTGCGGTTTTGCTCTAATTTGTATGCACCGACTAACGGACGTATTAGTGACAATCTACATCAACAGCAACCGAATCTCCACAACAACAAAAATGTGGGTGAAGCAAGCCAACAGCCAGCATTGCGATGCGAGCGAGCGAGCGACGACGGATCGTTCATTCATAAAACCCACAGATTTGCCCGATACGTTTTCAGGGCTTTTATTTTAAAGGTGGCTACACAAAGGTGGATTTTTCCCACAAAATGTGACTGAATACCTTGTGTATGTGGCAGACAAACAGCCCTCAACTGAAGCGTGTGGACGGACAGCCAAGGTAGCCTTGTGTTTTATACTTGGCCATATCGATTTTCTTCGAAAGCAGATCATCATTGATCATCATTATAAGTCGAAATAAAAAAAACCTTAACAGGGATCTTATATTTTTTAATTGCTATCGTTTTTATTTATTTAAAATGCAGGGTGGTTCAAATTTAAAAAAAATATTTTTTGCACACAGAAAACTGATTTTTCGTCACAACCGAATTTATTTGCTAACTATTGCGGTTGCATGTAACGGGTGATCAATCTAGAGGTATTTTTTTCAATAGGGTTTTTTCACGCGTGAGCTGTGTTAAACTCTATTTTTTTATTTTCAGTATTGTTTGCCATTTCATCATGAAAAAACTTACACCGCAACAACGTATCCAAATTGCGCAACTGTATTTTGGAAATAAGAATGAGAAGATCCACTGTTTTCGACCTTAATTTTGTTCAGTGACTAGGCCCATTTCTGACTCAACGGCAACGTCAATAAACAAAATAATCGCATTTGGGATGAAAAGCAACCAGAAGAGGTTCCAGAGTTAACATTTTACCCAGAGAACCACGGTTTGGTGCGGTTTATGGTCTAGTGGAATCATAGCACCACATTTTTTCAAAAATGATGATGTTTGGATCGAAACCTCGAACGGTGCTCGCTATCGCGCCATGATATCGGACTTTTGCTGCCTGAAATTGAAGCCCGTATTTCAACAGGAAGTTGGCACTTGCCATACACCTGCTGAAACAATGAATCTATTAAGAGGTAATTTTGAAGAGCAGCTAATTTTAGGTTTTGGGCCGGTGAGTTGGTCTCCTAGATCGTGTGATTTCACACCTAAAGAATTTATTTTTGGGGCTAAGTAAAGTCCAAATTCTATGCTGACAAACCAGCTACGATTCAGGTTTTGGAAGCCAATATTATGCGTGTCATTAACGCCAATATTGGCTTCCAATTTGGAAGCCAATATTGGACACCCTGAGGCGTAGTTGCGGCCAACATTTAAAGGAAATTTTGTTTAAAAAAAATGGCATAAAATTTCCTTTCGAATTAACAATAAAGGTTCCACACTTGATTTCAATTTTTGTATTTTTTTATTTTGGAAAAAATACCTCTAAATGGATCACCCTATACTAATTAATTATTACTACAATGACTATTGCTCGTATGGTTCAGTACATGAAACTAGAAATATCGGAAGTATTGACCTTATGGCTTAACTAGTGTCTTTTAGTCTAAGGTCCTCCCATAGCTTTGAACGGCCAAACGACTCCGAAGAATAAAGTAGCCATGTTCTTTTGAGGTTACTAGGTTAGTTGCTAAGTTAGTTTGCAAAAAGATCCGGCACCAATTAACAAATTTGAAACTTATATGGCAACACTGTTTTTATTGTGTACCCCAAGGAGAATTGAAAAATCAGAGGATTCAACGGCAAATTCGTCAAAAGCAAAAAGTAAACAAACTACAAATTCTTATAAAGAATCAATAAAGTACAGTAAATCAATGAATTCATGCACTTTTGCTTTGTAATAATGTGTAACACTTCGTTGAACTATCAGGTAGAGTTGGTTTATAGTTTTGCTTATTCCGTGCAGATGCACTCTATAAGAATTCGCCGATCTTGTGTGATTTTTTTTGCTTGCATAAGAACGAAACATATGTTGTTTATACAGCAGGGTGTGTCATGTTCGATTTTTTTTTAGGAAAAATAAGTGGGTAACCGCCTCGCTTCTTTAACGAGAAGAGGCCAACTCGCTTGCTAACCTAGTAACTTCTACACAAATGCAAGTTTAGGAACCTGAAAAGAACACAGCTTATATAAACAAAGTTAATTAAAGCCTTCAGAAAAACTGAATTTTGTCGGTTGCAGATCAATTCGTAGAAATATCAGTAGTAGTGACATTCGGGCTTATGAAGTGTCTTTCAGTCTAAAGTTCTGCCATAGACATATGATGCTTTGAGCAGCCGCGTCTGCCAATCGTCCTTTCCAACAACAAAACGACTTGGAAGAATGTAATAACCATTTTTTTTTAGGTAACTAGTTTAGTTACCTAGTTTGTCTGCAATAAGTTAATCTGGCACCATTTAACAACTTTGAAAGTTATATGGCAACATTGTTTTTCTTTGCGTACCCCAAGGAAAAGTGAAAAATAAGAGGGCTCATTGGCTCAAAAGCAGAAAGTAAAAAATACAAATTCTTATTAAGAATCAATGAAGTAAAATATATCAATTAGTTCATGCAATTTTGCTTCGTAAAAAGTGTAACATTTCGTTGAACTATCAGGTTGAGTTGGTTTATAGTTTTACTTATCCCGTGCAGATGTATCCTATACGAATTCGCCGATGAGACCTCTTCTTGTTTAATTATTATACTTTAGTTAACATAAGAAAAAACTTATGTTTTACATATATCAGGGTGTGTCATGTTTGATTTTTTGTAGTAAAAATAAGTGGGGTAACTCTTATCTGACTCTTTAACGAAAAGCTAACTAGCTTACTAACCTAGTAACTTCCATAAAAATTCTAGTTAAGTAACCGAAAAAGTACACAGCTAATATGTACATATCATTCAAAAAAAATCGTAAAATTTGAAGCCTTCAGAAAAACTAAAGTTTGTCGGTTGCAAATCAATTCGTAAGTATTTTAAAAAAATTCTTAGATATACCGAAGTCAATATGAAAATGTATTATACCCTACACCACACTGCAGTGAAGGGTATTTTGACTTAGTGCTTATGTTTGCAACACTTAAAATACGTTACGTACACCGATCGACTCAGAATGACTATCAGATTACATTGAGCGAAATCCGTCTCTGTCCATTAATCTTTGTAATCAAAGTACTGGTGCAATTATTAACCGATTTTGATGTATCGTGGCACACTCTGCAAGTTTGGAAATGTACCATGATCCACATCGGTCCATATTTTTATATTATACTTAGGTTTTTCGAGATTTTTGAATCGGCCACATATTACACTTGATTTCGACCAAATTTCGCATAGAGCATTTCGAGCTATCAATACTCAACTCGTGTGAAATTTGTCCATATCGGTTCAAGATTTCGAATAGCTTCAACACAAAGGTCCGTTTCAGTTTGAAGTCCTGCAGCTCTAGATGCCACAGATTACATCCAATCACTACCAAATTTTGCAAGGTACGTTATGAGCGACTGTAGTAAAACTGGACCAAAAATTTTAATACTTTCGTATAGCCCCCATACAAAGGCTCTGATTTCAGAACCTAAAGCTCCAATAGCTACATGCAACATCCGATTCCTACCAAATTTCGCATTAAGCGTAACGAGCGAACAGCACCCATGTCTTGTAACATTGAACCATATTGGTCTAGTTTTAAAATAGATCCCACACAACTGTCCATTGGATTTGAGGTCACAAATTTAGCATATTACGTTACGACATTCCCATTATTTGTGGAACATAATTTTATTCATGTGACTGCTTTCGCTGGCTTAACAGTAGCGCGTCATGTCAACCCAATTTTCCAAGACCTTGAGGGCGATTTCTGAATCTCACACACACATAGAAAAAATTGTTTGGAAGAAAAGTATATTTTTAAGGCGTATATGAAGAAGTTCTGGAAATTATGAGTCTCAAGCTTAGTGTACCAACATCTATTTTTGGTTATTAATCTATGGACATAGTATACGTATACGTTATAAGTACACGCTATCTAAATTATGAAGTACACGCTTACTTATTCGCTATTGATAGATTTTATTAATATTAAGTATAAACTCAGTATGAGTGTATGCCATTAAAAAAGTACGTATACGTATCCGTTTATGACAAAAAAAATACCGAAATATTTTTTTTGTGGTGCTTTGACATTTTCTGTCATAATTTCAATATTTATTTATCCATCGCAACGACCTTATTATCTTTATAAAGTGACAGGCGCCGCATATAAAATAAAATTATACATATCTTTTTTGCGAGACTTTTTTTTAAATTTTTTTTTCAATTGAAATGAGTTTAGATTTTTTTTTCGATCTTTGTAGTTATTTCTTAATTTGTATGTGAAAGAAAAATATGGTTTTATAAATATGATTTGACATGAAGCATTTATCTTGCAACACCCCACGATAGCATATGTTTCATTCACTTTGCCAAATTTCTATTAGAACATCGCGATTGTTGTTGTTCTGTTTTCCTAAATGCATTTATCTTTTTTTTCTTTTTATGTTTCAATATTTTTTTTCTATATTTTTTTGTTGGTTTGTATAAGAGTACATATAAATGATGGTATATGTAGACCAAAGACTGACCACCACTCGTGTCGCCTGTCTATTTGGCCCAAAGGAAAAGACAAATAGAAAGACAACAGTAGGCGTGACGTAATGGTGTATTTTTACTGAATACACACATGTCGATTGAAAATTTCCGTTAAAGATCAAATATAATTTTTTTTCATTGAATTTTGATATTTAAAAATATCTAAGAATTAGAAATAGCCGGAAATATGTTTATATAAAGATATCATTTATTAATAGGTTAAAAGAAGAAATATGACATAATTGTTTTAAAAGGTTCGATTGCGTTTTCGTTTCTGGCTAAAAGTGCAATACTGCCTTTCCAGTGCTATTCGAAAAAATGTGGCAAGGTTTTTGCTTTATGTCTCTGGCAGGGTTGCGTATTGACAAAAAAAAGTGCAGCAGTTTTTTATAATATTTCCTGATAGGGTTAAATTTTTTTAGAAACGAAAACGATAAGTTTTTGAAAAATTTAGAAAAACTTGATAGTTCATTGACTCCATTTAGCACAACATATTTAACAGGAGTGTCTATTTGCTGCTACATACAGGAAATAAATCGATTGTCACCACCGATTTTGGTAATTAATCGAACATTGGCCTTAATCTTCCGCAAACTTCGTAACGAGATGGTTAAACAGTTGGAAATACATGTAATTTGGGTGCCGAGCCACAGGGACTTTGTAGAGAACTGTACTCGGTACTAGCTAATGAATTCCAAGTGAGCTTGTAAAGGGTGTTTTTTTTATTGAGGTATAGAACTTCGAATTGAAATAAAACACAAGAAAATCGTTTTAATGTCCATCAATTTGGCTTTATTGGAAGGATAATTTTATGCCATTAATGTTTAAATATGATTTTGGGCATGTGGCCGCCGCGGCTGGCTCGAATAAAGCCAATTCTACAGGTCCAATTTTCAACCACTTTTTCGAGCATATGGGGCCGTTTGTTGGCAATAACGCCACGAATGTTGGCTTCCAAGTCCCCTAACGTGTTTCTGGTTTGTTGGCGTAGACGAGCGACTTCACATATCCCCAAAGAAAATAATCCAATGGTCCATGTTAACCGATCCATGGTTAACCGAATTAATTGCTCTGATGGACGATTATGTCGACCATAAAATGGACGGAGCTTGCGGTGAACTTCGCGAACTGAACCATTACTTTCGAAATAAATTTGCACGATTTGCAAGCGTCGTTCTTTTGTCAACCTGTTCATGATGAAATGGCAAACCCAACTAAATATTAATCACTTGACAGCTGACAAAATGGCCGCCAGTTAAAAAAGTGATGCCAACTTAAAGTTCTATACCCCAATAAAAAACACCCTTTATCTTTCCACCTGCAAAATTATTCTGCTTGAGAGAGCTATTTCATAAGTAAACTAACTATCGCGGGGCTTTAGTCACAGGCTGCGTTGATTGCAGGCACATGTGGCTTCGGCTAGATACGAGGGCATATCAATAACTCCGTGACTTTTCGAATAAAACACAGTTTTTTTTGGCATAAAAACTATTTTTCAACATAATCTCCAATACACTTAGTCCAACGTTTCTCCAATTTGTGCATTCCTTTCAAAAAATAGAATTTTTCGAGGTCCATAAAATAGGCATTTGTTTGATCAATAATTTCATCGTTGGAGCTGAATCTCGTTCCACCGAGCCATTTCTTTAGGTTTGGATATGGGAAATAGTCACTGGGACTAAGCCCGGAGAATATGGCGGATGAGATACCAATTCGTAGCCCAATTCATGTAATTTTGCCATTGAAACTGCATACGTGTGCACCAGAGCATTAACTTGATAAAAAAGTTTTGAGGTCGTTTTGTTTTAAATTCGCGTTTAATCGGTCCAATAAGTTGACATAATATTCGCCGTTTATTGTTTTTTTTTCCTTTTGAAGGTAATCGACGTGTACTAGGGTTGCTAAATATATTTCTGACCTAGGCATTACTTAGTGCTGCCTGGCGCTATCTGACATTTCCATTGAAAAGTTTGTCATTTTTTTAGCATAAACGTACTCAGAACGATTCGACGTACAACCATCATTCGTGTTTTTTAAAGCGACTTTAAAAAATGAATTTGGCAAAAAACTGGAATTACCTCGTGAACATTTTCGTGCGATTTTTTTTTACAACTTTCGACGTGGATTATCACGAGAAGAGTGAATCGATGAACTTAAATCTTTGTATGGCGATGGCGAAGCACCATCCTATAGCACAGTGAAAAACTGGTTTAATGAATTCAATAGTGGCTGACGCTCGCTCAAAGACGAAGGTCGTCCAAAAACGGCCGTTGTGCCAGAGAATATTGATGATGAGCGTGAGCTGATAGTGCAATATCGTCATGTGACATACCGTGAGGCAGAGGCATCCTTGGGCATTTCTTCCATCAACATACATTCGATATTGCATGAACACCTGGCTGGTTCTCGTTGGATCTCGCACAGTTTGACAATCGCTAAAAAAAAGGCTCGTGTCGATTGGTGCAAAGAAATTATCGAAAAAATGCGATCGCGGTTCTTCAAAATACGTTTATAAGATCGTCACAGGTGACGAATCATAGATCTATGCGTATGAACCCGAAACAAAACAGCAATCGACCGTGTTAGTCTTCGAAGACGAGACGAGATAAATCCAACGAAAGTTGTTCGTGGTAGAAGCACTTCGAAGCAAATGGTCGCCTGTTTCTTCGACAAAACTGGTCATGTGGCGGCTGTTCCGCTAGAGCAACGTAGGAGACCAATTTTGAGCGGTACACCACAATTTTTTTGCCTGAAGTCTTTGGAGAAATTCCAATAACGAACAAGAGAAGACGAATCATTGTGCACCATGACAATGCGAGCTCTTACACATCGGCCCAAACCAGCGCCTTTTTGACCGGCCAAAACGTCGAGTTGATGGGTCATCCGCCGTACAGCCCTGACTTGGCACCCAGTGGCTTCTTTTTATTTCCGCACATCAAGAAAAAAATGCGTGGACAAAGATTTTCGTCGCCAGAAGATGCTGTTGAAGCGTTCAAAAACCATGTTTTGGAGGTTTCTCAATCGGAGTTGAAAAGATGCTTCGACAATTCTTTTGAGCGCATGCAAAAGTGTTGGAATCATGCTGGGGAATACTTTGAAAAATAATAAAACCATTTTTGATGATTAATATTCGCATTTTTATTATTAGGCCATAAATTTATTTAGCAGCCCTTGCAAAACCTTCTCTATGTATGCCCTGCTTTGGCGGTTCCTACTTCTATAGCAATCTAGCCAATGTCGCTAATATCGCCAATGTCCAGCTTAAGAGCTTTTTATGGCGCTCAAAATGATTGAATGGGTGAGTCTGTACAGACTCCCTTCCACCTAACCTATCCCAATTTCCGATAATTCCTAGAGCATTTTAAATTCTAAGTTTTCCTTTCTGTTTACATCATCATTTGAATTGTGATGGCCATGTACGAAATGAACGATATCCTTTCAAAGGTCTCCGATCAATATTTTAATGGTAGAGAGCATTTTTGAAAAATATATCATTAATTTTACGCCTACCGGAGTCTAAGAAAAACCAAAATGTAAGAAAAATTAAAGCTTCTGCTTAGTGTGGCTGGCCTTAAAAATTTATTGCCATTCCGGAGAAATGCAAGTTCTCTCTACGGCGCTTAACTGGCTAGGAAGCACCTTTAGAAATATGTATAAATTAAGATTATAGCTTGCATTCAATCTTTTTGTTTCAATCTCAACAGATTGTTTCTTATTTAATTATATATTTATGTATTATATTTGTTGTTTAGATTTTTACGGGCACCAGGCACAGCTCAATCGCCAACCAGCAATTTGATTTTCTTATATGGCAAATTCAACTTTTTTTATAGCATTTTTTGTTTTTTTTTTTCGTTTAGTTTTAATTTTTATTATTTTTTGTTTTATAGGAAGTGTTTATAGCACTGCAACCGCACAAAAGACAATCAACCGCCTTGTTTGTAAACACAATAAATTCTCAATGACTTTTTGTTCTTTCTTTCGAATATAAACTGACAACGGCAATGCTGCTGATCATATTTCTCATAAACTTTTCTAAACTAATTAATGTTTTGCAAATTAAATCAAAATGTCTTTATATGGTAGAAAAGACATATACGAGAGATGCTGGAAACAAGTTGTTTGTAGTAGCAAGCAATATTCATGTGAATCGTGAAAAGATTCTGACCAAAAAAAGTAATTTTCACCTTTTCTGTTTGTTTTATGCGATGTGTTGAGGATGACAACATGTGAAACAGGTCTTCGTTGCATTTAAAGCCAATTTGCATTTGTTTATTTTTGCTTAAATTGTAAACAAATTTCATAATATTTACATTGAAAACGTCTATGTGCAGTAGATTCTTTTGGCTTTGCCAAAAATCGCCATTCAATTGCGGCCGGTATGACTTGCTATAAAAATTATAGCAAAGTCTCAATTTGGTTATAACAATAAAAAGTTAAGCAAAACATGTTTTTTGTTCAATTTTTAACAATATTTAAATGTTTGCCTTTGATTGTATAAAGAATATGTTTGGCTTTTTATGGATTTATCCTTCACTGCTTGGCTGGTAATTTGTGATTTTGTTTGTTTTTTTTTTATTTTTTGTATAAAAAATCTATAAACAAACGGATTTAATGAGGTTATAAACAAATTTTCCTTATGTTGTATTTATGCAAACGCATTGTATATTGAAAGTCATGACTTGCACAAATAATTTAAGCAAGGTCTCAGCTGGTTTATAGCCCTGACTATAATTTAAAATAAGAAACTGTTTTTGAACTTTTTTGAATATTTTTGTCAGAATTTCACAATATGTGGGCTTGTTTTTCTGAAAATGCGCCTTAATGTTGTTATAAACATTATAAAAAACAATTTTTCTAATGTAGAAATTGGCAATAAATCGTTTACAAATCAATACCAAGACTTGCTATAAAAATTATAGCATGTTTCCAACTGTGCTGGAGTCATGTTTATTTGTTCTAATTTCAATAATCAGCACACAATAAATCTTTGTAATTAATTTTGCAGTTGCTTGCACTCGATGTATGCGGTTTTTATAAAAAATATTTTTAGTATTCTTTGAAACCGTTTTGCCAGCAAGGAAATGCCAAAGAATAAAAGGGAATATTATAGTTCTGAATAAATTCAATATATGTGACGCGCAAAATAGAAGGGGACCTAAGGTTAAAAACCAGGTTTTTTCAAGAGCCATTTTAAAGATTAGGTCCCTTTCTATTTGCGCTTAGAATCGTCGACTTCACTTTCATAAAACGCGCATATCTCTGGGAGAGAACACTTTTGGGGCATGGGATCGGTCTCATTCGAAGCTCAGATGTTGTCTACATCAAAAAAAGAAAAAAAAGGAAAATTGATTTTATTACCCTTAGGTCCCTTTCTCTATGCGCTGTCACATATATGCTGTGCCATCTCGGAAGGAAAAACTAAAGCTCAAATCCTATCGCGAATCTTTATGTTATGACAATTTGTCTTTCTTTTTTGCTTCATATACTGGGTGGGCCATATAAAACTTTAAATTTAAATCGGCTGTAAAAAAGGACTGATAATTATTTCATCCAAAAAATTAAATAAGTTGTAGATAATTCAATAAAAATCTTTAAACATATTGAACTGAGATTAACATCCGGTTAAGAGACATCTTGCATCGACATTGTAATAGAAGCCAAGTTTTTACAAAATGGCAAAGTGACAATCTTTAAAAACTCAATGCTATGACTTGCTATAATAATTATAGCAAGTTTCCAACTTGTATATAATTATATTTTTTTGCAAAATCATCATTATTGACATATTAAAAAACATTGTACCATATTTAAGGGATATTTTCTTATTGTCTCTTTTAAAAATTTCTCTTTTATTTCCAATTTACATAAGTTTCACTTTTGTTTGCTTTAGCAAACGTTTTTGGTCCAGCAGGTGTTCTCTTCTTGTGCTTAATTTTTTATTTTTTTTACATTTCCTTGAGCAACCTCACAATGACCCAATTTAATTCATAATGAATTTTCGACTTAATATTTTTCGTTGTGAAAAACATGAAACTGCAATACAAAGTGTTGTATACTTTTTCCATGGCTGGCAACTCATTGAGTTTGGCTGTTGCTGTGGCGTGTTGCAACATGACAAGAACCTGTCAGGCCATAAAACGCATCTTTAGTAAACGCCGCGCCGCAACAGCGCACTTACTTCGTTTTGCAGTGGGAACGGTGGCGGGCTACAAGTTGCCATAAAAAGAAATTATTCTTGTATTTTGTACACATCTCACTTGGCGAAACCTGTAATTTTGTTTTTTTTTTCTACCACGACTCTTAGATCCGTAAAAAGTCTGGTTAGAGTCTGCGGCAACCTATATCCAACGTTAAGATGTTCACAATGTTGTCGCGCAATAATTGAAAAGTGTTTTTTATCGCATTTGCAATTAAGTATTTCTAGAGATTTTCTTTATCAACGGCTGTTGTTGTGAAACAATTAAAGCAAATCAGTGACTAGCTCGCTAGGTGGCATGCTTTAGCGTAACATATTGAATTTCAGCGTTTAAAAGTTCAAGTTGGCATTGACTTCATGGGAAAATATTTGAGGAAATGATAACTTTTTTACAAAATATATATTAAATATTTTATAGCTAGCTTGCTCTTAACAAACTGCCTTTCGAATTTTTTGATCTATATCAACCCTGTGACTTCCTATAAAAATTATAGCAAGTTCAAAACTTATGCTAAACGTTGGAAATTTTGAACTATTGTTATGTCTACAATGTCAAAAACATTTTTTAATACTACTTTCAATGGTACAATAAACAAGGTATTGTCAGTAGCCCAAAAACAAATAAAAAGTCCGTTATTCTGTCAGAGTACCTTGAAAGATAATGCCAAAAATAAATATTTGTTAATGCTTGATGAGTTTTGTGAATGATTGATATAGAAATTTAGCTATATAAACTTCAAGAATTGTTTTTGTTTAATTCAAATTTGAAAGTTTACATTTCTACGAAAAAAAATTCTATAAGGAAATCCACTGTCAGCATAACACTAACTTCTTTATTGTACCATGCTACTTTCATTTATTTGGCACTTACGCCACTGTCAATAATAGGCCTTTGGTTTTTTTTTATATTATACAGGATGATTTATTCACGACTGGATAAATTTCACCAGCGTATTTCTTGGCTCATTTTATGAAAATATGTCCATCTACGACCACACGAAATCGCCGACATACGGAGCTTTTGAAAAGAAATTTAAAAAAAAAATAAGGACGTGCACATAACCTCAATTTTCTCCTCCGGATGGCAGACGAAAATCGTTGACCACGAAAATCGTTGACCACGAAAATCGTTGACCACGTGCGGGAATAAAAAGAAGGGCTGAACGGCGGATGACCCATCAATTCGACGTTTTAGCCGGTCAAAAAGGCGCTGGTTTGAGCCGATGTGTGAGAACTCGCATTGTCATAGTGCACAATGATTCGTCTTCTCTTGTTCGTTTTTCGAATTTCTCCGTAGACTTCAGGCAAACAAATGGTGGCGTACCACTCAGAATTGATCGTCCTACGTTGCTCAAGCGGAACAGTCGCCACATGACCAGTTTTGCCGAAGAAACAGGCGATCATTTGCTTCGAAGTGCTTCTTCCATGAACAACTTTCGTTGGATTTGGCTCGTCTTCGAAGACACACACGGTCGATTTCTGTTTTTTTTCAGGTTCATACGCATAGATCCATGATTCGTCACCTGTGACCATCTAATAAACGTCTATTGAAGCACCGCGATCGTTTTTTTTCCCAAATTTCTTTGCACCAATCGACACGAGCCTTTCTTTTAAGCGATTGTCAAATTGTGCGGGATCCATCGAGAACAAAGCTTTTTTACGGCCAGGTGTTTATGCAATATCGAATATGTGCTGGTGGAAAAAGTACCCAAGGATGCCTCTATCTCACATGACGATCTTGCATTATCAGTTCACACACGGCATGAATGTTCTCTGGCACAACGGCCGTTTTTGGACGACCTTCGTCTTCGAGCGAACGTCGGCCACGATTGAATTCATTAAACCAGTTTTTCACAGTGCTATAGGATGGTGCTTCATCGTCATACAAAGATTTAACCCATTAAAGACTGCCCATAGAATCCACTGTACGATTTTTCTAAAAATCTATGTGTAAGCTTATATAGGTCATAGAAGTTGTTTTGCAAAATTTCATGTTTTTAGCTATCAGCATATGCGAGATCTGCATTGGGTATTTAAATACCCAATCGCCAAATCCGGGTTAATGGTGTAAATTTAAAAAATTACATATATGGCAACATTATTCTGTTGTGATGAACAGCAGATAACAGTTACTTTACGAATTGGACCCAAAACGGAATGAATAACAATAAATCTTTGTGTCAGAACAGTGCTTTGCGAAGAATTAGAAGTTTTGAGAAGAATTAAAAATTGAAAATGTCCAACCAAAAAAAATTTTTGACTATTGAAGAATTGCAAGCTGAAGTCGATAGTTGGAGCGATGAAGAAAATAGTGGTAAACATGCAAATTCAATAAACGTTATAATTACACCGCCTGATGAAGTAGATGCCTTCAGCGACGGTGAAGACTTGGACGATAATGTCCAAATTCTTACTGATGTGAATGAGTTTCCTCGCGAAGTAGCTGGCAACTTTGAAGTGGAATATATTTTCAATGACGACAATGCTCATTTGAAAGAAATCGTTGAAAACGAAGAAGCTATCAGCTTTGAACCATCTACATCCAAAGTAGCTACCAACAAACGTGGTCTCATCGAGATCGGAGAATCGCAGAAATCGAAATGGAGACGCCGCAAAAACTACAGTTTTGAAAATCAACGATCGATAACACTGCAAATTTACACAAAACCTTATACGAAAAGATCGGTAAATATTTTCAAATATTTAGTGGTGAGAATGATACTCAATTTATTTTTTGAAGGATCACTTACATCACTTCAGCTATGGGAATGCTTTATGGATTTTGAAATTCATACCTTTACTCAATTGCGAATAAAAGCGAAACGCGTGCATCGATTTTCATGATCTTTGTCTCATTTTGCTCATAGGTTATGTAACTTTACGTAAAAGTAATAAGGTTTGACATTTTTTTCATATTGGATTTTTTATGGATTTTTTAAAAAAAAAAAATTTAAATCTTTAGGCAAAAAATAAGTTTTTTCCTTTATATATTCATTTTTAACTTGGAAACTGTTGCTTGTATAGGAAAACAATATATTAACAGATTAAGGGAATTGTAATTTTAAATTTTTTAAAATTTAATTCAATTAAATCGGGCTAGTGGTTCCCGAGTTATGCCGGACGAAACAAATTAAACAAAAAAAAATTTTTAAAATTTAAAAAAAAAAAATAAAACAAAAACCAAACGAAAAAAAAATTTTTTATTGCGTTTTTCGAGCTCATGACAAGGTTATCTACACAGAAAAAATTATCGCATCCCGAGTACATTTTGACTGTTGACTAGTGCTATCATACATTGCCGAATATACAATCATATTGGTCTAATCGTGAGTCATTAGGATGCCAATATATAAAAAAGGCTATGAGCCGTGATAGATTCAAGCGAATCAAGCAAAATTTGCACGTTTGTAACAACACAAACATTGACAAAAATTACAAATTTGCAAAAATATCACCTCTAAATGATTTACTGAATCAAAAATTTCTTCAATTCGGCATATTCTTTCTATCGACGAACAAATGATAGCATATTACGGTTGTCATTCATGCAAGATGTTTATAAAAGGTAAGCCAATTAGATTTGGATACAAGTATCAATTCGTGCCTTATGCTGGAGCATCATCAAACACTGATGCTAATTATGGTTTGGGGGAAAATGTCGTTCTACAGCTTCTGTCAAAACTGAAAGATCCCACGGGATGAAAATAAAATAAAAAAGCTAAATAATGTTCTAAACAAAATGTTTTATTATTTTGTTGAAATTAATTAAAATATTTTATGTTATTTAATACAAACCGAGAATAAAAGTTTCAAAACTGTTTTTTTAATACTAACAATTTTTTTACTCTCTTATGCCGATTGGGTATTTAAATACCCAACTCCGGAGAATGTCTCCAGAACCCGGCTGAGTTGGGCGATTTTCCATTTGTTTTTTTTTATGAATAGAGGATACTAGAGGCAAACTGACCAGAACAATTTCCGTAGATTTTTCCATTTTTTAATATTCTACGTAGCTTTTTGTATTCATTTTTTAATTTTTGAAAATTCCTCATTTTTGACCGCGAAAAAGAGCATTTAATTTTAAGAATTTGGTTTGACATTTAAAAGACAATAAATAACCCAAACTCTGCTTAAAGTTCTGAAAAAATAACTAATGTGATATCTCATTCCGCTTTCGAGATATGACATTCTACGTAAACACTGTTTTATGGGTATTTAAATACCCATTAGTCAGTAATGGGTTCAGTTCATCGATGCACTCTTGTCGTGATAGTCCACGTCGAAAGTTGTGAAAAATGATCGCACGAAAATGTTCACGAGTTAATTCCATTTTTTGACAAATTGATTTTTTCAAGTCACTGTAAATAACACAAATGATGGTCGTACGTGCCAAGTACGTTTATGCTAAAAATGTCAAACTTTCCAATGGAAATTTCAGATGGCGCCAGGCAACACTAGGGCGATTTTGCCCTAGTACTCTTTGACCACCAATCCGAAAATTTTCAAATTTCGCCCCCTTCCAGATGGACACATTTTCATGGAATGGAATAACGCTGGTGAAATTGGGCCAGTCGTGATTGAAATACCCTGAATATTCTCGTTCTTTGTCGGATGTATGGAAGTATAGAAAGGCTAAGCAAAAATTAAAAAAAAAATGCTAAAATTAAAAAAAAGCTAAAATTAAAAAAATGCTAAAATTTAAAAAAAGCTAAAATGTCAATAAAAACCAATATCGAAAAAAGCCGAAAATGTAATTCAAAAATTCCCTAAATTAACCAACTTACACCGGGGGAAATTTCTTCATGCCGCTGGAAATTTTGTTCATAATTAGGGCGATTATATGGGTTTAAACAACTCAAATAAATATTTCTTTATTCAATAAATTAAAAAATAATCTCTGATTATGTCAGATACGTGTGTAACTTTCTTTTAAATCTTTGTTTTTAAATAGATTATTGTTTTTATTTAAACATTTTGACTACTTTGTTAACATCGCTCGCCGTCTCGCCAGTGTGTACAAAGTAGCACCTTTTCGAATTAAACAATTCAAAAAACAATAAATTATAGCCCAGAGGCTTGATGTCTTTTTAAATCGCGCTATGTCAAATGTTTAAATACAATTAATTTATTAAGTGTTGATGAACAAAAAAATCAAACTATTTTGCATAAATCAATATTCAAAGCTGGCGGCCTGAGGAATTTACAAAACGGTTCGGTGATTTTTTTGCGCATGAATGAAACAAATCAAGTTGTTTTCTTTTTTCATGGAAATTAATCTTGAAGTATTGAAAAATGCAAACAAAATGTAGCAATTTATGTAAAGATTATATATAATGACCGACCGACAAAGCAATTCAAATTAGCGACATTCTTATTTATTATTTACATAAATCGAATTTAAACTTTAGCCAAAAGCCAATTATGAATTTTCCTCTTAATTTGATATTATTATTTTGTAATGCTATAATTAACTTTCTTTTGAGCATTTACAAATTTATTTTAATAAAATCTTCCATTAAGTAAATGTTAAATTTTAGATTAAATTTTACGCACATTAATTAAGAAGTAAAATTAAGTTCTTTGTTAGATGTTTCGATTTGTTTACATTTATTGGGTCTTTTATCATTATTAAGACTTGACTAGATTTTATTCTATTCGGAAAAAACCATTAACGGTCTGGAACAAGAATTAAAACTGGTCAAGTCATTCTTTGTTATATTTGAAGAAGATAATGAAAACGTTCTGACATTTATCCTATAGCCTATTTAATGTAGATGAGTAAATAAAAATAGTATTTTCTAACGAAAACAAACTGATGATTTTGATTCATAAAATATTCGAAGTTGGTTTTTTAAAGTATATACATTTGTCGCTCAATTTTCTATAGATATATTTTTTTTTAGATTTCTCCAAACAATGTGGTAATGAATGAAGAAATTATAAATTATTACCAAAAAAATATCGAAAGATTTCCGTCACATCTGCTGCTAGCATTCTTGTCTAGCTATATATTATTTAAGAAAAAATTTATGTTATTACTTTCGAGAATGGATTAAGTATAATAACCGAAAAGAATAAATAAATATATGTTTTGTTCACTCATTTCCTTCAATATTTTTTCTACAAATTTATTGTTTTGTTATAGTTAATATTTTATTATGTTCTAATTAGCTTATTATTATGTCACATTCTAGTAAAATTAGTAATATATTTCGTTTAATTCCCATTAGTTAGATTTGCTATAAAAATTATAGCAAATTCTCAACTTTGATTTAGGAAAAAATAATTTTAACTATACACTTTAGTTGCGAACATTTGCAAACGTGTATAAATAAATTATATCCAATTTATTTTCTTATTTTAATTTTCATTAGATTTGTATATGCTCCACCGAAGTGTGGATGGTATATTACATTTTTCATTCCGTTTGCAAAACCACGAAATATTGATCGGAGACCCTATAAAATGTATATGTTATTGCTCGTCATAAGATTCTAATGCGTTCGTTAGTGTCTCTGTTGAAAGCACTTTAGCCGTCAAACGAATGAAACCTAGGATCCTGAAATTATGCTAAAGATGGTCCAGGGAGAAAAGCGTTTCCTTTTAAGGGACTAAAATTACACTTTTTTGAGAATTTGATTAACCAATTATAATGCTTTTGGGGCCGACATTGGTTTAAATTGGTTTTTAGCTCATGTGGCACAAAAATCGTTCCAAATGGTCAAAATTAACAACTTATAGTTAACATGGACATAGGGTAGTCATATTAAAGCAATTTTTGCTACCAATTCAAATATAGAGTCATTTTAAAGATTGGCTGAGATTAAGGATGGACGCTTGGGATTGAAACGGCCTAAAAAACATTTATTTGCGCTTTAGTAGCTAAGGGTCTGTGATGAGTATATTAGGTCTGGTCTGGCCAAACAACGTTTTTACTTGTTGTATCCTAATTTACTCCTTAAATTTTATAATGGATAGTTTTTGTTAAAATTTATTGAATTGTTATAATTCATATTTTATAATGTTACATTTATCTTATTATTTATTGCAATTTCTATTAAAATTCGTAATAATTTTTGTTGACTTCCCATTAGCTTAGGTTGCTATAAAAATTATAGCAAGTTCTTAACATAGCTGTAGGGGGACATTTTTAACGGTAAGCTATAGCTGAGAACTTTTGTAAGAGTATATAAGTAGATTGTTTCGCAATATTTGTATTTGAACGAATTTCTTGGATTTGTATTTTTTTACACTTACATTTCAGTAAGTGGATTTTCATAAAGGATCGTTTTTATTTAAATTTCAAGAATTGTTTAGCTCGTTTTATTTCGGTATGTTGCTTTTACACATTGAACAGGGATTAATCGGCTCAAGACCTCTTGCATCTATATTTTAATAGAAGACAAGTTTTTAACAAAATGGCAAAGTATTGTAATTTTTCATATTTTATTATGACTTCCCTATTTATATGAATATTCATACCAAATTTTATTAAAACTCGCAATATTCTTTGCATTATTTTGATAAAAAAAATCAAGGCAAGTGCTAAGCTTTGCTGTAGGAGAAACATTTTTTACGATAAACTATCTAAAAACTTTTGTAAACTAAAACAAAGGTAAACTGTGTGCCAGTAAAAGCATTTTAAGCCACTTCCTTCTTTTAATTTTCATTGGTTTTTTTTATTTATTTTTCGTTAAATTTTTTGTTATTGTTAATTTTTAATTATATTTTATTTATCTATATATGTAGTTTCCTACTCAAATTCTTAATATTTTTTGTTTAATTCCCATTAGTTTGGGTTGCTATAAAAATTAAAGCAAGTTATCAACTTTGCTGAAGTGTTGAAATTTTATCGATAAACTATAGCTGGCAACTGTTGTAAACATTTAAAGAAATATATCGGATGTTTTAAGGTGGATACAAAAAATAATCAATTAAAAAGTAAAACAAGAAAACCGACTGAAATACTAATGTTGGGTAACAATCTACTTATTATCCCAATGTTAGTATTTAAAGCGACTTTCTTGTTTTACTTTTCATTTGAATTTTTTTGTATCCACCTTATTAGAAATTTTTCTAGTTTTTTCTTTTTTTGTTATTTATTTTGTTTTTCTCTAAAATTACTGTTCTGTTATTGTTAATATTTTACTTTAAGATATTTATATTAATATTTATGTCATATTTTATTATAGTTCGTAAAAATTTTGTTCAAATGCCCACTAGTTTGGGTTGCTATAAAAATTATAGCAAGTTCCCAATTTTGATGTAGCGCAAAATTAAAAACGTTAAACTATAGCTGAGAGCTTTTGTAAGCCATCGCAAAACATGTCTTCAAGTTGGACACGAATGAGGGGACAGTAGGGGTCTAAAAGCCGGACAAAACGAGTGATTAAAAATAATTATGGGCATGTGGGTAC
This sequence comes from Hydrotaea diabolus, assembly GCA_963513945.1. Classification (NCBI taxonomy): domain Eukaryota; kingdom Metazoa; phylum Arthropoda; class Insecta; order Diptera; family Muscidae; genus Hydrotaea; species Hydrotaea diabolus. The sequence continues at coordinate 54,947,416 of OY740717.1, read as the reverse complement.
TCAAATTAAAGCAAGTATTTATTTAGAAGATTTGGCTGAGCTTAAGTCGGACTGATGGACTCAAAGCGGGAAAATTTAATAGCGATTCCACGGTGTAGAGTATATTAAATTTGTTTTCTTAATGTAAAGTGTTAAAACTTGTTAATTAGATCTGATTTCTGTTGTTTTCTTTAGACTTCTAGTCTGTATAGAATATCTAAAAAAAATTTTTAAAAATTTTACTGTTTTAATATTTTTACTTGTCATCTCGTCTGTCGCACATTTCCCTACACGAGTTTGCAGAAAATTTTCTGGACGAAAAACCTTCAGCCAATATTTTTTTGTCTACACATTAGCATGATTCATCATTCTCATCCTCTACCTCTCTGCTTCTTTAAGAGTGATAATTCATGATTAGCACTACCAAAAAAAAAAAAAAAAAAGACATGGACCTTTCACTAATCAACCGGTCGACGAACATTTTTATGATTCGCCCATTAACATTTTTATTAGGATCAAAACAATTTTTCATTTTGTGTACTACTACACACATTTTCTTTCAACGCCCCTTTTCTTCTGTCCGTCGTGGTTGTTTATCTATTTTTTTGCATTTGTTGAAAAGTGAATCATACTTTTGGTAGTTCGGATCATTGGGATCATTCATTTCCACTTCTTAAATCGAAATGAATACAAAAAACGAAACAAAAATGCTAGCAAAAATTTTGCAATCGAAATATTGCATTCATTATTTTTATTGTTCAATACGATTATGAATATCCGCGGAATTTGAATGAAAAATATCTGCATCCATATGTTGTCTTTGGGGGATTTTTCAATGCTTCTATCTTAAGCGAAATGATTAATTGCCATTTTCCTTTTTAGAGAGAAATTTTAAAGGGGCAAAGCGAAAACATGATTAAAACTTGTTCACGCTACAAATTGTTGAGAATCTGAGAATCTTATTGAATAAATCTGTGTAAATAAAGAGGTCCCAAGAAAAACGCAATTTTTAAATCTGGCAACATTCGAAGTGTCATTGTTTGACATTTGAACAATTGTTATTGTTTGTTAGTAGAAGGTACGAGGGTAGTAAAAATGGAGCGCTACACGAATGAACAACGCATTCTCATTGTGAAATTGTTTTACCAAAATGGTGAAAGTTTTGCGGCTACAGTTCGCAAATTGCGATCAATTTGGGGTCACAATAATGCTCCAAAAGAGTCAACTGTAAAGAGATTAATGGATAAATTTGCCGAAACTGGATCTGTTAGTGATGTAAAGACAAAATGTCGCAGCTGTACGTGATGATGTCGCTCAAACTCCATCCACCTCAATTCGACACCGAGCTCAACAAATTCGCGTCTCCAAATCCACTTTGCAGCGCATTTTGACGAAAGATTTGCATCTTCATGCATACAAAATTCAATTGACTCAGGAACTGAAGCCAGCTGACCATGGACAGCGAAGGGAGTTCGTTAATTGGGTATTGGAGAGACAACATGAAAATGCTGATTTTGCCGATAAAATCATCTTCAGTGACGAGGCCCATTTTCATCTTGATGGCTTCGTCAATAGGCAGAATTGTCGCATTTGGGGTGCGGAAAATCCTCGAGTGATTCACGAGAAGCAAATGCATCCTCAACGTGTCACTGTGTGGTGTGGTTTTTGGGCTGGAGGAATCATTGGACCTTTTTTTATGAAAATGAGGCAGGTCAAGCGCAAACAGTCAATGGTGTTTGGTATCGTGAAATGATAACCAGTTTTTTCTTGCCTAGAATTTAAGAAATGAATGTGGAGGGCATGTGGTTCCAACAAGACGGCGCCACATGTCATACAGCCAGAGAAACAATTCAATTGCTGCATCAGTCATTTTAAAATTGCGCTTTTCTTGGGACTATAACTTCAAATAGCTTATGTCTTAAAACTAAGATTTGAGATATTAATTTCTTTTTTTAGGTCGTCTAAAAATTCTACAACTTTCAAATAAAAAGATTAATATTTCGAGGAGTCCGTAAATGAATATATCCGAGCAATTTGCAATTAAATTTAAAATAATTGAAATTTTGTCGAAAATGCGACTGAAAGTACGATAAAAATTTGTATTAACGACCCACACACCATAGCTTCGTGTAGTGATGCACAGTAGAAAATATTTTTTAATTTTTTTTACACTGAAAAAAATTATATTCGTGAAAATCACGAAATATTTTATATACATTAGGAAATTCGTTTTATTTTTTCAGCTATTTCGGAGGAAATATGAAAAAAAACTTGTTCAGCCAATGAAACTTTTAATAAGAAACATAAAAAAAACTTTAAAATTGCGTAATCAGTTTGATGATAAAAATTCGTGATTTTTATAAACTTAATAAAAGACTTTTTTTTTAAATGTCTTTCATATTTTTTAAGAATATGTTTCATGCGTTTTATAAAGTAGTTTCATATTTAAAATAAAATGTTGCTTACTTTTCACACAGTTGACTTCTACAGTAGTGTGATTGAAATGAATGAGAATTATCCTTTTACTTAAGCACAATTACAAAATTATGTTCTTAAAAATTACGAATAATTTTCTTATAGAAACATTACATTTCAACTACAAAATTTTTACGAAAATTAATTTTGTGCTTACTTTGTGGATAATTCTCATTCATTTGAATGAGACTACTGTAGAAGTCAACTATGTAAAAAGTACGTAACATTTCATTTTAAATATGAAAATATTTTTATAAGTTACGAAACTATTCATAAAACATATCAAGGAAAAATTACGAAATATTTTGAAGATTTTTTAAAAAGCTTCTAAAAACTTTTTCACACAAAACACAAAATGTAGGAAAGACTGCGTCAATAGGACAAAAGAAGAAGTACAAACCTAATTCTTTCAGTGTAGATTTTGGAGATCAAGTGATAAGGCGTTCTTTAGCTGCTCAAGAAATATTAATCTCCTTGTGATTTGTCCAATATCTTTACAATTTAAAACAGGCCGAAAATGGAATACGACTTCAATATTTGGGAAGGCCTTTCAAAATCATCCTGGAGCTACTTGATCGTGTTTGAGGAGCGTCTGCGCTGATAGGTGGCAGTACGTTTTTATTGCCTCCCTTAAGCATCGTCGAAAGGTCTTTATTGCGCCTATCATACGCGGTCTCACAAGCGAGTAATTACAGAGAGTGGGAGCTTTTTGATTGATAACGTCAAGAACAGTAAGTTCAAGGACCGCTTAGGATTATTAAATGACGATTAACGCTTACTCTGTACATGGAAAAAATCTCATTATATCGGTTCCTGGTCATAAGAGAGTGAATGGAAGAGAGCAATTGCTTTGGTCTGAAGAACTAAGAAATTGAAGACAACGAACTTAGGGAATGTTAATGCCTTTCGCGCATCGAGTTGAAAATATGGGCGCAGAACAAACACACCACTCTGTGGAATAGTGAACCCATTGGGAAGATAACGAAGATCCTGTGAGGCAATCAGACTGGAGAAATTTGCTAAACTTAAGGAAAGTAGGGGAAAAATGAGAGCAGTCGTGTGGGAGGACGACACGACGTAAGAGCGATACCTTTGCCACTGCCCTGCTTTCATAGAAATAAGATCCTGATTCTTAGGAGAGAACATTTAATCAGACTTGTCCCAAATTTGGGGTAGGGAATGAAACCACCAAAGGAATATGCCAAAAATACAGAGTTTCTAAAAAATTCTCTTGAGGCTGAACCATAATCTAATTATAAGGCACAACAGGCCGATTACTGGCTTAGGTTTTTGTCCAAGGACATTAGGCGGAACATACCTGCCTCTTTTGATCCAAACTAATTTACTACATTCATGTTGGTAATGCGCGCGACGCATTGCCTCTTCGCCATCGCTGCTGAGGCTTTTGATTTTACGATGGAACTTTCCCAATACAACTGCATACACTTTTGATAGCAACCATGCCTCCGCGACATATCGTAGCACTGATAGTATAAGAGTCTTGTAATGTAACGAATTATGACCTATCGGTAGAATGAAAACAAACTCTCTAGCTAGAATGTCGCTAGACGAGTACTACAGTAGATAACGGATATAAGAAAGTCAACAAATACCACATTTTGTTCTTAAACGCGATTTTTTTTTAAAACCCAAAATTTTTTTTTCTTATTTCTTATGTGCATATAAATGGCTATATGAAATTTGTTGCTTAACGGAATGTATAACATAAAGTCCTGTTTTATACATCATTCGGATATAATAACGAAATCCATTGAATTGAATTGGACTTCGGCTGCACATTTTTATACAAATTGTAATAGATTTCCTCTAGAAATCCTGCATACTTGTTATTTTATTGTACATGCGTTAAGGCATTAGTCATACTTTAAAGTTTAAACATTGTTATTACATAAAATTAAAAAAAGGTTCTTAGTATTGGTAATAGGTTTGTTTCAATAAACGAATTTTCTTCTAGGAGCTATTTTTTTTTTAAATATATGTACTTGCCATGTGATTTGTTGCATGACAAACTGTTCTTTTATCCGTTTTTTCTAATAAACGTTTTTCTCCTATGAAATAGTTTTTCTACTAAAACGAAGTAAAAGGACACGGTGTTTTGCAAAACTTTCTAATGTGCTTTTTTTGCTTATAAGAAATGTTCTAAACTTTCTTATATGCTTGTTGGCTTATAAGAGATGTTCTAAACTTTCTAATATGCGTTGTTTTGCTTATAAGAGATGTTCTTAATTTTCTAATATGCGTTTTTTTCTTATAAGAAATGTTCTTATATCCGTTAGAAAATATCGAGAACTCGGTGGAGGGACCAAGAGGATAAGGATTCAAGAATTCGTAACATTGGCAAGTGGAGGAAGTTCGCCAAAGACCGCAGTACTTAAAAATCTTTCATTGAGTAGGATTGGATTAACAAGTGTTTGTATACGAGTAGCAAGTCTTAGTAAAACATTTTTAAGAAAAACATATATTGTATAAGTATAGAACGTGTACGTGCTTCGAAGCAATTGGGCAATAATATGCAATAAATTGGATATCGACTACAGCAGTTTTAACATATTGGCTCAGTATTATAAACGAACGTTTTATGTTTAATCATGCATTGTCCTTAAATACATTTTTATCTCATTATTATTAATTTTTTTCAAATTTACTCGTTTTTAGTCACCACAATAATGACTAATTTTCTCGCCCAATTGCGTTTTTTTCGCCTTCATCCCGTATTGATGGAAGGCCATCTTTCGCAATGACGCTGGTGCTGTTGCTCGATGCATTTTTTTCGCTTCTGTTGGTATTTTTAGATCTACAGCTGCTGCTGCTTCTTCTTCTGGCTGTTGCCAAATACTCGGAATGTGTGTAAAAATAATTTTTATGAGTAAACATTTATTTCTACGTATTTACGAAATCAACACGAGAAGAAGAAAAATAATGATTATTTTGCCGCGTTTTTTCTCTGTTCTTCCTCAATTTCTTTTGCTCAGGCGAAAATTCGAAAATGTAATCAGAAGGCGAGCATTGCAACTGAAGGCGGTGGTTACGCTACGACATTTGTTTTTGTTTCGGCGGGTAAAATAAATGAAAATTTTCATTTATTCCAAAATTAGCCTATTGCGCATTTTTGAAAATGAATTATTCCATTAATTCATATTATTTGTATATTTTTTTTTTTTGAAAAGACTTGAAGAGAAAATAATGAAAATATCGCAGAAAACAAATTCAGAATTGAAAAAAATAAAATTATTAATATATTTTTCGTGACAAATCTTAAAAACGACCTGTGGTGCCTTATTCTTAATATAAATATAATTTTGCCTATAAAATCTGTTAAACATTAAAAATATTATTTATTTATATACATTAAAAGAAGCCATAAAATTGTTTGGCATTTTAAAATTTTGCTGAAATTAAATAAATTCGTTTTTAACATTGCTTTGTAACACAAATATTTTGTAAGCCTTTAGATATTTCGAAACAATTCAGATATTTACGGCCTATAAAAATAACAAAATTTGTAATAAATCTGTCATTTTCTAGGTATAGTTTTTTTTTATAGAAACAAAGTTGAAACTGAGCAATAATAGCATCTCTGAAATAAATTTTTAATAGAAACATTTTAGTCCGTTTTAAGAAAAATATTTGAAATACGAGTATACACTCCAAAATAAAATAAACTAGGGCGTTTATCAATAAATTAGCTACAGATCTTTTTTAAATGCGAAAAAAACTTAATAAACACCTTTATTTGCAATTAATGTTATGACAAGTTCTAAACTGTTATAAAACCTCATTACAATATTCAATATTTATATATACAGAAGAAAATATTAAAAAATATTTAATCTTTCAACAATCAATAGTCTTCCCTTAAGCTGGAGTATTATTTTTTGAAAACAAAATACATTAAGGGCGACCGCTAAACTAACTGGCCTGGCACATTTTCTGTTTTACTAGCAACTTTTTTTTTGTTTTTTAAAAGCAATCTTTTATAAGCCATCTGTCAAAATTTCCGAATTATTTAATGATTATTTTCTTTGTTACAGGTGATTGAAGTAAACAAGTTTTATAATTTTTGAAAATGGAAAATAAAGAGTTTCGTGCGGTAATTAAACACTGTTATATGAAAGGTATAACCTTTCATTAATCAAAGATGAATTGGATTCTGTTCATGGTGATAATGCACCATCATACTCCACCGTGAAATCCTGGCTTCAACAATTTAAAATGGGTCGTTCAAGTACGGAAGATGAACAACGCTCTGGAAGACCAAAAACTGCTACTACTATTGAAAACATTAGAAAAATATTTAATGAAGTGACTAAAGATAGACGAATAAAGCTCAGAGAACTTGCTGATATTGTTAAAATACACGAAAACAAGTTTGGAGTATTTTACATGATGAACTCCACATGCAAAAGCTATCCGCAAGATGGGTGCCGCGTTTGTTGACTTTGCCCCAAAAAATCGTCCGTTGGACCAATTCCAAGGAGCTTTTTGCAATTTATCCGCGTAATCCAATAGAGTTCTTGCGCCGATTCATAACCGTTGATGAAACATGGATCCATCACTACATCCCAGTTTGCAAGGAACATTCAAAACAATGTATAGAAGCTGGTAAAAGTGGTCCCAAGAAGGCGAAAACTGTTAAGTCAGCAGGAAAAGTAATGGCCACAGTATTTTGGGATGCAAGGGGTATACTATTTATTGATTATCTTGTGAAAGGAAAAACTATAAATGGTGAATATTATTGTGCATTATTGGATCGGTTGAGTGAAGAAATCAAGATAAAACGACCGCATTTAGAAAAAAGTTATTTTTCGTCAAGATAATGCTCCTTCACACACTGCATTTTTAACTCAACAAAAACTGGCCGAATTACGATTTGAAATTGCTCCGCATCCACCATATAGTCCAGATTTAGCTCCATCTGATTATTTTTTGTTTCCAAATTTAAAAAGAAATTCTCGTTGGCAAAAAATTTTCGTCCAATAGCGAGGTTATTGCTGAAACTGAGGCATATTTTGAAGGTCTTGAAAAATCTTTTTTTCGGATGGAATTAAAAAAAACTTGAAAAACGTTTGATGAAGTGTATTGAGTTGGAAGGACATTATGTTGAAAAATAATAATAATTCCAAAAAAACGGTTCTTTTTATGTTAGGCCAGTTACTTTTGCGGTCTCCCTCGTAGTGTGGTCCATTTAGCAAACGATATTGTGTTGGCTTTTGGTATTTAAAAAAAATCATTTTCAAGGCTCATAAATTTAAATTTTTTGACTTTTTCTCAACTTTTGTTTTTAAAGCTTTTTTTTAGTTGGTAATAAAAAAATTTTTTTTTTGTAATTATGGCCTTTCCAAGGTGACACACAAATAAACATTGCCACATACAATACAATATAACATATGAGAGCGTGATAATAGAAATACGACTGAGAGAATCGAATCATTTTTGTCCTTACAAATCGTCCCACCCTTAAATACATAATATGAAAAACAGTAAAATGAATGGGGGGAAAAATATAGCAAGTCCTCCAGTTTTAAAAAGCTACATTTTTTTTTGTAAATTTAGAAAATTTAATCTATCTTTTTTGACAAATATTATTCACTGTTTAGCTCGTTTGTTTTATTTCGGTCTGTTGCTTTGACACATTGAACAGGGATGTAACCGGCTGAAGAGGGTTGTCACGGACCCGAAATCATGAATAAAGTTGTGTGCAGACACGAAAATCAATGTCACTTTGCCATTTTTGTTAAAAACTTGTCTTCTATTTAAATATTATTCACTTATATTAACAATGTCAACTGAAAATAAATCATTTTTAAAATCACATGTGTTTAGGGTATTAAGAAGATTTAATTCGATGACCAATTCTTTTTAATTGTTAATGTTTATTCGTATTATTCTTGAAAATTGGCTAGAAAATTGCCAAAAAAAAACAGCTAAGGAGCATTTTATTGTTGTAATATGTATTTTGAGGTTTGGGCTTTGGCTCATCGATGATAATTTTATGTGCATCTATTCCTAGATTTTTAAAAATTCACAAAAAAAGAAAAAGGTTCGGAAAATAACAGTCTTTCCTTAATTAATGAGTTTTTATACTTACCTGCCCGTTGGAAAAAAATTATTATCAAAAATTTCAAAGTTAAGAGTTGCTATACGAATTCTAACAAGTTCAAAAGTTTCAATAAAGAAAACAATTTCCTAGCGCTATGCCTATCTGAAATAGTTGTCATAACTAATATTAAATATTTTTTCAACTTGCATCTTATTTAAGTGTCTTTTGTGTTAGAGAAGAAAACATAAAATTAGAAAGTTCCAAACTGTACAACTCCGCCTAATCCGAACTAGCATTTAAGTACGATAAAATGAAACACTTTTAAAAATATGTCTTTTACTTTTCAGAATATTTTCTACATACTGCAAATTTAATTATTTCAAAAATCTTAAAGCAAAGACTTGCTATACGATGGAGTTTGAACCTCTTTAAGTAGGACTTGATTTTTTAGAATTTACCTCTAGAAGTAGGATTTTTTACTGTACCTCTATGAGTGGAATTTCTCTTCGTGCTGTACCCACAAAAAACATTTTACATAGGGAGTGTTTGGAGTGCGCTTGGTTGTTACATTTGCCGACTTTTCGCAAAATATGGCCAGATCGAAGACTTTTGCGACTTATATTTTGCTAATTTGGCGATTATTCTATTGAATGGTCTTAATGAAAAATACTAAAACGCCGAAAGTCTCAAATTTTGTCAGCATTTTCGTTATTTTGGCTCATATCCGATTGAATGACTCCGTTCTATGTATTTTTGTTCCTTTCATAATGGGATATTGGCAATAGTTTCACTTCGGTTATAGCCTGGTGATTTTTTGTTCTGGGTAATTTTAACCAACAATTTGGCGACAGAGGCCAAAAAAAAAACTGGCAACCCAGGATCGAGATCGGTTCTCTTTAATTTACTTTTATGTTTATAAAAGCATATTCTTCTGTTTGTAACATTTTTTAATGAACTATAGAATTTGAATTTAATGCATTTAAAAATAATTTGAGAATAAATGGATCTTTCAAAAAAATATTAGCATGCTTTACCTCTTTAAGTGGTAAAAAAAAGTCCAATTAACTAGATAAGTAGAAAACTAGTGGGAAACCTCTGTTAGTGGGAATAAACAGTCGGTCCCATGCGATCCCACTTATCCAGTTTCGACTGTAAATAGATCGTTAAATGGGTAGACCCCCTGTCTTCAACACACATACAGTGGCGGACAAAACTTTACGTACGACCCCTTATTCTTAAATTTAACAAGTTCTGTAGAATTAGAAAGAAATGTAATGATGCAGGTCTGTTTAAAATCTTATTAATGTGTAACAAATCAAAAAAAATATAATACTCCAATATTAACTTTAAAATAAATTTACTTAAAACTGAAAAAAGGCACTGACAAAAGTATACATACGTTTTATTGGTTTCACTGTTTTTGCTATTTTCGTTATTTTTATCAGCTTGTATGCTTTGAAGTATTCTTGGAATTTATTGCATTGTATCATTTTAAGAAGTGTACGATCAGAAAAATGTCTCCCCGCAAAGAAATTTCTGCGGATGTGCGAAAATTAGTTATTAAACATAGAAATGAAAATAAATCATTTAGCGAAATAGCAAAATTTTTATATTTAAGCAAATCGACGGTGCAGACCATATTTAATAACTATAAAAAATCAAGTTCCGTCGAAAGTAAGCCGCGAACTGGTCGTCCGAAGAAGCTTGGCAGCAGAGACATTTCATTTATTCGCAAAGAAGTGGATCGAAATCCCAAAGTTCATGCCACTAAGTTGGCCCAGGACATAGCTGAGAGATCCAAAATTGTTGTTCACCCACGCACTGTAACTAGACCCCTCGATAATGAAGGATTTCACTGCAGAACTCCTCGCAAGAAGCCCCTTATAAGCGACAAAAACAGGAAACTTCGCTTGGAGTTCGCAAAAGGCATATAAAAAAGGGAATTGACTTCTGGAAATGGGTGCTATTTACGGATGAGTCTAAATACAACATATTTGGATACGACGGGAAAGCCAAAGTTTGGAGAAAACTGAACACTGCTATGGATCCCAAGCACTTAATGCCGACTGTGAAACATGGTGGTGGCAGTGTTATGGTCTGGGGAGCAGTTACAGCCTCAGGTGTTGGAAATCTGGTATTTGTTGAAGGCATTATGGATCGCTTCCAATACAAAACCATATTGGAACCACAATTTGAAGCCATCCGTGGACAAGTTATGCCTAGGAAAGAGCTGGATCTTCCAACAGGACAATGATCCCAAGCATTCGTCGCAGGTAGTGAAGGACTGGCTGCTGTATTATGCTCCACGACAGCTGTATTCACCTCCACAAAGCCCGGACTTGAACATAATAGAACACGTGTGGGAAATTTTGGAGCGAAAGATCCGTAAGCACGCTATTAGTGGTGCTCCAACTCTAAAAGAGAAGCTGCAAGAAGAGTGACAGAAAATAACGCAGGAAGATCTCAATAATTTAGTTGCAAGCGGTCATCGATGTTGGGGGTGGCCTAACAAAATATGAAAAAAAAAATATTATTATTTTTCCATACTTTCCACTTTTGTCAATGGATTTTTTGAGTTTCTTGTGAATAACTTTTAAAGTTATTATAAGAGATTTATATTATTTTGTTATTTTTTATACAATTATCAGATTTAAAACAAACATGAATCATTACATTTTTTTCAAATACATTAGGACATGGTAAATTTAAGAAGAAGGGGTCGTACGTAGAGTTGTGTCCGCCACTGTATATGATACCGATGAGCCGTCCCACACTAACTTTGAGTAAATGAATAATTTACTAACGCTATGACAGTTTGAGGTTGTTTTAAAAACTCGGTAGTCAAATTATCTTGCATTATTAATGGGTTAGAAAAGAAAACGAAGCATTTGAAGAGTTTTGTGAAAGGCAAGTGTATACAAAGGCAGATTATACAGGTAAGGTTACATTATACAACCCAAATAAACAAATATTTTTAAATAATCATATAATAAAACTCTTTTCAAATATTTCTTTCATCACTCAGTTTAGTTCCTTGCAGTTCAAAAGTTTGGTTAATGCAATGACATATCAATGGTGTCCTCCATGTGCAAAGAACATTTTTGTATTACCTGTTGTTGGGTTACAGACAAAAGAAGCATATCATGCGTTTTATAAAAGAGAGATACTCTGGAGAACTACCAAAAAGACATTCTAACTCTGCTTTTGTTGTATTCAAGATTTTATAGAAATATTTTTTATATTAATCAGTCAATTTCCATCCCACTGCAATTTGATTTTTTGAAAAATATTCAAAATTACGACTTGCTATAAAAAGTATAGCAAGTTCCAAAGTTTAAGTAATGCACAATTTTCAAAATGAAACACTATTTTTGAGTAGTTTTCACCACTCTTAGGTGATTTTAAAGTTTCTTATTTACCATTTAATTACTTTTTGTGCATTTAAAACATTTTATGAAAAAAAAAACTGAAAAAATACATGCCATTCAACATCACCTAATTTGGAGTAGCTTTTAAATAAGCTCCTATTACACGCCTCTTCTATCGCATAGACATACCTCGGTACACATTTATAGTATTTCTCTTTTAAAACACTCAATGTATGTAACAAATCGTTAACATCCAAGGTTGCTATAATATTTTTTTTTACAGAAAACTGCTTTAGAGTTTAGAGTCTTTAATGTTCTTAAAACCCCATAACTCATTGCAATTCATTCTTGTCTTGTTTTTCATGCTTCCTTCATTGTTTTTTAATAATGTTACATTTGTAACAGTCAAGTCGGTCCGTCATTCATACGTGTTTCCTGAAACCACTTTGTGTTTTTGCAGCCACTAGACACCACCATATGTTGGCGTTCTTTTTTTTTGCAATCAAACTTAATCTGCTGCAACCAACTCTAATGCATACAACTTCAGAATGCAGTGCTGTGCAGAATATACCCACACCAAGTCTGTGCCATTGTGCCACTCGTCCGATACTGTCTGTCTGTCTGTTTGTAAGAGGAAACCAAATCTTTAAGTTTTCCTTTCATGATTTCATTTTCAAGATCAAGGGCAAGTCACTGTTTTATGTCTAGCAAGCTAGAGCAAAGAAACAGGCGTGCAAAGTAATGTGACGACGGTGGTCTTTGTGTCAGTCATTAAGTGGAAAAAATTACTCAAAAATGTATTTATACTCTTGCGCACAGGAGGGGGGGGGGGGGGGGGCGCACAAAAGTATCCATGTTATGACATAATGATAAAATGTCACATACGACGACGCGTATACTCAGCGCTAAAATATGCGAAATTATCTATCAACCCCGTAATGGTTAAGGAACGTTTGGTTCTAGTAGGTTAATATGTTAAGTATATAACAAATGTTTCATAGTCATACAAATGACACAAGTATATTTTGTCTGATAGAGTTGGAAAAAATTGAAAAATTTCTATATAAGGAGTTGCTATAAAAATTATAGCAAGTTCTCAAGTTAGTCATAGGAGTGAAATTTTTAAAAAAAATTGATTGTTAATATCTAAAGACATATGTCTATGATATTGTGAAGCTGTACTTTATTAAATGTCTCTAGAAAAGAGACAATATTAAATGATATGACATACTTTGCTGGCCGATTTTATCAACCTGCCCAGACAAAAAAGCAATTTGTTAGAGAAGGTAGGTGGGGTCAAACAAGGCATAATGCTGACTAGATGACACACTATTAGATTTCTATTAAATCATTGCAACTTATTTACAAGAAAAAAAGTGAGAAATTACTGAAATTCTAAATTAGTTCCACAAAAATATATTTATTTTTAAATTTTCCTCTATTTTTTATTTTTTTATTTTGTTTAACCACGCACTACAGGTTGTAACATCCTATATATTCCAGTGCGGGCTTAGTGGATTGTAAGATTAACATTTTGGGAAATTTTAACAATATTACAATCAAATTACAATTACATAGTTTAAATTAGGTTGTACTAAAACTAATAATATACAAATTTACTATTTATAGAAATTAAGTAGCTCCTTTTTAAAAGTTGTTACATTGCTTATGATTTGAAGGCTTGACGGGAGATTGTTCCAGAGACGTGTACTATACACAAAGAATTGTCGTTCAGATGTTAGACTCTAAATTCTCGGATATAAAAGTTTCATTCCCCGATTGGATCGAGCGAATTTTAAGCGGTTAAAAAGATACTCAGGCTCTTTGTTATGAATGATTTTATGGAGTAGTAAAAGACATTTGACTTTGAGTAAATTCTCAAAACATATGTAAAATATTTGATATGAAAACTCAGAAATTCGGTCGTATCGCTTTCTGTTAAAAATATATCTTGCAATATCATTGTAAGCCACATTTAGTTTCCGACTGTCTTCTGAGTCGCAATTGGCGAATATTTCTGACCCATAGAGAAGTGTTGGGATTAGATATGATTTTGCTAACAACATTCTAATTTGAAACGTAGTAGAAGTTCGAACTGCCCATAAATTTCTCAGCATTCCTCGCCCCTTACCGACAGTTCCATTAATGTGATTTGTCCATGTAAGTTTTGAGTTAAAGGTTATTCCCAGATTTGGTGATGTCTGAATACAATCTATCATAGTATTGTCAAGCATAACGTTGTAATGTATAGGAACAGCTCTTCTGCTTATAGCAATTAATTTTGTTTTGGAGGGATTGAGGCGCAATCCGTTATTATTAGCCCATTTATAAATTAAATCTAAATCTTTGTTTATGAGCGAAATGCGCACATGTTTCCGGGACACCAGGGAGGTCGTTTATGTAGATTGAAAAGAGAAGTGGGCCGAGAATGGATCCTTGGGGGACGCCCCGAGAGACACTTAGAGCATTCGAGCGTAGATTACCAACAATAACAGTTTGTGATCGATAAGATAAGTGCGAGGACAAAAGATTGCAAGCAGTGTTGGAAAAAAAGAAAAGATATTTCTGTTTGGAGATAAGTATGTTGTGGTCCACAGTGTTGAAGGCTTTGCTGTGATCTAATTTACAATAATAAATTTGTAAACCTGCAATTTAAAATTAATTCCAACAAAATATATTTATTTTAAAATTTTCCTTTATTTGTTTGCGATAGAAAATTTTAAATATGTTTTCTCATACTTTTTTCACCTCAATCATTTATCACAATGCTTTAATGATCAGTTGGATTTTTTTTTATTAAAAATTTTTATTATTGAGACTTGCTATTCAAATTATAGCAAGTTTTCATTTTTAAAGTATATGCTATATTCTTTGTATTCATAATGTTTGAATAATAAAAAATAATAGCTTATACTAAGATTAGTTAAATCATGGTCACTTTTGGCCTTTTTTAAAAGTGTCGTTTACACGATGCACTTAATCTAAATGAATTATTTTTTAATATTTTACCAATAACATTTTATGATTTCGTGAAATTTCGAAAATATTACGATTTTTTAGCTATTGTCACTTCTCACAAAATTGAAGTCAAGTGACGATTATATCAATTCTCCGTCCAGTACAATTTTATTTTATTTTTTCCTTCTAACTTCGTTAGAGAATTTCAAAAATATTCTTGCACATTTTCCTTTCATCTTTACCATTTATTTCTATGCCTTAGTAATGATCTGGATTTTTTAATATATTTTCAATGTTTTAATTATAGCAAGTTCTTATTTTTGAAGAAGATGGGAAATTTTTTTTTATAATTATATTTTTGATATTATTTGATTACTAAATAATTAAAACTTTAAAAAAAATTCCTTTAAACTTAATCACGTTGACATTTCTTTATAGGGTCGTTTACACGATGCAGTTTATTTTTCTATAATTAAATATTAATAGCTCGTGCTAATATTCTTTAAAACTTGGTTACCTTGGTCTTTTTTAATTAGGTCGTTTACAAGGTGTAGTTTATTTTTCTATGAAGATGAAGGGCTTGAAAGGCATAGCTCCATAAGTGGGAAGTTTTACTTGTTTACCTCTATGAGTGGGATTTCCCTTTTCATGCTGCACCTCCAAATGTAAAATTTTTGTCTTTTCTCTCTTGTTTTTGCTTTTTTACTTAAGGCGTTGTTGCGGAGTGCGACTCTGAGTTGCCAGGTTTGGCGATTTCTCGCTAAATATGGCTCAATGCATTTTGTTGAAAGTCTTTAAAGAACGGTTTTTGTTTAATTTTTATTTTAATTGTCTATTTTGTTTTGATATCAAGTAAAATGCATTCTGTTGCTCTTCTTCAAAGAAAGTTTTGGTTTAATATTAATATTATTTTTATTGTCTATTTAGTTAAGACTTAAAAAAAATTATCTCAAACATTTCTAGCTTATCTAAGCTATTTTTCGTTTTCTAATTTCAAACTATTTTCATTTTTGTATATTTTAAAGAATTTCGTAAGGATTCTTTGTATTTTTTTTTTATTAAATTTGAATTATTTATCTCTCTACTTTGACGAGCATTTGAAAGTTTACAAAATTTTGCATTATTGAGACTTGCTATAAAAATTATGGCAAATTCTCAACTTTGATATATAATAGAAAATTTTTCATAGAATTTTCTTTTAATAACTTTAGCTCATTTTGGGCGAGAGAAATTTTAAAAAAGTGGAAAAATTTATGCAAAAACCGTGTGAGATCAAACAAATTTGAAAAAAAACAATCCTTTCTTGTTTTAGAATCTTAAAAGTGAGTTTCAATAATATTTCCATTGAGGCAATCGCCATTTTTAGATGAACTTCAACGAATTCTTTCCATTTTCAAACTATTTTCATTGTTTAAAAATCAAGTTTAATGCATTTTGTTGGAAGTCTTCAAAAAAGGCTTTTGTATAATTTTTAATTTATTTTAATTGTCTATTTACTTCAGAACGATACAAAAATTATCTAACACATTATTTTAAAGAATTTTGTATGGATTCTTTGTATTTTTTTTACTTAATTTCAATTATTTATCGCTCTTTTTTGACGAGCATTTGAAATTTTTCTAAAGTTTACATTATTGAGACTTGCTATAAAAATTATAGCAAGTTCTTAACTTTGATATAGAAGAGAAATTTTTTCATAGAAACTTTATTAATAATACAGAGACTAACTTTAGCACATTTTGGAAAACAAAAAATTTAAAAAATAGTAATATCTTTACAAAAACCATTTAAGAACACACCAATTTGAAAACAAATATTCCAGTACTGCTTCCAGCTTCGAATATATTCGAGTGAGCTCCCATTATATTTCCACATAGGCAATTGTCATTTTAAGGTGAACTTCAACGAATATTTTCTAATTCCAAGCTATTTTCATTGTTTGAAAATCAAGTAAAATGCTTTTTGTTGCTTTTCTTCAAAAAAAAAGTGCTTGTTTTATCTTAAATGTTTTTTATTGTCTATTTACTAATTTCAAACTATTGTCGTTGTTTGGAAATAAAGAAAGATGCATTTTGCTGATCATCTGCAAAAAAAATTACTCGTGTGACATTAAATTTATTTTCATTGTCTATTTACTTAAGAACGATACAAAATTATCTCAAACAGTTCTAGCTTTTCTGAGTTATTTTTCGTTTGGTCTTTTTATTTTGTTTTTTATTTTGAATTTTGTATGGATTTTGTTTTTTTTTATTGAATTTCCATTATTTATCCCTCCTCTTTGACGAGCATTTGAAAATTTTCAAAATTTTGCATTATTGAGACTTGCTATAAAAATTATAGCAAATTCTCAACTTTGATGTAGAATCAAAATTTCTTCATACTAATTTTTTTAATAATACAGAGACTCACTTTTGAACATTTTAGGCTAGAAAAATTTTAGAAGAAGGGTAAAATTGTTACATAAACCGTTTGAGATCAAACAAGTTTGAACTAATATTTCACTGTTTCAGTACTTTGACAATCGAATATTTTGACGTGAGTTACCCCATTAAAGCAATTCTCATTTTCAGATGAACTCGAATTTTATCTAATTTCAAACTTTTGTCTTTGTTTTTAAATCAAGCAAAATGCATTGACGCTCTTCTTCCAAAAAAGAACCTGTTTAATCTTAAATTTCTTTTTATTGTTTATTTACTTAAGACCGATACAAAAGTTATCTCAAACATTTCTAGCTTATCTGAGTTATTTTTCCGTTTATTTTCATGTCTTGCCTTAGCCTGTTATTTAACATTTGTTTTAGATCTTTTAGAAATTTTTGTTTTTATTTGATTTTTGCGCAACAAAAAAAAATAATAATAAATTTGTTTTCTTAAGAAATATTTTTCTACAAAAATAGCAAAAACAAGCAACACACATCATTTTGCACATTTCGGTATCACTCGTTTTCATTTCGGTGGGAATTAAATTGTTCAACACTTGTTTTTTGCGCACTTACATTTCATTGCCGCCACCCGGAGGTGAGGGTGGTGATGTCAAATGGACGATGGTGGCGGTGCCATTTTCGGTGTGTTTAATGGTGGTGGGTGGTTCCAAATTGAAGCCATTATCTTTATGCACCATATACGAGGGCAGCGTATCAATGTAGGCATTGGCCTGGTCATTGTAGGAGCCCAGCAGCTCACGATATTTGGAATAGACCAAACGTTTCAATTGCGGATTGGGCGAGGTGCTGGCGGCAGATTTCAACGGAGATGGTGTAGTGGTGGCAGTGTTACAGTGTTGCAGAGTAGCAGCCATGTTGAAAGGTCTATTTTTTGAATTTTCTTTTCTTTCTTTATTTGGAGGTTTGCTGTTTATTTGAAGTTTTAGTTTGTTAAAGCACTTTTCACTTTTTTAGTTTTTATTGCTCTTAAAATGTTATCATATTTTTGGTTTATAACTTTCAAAGAATCGATGTAGTTTTTTAAGTGTTATATGCTAGCTAGAATTGAAATTTTTAAAGGTTAATTCTTTTGAGGTCCGGGTTTTCATTGGTTGTTTAAATTAAGTTTAATCTTAAATAGAGTTTAAACTTAAAAATAAGTTTAAGCTTAGGGTTAACAACGATTTTTTTAAAACGCTACTCAAACTTTGCGTTGGATTTTACGAAAAAAAGAAGGTATGGATTTTGAAATTTTTGATTTGCTACGAGGAAATTTTTAAATGTTGATGGACATGTTTTTGATTTTGGTTTATTTTGTTTTTCTTAAATGGCAAGAAAGACTTTCGGATTTAAGGTAAACTAGTCATTTATTTTCTTATGGAATAAATAAATGCATAAGTCAGACTTTCCTCCGAAACAAGAGTTGTATCTTACACTGCTTGACATACTATTCATTGCTCATTCTAAATTCTACAGTTTTTTGAAACTAGACCCTTCTGCGCCGAGATGTAATTAAAGTGTGCACGACTTTCATGGGAGTAATCCCAGGTTAAAATGCCGGCTACTTTACGAGTAAAAGATTATTCTCCACGCCATTTAAAAACTTCTCTTTAAAATGCAAGAGGCGAAATGGCAGCGGTTTGAAAATGAACGATCAGAACGATACAAAAATTATCTAAAACATTATTTTAAAGAATTTCGCTTGGAATCTTTGTATTTTTTTTACAAGTCTTTTTTTGACTAGTATTTGAATTTTTTCTAGACCCTTCGATTATTCTCCAAGCCATGTAAAAACTTCTCTATAAAATGCAAGGGGCGAAATGGCAGCGGTTTGAAAATTTTCAGATAAATAGTCGGAGGGTACTAGGGTAAAATTGCATAAACGCACTCAGAACGTTTTGACGCACGATCATCCTTTGTGTTGTTTACATTGACTTGAAAAAATCAATTTGGCAATAAAATGGAATTAACTCGTGAACATTTTCGTGCATCATTTTTTACAACTTTCGACGTGGATAATCACGACAAGAGTGCATCGATGAACTTAAATCTTTGTATTGCGATGAAGCACCATCCCACAGTGCCAGTGAAAAAATGGTTTAATGAGTTTAATTGTGGCCGACGCTCGCTCAAAGACGAAGGTCGTCCCAAAACGGCCGTTGTTCCAGAGAACATTGATGCCGTGCGTGAACTGATAAGATCGTCATGTGACATACCGTGAGATAGAGGCATCCTTGGGCATTTCTTCTACCAGCATACATTCGATATTGCATCAACATCTGAACGTAAAAAAGGTTTGTTCTCGTTGGATCCCGCACAATTTGACAATCGCTCAAAAAAAATGGCTCGTATCGATTGGTGCAAAGAAATATTGCAAAAATACGATCGCGGTGCTTCAAACGAGATTTATAAGATCGTCACAGGTGACGAATCATGGAGCTATGCGTTTGAGCCCGAAACAAAACAGCAATCGACCGTATGGGTCCTTCAAGACGAGCCAAATCCAGCGAAAGGTGTTCGTGGAAGAAGCACTTCGAAGCAAATGGTCGCCTGTTTTACGATCGCGGTGCTTCAAACGAGATTTATAAGATCGTCACAGGTGACGAATCATGGATCTATGCGTTTGAGCCCAAAACAAAACAGCAATCGACCGTGTGGGTCTTTGAAGATGAGCCAAATCCAGCGAAAGGTGTTCGTGGAAGAAGCACTTCGAAGCAAATGGTCGCCTGTTTCTTCGGTAAAACTGGTCATGTGGCGGCTGTTCCGCTTGAGCAACGTAGGATGGTTAATTCTAAGTGGTACACCACAATTTGTTTGCCTGAAGTCTTCGAAGATATACGAAAAACGAACAAAAGAAAAACGAATCATTGTGCACCCTGACAATGCGAGCTCTCACACATCGGCTGAAACCAGCGCCTTTTTGACCACTTAAGATGTCGAATTGATGGGCCATCCATCGTACGGCCCTGATTTGGCACCCTATGACTTCTTTTTATTCCCTAGCATCAAGAAAAACAATGCGTGGTCAACGTTTTTCATCGCCCGAAGCAGCTGTTGAAGCGTTCAAAAATCATGTTTTGGAGGTGTCTCAATCGGAGTGGAAACAGTGCTTCGCAAATTGTGCACATTTGTGCATTTTGAAAAGCAATTAAATTATTTCCAATAATAAATTATTGTGTTTTTATTGCCGGACCCGAAATATAAACAGTAACCCTCGTATCATACAAAAAGTTGCAAAGTGATCATATTTATCATCTTTTAGTATTTGGAAACGAATATCTATTACGATTATAAATATTTCTTGATTACAACCGAAATTCTTTGTTTTTTTATTTTGTATATTAGGCTTTTTCGGTCCGTTTGTAATTAAAATGCAAGTACATTTTTTACTTCATTTATTTTTCTCCTACGTTTCGTTGGTCTTTTTCCAACTTCCTCAGGGATATTTTTATTTTGGAAAATATACGTTACATTTAACAACTAAGAGAATTTACATTAAATTTTAAAAATACACACAAAAACACTGCCATATTCTATGATTTTCTAGTCACCACTTTGTTTCCAACGGAATTTTACTTGTTTTTCCTCTATGTGTGCGCAATAAATTTGAAAAAAAAAATTAAAAATGGTTC
This sequence comes from Hydrotaea diabolus, assembly GCA_963513945.1. Taxonomy (NCBI): domain Eukaryota; kingdom Metazoa; phylum Arthropoda; class Insecta; order Diptera; family Muscidae; genus Hydrotaea; species Hydrotaea diabolus. The sequence continues at coordinate 54,926,521 of OY740717.1, read as the reverse complement.
ATATCGAAAAAAATTTACATAAAAAAAGGTGAAAACGTACTCGGGAATTAATATCTGTCATAGATACTTTTTTTTGTCAAAATTTTTCCATAATTGGTTTAAAAATATTTTCTATAGCTTCTGAAGTTTTCAAATTATTTTCATGATACGATGGGTTTAAAAATATATTTTAAAGCTTCAGAATACTTCAATATGCCGTGTTTGGAATATTTTTGGACACTTTTGTTCGTTCTTATGACTACCTACACGCAGAAAAAAAGTATGGTTGTGGTGATAATATTTGAAGAGGATAATACTATTGTTGGGTATATGGTTGTGGTACAACAATATTATGATCCTCACAACAATAGTATGATTCAAATACAACCATACTATGATCCTCACAACAATAATATGATTCACACTCAACCATACTATGATCTCCACAACCATAGTATGATCCTCACAACCATAGTATGTTTCACATACAATCATAGTATGATCCTCTCAACCATAATATGATTCACACGCAACCATGTTATGATCCCTACAACCATAGTACACACACAATTGTACCTTGATCCCCAATATAATTTATTAGAAAAAAAAATTTATTAATAAAAATAAGAAAAAATAAGTTTAAATAAACGTAAGCGTTCTTATTAAAAATATTTCAGTTAAAAAAAGCCAAAGCAGCTTGTTTAAAAAATTTTAATTTCGATAAAAAGTACTATTATTGCATATTTAAATGAAGAAAAATTACAATCATACAGTATGATTGCCGTAATCATATTATTGTTAACATAAAACGCAAAACACAATACTTTTGTCGCACCAACAATATTTATATTGTTGTTATAACCATACTTTCATTTTTAAATTTGGCAATAATACTATTGTTACATTTCAACAATATTAATATTGCAGCAATTATACTATTGTCAAAACTAAATTCAGTTAACAATGCTATGGTTGCCACGAACATACTTTTATTGCGGAGAACATATTATTATTGCCGTGACCATGTAGTAACCATGTTTTTTCTCTGCGTGTATGGCGAAAATGGATAGCAGCTCTTTACATCTTAAATGATAAAAATCGTTTTTTTTAGTTTTGATAAACTTTTTTTTAAAAAGTTTTTCCCCTTGTCGTTTTACATGCAATTCTATCCTTTAGTGGGGTGTAGGTGTCGATAGTTTATAAAATCAAACGAATCACTAGCAAGCGCTGTGGTGAATCATATCGAAATTCCACTTTAAACCAAACGATCGATTGGTTACTAACCAACTCACTTTTTTAAGCTTTTTGAAATGCATTTTGTAAGAAAATTTCGCTAGTAAAACCTCTCATAAATTATTATGAATTTTATAATCTTTACAATGCAGGATATGTGAGACATCACATAACCGATTACAACAATGATCTTCATTTATGATTATATAAAATAAAAAAAAAACCAACAGCAGATATATTTTTTTGGCCTCCGGCAAAGATTTAAAAAACCTCAACACAATGACCCAATAAATAATAAAAAAAAAAACAAAATACAAAACCGCAAACAAAATCAAATCAATAAAATCGAAACATCTGATGATGATTGGTAACAAAGAGACCACAGATGACAAACCGGGGCCGAAAACGAAGAATACTTAAATCAGCTTTAAATGAAATTAAGAAAGAAAATAAAAGTTGTTTACAAGAAGGGGGAAGAAAACAATTGGCAAGAGGCAAAAGTTTTTATGAGGGCATCAATATGAGATTTCGATTTTTTTTCTTCAGATTTAATCATTCCAAAAAAACCCGTTAAGAAAACACCATGAAATGTTAAGGGCAAACTTTAACCCATTCAATCTCCCCCTAAGCTGTTTTTCTTTTTGGTGGTGATGCGGAGGGGGGTACCCGTGCCCTCCAGTAAAACATAGTGTTTCTGTTTTGTTGGCTGCCAATCATAACAGTCCGAACACTGAACACTTACAAATTAAACTGATCTTATCATTCATTGCTTCCCATAGCAATGTCAGGCATTCGTGTTGTTTTTTCTTTGAGAGGTTTTTGAGAAGTTTTTGAAATCAGATCTTTAAATTTATATCAATCTTCTGTTCAAAACAGCTTCACAGCTGGCTCATGCTTAAAACACCAGCAACTGACTCAACATTTTTTTCATGCATAACTTTTTATTTGGTTTTGAATTTAAAAAACTACTTTTTTTATAAAACAATAACAATGAAGGCAACTAAGGCCAATACCTTAATGGCAATAATTTCAAGAAAAACACAGCAGAGCATTAAAAAAAAAGAAACTGTGCTCTTCATCAGCATCATATCATCAATTCATCATGAATTTGATTATTCAAAAAAAAAAAACGAAAAGAAAAACAGACACTCAATAAAATTAGGCGTTTTCTTAATGGACTTTAGACACGGCCCAGTCACAGCCTCAGCAACGGCGGCCGCCATCAGCCTTTAAATGTACACACGAGCGAGTTTTCTGTCTCTTTTTGTTGTTTTTGGTCTCAGAGTACCTGATCTTATGATGATTCATCTAATTTGTATTGATTGGTCAGTCCGACCGCCGGTGCGGTCTGTACATTTAGTGCTTCTGGGATATGGTATGATACCCCGCAGAAGTAGGGCCAACCACCGGCGGTGTGGGAAGTGTTCTCATACTCATGCATGTTAGCTGGGCCAAGTATCTGTTGTTGTCGTTATGCTGAGTGAGTTATCGAAGACAATTTTGTATTCATAAATTACTAAACGCTTAATCTGTTGGCAAGAGGGCTAGGCGTTGAGGTACAATACGTACAAACGACATGTATCACCCATCCATCCATCTATCCACAGGTTGAGGTATTTTCTATGGCACTCGTACGTTTAGAGGGATGCGTGAGTCTATGGAATATTTAAAGATTACGGGGAATTGCTGCCGTAGAACTTTTTAATGGACATTTGTTTTTTTTTTATTTTATAGAAATGCTAAAGTTTTTTGCTTTTAGCTTGTAATAAACGATCTTTGAAAACAATACTCAGGAATTGGGAGTGTTTTCCACAAAAAATAAAACCCGAGTAACACAGAAAAATGTGTCACTAAACACAGAGAAAAAAACATCAGTTGGCAAACGGTTGGAAGTATAGAAATATCGTTGCATAAGTAGGATTTTCCTTTGTCATCAACGAATTTTTGCAATCGTAATATATATTCGGTTGAACATACTATAAGATACGAAATATGATCAACGTATTGTGCACACAACCAATAGATTGGCCACAGTAATGAAATAAAGAAAAAAAAAGTAAGTTACAATAGTTTTGCAAAAAAAAAATGATTGTTATAATCATAAATTCGAGAGAATAATATATAGGGACATAACCATTTCGTATCTTTATGTCAACGCACCCTCAAACATTTTTAATGATCTTTCAGTTTCAAAATGTTAGTCGAAGTCAACATTTTCATCATGAAAAAGTTCACTTCAAGCAACGTTTAGAAATCATTTAAAATAACCACTAAAATTTTGAGTCGGTGGTCGAAATTCTGAGTCGGTGGTCGCAACTTTAAGAGCGATTACTCCTATTTTCGGCCGTAATAATCGTCACACCCGCTGTGCGTGCTCTAGTGGATAAATTTGGATCCAAATTTTCACTTTCGGATGTTCCGGCGCCAAAGAGACACCGTGCCGCTCGTAGCATCGAAAATATCGCAGCCGTAAGTGTATCCGTTCCGAATGAGCCTAATCAGTCGATTCCACGTCGTTCACAGGAATTGGGTATCTCTCAAACCACACTGTGGCGTATTTTCCGAAAAGATCTTGGCCTTCATCCTTATAAGATCAACTCAAGAACTAAAGCCGCTTGATCATATAAAACTCCGAAACTTCTCCGATTGGGCTCTGGCAAAGTTTCACGCAAATCCAGAATTTCAGCGAAAAATCATCGTCGGCGATGAAGCTCATTTCTGGCTGAGTGGTTTTGTTAATAAACAAAATATGCGACAGCAACAAACCCACATGTGCTTCAAGAGACACAATTGCATCCGCAAAAATTACTGTGTGGTGTGGTTTTTATGCTGTAAGTGTGATTGGGCCGTATTTTTTCGACGATGAAAACAATCGTCATGTTACCGTTAATGGAGAGCGCTATCGTGTCATTTTAGAAAATAATTTTTGGCCAGAATTGGATGAGCTTGACGTCGCCGATATGTGGTTTCCACAAGACGGTGCCACTAGTCACACATCACGTGTTACATTCGATTTACTGAAAGGCAAATTCGGTTAAAATTTATCTCAAGTAATGGTCCGGTCAAATCCACCTCGTTCATGGATTGAAATCCATTGGTTTTTTTTATGGGGCTACATCATGCCATTGGTCTATGCCAACAACTTAACGGAGATTGTTGAAGCCTCTTAGGAAAATGAGCGTTCAAATCAGAATGCATGTCGTGCATTTCCTGATCTTTTTGGTCAGCATAATCGACCAAATGCATCCACAATCAAGGGAATTGTGCCCAAATTTCAGCAAACCGGGTCTGTAGGAAATGTGAAAAAACCTGTGCCAGCATGGCCCAGCTCGTTTTGCAAAAAACCTTGATGTTGTTCGCGATAGTGTGGCAGAAGAGTCGCCAACCTCGACTCGTCGTCGTGCCCAACTATGGAACATCTCACGAACAGCACTGATGGGAACTTTAAATAAAGATTTGAATTTACACGCTTACAAGGTTCAATTGACTCAAGGGCAGCAGCCTACTGACCATTTCAAACGTCGTCAATACGCTGAATGGCGAGGCACACTTTTACATCAGTGGATTCGTTAACAAGTAGAATTGCCGCATTTGCGCAGATGAGAGTCTACGAACGATTGTTGTAAAGCCGATGCATCCACAAAGAGTATGGTGCAATTTATGCGCTGGCGGCGTCATCGGACCGTACTTTTTCGAAAATGAGGTCGGCCAAGTAGTTAATGTGAATGGTGTTTGCTATCGCGACGACTTGTGGCCAGAAATTGAGGATATTAACATGGACGATATATGCTTCCAACAGTATTTTGTTATAAGTCGATATATGTATGTAGACAAGTATAAGCTAAATTTCTCTAAGAAACCAAATATGGACCTATTTTGAAGGTTGGCCGAGGTTGCGTCTCAGACTTAAAGAGCCTAAACGCCTTGAAGGTCCTTATGTAAAAACTATCGACCAAATTTCTCTATCAATCCAAATATGGATTTTTTAAAGATTCTTGGATGGGTGTTCTTGGATGGGTTTGTTTTTATACTTTTGCTGAGATTGGGGTTGGACTCTTGTACCTAAGAAGCTCAAAATAGGCAACCACTAATAAATTTGAACATGTGGCTACTCAAGTTAAAGGAAATTTCAAATTCAAATATGGAATTATTCTTAATACTGCATTTTCATTAGGCCATTTATTCTCGTTTTCGCTCGAAACTTTTCAAAACGTCTCAACCAATTTTCACACAATTTGTGGTCGTTTTCATTCTCTTTTTGGTTTTCGTTTGACAGTTCATTATTGTTTACAAACAAAGAACAACGTGGTGACTATTAAAATACTGAAATACATATTTTTCTTAAACAAAATGGATAAATTAAATTAAGTTTTTTTTCTTTTAGCACGCTTATTTTTACTTTTACTTCATAAAATATCTATTTCACCAAATATGTTTGACGATTGATTAAAAATGTCTGCCTTGAGATGACAAACCAACGATAAAAAACGATTATTTTGGAGATGACACACTTTATTAAAGGTGGCATCACCTGTGCGAAACGTTTTCGTTCCCCTTTCGTACAAAAACAAGTCAAAGTGAGACGTTTTCATCACTTGAATTTGTATGGTAAAACGTCTCATTTTGACTTGTTTTGGCCAAACTTTTGAAAACACTTCAAAAGTGCCTAGTGAAAAAAGAGCATAAGACTTGTCTGAATATGTTACTCTCCCCGGCCGAACTTAGGGACCTAAAAATTTCCTTATAAAAAACATGCGACCAAATTTTACAACGAATCCAAATATAAATTTTTTTCTGAAGATTTTGCTCGGAATGTTGCAAGACTCATGGATCCTGGGGGCAAAACCAGGGTTCCGGCGGAAAATATAAAGTAAACTCAATCTTAGGTACATTTTTGTTGCAAAGCCAAATATGGTTTTGTTTTTATACTTTTGCTGAGATTGCGGTTGGACTCTTGGACCCAAGTGGCCCAAATAACGGCCCTAATGATTAAAACATGATAAATATGAACATTTGGGTACCTTATTTTAAGGAAATTTGCTCAAATATTAAATTATTCTAAAGAACTGTTCACGGTAAACCTTAGGGACCCAAAACATTTCTTTTTGTTTAAACCAAGCGACTTAGAAAAAATATTAATGCAAATTGAGTTAAGAATTAGAAAATGGCTATTTGATTTTTTTGATCGTAGATTGATGGGGACCCAAAAATTGTCTTTTATGGCCAAAAAAGCCACTTATAGTAAATGTGAGCACTCAACTAAAATTTGTTGCCAATGCTGATATAGCTTCATTTGGGAGATATGGCCAAGATTGACGAAGATTGATTTAGTGGAGAAGGAACCATGTATCGAATAATTGTTACATTTTTTATCTTTATGGCGAATCTATAGAGGATGCTATATTAAAATCAGCAGGGTCTTAGACGTAAAGAGTTTAGAGCCATAAAAAGGTCCTTAAAACTAACGTGCTACCAAAGTTGACTACGAATACTAATAAAGGGTGTCCCAAGAAGAGCGCAATTTTTAAATGACTGATGCAGCAATTGAATTGTTTCTCTGGCTGTATGACATGTGGCGCCGTCTTGTTGGAACTACATGCCCTCCACATTCATTTCTTCAATTCTAGGCAAGAAAAAACTGGTTATCATTTCACGATACCAAACACCATTGACTATTTGCGCTTGACCTGCCTCATTTTCATAAAAAAAAAGGTCCAATGATTCCTCCAGCCCAAAAACCACACCACACAGTGACACGTTGAGGATGCATTTGCTTCACGTGAATCACTCGAGGATTTTCCGCACCCCAAATGCGACAATTCTGCCTATTGACGAAGCCATCAAGATGAAAATGGGCCTCGTCACTGAAGATGATTTTATCGGCAAAATCAGCATTTTCATGTTGTCTCTCCAATACCCAATTAACGAACTCCCTTCGCTGTCCGTGGTCAGCTGGCTTCAGTTCCTGAGTCAATTGAATTTTGTATGCATGAAGATGCAAATCTTTCGTCAAAATTCGCTGCAAAGTGGATTTGGAGACACCAATTTGCTGAGCTCGGTGTCGAATTGAGGTGGATGGAGTTTGAGCGACATCATCACGTACAGCTGCGACATTTTCGGTCGATCGACCTGGTCGATGGCGCGTTGTTGTCTTTACATCACTAACAGACCCAGTTTCGGCAAATTTATCCATTAATCTCTTTACAGTTGACTCTTTTGGAGCATTATTGTGACCCCAAATTGATCGCAATTTGCGAACTGTAGCCGCAAAACTTTCACCATTTTGGTAAAACAATTTCACAATGAGAATGCGTTGTTCATTCGTGTAGCGCTCCATTTTTACTAACCTCGTACCTTCTACTAACAAACAATAACAATTGTTCAAATGTCAAACAATGACACTTCGAATGTTGCCAGATTTAAAAATTGCGTTCTTCTTGGGACACCGTTTATATATTTTTTTTAAGAATTTGGATAAGAATATGGACACTGAGGCCTTTAAAGTTTCCTTGTGGCCAAAACCAGCGTCCATCTTAAATTGCATCCTTTTTATCTTAATGGCGGATCTATGGAGGAGGGAGGCTATACTCGTATTAAAATCGGCGTGACCGAACTTACGACGTTTTTACCTTTAAATCATTAACACCTTTATAAATTAAAACTATAATCTAATCTTTCAAACTAGTATTGAAAGGTTTCAATATTGATTGGGACTTGAATTATTTTAAATTCTTTTTTTTTTTAAATTCTTAAGATTTCATTAAATTCTTTAGTTTTCTCTCCCCCTTTCTCTAAAAAATTTTAAATATTTGTGTGCTTGGCCAATTTAAAAATCAAAAAAAAATTCCATCAATTCTTTGCCGTGTTTCGAAGAAATGAAAACTTTTAAAGTGTTTGAAAAATTCGTTCCATTGAAAGCAATTGTCGTTATTAATTAAACGTTAAATTAAATTTCCATCTTCAATTCAATTTGATTTGATCAATTTCTTTTGTGGATGCTTTTGTTTTTATTTTTATGTAGTCTTTTCAATCAGTTTAATTGCATTTTTTTATTGTTTTATGTTTTCTTTATGGGTGAGTTCAAAAAGGCCATTAATTATGGTAGTGTTTTTTACTTCTTTTATTGCAGTTTAATAATTTCTAATTGAATACATGATGTATAGAGATTTTTTTGGTGGGATTCATTAATATTTTTCAACACTATTTCATTATGTTTTCATTAGAGCAACATATTTTAAACGGATTGTAATTTTCTATATAACCAATTTATTTATGGTTATTTTATTTTGGTGTTTTTTTTTTTAAAGAATTTCGTTGTGTATTATTTGTTATTTTTTAAACTACTCATATTTCAGTTTAATAAACACTTGTATTTGTATTTAATCAGTATGTTATTTTTTATTTATACTAAACACTTTGGGGTTTTTCTCTTTCTAAAATTAATATTTAAATATCGTTTAAATGAAATGATTAATCATCATTTATTTAATTAAGTGGAATCATTGAATTCTTTGTTCGTGTTTAATTGTCTGATTTCATAAGTTTAAAGATCACTACTCCAGATGTTTTCAATTTTAATCTTTTGTTACAAATTTTGCACTTGTTAATTTTATAATATTTAATTTGGTTTTGCTGTAGTTTTGAACTTGATTTTATATTGTCTTTCGTGTGATAAGATTATTTTAAATGACGTTTGTTACTTGTATAAACTTAATCCTTTGTAGTTTGAGTTTTTTTGTTTTGTTCATCCTTCGTAATTGAATTTATGGTGATACAAACAAAGACTTTGTGTTTTATACTATAGGAAGGATATTCTGCAAAGCGGTTTATACAACACTAATTGTTATTGTGTCCTTATATTTGCATGATTTGGTGCTCGACTAAATGAACAAATGGATCTGATGCACCGAACGATCGCCTTAAGATTTCAATGAGTTAAGGAGTCCTTTGTTTCAATAGGTGTTTTTTTTTATATGTGCCTTGGCTATTAAGCGAGTAAGAGTTCGTTAATCCGATAATTGCATACCATTCAACAAAAATAGAAAAATGACTTAGATTACGGAAAACTATTTAAAATTTGCGCCATAAACAGTTTGTTTTAAAAAGTTTAAGTTTTAGAAAAAAAAATATTTTGGAATAACCTTTAGCAAACTAGTTTATTACTCGCTTATAGTATTTCTTGAATACCTTTTTTCTATAAATTCCAAGCTTTCGAAGTTCGCTAGATCCGACCTATCGCTTTGTAAGAGGCCAACAAGGCTTCTTTGTGGCTTGAGAAGCTTGTTTCTACTTTTACGCTTATCGCAGATAGCTGTAGCAATTGCAGAGGATCGAGAAGGCTGTCCACTGTAACCCCAAGGATTTTGGTGCTGGAAACAAGGTTTTGTTTGCCGAAAATAATTTACCATTTGCGTCATAAACAGTTTATTTTAAAAATTGCAATTTTTTAGAAAAAAAAAAGTTATTTAAGAATAACCCTGAGCTCGTTTATAACACGCTTTCTTGAATACCTTTTTTTTTTTAGAAATTTCAGGCTTTCATATCAAACATTTTATGATGTTAAGAGTTCATCAGTTCTTGTATAAACGAAAAAACACGCCCAATATGTCATAATTTCTGACACATTTAAGATACTTTGTGAAAAAAACTCGAAACGTTATCTCTTAGAAATAAATAATATTTTTTAAAACATTTTTATATTTAATTTTAAACAAAAATATTGTGATTTGATTATAAATATTAGGGTGGGCCGATTTGTTAGGATAAAAACTGCTGGATATTGTGCCATCGATTTTTCGATAGCTTTTGGCATGAGGAAAAAAAGTTCCACGACGACATATCAGAAAAACAATTTTCGAGGCGACCAGTTTTCAATTTCAATTCCCATTTTGTATTTTTACTTTTTCTCAACTTTTATTTTTAAGGTTTTTTTAGTAGGTAATAAAAAAATATTTTTTTTAAATATTACCTTTCCGCGGTGACATACATTCGCCGAGAAGACCTCTTGTTGTTTGATTCTCTTGTGTAGTAAAAATAACAAAAAAAACATATGCTTTTACAAAGCTGGGTGTGTCAGGTAAAGCTGTTGGAAAAATAGGCCCAGGGAGAAAAAAGGTTTCCTTTAAGGGTCCAAAGGTACCTCGGTAGAGTACACATTTTTAAGTAATTGCTTAAGAACTCATTACACTTATGGACAAACCGTAGTAAAAACAGTTAGTATTAGCTAGAAGACCATAGTTACGGGACTTTTCGGCTTATGTGGCCCAAAAAAAAAACGTCCCGGATGATCAAAACGGACGATCAATAGACAATATAGACATTAGGTACTCAGATTAAAGCAAATTTTGGTACGAATCCAAATATAGATAAGTTTCGGCTAAGATTAATGATGGGCGCAAAGGCCACAAATGCCCAAAAACGGACAAGTTTTTTCGCTTTAGTAGCGTAGGAAATTTGAAAAAAAATTATCAGTACTTTTTGTTACAGCCGATACAAATTTAATATGTTAAATCGCCCACCCTAAATATTTAAGGGGGATTCCCTAATTTTGGGAACAAATTCATAAAAAAGATTTAAAATAAAGTAGTTTTTAATTATTTTTTTTGGAAAAAGATATTATTTATTTATATTGTTAAAACACAACGTCAAAATATGACAGAATGAAAATAGTAGACACTATATCTCATCCAAAACTTCTAAAGCGCCTTGCGTGGAAACAGCGCATCGGCTACAAAGTTTCTTTAGACGCCTTCATAAAGTATTCCTATGTTCTTTCGCGAACTTTAGAATCATGAAAAAAATCAGGGCAAAATATATTGTTTATGATCCATTTTCGGCGGAATCCGTTTAATACTAAATATTTATATCATAATATATTTTGTTTTAATTTCGATATTCGTTCTTATTTTTAGAAAATTATATTTTTTATTTATTTGTATCGTTTTTGACTGGACTAATTGGCCAGCTTCTCTTATTTCTTTCATATTTTTTTTAATTTTTTTTAATAATTTGATTTTTATTTTAATTTATTCAATTTAGATTTAAGTTTGAATGCTTTCTTTAAAATTTGGTAGTTATGCTTTTTTCATGCTTTAATATTTAAGAACATTATTTTTGTTTTCTTAATTTTATTTTTTTTTATTAATTGTTGCGTAGTTTATGTTTTGTTATGTTATATGAATTTAAACCCTTTCTAACGTTTCAATTTTACGTATCCGAATATGTTTTTTTTAATATCATTCCAATTCCATTTATTTTAAACATTTGGTTAGGGTTCATTCATTTCCCATCACGTTGACTTGTTGTTAATTTTCTTCATACTTTTTTTGTTTTTAAAACTTTTCTCTGTTGTGGATTCACTTCACAATTTCAAAAGTCAAACAAAAAATTGCGATCTTTTTTTATCTTCTTTGAGAGCGAAAAACTCAAACTCTGACTGATTTCCGTACGAAGTACTCCGGCGTTTTGAAAAGATGTTCACGCACTGAACGCTCAACGCTTAATGCGACACCACAGTGACGATCATAACAATAACTATGGAAAAAAGTGTACGTAGACAACAACACGACGCTAGTCTAAATGCTGTTGCTGCTGGCTGGTGGCGGCATTGTCGCTGTTACTGTTTTCTAGAAAATCTACAGACAGTTGGCTCGGCTAGCCTCTTGCTTCGTTTATACAAAGCTTCTCAAAAGCAAAAGAAAAAAATAAAGTTGATTAGTTGTGTCTCTATCTGATGACGACTGTCGTCTGGCATATGGCGACGAAGTCGTCGCTCTAGCCAAATATCAATAGTCGCAGCAACAGCAGTCGCAACTGCCATACAACCGAATTGAAAGACGGTTGGTTGTGTTCAATTGTAAATGAATTGAAATGAAAATCATATCGAAATATGTGTGTAATAACACACAAATCCAGACGTAAATTCAATGTTGTTCAGGCTGCTGTAAGTTGTTGTCGTTTTTGTTTACAAAGGAGTTGCATTTAACACAAATGGGCGGGCATGTGAGGGTAGCCGGTGCACAGTGGTCGGAATACAAAATATTGGGTTCTAATTTTGTGACTGACCCATTTGTGTATTTTTCCTTTTTATAAACCTGCCAAAAATCCTCAATAAATAATTTTAAATTTCGTACAATGTACTCCCTTAGTTCACAAAGACTTTCCACCTATATTCTGTAGCTTTATGCACAAGCATGTTTCACTGAAATTTCCTTTGGGGAAAAGGCGAGAGAAGTTTGGAGCCGGCTCCGAAGGCCTAAAATATTGATATTAAAGACCTACTTTTAAAATCCCCGGGACTTTATATTAAAAATCTTTATTTTCTTAAATTGCCTCAGATTCCACCTATTTTACCACGTACCCGAGTAATTTGTACTTTATCCTCATCCTACTGAGTTAGAGCAGGGCTTACTAGTTTAAGAATGCTATACGCATATAAGAAACTCGCTTATAAGAAAAACTCGGTTATATGAAAGATATCTTCAGGCACCATGCACATTCCTATATATCTGCGTGCTAAATAATCCTCATATAAAAAACTCGCTTATAAGAAAAACTCTTCTATAAGAAACAAATTCTGAAGAAAAATTATGCTCATTCTATAGAAAATTGTACGTGTATAGGAAAGAACACATTTTTTAACCTCGGTTAAAATATGTATGTACATAGATTTTTTTTTGTGTATATTTTACAATTTACATCTGGGAACACTGATTGTGATGCCAAATGGCGGCGTATTTTTATGAAATTAACCGGCTTTGCTTTTTTATTTGTTTTGTATGTACATACATACATACTATACAACCATCGAGGTTTAAGTGCAAAAACCAAAATATTTATTCAGTTTATTGTAACTCTGGTATAATGTCGTCGAACAAGAGAAATGTAGTGTCTATTCAAACAAAAATTAAAATATTGGATCAATTTAAAAGTGGGAAAACCCGAAAAGAAATTTGTAAGGAGTTTGAAATAGCGGAAAGCACATTGTCGAAAATTATAAAGAATTCAGAAGCACTTATGACTAAGAAATTTTCGGGAAAAAATTTAAATATTAAAAAGAACAGAAAATCTCAATATGATGTCCGGAATAAAACTATGTCCAAATGGTTCGCGCCAATGGCTGAAAAGAACACAATAATCACCGGACCAATAATTCTCGAAAAAGCCGAACAATTTGCAATTCAGTTGGGCATTGATTTTAAACCGAATTCGGGGTGGTTACATCGCTGGAAAAAGCAGGAAAATATTAGGTTCAGAAAAATTCATGGAGAGGCTAGTTCCGGTGACGTGGAAGCTGCCGATCTTTTTAAAGAAAATGTCCTTCCAGATAAGTTAAATGAATATGAGCTTGACGAAATCTACATTCAGATGAGACCGGCTTAATGTACAAGGCTATTTCTAATAAAAACATATGCACCAGCCAATAAAAACGTTCGCGGACAAAAAGTTCCAAAAAATCGTTTAGCATTGCTTTTTATCTGTAATGCTACTGGTTCTGACAAGCTTCTGTTTTCAATTGGAAAATCGAAAAATCCGCGATGTTTCCGTGGAAAGCATATTCCTGTACCTTACAAATTTAATACTAAAGCCTGGATGACCAGCATTTTATGGTGCGAAATTATGAGAGAGCTGGATGAAATGTTTGCAAAGAAGAATAAAAAAATTTTGTTGCTGATTGATAACGCATCTTGTCATAAATTAAACTTTACGCCAAAAAACATTGAAGTGCTGTTCTTACCACCTAACACCACAAGCCTAATTCAGCCGTTGGACCAGGGTAAGATGTTTTAAGTTTCAATTATCTAAGTCTATGTATGTACTATGTACAAGCAAATTTTAATTGTTGTCTTTTAACAGGTATCATCCAGTCGTTTAAAGCACAGTATAGGAAATGTTTAACTCGCAAGCAAGTTCTAGCTATTGAAAGTGGTCACATGGACACTTTTTTAAAAAAGTTTAGCATTTTAGATGCTTTGTATATTGTAAAACGGTCTTGGTGGCTAGTAACTCCACAAACCATACAAAATTGCTTTCGAAAATCGGCAATCCCGAAGGAAATGGTATGCGAAGAAGTACAATGTCAAGATGAATCGGACGAATGTGACGAAGATTACTTTTGTAAAGATTTTGAAGACGAAGAGAACGATTGCTTCGGAGAAATAAATAAGGAAGAACTACTTAATGAAATCCTTTGTGAGGATGCTGATGACTTGCAAAATGAACTAGTAGAAGCACACGCAAAGCCAAAAAGAGAGGATGTTATTAAAGCCTTCTTTATTCTCAAAGAATATCTAGACGTTGACGAAGGCAATGATTCTATTTGTAAATTAGAAGATATTCTCTTTAGAACCCATGAAAAGGAGCTCGTCCAAAAGACAATTCAAGATTTTTTCAGTGTTACTTCATAGTATTTTTTAAGTAAACACATGTTTTTAAACTATGTATTCATTCTTCTTACTGATTTTTTATCTAATCTAATTTTAAAACTATGAACTATGTAATATTTTTTTTTACCAAATTACTTTTTTTTTTATCAAATGTGATTTTAAGTGAAGTGCAATCACCTGTTTTGTTTTTGTTATGTTTCTATCTTTAGTTGTGTACTTACATATTTATGTATATTTGTATGTACATACGACAAATAAACGAAATTTAGTACAAAATGATGTGTAGTATGTATTATTAAACAGTTTTATTTCAATTATATGTATACATATATATATATATATATATATGTATATTTTTTAAATTCTGTTACTGACGTATATAAGAAAATATCTTTCTTATATGCGTGTTACAGATATAAGAAAGTACCTTTCTTATATGCGTGTTTTCTTTATAAGAAAGCTCGCATATAAGAAAGAAAATCGGTGTACTTTTAGACTTTCTTTTCGATGCAAAAGGCGACTTTCGACTTCTTTTTAAAACAAAAAAATATGTTAAAAGTCGACTTCCGACTAATAGAAATTTTTGTGGTAAAACGTTGGTTAATCGAATGTTACTATTTCGATTTTGCCTAGTCGAAATTTTTGCTACTATAACCTATTTATACAATCCACCGCAGGGTGATCGGTATACTAAATTTCTTATTCCGTTTGTAACACCACGAAATATTGAACGGATGACCTCAAAAGTATTTATGTATACTCGTATTAATGAATGCCGCAAAATTTTAAGACGACTAGCCATGTCCATCCGGATTCTGAGATTTTGCATTATTTTTTTATATATATTTATTTAAAATTTTAAATTAACATATGTGTATAGGGTGATGAATCTAGATGTATTTTTTTTCAATAAGGTTTTTTTTCACAAATTACTCATAAATTGTGGTTAACTTTTTTTTGTTTTCAGTACAGTTTGCCATTTCATTGTGGAAAGACTTACACTGCAAAAACCCGGTGTGTGTCATTAACGCCATTCCAGTCGAACTGCTAGAATGAGTCATCCAAAATTGCACTCTCAGAATGCACACCCAGAGGCGAAGTTGTGGCCATTATTTGAAGGAAAGAATATTCAAAAAATATATGGCATAAAATGTCGTTTCGAATGAACAATAAAGATTGCACACTTGATTTGAATTTTTGTAATTTTTTATTTTGAAAATGATACCTCTGAATTGATGACCCTATATTCAAGTTGTACGTTTTAAGAGATGGCTGTATTAACACATTGCGGTGAAAAAATATGCAGACTGAAAAGATGATAAAAAAAAAACCTTTTTTTAATTAAAAAAGAATAAAAAAGGGAAGCTAACTGATGGCTCTTTGGGATTGTAAATGAACAAAATCGACCCTGCGCAATAAATGTTTCCCTTTAATTGACTTTACTTGGTACACTTTTTTGGGCATTTACTTTACGAATCATTATTTTTTGCGACTATTGGTTAAAATAGGCACGGTAAGTTGCGACGGACTTACTTTCTCAAATAACGCATAGAGCGGAACTTTTTGGCTCATGCGGCAAAAAAAAAAACGATATATGGATACTCAAAATGTTGCTATGTAGCCAAATATAGATTTATTTTTTTTGGCTAAGGTAAGGGTTGCTAGCATGGGCCGGACTATATTATGCCCTGAACAACTGGATGTGTAAAATCCCATCGAAAGCAGACCTTTGGACCGTCCATGGGGCTCAAAATTAAAATAAATTTAATAAAATGACACATCCATATTTGTAAAAAAAAATTATTATTTGGTATCGATATGTCCACATTTATATAGTCCGGATTGCCGACTTTGAAGTCCGTCACCCAAATTAAGCCAAATAGCAAAATTCAATGCATGTTTTTTGATCCAAGCCATTTGTATATAGCTATACATATGAAACAAATTGGCCTATATGTTTCAAATTAGCCCAATATTGAATGCTTGTCCATCATAATATGCATATATAAAATATTCTATCAAAATCGGAACTAATAAGAGTGTTCTACAAATATCGGGATAGACCATTGTACTAAGCTGGTAACCGATTGATCGTAATAAACTGAACCTATTCCTTTAATTCAATAACGTCTGTTTTTGGTCCAAAAATTTTACTGCTGCCGAATTTCATTAAATCATTTCATTTAAATCAAATCAGCTACTGATTCTGAGTCGATTGGTATACTTAAATGTCTTGCCCAAATAATATTGGTAGTTACAAACATTTGCCATGAAACTAACTTATAATATAGAGTAGGGTATAAATATATGTTAAGCTGGCAGCAAAAAGTCGAACGGTAAAGTCGATTATTCGTTTAAAATCGGGCACAAGAGTCGATCACGAGTTTTGCAATATTTGCAGTGAAATCAATAATCGACTTATAGGACCCTGTGCTAGCTTATTTAGCTACTTTGTTTTAAATATGGTGATATAGCAACATTAAAAAAGGAAATAGAGAATAACATGGTAACATTGTTAAAAAAATAATCAACTAATCTTTTTATAGATACATGCATTGTAAAAATGTTAAAAATTTCTTTAAACTATGAGTTTAAAGTAGATTGATATCAATATTTACTTCTTCCATTTCGTGCACTAATACCTGATACAAATTCGCCGTTAAGAAATTTACGAGGGTGGTTCGGAAAGTTCTTAGCCTATCAATGAAAGAGAATAGTTAGTTTTTCAAAAATATTTTTATTTTTCAATATAATCTCCTGAAACTTCAATACACTTAGTCCAACGCTTATCTAGCAATTCTATCCCTTGATTAAAATAGTTTTCCTCAAGGTCTTCAAAATAGCGGTTTACAACTGTAATTGCATCTTCTTTTGAGGCTTGCTAGCAAGGAATTTTTTTAGATTTGGGAACACGTAAAAGTCACTGGGAGCTAAATCAGGAGAATAAGGTGGGTGGTCAAGCAACTCGTACTTTAATTCGTTGATTTTAGCCATTGTTAAACATTCTTGTGCGCTGGTGCGTTGTCTTAATGAAAAAATATTTTTTTGTGTTGTAAGACAGGACGTTTTTCTCGAATTAGTACATTTAATTGATCTAAAAGGTTGCAATAGTACTCTGAATTTATTGTTTTACCCTTTTGCAGATAGTCAATCAATAAAATACCTT
This sequence comes from Hydrotaea diabolus, assembly GCA_963513945.1. NCBI lineage: Eukaryota > Metazoa > Arthropoda > Insecta > Diptera > Muscidae > Hydrotaea > Hydrotaea diabolus. The sequence goes on along the minus strand of OY740717.1, from coordinate 54,908,758 downwards.
TGAAGTCCCAAAAAACCGTTGCCATAACCTTACCAGCCGATTGAATTGTTTTTGCCTTCTTTGGGGCACTTCCTCCAGCTTCAGTCCATTGTTTGAATTGTTCTTTTGTCTCTGGAGTATAGTGGTGGATCCATGTCTCATCAACAGTTATGAAACGACGCTTAAAATCCATTTAATTTCGCTGAAAACGATCCAAACAAGCTTAAGAAATGTTCATTCTTATGCGTTTTTGGTCGACTGTTAACAAGTCCGGCACCCATCTTGCAGAAAGCTTTTTGATCTGCAGTTCTTCATGCAAAATTAAATGGACTCGATCATTTGAGATGCCCATGATATTAGCTATTTCACGCACTTTTATTCGTCGATCATTTAATACCATATCATGCACTTTCGCTACAATTTCTGTTGTTGTTGCTGTTGTTGGACTACGTGGTTCATCTTCAATGCTTGTACGACCACGTTTAAATTCAGCAACCCAATTTTTTACTGTTGCATATGAAGGAGAACTTTCACCTAACACATTCACCATATCATTATGAATTTCTTGTCCCGATAAACCTTTTTTATGTAAATATTTAATGACACACGCATTTCTAATTTTCTCATAGTAAAAAAACCGCGGATGCGTCTTTTATGAACACCTGTTTCTATATGAAGGAGTTGCCAGATCGAAACAAAATTTAACATGTGTTCATAGCAGAGAGGGAAGTTTCCAAAACTCTTAACTTTTTTCTGTTTATACCGCGCTTTTTGTGCTAGGCTAAGAAGTTTCCGAACCGCCCTCGTAGTTATTCTATTTTTTTAGTACAGATAACAAAAAAGTACCTTTTCATATCGCAGGGTGTGCCATGTGAGACTGTTTGTGGGAAAAAATAAATCTGGTACCTCTAACTTGTTACGTTGGTGATTTAATTTCTACACCGAGTAGCTTCCATACAATTGCTAGTATAGTGAACTAAAACAAACACATCTATTATTTGGCATGGACAAAAAGTGTCACTTATGCAATTAGGCCATTTTATCCATCTCAGTATGTCAATCTGTGCGGCGGCTTAACACAATAACTTTTAGAAGGACGACAACTTGCTAGGCCATCTAGCCATCTTTATCCGTCCGTCTGTGTGTATTTTGAAATGGTCACACAGACTGTCAAGGAGCAATCGTACACTTAGATAACGGATTTATTGCCACAACTGAATCATTTGCCAACCGAATGTTGGTGTTTGCACGTACTATCCATGTATTTTTCGCTACAACTAAATGTTGCCATTTTTAGTAGATGATTCTGACACTATCAGTTGAAGAGACAATGTATCGGTTATCCAAAATAATAAATACGATTATTCGAATTGAATTTGTGCATGTATTAGTTGTTGTTTTAGATTTTTATTTTAAAATTCTCTTTCAACTGGGTTGTCATTACCACAAACATTTGTTAACTGGGCTAACTGATGGTTTTCCTGAAACATCTTTAATTGGTAATTGTAATTGGTTTTGGTTAAAATTCAAAAAATATTTTGTATTTATTAACTTTTAAATCATATTTGGAAAAAAATGTTAATTCTAAAGTATTCAAAACAATGATTGAACACTAACTTCTAATCGTTTTATTTAATTATAAATGTGTTTTCTTCTTTAACTAAGATTTTGTAGTGACTAGAACCAATATATTATTATAGAGTTTATATTCTGATGTTGGGATAACCAATAATATGTTACAAGAGCCAACTAAATGGAGTTTTTTTTACTACAAAGAACTTATTTGTTGTCTCTATAAATTATTGTTATCATAGTAACATGTACTTCATAATTGGTTGGTTGAATTACCCACCAGTTGTGGCAACCAAAAGTTTCAACGAATTCCGCTCCATTATATTTTCGTAGCTACTATCTTATGGTATGTCGAATCATGTAATTATCAATGCCGTGGAAAGTTTGTGATTGCAATAGAAATTGTGTTAATCCAACATGATTTTTGTACTTCGGACTGATTTTCGACGGATTTTTTCTCTGTGTGTGGAAACCAACTCTGAAGAGCCAAAAAAGTATTTGTTTGCATATAAATTGGCAACCGGGCCCTAAAACTCTAGTGTCCTTGAACACAGTACTTAGAGGAGTTCAAACAAACTATCAATAATAAACATGGACAAATGCGTACCGAAATTAATTATTAAATATTAATTATTACGAAAATGTTTATAAAGGATTTAATTATGAATTTATTTTAAGTAATCGGTGGAAAATGAGTCTTAAAATCGTGGGCCCGAAAATCGGGCGGTATTGTCAAAACATGTAACGAATAGTTAACATGGAAAATGGTTACCTAAATTTACCACGATTCCAAATATGTTTGTTTTTTGATTTGGCTGCAAGTGCAACTTGATTCATGGGCTATGGATCAAGAATCAATGTTGCAATTTATTATAAATATTAAAGTTAATTACCGTTCAAACTAAAAATTGATTATTTTAAAGATTTCGCTCAGACCCACCGACCATGGGTGACTTTAATAGGCTAATTGGTATTATTCCAACTTCAAGTCGTTCAGATATCGTAACAAAGGGCTAGATTGCAGAGAGACTTAAGTCTAATACCACTGGATAATAATACGCATTCAGGGCATCTGACTTTGACTGGCGTGGTCTTTAGCTAATCCTCATGTCCTAGCCTAGTGAGTAGTGGCATAACGCAATCTTTGACTTTTAATCAACTCGGGATTAAAACTTTGCCGCAGTATGGAGTTCCACTGTCCACTGGTAGTAAGCTTCAGTTCAGTGGCGCACCTTATACTCGTATGATACTTAGGGCAAGTATCTTGAAATAGCCTTTATGCGGCAGGAACACATTAACTGTCACTAGAATAACAAATGGGTAGATTTATGTACGACAGATAGTAAATGTTGGCGCTCTGAACAGCATTACAAAGGTTACACCCATTTTTCTCAATAGAACCACTGTGCAGCAGTGTGAACACATTGTGTGGAAGCACATCAGTTACAACTTGTATTAAAACCAGACAGGCGTTCAGCAAACGTACAGACCGACAGACGGAGCCCCGGACAGGAGTACTTCTTGCAAAATGTTGTCTGTTGTTGTCGTACACAACACCACAGCACAGCTGCTGCTGGTGGCTGATGTTGTGCGCTGGTTTTGGCTGACGGCTGGCTGGATGTTTGGCTGTTAGTGTTAGCGCTCTGACTACAACTGGCGGCTAGCTTGTTGGGGCTGACTTGAATTGTCTGGATGCCGGATGGCTGGTTGTGGATAATGTATCCACTTGGACATTGTGGCGGTTTTGAATTCGCTGTGCACATACAAGTATGCTTGGTTGGCTAATAATTGTAAACGGATACAAATGTTTCGTTTATGGGTTGTAAAGTCGCTGGTGGAAAGGGGGGGGGGGATGGGGACAACGAAAAAGTTGACACAGAAGTGACTAACAGTGCAACGCCTGCGTTTGCCGCCAATTTTCACTTTGGCTTTTCTGGCATAAAGTAGAACAATTTATATGTCAAATTTGTAATTTCTTTTATTGATGGACAATTTTCGTACACACACATGTTAATTTTCATGATAAGGGGGTCGTCTAATGAGGGTGGTAGTGAGTACAAGCTGTTATCATTTTTTTTTGGTTGAGTTTTTGTTTTTATTTTCTTGCTTGGGTAGTGTGGAGTTAATACTAAAATGTATTTACGTACTAAAAATCTTGGTGTTCTGGAACGCATTGATCGATTTGAAGGAAGAATTTGAGTCGTATGAAGGAGAACACTACGATCTATAAAAATCTACATGTGGCAGCGCATAGAGAAAGGGACCTAAGGGTAAAAAAAACAATTTTCACTTTTTTTTGATGTGGACAACATCTGAGCATCGAATGAGACCGATCTCATGCCCCAAAAGTGTTCCCTCCCAGAGATATGCGCGTTTTATGAACGTGAAGTCGACGATTCTAAGCGCAAAGAGAAAGGGACCTAATCTTTAAAATCTCTCTAATCTCTCCTGAACAAAACTGGTTTTTACGCTTAGGTCCCTTTCTATTTTGCGCGTCACATATTTTTTTCTAAAATTTTGTATTTTTTTTTTATTTTTTTTAAGAAATTTATACAATATTTTTTAAAAAATTATATATATTTTCATGTCTAAAAAATGTGCTCGTCCAAAACAGTATTATAGCCATTATTGTTGAAGCTTTACCTACACTGGCGTAAATCAGAATTTATTTTAAATTTGATATTTATAAAAAAACTCCACTTATAACTTAGAAGAAATCAATTAATATTTAGAAAAGATCAGTTAAAATTCAATATAGGATCAGATTATTTTAAACGTACATAAAAATTGTTTTTCCCGAATTCGCTTCTTTTTTTATCGTATAAATGCTGTTATCATTTATTTTGAATTTTTTGTTCCGGGTTTTTGGGTGCATATTAGGGCTTTACTAAAAATATTGATGTTCTGGAATGCATCGACCGATTTGTAAGTAGAATTTGAGTCTTACGAAGAACACTACAAACTATATAGTCTATAATTTTTTTTTTAAAAATTTGATTTATATTTTTTAAAGATTTATATTTTTTTAATTATTTAAAAAGTTTTATATTTTTAAAAAAAAAAAATTAAATTTATTTTAAATTTTTTTTATGCCTGAAAAAATTTGCACTTCGAAATTTCTGCATAACTCCAATAAATCTGAAACATGCATTAGATTTTTGGAATAGCCGATCAAACTGGCGTAGATCGGCACCCGATGCACATCTACTTACTATTTTGGATTAGTAAACCTTATGCGCAGATTTGAAAATCAAAGACTTGAACACTTAAAAAAATTCTAAATTTAAAAAAAAAAAACATTTTTAATTTTTTAAAAAAGTTATAAAATTTTTTAAAAAAAATTTATGTTTTTTTAAATTAAAATTTGCCCACCTAATGTATATCGTAGTGTTTTTCATATGACTAGAGTTTTGTACAAATCGGCTAATCTGTTTCAGAACAGCCAGATTTTTTGTAAAGTTTTCAATTTTTTTACCAACCCAAAAAAAAAATAAAAAAATGATAGCAGCCATTAATACAATAGCAAGCAATACTTTTAAACTTTTTGAGAAAAAAAATTTCAGGTTCTTATTAAATATTCTGACCCTATTCTGAATTTTACTTGATCTTTTGTAATAACATTGCGAGCAAAAAACATTATTTAAGTGCGTTTGAAATATTCATACCCAATATTGAAAATTCCACATACGAGGGCATATCAATAATTCAGTGACTTTACGAATAAAACACAGTTTTTTTTTTGCAAAGTTTTCAACATAATCTCCTTTTAGATCAATACTCGTACACTTAGTCTAACGTTTCTCCAATTTTCGTATCCCTTCCAAAAAATAGGATTTTTCGGGGTCCATGAAATAGGCATTTGTTTGATGAATAATTTCATCGTTGAAGCTAAATCTCTTTCAACCGAGCCATTGCTTTAGGTTTGGTAATAGGAAATAGTCACTGGGGTCTAAATCCGGAGAATATGGCGGATGAGGTACCAATTCGTAAGCTCAGGGGTTAAAAATGTTTGCGTTATTGGAAGATATGTGGAGGATTTCCTTAAGCTGAAAAGTGTGTAATCACATTTGCATTATATGTTCTGATAGATTTTCTGAATGTCCCCCTTAGAAAAGGAGCATTTAAAAAATGGAAAAATTGGCATATGCTTTACTAAATACACATCAATTGACTGTTAAATGACACGAGCAATGGATTTTAAATGTCATTTTTCTTTTGGCAAGTTCCATGCGCTTTGAAATCGTGGTAGCGTTCACACAAACCTCTTTTTTTTTAACCTGAAATTTGGACGATAAGGACGTTTTAACATTCGCTGAAGGGACTAAAAGTACCTCAGAAAAAGTTTACTATTTTGATTACTCGTATTTTCTTAATATATTTTAATTGTTTGTGTGCAATCGTAGCTTATCTTGAGATTGTTGGTAGAAATGAATTGAATACCTTCAAAACGGGCATGTTTGTTGGTTCAACGAAGCAAACGTTCACTAAGAAACATGGAAATATGGGAACAGAAAGTAAATTTTTATATCCCCTCATTTCGGTACGGTTTAAATTAAGTGCACAGAAATACTTCAACCAAAGAATTGGTATGTGATTTTGATCACCACTCAATTAAAAATTACTTAAATAACTATTTATCAGATAATGCAATAAGGTTTATTGAATGGAAACAGCAACGAAATCCATAAATTTCACGAACTGTATCGTGTGTGGGTGTATGTTTTTAAGTATACGGATTTTTAGTGTGTTCGGTGGAAAACTCTTCAGCCGGCAATTCTCATTAAATGCGAAACTGCCTGCCTTAAATGTAAAGCCGCAATAATAAACATAATTACAGTATATTCGTTGCTTGTGGTCTTATGTTAATGAAATGGTGCTCACTAAACTTCCATCACCCCTGCCGACTGCGTTTTGAAAAAAAAAATTATTTGTGACTTTTTTTTCTAAATATGTGAATTTCTATATCCCCTCATAACGAAAATATTTTCAATATGAGTCAGGCCACGATAAGTGTGACATAGTGGTTCAGGGATTTTGACCTTTGGTCCAAATATTGAAAGGGTATGTCAATATATAAAAATGTAGTACAAAAAATTCAATATTAAAAATATAATAAATATTAAAAATTTCAGAAATTTAGTATTTTTCTGATTTATTTAAATTTTATATGTTAGATTTTTTTTTTTTAAGCATAATTAAGGGAAAAAAATCAGAAAATCGTCTACACTGAAGAAAAAATTTCGAAAATAGACAACGTAGGAATATTTTAGTTAATATGTGAAATTTTCGTTTACAGGATGTATAGCCTCCATCGAAGGGTGAATGGCATGCTAAATTTGTCATTCCGTTTGCAACACCACGAAATATTTTTTGGAGATCCTATAAAGTATACATATATATTACATATATATACATATATATATATATATATGATAGTCGCAAAGTTCTAAGACGATCTAGCCATATCTGTCCGCCCGCCCGTGTGTCTGTTGAAAACATTTAAAATCGCCAAACAATTCATTTTTGATCATTACTAAAAGTCTTGCTGTTCTGGAACAGATTGACCGATTTTATTTTCCGCTATAACCGAATATTTTCATACGTAATGATTGTTCGGTTCGACTAACCACTAGATGATAAATTTAATCAAGGTATTGTGCATATAACCAATAGATAAGACATACCTATGAAATGCGGTAAATATTGACTTATGGTTGTGGCAACTAATAGTTTTGCATAAAATTAATTGTAATTAGTGATGAAACAAACAAACAAATTGTTTGTTGACCATATTCTTTTTGGATTGAATGAAGGGTTTTTTACAAAAGTAAAAGATGACACTTCGTAACGTTTTGCTTTTGTGACAATCGCTTTTTTTTCATTAAAGAAAATTATATTTAAAAAAAATACTTGAAGGGGAAATATTATACCAGATAGAATACATTATAATAAATACATCGGTGTGGCAGGAGAACTGATTTCCCTAAAATGATATATTATGCATTTTTTATAAATTATTTCGTATTTTTATTTTTTCCATGTTTAGATTTTGATTCTATGACAACCACATTTTTGAACATATAAAAAATATATTCTTTAATGAAAAAAGGTTTTTAAAAATAAAATGGTTTTAAGGAAATATTCCAGATAGAATACATAAATACTTCAATAAAAGTATAAGAAGACATTCTTTGTTTACAATGTTCATTCCACTACAGTTTTGCCAACTGGATGAGATTGAGTGCGCAAATTTTTTGGTTTCCTGTAGAAGAACGAAACCAAATTGACCAATCTTGAAATATACATTGTATCCTACATTTATTGTACCATCAAATTATTGGCGATGAAACAGACAATTTATAATAACGGATTGTTTGTTGACAATGTTTTTTTTTTGATTTGAATGTAGGGTTATTTACAAAAGTAATATTTAAATATTCAGGCCGATCAGAAATTTCATCAAATTCATCTACACACAGAGAACAAATTTTTTGCCACAATCGAATTTTTTGCCAACCTAATGATTGAGGTTACATGCACCTCGATTATTCGATCAGTACAACCGAATGTTAGTTGAAACTGTAGTATCGGTGCAACATACCACGTAGCCGAACCTTCAGAAAAAAATGTTTGAATCTTAAAATCCACATTCCACACTTGTTTAACGAAAAAAATTAAAATTTTAGTCAGAGTCAAAAAACCTGTTTGCTTACACCATTGAAGTGCTCATAGGGAGGGTCATGACGTGGGAAAGTAAAAAAAGATGATGGATAATTTTTTTCTGAAGAGGGTTGTCACGGACCCGAAATCATGATAAAAGTAGTCATGATAAAAGTGCAGCCACGAAAATCAATGTCACTTTGCCATTTTGTTAAAAACTTGCCTTCTATTTAAATATACAGGGTGCGGCTAAAGTAACTATATGATTTGTTTTTTAAATAACTATTGAATGGAATGAAAAAAACAAAAAAAAAAATTATGATAAAAAGAAAGTTTATTTTATGTTATTTTTTTACATTAATTATGAAAAATAATATCAGTTAAATGAGAACCGTTTTCTCTAACGCAAAAATGTGCTCTTTTTATGGCATTTTCCATAACTTTGTTGAGTGTTTCTTGTGGTATACGATCAATTTCTTCTTGAATGTTGTCCTTTAGTTGCTGCAAGGTTTGGGGCTTATTCACATAAACTTTGTCTTTGAGATAGCCCCACAAGAAAAAATCCGGTGCAGTCAAATCTGGCGATCGTGGTGGCCATCTCAAATCGCCGTTTTTAGAAATTATCCGATTTGGAAATTGCTGTCTTAATAAGTCCATCGTTGCACGGGCTGTATGAGCTGTTGCACCATCTTGTTGAAACCATATATTGGCGTTTGGTGGCAGTTGCGGAAATAAAAAATTTTGTAGCATTACTCTGTAACGTTCTCCATTTATTGTTTCACATACACCTTGATCGTTTTCAAAAAAAAGGACCGTAAACATTTTGGGCGGTAATGCCCCACCAAACGGTAACACGAATTGCGTGTAAAGATTTCTGATGAAGATTTTTGGTGTTTTGGGATCCCCAAAATCTGTTGTTTTGTTTATTTACGAAACCGTTCAAGTGAAAATGCGCTTCGTCGGTCATCATTAAGTTTGACAAAAAATTTTCATTTTGATCAACGAGATTTAAAACTGCTCTAGCATATTCCAAGCGCAATACGAAGTCCTCAGGATTTAGTTTTTGGACTAGTTGGATTTTGTAAGGGAAGAGGTGCAAATCGTGTTTAAAAATTCGCCGAAGAGTGCGGTCAGAAAGCTGCAACTGGGAAGATCGTCTTCTCGTTGATGTCTCCGGATTTTCTTCGACGCTCTGTCGCACAGCATCAATATTTTCGGCCGATCTGCCAGTTCGAGGTCTGCCCGTACGTCTTGAATCTCCGACAGTCCCATATTCAGCAAAATTATTCACCAACGAACGAATGGTTGGACCCGTTGGAGCAGTTCTTACACCATAAAATCTTCTGTATGCACGTTGAGTATTAATTATCGAACGATGATTTTCAATGAATAGAAAAACAATCTTAGTTCTTTGCGCAATTGTTTAGCGTTCCATTTTTAAATATTCTCCCAAGTTTAATTTCTGAAATAGGAAAAAGTTAAATACTCGCAAGCAAAGAAGTTACAATTGTTTTACATCATATAGTAACTTTAGCCGCACCCTGTAGAAGCAAGAGGTCTTGAGCCGGTTTAATCCCAGTTCAATGTGGAAAAAAATTGGTTAATCGATTGGCTTAAAATCGGTAATAATCGAATTATTTTATTTTCAAAAAAATACCACAAAACAACCCGATTTTGGTTATGACAATAACAAAATGTTTGCAAAACTATTGGTTGCCACAACCAACAGTTGTTGCAATTAAATACGTTTTTCGCGTTTCATTGGTATGGCCGATAAATAAGTTTTGAGTACAGTACGATGACACTACGATGATTAGCATCTTGTGTTACTTCGAACTGAATAGCCATTACGATTATAAGCATTTGTTGATTGCAGCTGAACATTATCCTTTTGCAACCGAATCATTGTAGCTCAAACCGATTTCCAACTAAATTTTTTTTGTGTGCACCAATGACTACATTGTACCAACCAACATCACGGAACCAACCAACATCAACGAGACCGATATCGAGATAAAAACATTATGCAGCCATGAAAATCAATGTTACTTTGCCATTTGGTAAAACAACTAAAATGTAGATGCAAGAGGACTTGAGTCGGTTAATTTCTGTTCAATGTGTAAAAGCAAAAGACCGAATTAAAACACACGAGCTAAATATAAAAGCTAAATATTAAACATCCTTCATATTAAATGGAAGATAAAACTATTTAATTATACAGTAAAAACTATCTTTTTAAAAGTTTGATCAATTGCATTTTAAAAACAATTTTTTATCTGTCAAATTTATTTTAATAATTCTTAATACCTTCTAAACATTCCGACATGCCTTTCTAATCGTATTTAAATTAACCTACTCCATTTCATTCCCATTTTTATTACACGTACCTCGTCATAAATCACTTTGTTGTTATAAAACAAAAAACTTTTGTTTAGTACTGTTTTTGTTTTGTTTTTTTTTCGATTTTTTTACGGTTGTAATTAAATTTTGTTATATTTTTTGTCTTCGCTAATCTTTTCATTTTTTTTGCTGTTCATCCATTCAATTCACTCTTATCATAGGAGTTCGCTTGTGTTTCTTTACTTATTATGAGTGAATGTTTGAAATATCTCAGCTTTTGTTTGAAGAAATTAATTAAAAAATCATCATTTCTTTTTTTTTGTTAAGGCAATTTTGTACTTTTGAACTTTGGCAATTCATTTATTAATGAATGTCATGATGCCTTGATTTCTATTTCGAATTTTTGCTGTTATATTTTTTTGCACTTTCAGATTGCTTTAAGGGTTCGATTCGTTCATTCATGAGTGCCAGAGTTACTGATTTTTAACAGGTAATAAGAGTATCTTTTTGCAAGAAAACTAGATGATAGGAAATGACGCGATCGGACTGTGCGTCTATTACAGAATTTTGACCCATAAATTTAAAGTCATGAATGATGACATGTGAATTATGATTTGCTAAAGACTGTATATTGCAATCGGTGTAGCAGACGAATTGATTTCCTATAGAGCAAAATATTATGTATTTTTTATAATAACTTGACATGACTTTTGTATGAAATTATTTCGTAGATGTCAGTTCGTAACGTTTCGATTTTGCGTATGTGACAATCGATGCTTTTAACTCATAAAAAAATAGATTTATTAAAGAAAAACTAATTTTTGAAAAAATAATTTTCTTTAGGGGAATGTTATTCTACGAGGGCGGCTCGGAAACTTCTTAGCCTAGCACAAAAAGCGCGGTATAAACAGAAAAAGTTAAGTGTTTTGGAAACTTCCATCTCTGCTATGAACACATGTTAAATTTTGTTTCGATCTGGCAACTCCTTCATATAGAAACAGGTGTTCACAAAAGACGCATCCGCAATTTTTTTACAATGGAAAAATTAGAAATGCGTGGTGTCATTAAATATTTACATAAAAAAGGTTTATCGGGACAAGAAATTCATAATGATATGGTGAATGTGTTAGGTGAAAGTGCTCCTTCATATGCAACAGTAAAAAATTGGGTTGCTGAATTTAAACGTGGTCGTACAAGCATTGAAGATGAACCACGTAGTGGACGTCCAAAAACAGTAACAACAACAGAAATTGTAGCCAAAGTGCATGATATGCTATTAAATGACCGACTAATAAAAGTGCGTGGAATAGCTAATATCGTGGGCATCTCAAATGATCGAGTCCATTTAATTTTGCATGAAGAACTACAGATGAAAAAGCTTTCTGCAAGATGGGTGCCGCACTTGTTAACAGTCGACCAAAAACGCATAAGAATGAACATTTCTCAAGCTTGTTTGGATCGTTTTCAGCGAAATAAAATGTATTTTAAACGTCGTTTCATAACTGTTGATGAGACATGGATCCACCACTATACTCCAGAGACAAAAGAACAATCCAAACAATGGACTGAAGCTGGAGGAAGTGCTCCAAAGAAGGCAAAAACAATTCAATCGGCTGGTAAGGTTATGGCAGCGGTTTTTTGGGACTTCAAAGGTATTTTATTGATTGACTATCTGCAGAAGGGTAAAACAATAAATTCAGAGTACTATTGCAACCTTTTAGATTAATTAAATGTACAAATTCGAGAAAAACGTCCTGGCTTACAACACAAAAAAATAATTTTTCATCAAGACAACGCACCAGCGCACAAGAGTGTTTTAACAATGGCTAAAATCAACGAATTAAAGTACGAGTTGCTTGACCACCCACCTTATTCTCCTGTGACTTTTCCCCCCGGTGACTTTTACCTGTTCCCAAATCTAAAAAAAGGGAGTGTTGTTCGTTAACAATGTTCATTCCACTGCAGATTTACCAATTGGATTGAGTGTGGAAGGACGAAAAGAAATTGACCCATAAGGACTCGTCGTATAATTACTAGTTTTCATTCCAGCGTTCATATTTAGAGTTTGTCGCTTTTTTTAACAATTACAGCCTATTTTGAGCCTCAAGCTGGCCTTGAAAATACGTTTATTTAAACATAATATATAGAATCAAGAAATTTAATTATCATTATAAAATGTTGTTTCATAAATTTAATAAATAAATAAACGGAAATTATTTTTTTTTTAATTTTTTAAAAAGTAAAAATGTTTTTTTTATTAAAAAAAATTAGATAGCTTACTTGAGAAACATATAAGAATAATTTGACCAAGTAGCCCGCCAAAATTAAAAATTGTAGAAGTGAAAGCAATTTTTAAAAAAAAATTTTCTACAAAAAAAAGTTTTGTTTAAAAAAAGGTAAATACATTTTAAACAGCTTAAAAAATTAGATAGCTAAAAAATTAGATAGCTTACTTGAAAAACAAATAAGAATAATTTGACCAAATAGCCCGACAAAATCAAAAATTGTAGACTAAAAGTAATTTTTAAAAAAAAAAATCTTTTTTCTACTAAAAAAAGTTTTGTTTAAAAAAGGTAAATACATTTTAAATTGCTTATAATTCATTTAAAGAACTCAATAAGTTCAGGCTGTAGACTCGTTTAATTATTGAAATGAAATTGAAAGAAAAACTAAAAAAAAACTTTATTTTTTATTTGAAACTTAATATTTATTTTTCCCAATAAGTAATTGAGACTATCCTGAATCTTTCTGAATACTTCAATAGAAATATAAGCTATTTAAAATTTATAAAAAAATATTTATTCACGAAACTTCTTCAACATCTTATTTGTTTCTCAAGTAAACGAGACTTCATCCTGAATTTTACTGGACATAAGTTATCTAAAATTTTTTAAAAAAAATTTAACTTATGAATTTACAAAGAAAATTTAAAAAAAAATATTTTAAGTTTAAAAAAAAATTAAAATTCCCTTTTTTATGAAACAATATTTTCTACTGAATATTTTAAGTAAACTTTTTTTGTAATTGAGCAACTTAGCGAAAAGATACAGCACTTTCAAGAAAAAGACAAGAGACAGAAAAAGTTACCCTTGGAGGGACTTAAAATAACTTTAGGACGGCAATTTTTATTTGCACAGTTCTCCTTTATAGCGTAAATGATTAACTTTTAAATTAACCTTTAGAAGTTAATGGCAATGATGTACTAAACTTCCCATTGAAGATAACGGTCATTAGGAACTGGCGCCGTTCTTAATATTCGGAAACATATGTGTATATCAAAAAACATTGAAAGTTTTTCAAAAACCAAATATTTCTTGGCCAAATTTGTGGCCCTGGCCTATGGGTCTAAGGTCCCTACGTACGCAAAAAAATGTATGGTCGAAGGGCGTCATACTATTGTCGCGTATATTTTATGACCCTCATAACAATAGTATTATTATACACAAACATACTATGATCCCTTCAACTATATTGTGATTCACAATTAACCATACTATAATCCCCAAAACCATATTAGGATTCTCACAACCATAGCATGTTTTACATACAACTATATTATAATCTACACAACCATAATATGATTCACACGCATCCGTATTATGACCCCCAATAATATTTAATAAGCAAATTATTTAAAAATACATTAAAATAAGTTCACAGCCTGATTTAAGACCATGTTTCTATGCACTGAGCCGAAAATACAATGATTTTTTTAACCATGTGTCTAGTGAACATTTTTTATGGTAAATGTTTGATCACGAAGACAAAATAACGTTATACAAAATAGTTGAGCGAACATTACATAAGGTTGGTTTTTTCAAAAGAGAGGCAGAAAATTGTACGACATAAACTGCTTTGTGTTATACGATTGCGACTGACAACACTAAGTGTTGCCTGGCGCCATCTTTTATTTCCATTGCAAAGTTTGTCATTCTTTAGCATAAACGTACTCAGAACGTTTTGACGTACGACTATCAATTGTCAAAAATCAATTTGGCAAAAAAATGGAATTAACTCGTGAACATTTTCGTGCGATCATTTTTCACAACTTTCGATGTGGATTATCACAACAAGAGTGCATCGATGAACTTAAATCTTTGTATGACTATGAAGCACCATCCTATAGCACTGTGAAAAACTGGATTAATGAATTCAATCGTGGCCGACACTCGCTCTAAGACGAGGGTCGTCCAAAAACGGCCGTTGTGCCAGAGAACATTTATGCCGTGCGTGAACTGATATTGCAACATTTGCCATGTGGCATACCGTGAGATAGAGGCAAACTTGGGCATTTCTTCCACCAGCATACATTTGATATTGCATGAACACCTAGCCGTAGAAAAAGGTTTGCCCTCGTTGGATCCCGCACAATTTGACAATCGCTCAAAAAAAGACTGATGTCGATTGGTGCAAAGAAATTTTGAAAAAATACGATAGCGGTGTTTTAAAAGATGTTTATAAGATTTTCACAGGTGACGAATCATGGTTCTATACGTATGAGCCCGAAACAAAACAACAATCGACCGTGTAATAGTAGTAGTGACATACCGTGAGATAGAGGCATCCTTGGGCATTTCTTTCACCAGCATACATTCGATATTGCATGAACACCTAGTCGTAATAAAAGGTTTGTTCTCGTTGGATCCCGCACAATTTGACAATCGCTCAAAAAAAGACTCATGTCGATTGGTGCAAAGAAATTTTGAAAAAATACGATCGCGGTGTTTTAAAAGATGTTTATAAGATTGTCACAGGTACCGAATCATGGTTCTATGCATATGAGCCCGAAATAAATCAACAATCAACCGTGTAATAGTATTAGTGACAAACCGTGAAATAGAGGCATCCATGGGCATTTCTTCCACCAGCATACATTCGATATTTCATGAACACCTAGCCTTAGAAAAAGGTTTGCCCTTGTTGGATCCCGCACAATTTGACAATCGCTCAAAAAAAGGTTCATGTCGATTGGTGCAAAGAAGTTTTAAAAAAATACGATCGCAGTGTTTTAAAAGACGCTTATAAGATCGTCACAGGTGACTAATCATGGTTCTATGCGTATGAGCCCGAAACAAATCAACAATCGACCGTGCAATAGTAGTAGTGACATACCGTGAGATAGAGGCATCCTTGGGCATTTCTTCCACCAGCATACATTCGATATTGCATGTAAAAGAGGTTTGTTCTCGTTGGATCCTGCTTATTGACAATCGCTCAAAAAACGGCTAGTGTCGATTGGTGCAAAGAAATTTTGAAAAAATACAATCGCGGTGCTTCAAAAGATGTTTTAAGGAACGTCACAGGTGACGAATCGTGGTTCTATGCGTATGAGCAATCGACTCGTAATAGTTTTTGATTCGTTTATCCAAAATATTTTTAAATACAAAAAAAACGTTTAGGTTTTGTGATAAATTTATTTAAAAAATTAAATTTTTTCCAATTTCGTATGCGCCAGCGTTAATAGTTTTGAATTATTTTTTTTATATTTCGATAGTCTTGGCAATTCTCCACTTATTCAAAATTCTTTATTTTTCCCAAAAATGACTCATAACACAGTACAACAGCCAATCTGGGGGTAAGATTTTGTAATTAGAAATAAATTTATGAAGAAAATTTTGCCAAAAAAAAATTTTTTTTTTTTTTAGAACATATAAATCCCAAACGGAAAAACGTGTAGAGTCTTATAACTTTCACGTAAAGTCACATAACCTATAAACAAAATGCGACATAGATCATAGAAATCGATTAACGCGTATCCCATTTTGACAAGAATATTGATATATGTTTTTATTCAAAAAAGTGTCATTTATCGCCTTTTTTATAAATTTTTCCCAATAACTCCAGACTTCTGGCCATAAAAAATAATAAAAATAAAAAAAATAAAAATTTTTTTTTGGCAAAATTTTCTTCATAAATTTATTTCTAATTGCAAAAATGTTGATTTGGTAGAGAAACAGTATATTAATGGATTAAAGAAAATGTAATTATTAATTTTTCTCAATTTATTTCAGCAAAATCGAACTAGTCGTTCTCGAGTTATGTCAAACTACGTTTTTGCCAACATTTTACAACTAAGCGAAAAAACATCAAGATAAGGAAAAAATGTAAAAGGTCATAAAAAAACTGGCACATACGAACGCAAAACCCTTTGAGGGTTTTAATATACTGACCTAGTACCATCACCCTGACTTGGAATTTCTCACCCCCCAGACATGTTCCACAGTGTAATTAGTCTGCTTATCGTGCCTCCGCCATATGGTTTTGATTTCCTGCTTATTTTCTTACTTGTAGACATCCATATTCCATATTATTTTTCATTCGAAAATTTAAAAATTAGCCAACAACCCAATATGTTACGAGGCGAGTATTTTCCTAAATTTCGTGTTTAATGTCAATTTCAGTCGATATTAAAACTATTCCAATATTTATTTATGCGTGATAATAAACACGTTGCCGAATTCACAAACGATTTCTTCGAAACGAAAAAATATTCAAATTTTTCGGAAAATCACGTTAAAACTATACTAAGCGAAGTAATTCTTTTAAAATCTTCGTCTGCCTGTATGATTTTTTTTGTTGGTTCTGTGCACTGTTTTGAAAATTTTATTATAATTTATTTGTATTATTAAGTCTGTTTTTTTTATATTTATGTGATTAGTTCTGTCTTTTGAGAGAACGTGTGTGTGTGTGTTTTCGCTTTTAAAATCCACGCACATGCTGATGATTTCCCTACCAGCTACCAGAACGTATCCGCCTTCTTCTCGTTCTCTCTCTCTCAGTCACGGTCTTTAGTGCTGTTTTGTTTGTGTTGTTGTTTTATTGTTTAGTGACCTTGAATATTTTTTTCTTTCGTATTTTTTTTTTTATATAAAACAATTTCCATATATCAAAGTATAAATATACTGGCGTAGAGTTTGAGATTTATTATGGGTTATTTGCATTAAAACAGATAATTAAGGAAGTCGCACTGTGGGAATCTGGAAAATGTTTAGCAATAGATATTGAGGATCCTATGCTATCATTGATCATAGCTTGAAAAGGTTAAAACTCATTAAGATCTATGTCAAAAAAATCAGATGGCAGCATTTTGGTCATACATTTGTGTTTTCAATTTTTTTTGTTTCAACATTTCAAAAATAAACAAGTAAAAACGTCGTTAAGTTTATCTATGTCGAATTTTATTAACACTCTACCTTGAATGCGCTTTTTAAATTCCTTTTTCCCCCCCTAGTTTCATGAGTCCGGTCCCAATCTCAGCTAAATCTCGGTACCCTAATATACGAGGGCGGTTCGGAAAGTTCTTAGCCTATCAATGAAAGAGAATATTTAGTTTTTCAAAAATATTTTTATTTTTTAATATAATCTCCTGAAACTTCAATACACTTAGTCCAACGCTTATCTAGCAATTCTATCCCTTGATTAAAATAGTTTTCCTCAAGGTCTTCAAAATAGTGGTTTACAACTGTAATTGCATCTTCATTTGAGGTAAAACGCTTGCCAGCAAGGAATTTTTTTAGATTTGGGAATAGGTAAAGTCACTTGGAGCTAAATCAGGAGAATAAGGTGGGTGGTCAAGCAACTCGTACTTTAATTCGTTGATTTTAGCCATTGTTAAAATACTAGTGCGCTGGTGCGTTGTCTTGATGAAAAATTGTTTTTTTGTGTTGTAAGCCAGGACGTTTTTCTCGAATTTGTACATTTAATTGATCTAAAAGGTTGCAATAGTTCTCTGAATTTATTGTTTTACCCTTTTGCAGATAGTCAATCATTAAAATACCTTTGAAGTCCCAAAAAACCGTTGCCATAACCTTACCAGCCGATTGAATTGTTTTTGCCTTCTTTGGGGCACTTCCTCCAGCTTCAGTCCATTGTTTGGATTGTTCTTTTGTCTCTGAAGTATAGTGGTGGATCCATGCCTCATCAACAGTCCATTTTAAAATCCATTTTATTTCGCTGAAAATGATCCAAACAAGCTTGAGAAATGTTCATTCTTATGCGTTTTGGTCGACTGTTAACAAGTGCGGCACCCATCTTGCAGAAAGCTTTTTCATCTGTAGTTCTTCATGCAAAATTAAATGGACTCGATCATTTGAGATGCCCATGATATTAGCTATTTCACGCACTTTTATTCGTCGATCATTTAATACCATATCATTGGCTACAATTTCTGTTTTTGGACGTCCACTACGTGGTTCATCTTCAATGCTTGTATGACCACGTTTAAATTCAGCAACCCAATTTTTTAGTGTTGCATATGAAGGAGCACATTCACCTAACACATTCACCATATCATTATGAATTTCTTGTGCCGATAAACCTTTTTTATGTAAATATTTAATGACACCACGCATTTCTAATTTTTCCATTGTAAAAAAATCGCGGATGCGTCTTTTGTGAACACCTGTTTCTATATGAAGGAGTTGCCAGATCGAAACAAAATTTAACATGTGTTCATAGCAGAGATGGAAGTTTCCAAAACACTTTTTTCTGTTTACACCGCGCTTTTTGTGCTAGGCTAAGAAGTTTCCGAACCGCCCTCGTAAAATGCCCCTTACTCATAAAAAATAATTTTGTAGTAAAAGAAAATCAAAGTAATAAATCTGGTAATAATATGGGTACAATATCTTTGTACGGGCTGCTATATATATTTCTGGCCTAACAATAAAAATGCGAATATTTATTATCAAAAATGGTTTTATTGTTTTTCAAAGTACGTATTCTCCAGCATCGAAGCACTTTTTCCACTCCGATTGAGACACCTCCAAAACATGGTTTTTGAACGCTTCAACAGCATCTTCGTGCAGGAACAAAAAGAAGTCTTTGGGTGCCAAGCCAGGGCTGTTCGGCGGATGACCCATCAGTTCGATGTATTGGCCGGTCAAAAAGGCGCTGGTTTAAGCCGATGTCTTATTCGTTTTTGAAATTTCTCCGAAGACTTCAGGCAAACAAATTATGGTGTACCTCTCAGAATTGACCGTCCTACGTTGCTCAAGCGGAACAGTTTTGCGGAAGAAACAGGCGACAATTTGCTTCGAAGTGCTTCTTCCACGAACAACTTTCGTGGATTTGGCTCGTCTTCGAAGACCCACACGGTCGATTGATGTTTTGTTTCGGGCTCATACGCATAGATCCATGATTCGTTACCTGTGACGACCTTATAAAGCACCGCGATCGTATTTTTGACGAACTTTTAAAGCACCGCGATCGTATTTTTTCAAAATTTCTTCGAAATGTCTTCAAAATTTCTCTTTGCACCAATCCACACGAGCCTTTTTTGAGACTGAACTCTTGGTACCAGCGATTTACAGTGGTTTTTGATAGTGCTTCATCGCCAAAAGTGGAAAAATGTTGATTTAAACACTCTTGTCTCGATAATCTACGCTGAAAATCGTAAAAAATCATCACTGAAAAATGACAAAACGTTCTGAGTGAAGTTATGCTAAAAAATGTCAAAGTTTTCAATGGAAGTTCCAGTTTGCATCTGGGAACACTAGTATTGTCAGGACGCGAAATATAAATAGCAACCCTCGTATGTTTAGTTTTATTTGCTGAACTTTCCAGTGCCTCAACTAATATTCGGTTGCATTAATTGATGCTCAATATCGGAAGTTCAGTTCTCAAAATTTTTAAAAAAAATTCTCTGAATTCGTGTGTTTGTCTACAAATCCGTAATTCAAACCTTTTAGACCATAATTTTCGGAATATTCTTTTGTATGTGTATAAAATTACCAAAACAAAAAAACAAACGTAAACCAAAAATCTCACAATATAAGACAACAAAGCCAAAATATCGTACGAAAAGAAGACTAAAACAAAAAGTCAAAACAACACATGTTTCGTGTTACATTTACACCACAAGTTCATTAAAAAACAAAATTAAAGAAACTATTTTGGTGGTAGACCGCAAATGTTTAAAGATTTTTTTTTGTACCGCAGCCCCCATTACATTGTTTCAATACAATTGGGGTCAGCAACAATGAGGGTGGTCGGTTGGTCGATCGCGCTCTTAGTCGGCGGTGTACATTTTGTAATAGAGCTAGTTTTCATAAACAAAAAATATTTTTTTTAAGAGAAAAAAACTTAAAGTTTTTGTTTCACAAGCGACGGTATTCGAAGATGATCGATGCTACGAAAAGTGGGTGTTTGTTGTGAATACTAAGATGCCATGTAATCTATAATTTTTCACTCCACTTGAAATGCAATCTTCCAACTTGTCATAATTAAAATTATAGCAGCTACTTTCTTTGATGTTTTTGAGTTTTTTTTGTTTGAATAGAGTTAATGATATCTTTACATTATTCCCATAATTTTGTGATAAATCTCTTGAGAGTTATCTCAGAAAAGCGTTAGCCCTGGCCGACCCTCCTCGAACAACAATTTGTTGTAGACGGAGTACGATGGCGTTGTTCGTCTGATCGAGCGAGCAAATTTAAGTGCATTAAACTTTGGAAAATATATCTTCTTTTGGCACACTTGAAATGCGCTCTCTCAGACAAGCGGCAGCTGTATTTGCCGCCACTGAATCGTTTCTGTTTTTTTTCTGAATTTTTCAAAAGACCGCACTGCACCACTCAATTGTTTATTTGTTTTAAGCATTCCAACACAAAGTGTTTCGGGTGGTATATAAGGCGGTTCGTGGCATTGGTCAATGGATAACTTGGCTACGATTTTATTTTAAAGAGCGATTTATTTTTAATAACTTATCGTGGATTTTTTAATCAAAATAAATGTTTTCTTTTATTAGTCCAACATTTTAAAAATGTTGTCTCTTACCTGACGAAACGTCACATTTTTACTGCCAACCATCGAACATGTTTACAGTACCGAGCAAAAGTGGGCACATGTTTCGGACTTTTAACTTAAATACTTCGTAAAATGATTTAGACATAACCGTACTCAATTATTCTTTTTTACATGTTATTCTTTAAATAATTTTAGTCAAAAACTTCATACAAAATAACTTAAAAACTAATATAATGGATGTTTTTTATTGAGGTATAGAACTTCGAATTGAAATAAAACACAAGAAAATCGTTTTAATGTCCATCAATTTGGCTTTATTGGAAGGATAATTTTATGCCATTAATGTTTAAATATGATTTCGGGCATGTGGCCGCCGCGGCTGGCTCGGATAAAGCCAATTCTACAGGTCCAATTTTCAACCACTTTTTCGAGCATATGGGGCAGTATGTTGGCAATAACGCCACGAATGTTGGCTTCCAAGTCCCCTAACGTGTTTCTGGTTTGTTGGCGTAGACGAGCGACTTCACATATCCCCAAAGAAAATAATCCAATGGTCCATGTTAACCGATCCATGGTTAACCGAATTAATTGCTCTGATGGACGATTATGTCGACCATAAAATGGACGGAGCTTGCGGTGAACTTCAAGAACTGAACCATTACTTTCGAAATAAATTTGCACGATTTGCAAGCGTTGTTCTTTTGTCAAACTGTTCATGATGAAATGGCAAACCAAACTAAATATTAATCACTTGACAGCTGACAAAATGGCCGCCAGTTAAAAAAGTGATGCCAACTTAAAGTTCTATACCCCAATAAAAAACACCCCTTAGAAGAAAGAGAATACTTAAGAAACTGCAGAATTACTCTATTTGCTCAATTACACTGTATGTAATTTTTTAAGTCATGGAAATACGAGGGCGACCGCAAAAGTAACTGGCCTAACATAAAAAGAACCGTTTTTTGGAATTATTATTATTTATTTTTCAACATAATCTTCTTCCAACCCAATACACTTCATCAAACGTTTTTCAATTTTTTTTCATTCCATCCGAAAAATAAGATTTTTCAAGACCTTCAAAATATGCCTCAGTTTCAGCAATAACCTCGCTATTGGACGAACATTTTTTGCCACCGAGAATTTTTTTTAAATTTGGAAACAAAAAATAATCGGAAGGAGCTAAATCTGGACTATATGGTGGATGCGGAGCAATTTCAAATCGTAATTCGGCCAGTTTTTGTTCAGTTAAAATGCAGTGTGTGAAGGAGCATTATCTTGATGAAAAAGAACTTTTTTTTTTCTAAATGCGGTCGTTTTATCTTGGCTTCACTCAACCGATCCAATAATGCACAATAATATTCACTATTTATAGTTTTTCCTTTCTCAAGATAATCAATAAATATTATACCCCTTGCATCCCAAAATACTGTGGCCATTGCTTTTTCAGCCGACTTAACAGTTTTCGCCTTCTTGGGACCACTTTTACTGTTCTTTGCATTCTGGGATGTAGTGATGGATCCATGTTTCATCAACAGTTATGAATCGGCGCAAGAACTCTATTGGATTACGCTGATAAATCGCTAAAAGCTCCTCGGAATTGGTCCAACGGACGATTTTTTGGGGCAAAGTCAACAAACGCGGCACCCATCTTGCGGATAGCTTTTTCATGTGGACTTCATCGTGTAAAATACTCCAAACTTGTTTTTCGTGTATTTTAACAATATCAGCAAGTTCTCTGAGCTTTATTCGTTTATATTTAGTCACTTCATTAAATATTTTTCTAATGTTTTCAATAGTAGTAGCAGTTTTCTACCTTCCAGAGCGTTGTTCATCTTCCATACTTGAACGACCCATTGTTGAACCCAGGATTTCACGGTGGAGTATGATGGTGCATTATCACCATGAACAGAATCCAATTCATCTTTGATTAATTGTGGCGTATAACCTTTCATATAAAAGTGTTTAATTACCGCACGAAACTCTTTGTTTTCCACATTTCAAAAATTATAAAACTTGTTTACTTCAACCACCTGTAGCAAAGAAAATAATCATTAAATATTTCGGAAATTTTGACAGATGGCTTATAAAAGATTGCTTCTTAAAATCAAAAAAACTTGCTAGTAAAACAGAAAATGTGCCAGGGCAGTTAATTTTGCGGTCGCCTTCGTATAACCATATACGGACACCACTTCTTGATAAAAGACCAAAAAAAAGACCCTTGTCTCCCAGTTTTGCCCAAAGTCATGTACTTTTTTATGGCCCCAAAAATTTGGGCTCTCGGTGTACATTTTGCGAAAAAAGTGATCATTTTCTCAGGCTCATATCTTGCAAACGAGCCGTAATAAAAATTTGAACTACCGATTACTTTGACTATGAAAGGTAGAAAAACTTTACTTTTAATTTTCTGGTTTATGTTTGATACTTGCAAAATGGGACGCTCGAACAAAATCGGGAAATATTTAAAACTTACTTCCAAAGTGGTGAGTCTTTAACACAAACTGTAAGAAATTTACGTTGAATTTTGTTGAGAAGAGATCGGGTTTCAGTTCAGTTTGTGCGTCAATTTGTGAAGCGAGTTAATTACAGTGTATCGTTACTTAGCAAACGAACCCGAGTAGGTTCTCGTCCAGTGCCTTCAATCGAAGACATTGCGGCTGAGAATGTCCAAGAGCATCCATCTACTCGTCATCGTTCTCAGGAAGTGAACATTTCTCGCACTTCTTTGAGAAAAAATTTGCATAAAGACCTCGGTATAAGGAATTACCGAAGTTGAATTGGTCCAAGAACTAAAGGAACATGACCATCCGATGCGTCAACGCTTCGTCCAATGGGCTAAAGATTGCTCGGCAGGAAATAACGAATTTTACCAAAAAATCGAGCTTTCAGATGAAGTTCATTTTCATCTCGGTGGCTATGTCAGTCAGCAAAATTGACGTAAATGGTGTTTAGAGCCCACCCCACCCACACGTGACTATTGCGAATCCAACAAAGCACATATTTTTAAGGTTTGCCTAAATGAAAAAAGTAGGGGTCAGAACCACGGCCGTTCCACTAGTGTTCTTAAATAAACGCTTATTTTAAAGATTTCGCTACGCTCTATCAAATCAAATTTTAATGATCCTTTTTAATTGCAAGTTCATCCTCCAAAATGTGAATTCTAAATTTGTGGGAGCAGTTTTAGGGTACACGTTCAAGTCGGTTCAAGTTGAATTTACAAATTGTTTTTTGTTTTATTATTTTTTAAGTTTTACAACATACGATAATCTTCTGTTTCGTTATTTTTTTCGGTCGTTTTTATTTGTTTTGTTTGCGGTATTAAAGACTTAAATAAATATTTAGATTTTTACGACATTTTGATGCATTACATGCTGTCTGTCTGGCGGTCATCTGACCATAACCATTCAATGTACTTGCATACGAGTGCAACTCCAAGATTATTTCAGTAAATCCGTTGACTGTAGTGCAAATGCCGATGATGATGAATATAGGATGATCGCAATGGATGACGCTGAACGGAGTTGAAATGAGCATTAAACTGAAATGTGACATTGACATTGGCTGAAATGAAGTGTGAAATATTTCAAAATTCCACACACCATAAAAACAAAAATAACAAAGAAAGACAAGAAGAAAAAATAAATAAATATAAAACAGAAAACGTTGTAAATACATGTGTTGACAAAATTGCCCACAAAACAATGAATATTTATGAAAACAACTGCATGGAGGGAATTTTTTGGAAGAAAATTAAAAAAGTTATGCATGACGTTGTAGACTCATGTATAAAGTGCATCCATCCATGCCATTGCCATGCCCAACGCCACCATCACCTTCATTTCCTGATGAATAAGCCCCTCGGCATTGGGGTTTTTTTTGTATGGGTGCATTAAAAGACTTTTAAATTAATTAAAAGACAATGAACGAGTTAAAGAAATATATAAAGCGAAATTACTTTTCATATTTAAAATTATTATTATACAATTGTCTGGTTATCAACATCGTCATGATCTTTGTACATTCGAGATGATCTTCTTCATCTCATTTCGCCATCTCGCCACACTAATTGCCGGACATAAACTCCTTTTTAAATTCCAAGCCATTGTGGCTTACGTTTGGCAATTCATTTCAATAAAACCTTTTATGCCACTATATTTCAACTTTATTAAGGTAATTCCCGAAAATCACGTTAATACCTTGTCTGTCCTCGCCATGGGACCATCTAAACCATCCATAGTTGTTGAGGCAACTGCTGATGCTGCTGCTGTCTTTCTTGTCGCGTTTCGAGAGTGAAAGTAAAAAATAAGCGATTTTTAGGTTTTTTTGGGAGGTTTTTTTTGTAATGTTTCTTTCTTTCTTGGGCTTCATGGTCTGTCGGCGAGCAAAATATTATTAACTGGTGGTACCCTCATAAAACATAAACTGCATGTGGTCAGCTCTCGAAAAAAACAGCATAAGCCAAGATGATAAAAAAACGCGTTTAAAAAAGCTACTTTTTGGTAAAAGAGAAGAAGCAAAAAAATAGTTATGCTGCTGCCACTTTACGATTACGAAAGAACTTATGATAAATGATGAAATCAACGAGAAATATGCTTTTTGTTCAATTCCCATAGCAAAAAATATAAATCATAAATTTCTTATACAAGACATAAGGTGATGACATGGCAGGACATGCATAGGATCCTCCCAGACCATTTTGGAGAAGCTCATGATTGACTTTGACAAGACAATGTCTCATTATATTTTATAGTTTAATTTTGTTTTCTTAACATCGAAAAGGGATAAAACACACGGGAATACTTATTGCATTTCAGTACGAAAGTGAAACTGACTTTACCGATAACGCCTTATTGTTTACATCAAAAACTTGACGTAGTAAGATAACTTTGCTTTAAGAATTACTTAGATTAGTACAGCAGATTAGTGCGAATGACCATTATGTAGCTTAAACACTAAAGCGGTTGAGACGGCAAGACTTTGTTGAGCGGGCGTTAAGAAAAAGTTAGAGTATTTCTTACAAATCTTACACTCTCTAAAAATTTAATATTTTCGCTTAGTGTGAATGGGCCTTAGGTACTCAAATAGAACGGACTCGCTATCAGAGTTTAAAGCGGCATGGGTTTAAATCGAAGGCGCCTCTGCTAATGGATTTCTGCTTTGTATAGCCGCCGCTTATTTAAACGGCTTCATTAAACCGTCGTTGTTAAAATGTAACATTATGAGGAAATGTGTTTAATACAGAATAGGCAATTTAAAATTTTTAATTGGAATGGGCTGTAAAAAAAGTATTGATAGTTTTTTCAAATAACTGGTTTTATTAGAAAGATTAAACTTTGTTATTTAATCATATAACACTTTATCATTTATTTGACTACCACAACTGGGTCTGCAGTACCTCATCCGATCAACCCACTTTTCAGTACATTTTCGATTGTTTCGGGTCGAATTTCTTCAATGGCAACTTTGATTTCTTGTTTTAACGCTTCACAGAAAATAATCCAAAAATATCGATGGTTGCGTTGTCTGTGACATGTGCCCCGTCTTGTTGAAACCAAATGTCGTCCATGTCATACTCATGAATATTTGGAACGCTTACCGCTGACGGCTAAGAAAAAATGGTCCTATGATGCCGCCAGCTTAAAATCCACACCAAACAATGACTCGTTGTGGATGCATTGGCTGCTCAAAAGTCACGTATTTTTCTGTACAATTTTTGATCTCCTGCCAAGCAATCCTCAGACCATTGAGTAAAGCGAACACGCATCGAACGATGTTCATTTATTGAATGACATAGTTCAACCTTTCAAATAAAACCAGAAATTTTCCAAAATATTCAGACCTTTGTTTTACAGCCGATTCTAATTTAAAATGGCCCACTTTATATTAAATATTTTTAATCTGTGCTGAATTTAAATACTTGTTACTAATGTAATTCTGGAGTTAGATTTGCAATACGCATTAATTAAAGCTTAATAATAATTGTTGATTCATTTAACATAATATGTTATATAAAAACAAGTAAAAGACATCGTTAAGTTCGGCCTTATATACCCTCCAACGTTCCGACGCTATTAAAAAAGAAAAATATTGGCCCGATTTTTGGGTCCCTTTGTACCATGCGCCCATTCCTACTCTCATAACTTAAAAACTACTCGTTGTTTGGATTGGTAGCAAAATTTACTTTTATTTCAGAGGTGTCCGATCTATATTTTGTGGTGTTGCAAACGGCAAATGTATCATCCAGTCTTTGGGTGAGAAAACACGTATTTTACCGTGATTTTACAAAACCTAAAAGAAAGAAATCGCACTTGAAAAATCGCATTTGATTTAGAAAAAGTTGCTGCAGAAAATCGACTGTTTCAAGCGCGGTGTGGTAGATGGCGCTGTCTTGCTAGAATGCATGTTCTCCAGATCCATGCCGTTCAGTTGAGGCTACAAGAACTCCGTATTCTTGTTTATCAACGAAAGTAAGGCCCAATCACGCCGCCCGGCCAAATCCTCATCAGACAGTTGCAAGTTGTGGGTTCATTGGTCCCCATTTACACAAAGCAATGTAAGTTGCTGCAACTCTCAGTTAATGGAGGTAAAGGAAATGGAAAACTTCAAACTATCAATTCATTTTGTGTTTTTCGTAGTGTGAAGTTGGCTGCAGATTATTTTAGTGATTAGTATCAGAACGACAAAACCACAGACTGTCAGAAAAAGCAATAACGAAAACAAAAATTGCCGTACCAAATTGCCATGTGTAAACACAAAAGGCAAGTTCAAAAGGGAATCATAAAAATTGTCGCAAGTAAAGTTGCCTCGTGTAAATTCGGACTTTGTTTCTCATGGATTGCATACGATTTTTCGGTAATTTTGTGTATTCATAAAGCATTTAGATGAAAATGCGCCTGGCGCTGATATTTTCTTGAACAATTTACACTTTGCTTCATTACCCACTGTGCGATTACATGGACGACACATTAAGTGAACTTTCTCGACCGAAAATTCGTCGAAGGTTGTCTGCGGGCCCTGCATAACTTTCCATATTTTTGTAATAAGTTTTACAATTATAAAGCTGTTGTTTCGTAAGGCGCTCAATAATAGAAAAATAAATAATAATAATAGAAAAAGACATTTGTGAGAGCTGCCAAATTTCAGAGTTGCCAATTGAACAAAAAAACACACCAAATTTTAAAATTGTTCTCTTTCTGAGGCATCCTTTTCATTTGCTCGTGATTTTGAAGTCTACCTGTTGTGGATTGAAAAAACAATGAGCCGATATTCAAGCCGCCGCTGGTTGCCTAAATTCAGAAAATTTAAGCCGCCTTCGCCGATTTTTTTGTTTGTCAACAAACTCTTTCTGCTCAATACAATTTCAAATTCTCATATACAATTCACCAAAAATTCTCATATACAATTCACCACGAAATATCTCGAGCGTTTTTATTGGAAATAAAATGAGCGTCCAAAATTCATCTGTATCAGCTGATTGGCTACAGTGATGCCAGATCTACATCGGATGCAGAACAGTGAAGCATTTACGAAAGGACCCATCATCATCACTAGGTAAGCTAAGGAATGGTGGTACAGAAATTTACCTGCCCTCAAAGACCCATAGGATGTTTGTCCCCATATACACGAGGTAACTTTACTTGCCGCAACTTTTAGTTTGAGAGAGGTAAAGGGAATGGAAAGGACAAAACTTTGTCCATAATGTCAATTCCTTTTGTGTTTTTCGTAGTGTGAAGTTGGCTGCAGATTGTTTTAGTATTTTTTACTCAAAAATAAATCACAGAATGTCAGAAAAGGCAATAATAGAAATAAAAAACAACACAAGAGGCAAGTTTAAAAGGGAATCATACAAATTGACGCAAGAAAAGTTGCCTCGTGTAAAAGGGGACTTTAGCACGTTAAATTGTAGAGAAATGGGAATTTTTTTAACTAATTTTATTGTTCAGCTTTCAGAAGTTAATGAATAAAATATTTGAACTATTTTTTTTTAACATTTTATTACCTTCTGAAAATAAGAATTTTCAGTTTTGATTGGTTCTTTCTTTACCTTTACAAAACTTTAAGGCCTTCACAAAAAATTGTTGGCGGACATTTTCGCATATTTTCCGCCATTAATAACTCATTATTAGCCTTGAAAATTACCATATTTTATCAATCTTAGAAAAAAAATCTCATACTCGGCACGTAAACGCCCACTTGATAATTCGACTATGAAAAATGTTTCATAGGAATTGAAAGAAAACTTTCAAAAGAGATTGAGAAAAAAAATGCCGATCACCGGGGAATGCTGTTGCATATCGGGATGAAGGTATAAGATGAGGTGTGAATATGAGTGAAATGAAAACATAAAACAAATGGTAAGAAATCTCTGGATACAACCGGCAAAAACTGTATTTGTTGTATCTATAAACAAAGGTGAAGATGTTTTTTTAATTTAATTTCATATTATTTTATTTAAATTTTCTCTTAATAAATTTTGTTGAATTTTTTTATAAAGAATAAAAAACATTTATTTTTTATTTTTGTTTTGTTATTGTGTTTGTTGCTTTTTTGCACACGTTTTCCGGCTAAAGGATAAAAATAAAATTGACAATAAATTAAGAAAGAAAGAGAAAAAAGTGTTTGCATATTTTCGCAGGGTTGAATGAGTAATTTTGTTTTTACGATTTCGGCGAGAAAACCGAAAAATAAACAAAATCTTGAATAAAAAAACGTTCATTATTCTTTTTTTTATCAATCTGTTATTTGTTAAAGCCGCAAATTATTTATGTATGCGGATCTGTTTTAGGATTATTTTCGGTGGCAATTTTTCTCTGTCCAGCTGACATTTTAACGATTTTTAAACAATTAAACTTTTGCGCCTTTTGTTCGCCCCATTGTCTTGTGTCCGTTTATTTTGGCGCATAGACAACTGTCCCCCTCTGTGTTTTGTCTGTAAGAGTGTGGTGGTCTTTTTTTCCTACAGAATGTCAATAATTTTGACATATCTCGTTTATGTTTATGGCACTCATTCGCTTTTCTTGCATTTATGGCCATGCCATAGTTTTCCGATTTTCTTTTTTTGTCTTTTAGAGAAACGTGTGATGAGTGTGGGCGTTTTTTCTGTGCGGCCTATATTTTAGTTTTTCTTTTCAGCATTTTATTAAAATTCACAGATATGTCTACAATTTTGAAAAATAGTTGTGGACTTTGTTTTTGATAGTTTTTTATCTATCAAAAACCACAAGTCCACAATTGAAAGAGAAAATCGATTGAAAGAGAAAATCCAAAGGGATTGTGTATGGGTTGTTTAATTTTTTGATAAAAAAAGCCAACAAATTTCTAATTTTTTCTTACATTCGAGCAAATATTTATATTAAGCATGGTAAATTTATAGTTTAATGACCAGGCTAGTGTCTGTACTACCTTTTTTTATCAAAAAATTAAAAAGTTTTTCGCATTTATTTGGGAAGACACTTTTGTAAACAACTACTGGACATGGGCTAAAGCTTCGTCGTGCGAAAGGCCTAATTCTTATTGTGTTTTTCTGTTAGTGAAAGAGAAAAATCGACCTTGCCTGTGGGTTAATTATATATTAGACTATTTTGCAACTGAACAATTACACCAGGGAACAAAATTGAACTCTTTCTGTGTTGACTAGAACTTTATAACATTTTATTTAACTAATTTAAGGGCGCTGATTTTAAATCCAATCTCCATTTTTCGCTATCAGCTCGACTTTTTCAGATATACTGTTAAGTCAACAATAAAGGTACTTCCACTATATTTTTTAGTTGAAAAAAAAAATCAAAAATCGCCAACGAAATCATCTTTACGCTGTGCTTTAATTGGTTTTAAAAATTGTCTTGTAGTTTAAGAAATATCGTTAAAGTTAAAAACAAAAAACACAATTTACCAAAAAAAAATTCTATTTTGAAAGAGAAATTACTCCACAAGCTAATAAGTTGTTTGTCATAGTTCTTTAAAAGTTTATAAAAAATAAGAATGCGCCAAAAATAGTCGACAGTTCTGGTCTGAAAACATTTAGTTCAATATATTTTGAATGAAATAAACTTTATTTCATTACATTCGGTGCACAATTTTTATTTTGTTTACAATTAACTGAGAAAACTAAATGATAAAACTTTTTAAAAAATAATATTTTTTTTTCTTTATTTGCTAATAACTCCATAATTGTTACCTAATGATGGAGTTAAAAACCAAAAATGTTTCTGTAAATTTTTCTTTGCTTAATCTGGCTGAAAATTTCCATCAATAGAGAATTTGTTCCATGGTCGATCGAAATCGAATATATCATATGTCTTTCTCTTTTTGCACACATTTTTTAGGGCAACACGAATTCTTTCACGAATTTTTAAAAATCGTCGATTTCAAAACTGTCGTCAATCGTCATTGGATCAAATTCCACTTAAAAAATAGTCAAAATGACTCTAAATCGTCAACATTGGCAACCCTGGATGACATACTAACAAGCGGAAACCTCTAAACAAAATTAAAGGTCCAATTAGTGTTGACGGTTGACGTTATACTCAATATTGTGCGATTAGTTATGACGCTAGACGACGGGCATTTGTACAAAATATAGAGCCTCTTCGTCTTCATTCATAAGTATATTATTCATAATTTTAAACTTTAAAATTTAATTTGCAAGAACGAAAACAAATTCTAAACAATTATTGCGCACAAAATGTCGAAGTGAAGCATTACAATAAGCAGCTGATCGGTCTTGGCGGCTGACGGTTGATTCTGCGACCTGCAGAAGTCTACCGTCTTCAACCGTCAAATTCTGGTTATCTCTCTCTAACACATGCAAAATGCAACACCAACTCAAACAGCTGATTGCCTACCGTCAACCGCCAAGACTTATTGGACCTTAAGTGGCATACTCCATTTTGAATTATCGGAGAGGACCGTTTTGAAAGATTAGATCAAATTAATTTTAAAAGTTTGTATTGTCTGAAACTTCAGACAAATCCCTGATCTTATGTCACGGATATTTTGCTTTGATTAATAATCAAGCTCGATTGTTTATTTACTTTAGTTATACTCAAAGACCAAGAATTGTACAAGATTGGCGATTTTAGCTTTATCGAGAAATCGAAAAACTGAGATGCGTAAAAAACATGTTGTGTTTTAATCTTGACTCTCTAGCGTTCTTGTACAAAACGAATGTGGACAAATATCATCCAAGAATTTGTGTTTTACTGAAGTGTGTTTTTCCACATTATTGCAAAGAAGAAGCACATCCTCCATCTTTTATTGTCTTTGATAGAATGAAGTGACATACTCCGTTTTGAATGATCAAGGGGGCCGTTTTGAAAGATTAGATCAAATTGATTTTTAAAGTTTGTATTGTCTGAAACTTCAGACAATTCCCTGATCTGATGTCACGGATATTTTGTTTTGATAAATAATAGAGCTCGATTGTTACTTAAATTATACTCGAACTCGAACGACCATAAACTGTACTAGATCGGCGATTTGAGCTTTATCGAGAAATCCAAAAACATAGATGAGTAAAAATCATTTTGGAAGTGCTATTTTTTGTCTTTGTGAGTGCTATTTTTTGTCAAGTGTTTTCTGTTTTTCTAGCGCTCTTTTCTGCAAACGAATGCGGATCTGTACTAGATCGGCGATTTGAGCTTTATCGAGAAATCCAAAAACATAGATGAGTAAAAATCATTTTGGAAGTGCTATTTTTTGTCTTTGTGAGTGCTATTTTTTTTGTCAAGTGTTTTCTGTTTTTCTAGCGCTCTTTTCTGCAAACGAATGCGGAAAAATAAACCCCAAGAGTTTGTGCGTTACTGAAGTGTGTTTTTCCACATTATTGCAAAGAAGAAGCATATCCTCCATCGTTTATCGTCTTTGATAGAATGAAGTGACATACCCCGTTTTGAATGATCAAGAGGGCGGTTTCAAAAATCGGATCAAATTGCTTTTTGAAGTTTGTATTGTCTGAAACTTCAAAATGGAATATCTCCTTATCTTAATCCCAAATCTAATTTAATGGATATTTTGTTGTTCGACCTTTTGTTTACTTTAAGTAAAAGTTTAATAAATAATCGAACACGATTGTTTATTAAATTTTAGGAAACTTTATCCCGGTTCATTCAAAGCGGAGTATGCCACTTTTTTCTGCGATCCAATATTAAGGTTAAATGGTGTTGGGGTTTTAGCGTGGCGATTTTTCATACTTACATTGTAATTAGTTTTCTAGCGGACAAAATGAGTCAACATTTTAATTAAAGAAATGTTAAGTTAAAACTGTCTACTCATTTTTTTTGATCAACCCAATCTGGTGCTCCTTGAAAATTGAAAAAACCTTTCATAACTAAAGTTTTAAATTAAAAAAAAAAATGGACATTGGCAACATTAGACTCTTCTGTCCATAACTAAAATCAGATTAAATAAATCGACATACATTTTAACCGAAAATGAAGAAAAATGTATCGCCACTCTGCTCTGTCAAAACTGTTTGTCCACTCAGTTTATTTTCTTAAGAAATATCACACCTCCCCTAACTAAATTCAACGTGACGTAGGTCACTACAATTAATTCTGCCGAAAAAAACGTGGTCGTACATAAATGACACACATTTCTGGTAAACGATGATATTAAGATCAAACGAAAACAATACAAAGAACGAGCAAATGGCAGTAAGGCGAAACATCTGCCAAAAGCCTACGGAATGACAATTCATATGTCAAAAAAAAATACTTTGTGATTGTCTATAAAAAGTCATTGTTGACCACTCAACACTCAACGGCAAATGTCATCATTTAGAAAAATTGTCTAAATGACTTCATTGATTTTGAATGTATCAAATCAAAATTCCACCACTAATCCGATTCGATTTGAATTAACGTTATAGCATTTGACAGAGCGCGGCGCGCCATGATGAACGACGGTAGGCGTTAAATTAACGGCAAAGGCAGTTAATTGTTTATTAACAAAAAATTCCAAAGCAAAAAAAAAAAACTTCAACAATAGACAGCGGCAACAACAAACCGGTTAAATTTAATAAATTATTTAATAGAGGCGTTAAATGATATAAAGAAAAACAAGAGAACAACAACAGCTAAAAACGTGAAACACAAACGAACTAGAGTAAGTGGGGTGTGAAATAATTTAATTTAGTTCACTCAACATGAACAACCAAGAACAACAGCAACTGTGTTCAATAAATTGTTTTAATAAACAATTCAACCATGAAATAAACAATGACGTAAAGTTTTGAAAATAGTTGGCAACCCTAATTTGTCACCTAAAGGTTTTGAGTTACTGATTGATAGATCAATGAATTGGCGAATGGCCGAAGAGCTGATTTTTTATTCTTCCCATTTGGTGGGTGGGGATTTTAATTTTAGCGCTTTTCTTTTTCAAGGTGGTTAGTCGACAGTCGCCAGATTTTTTGGGTGAGGGCGAATTAAGACAGGTGCCTCACCGTGATTCATCCCGATGGCTGTAGTCATTGCTTTCAGATGCACTTTTCTTCTCCTGACCTAATTATCACAGGTTTTTTATTTTTTATTTTACTCATCTTATTGTTGCAGCAATTGTAGCTCGTGGTTCTTCGTTTTCAATGTTTGCTGTTTTATTTTGACGTTTAAATCGCCAACTGTGTGTTGTTAAGTTTACCCCAAATTGTCGGGCGGGGGTGGGCGTCAGCGCAATTTATGAGTGCTTAATTTTGTAGGATGGGAAATAAAATAATCTAAAGAATTGTATATTTTTTTATTATAAAAAACTGCATTTTGCTGAGGACTAGATCGGCTATGGGGCGTGAAATGAGGCCATTAAG
The DNA here is from genome assembly GCA_963513945.1 of Hydrotaea diabolus. NCBI lineage: Eukaryota > Metazoa > Arthropoda > Insecta > Diptera > Muscidae > Hydrotaea > Hydrotaea diabolus. Next base: position 54,873,669 of record OY740717.1, on the reverse strand, counting down.
AAAAGAAGAACAGTGGGAAACTGCAGACAATTTTCTCAGAAATAAAAACAAAAAAGTTTAAAGTATATTTTTTATAAATTCTATTTTTTTGTGAAGAGCGACATCTCAAAGCAGTGTTACCATTTACCTCTAAAGTGTCGGTTTTGACACTTTTTTCCTGCCTTGATACTTTTATGGCACTTTTTTATTGTGATACTATTTGTGTAAATTTTTGTAGTTCAGGGTTTTCCAATAGGGACATAACAATTTTGTCGACGCACCCTCAGACATTTTTAATGATCTTTCAGTGTCAAAACGTTAGTCGAAGTCAACGTTTTCATCAAGGTAAAGTTCATTTACGAGCAACGTTTGGAAATCATTAAAAATTACTACCGAAATTCGGAGTCGGTGGTGGCAACTTTAAGAGCGCTTACTCCAATTTTCGGCCGTAATAATCATCTTCAGCGATAAAGCTCATTTCTCGCTGAGTGGTTTTGCCAATAAACAAAATATGCGTAATTGGACAACAACAAACCCACAAGTGCTTCATGAGACACAATTGCATCCCCAAAAAATTACCGTTAGGTTTGGTGAGTTTGGGCCGAATTTTTTTTTCGTCGATAAAAACAATAGTCATGTTACCGTCAATGGAGTGCGCTTTCGTGCCATGTTAGAAAATGATTTTTGGCCAGAATTGTAAGAGCTTGACATCGCCGATATGTGGTTTCAACTAGATGGTGCCACTAGCCACACAGCACGCTTTACAATCGATGTACTGAAAGGCAAACGTGTTAACTCGAGAAATGGTCCGGTCGAATGGTCACTTCGTTCATGCGATTGAACGCCATTGGATTTATTTTTATGGGGCTACATCAAGTCATTGGTCTATGCCAACAAGCCAACAACTCAGAGACAACATCCAACGTTCCGGTCGAAATGTGTGCAAGAGTGCTGGAAAATTGGGTGCAAAGGATAGATCGATGTAATATGACCGAAATCGAATTTAATTCTTTAAATGTAACATTTGCACTACACCTGGAATAAATTTGAACACTTAATCTCAAATACTATGTGTTTTTATTAATAAATAAAATTGTTCTGTCCTTAATGAAAGCCCCGGTACCTTCATTATTTTCATCATTTTTATTAAAATTTAATTTATTCAATTTGACTATTTTAGTTCGCATATTTCCTTACAATCTGCCCTATTTTTATTTGAGATTAACTTACCCAGGAAGCTGCATATTAAATCCGATCTTGCACAAATTGCTGGCAGACAAGGTGAAATTGTACATAAAACCAGTTTGTTGAATACAAAACTTTGCATGTGGTAAACAAAAATGTTTTCTCTTCGAGGTAATTAGTGAACTTATGAATTCTGATTTTTACCTTTCAGATCTATAACCATAAAATATTTACTTATATAAAGATGTACCATATAATTGCGCGATTCGTACAGCTAAACAAGGTTTTACAAGTTCGGCATCGCCATTGGTTCAAAACTTAATGATTTAAACAAGGTTTTACAAGTTCGGAATCAACATTGATTCGAATTTTGATAATTGTGTGCTAAGAAATTCGTGTAAATTATTTAATAATTTTTCCACCGTGCTCGGTATGCAAGTTTTCTCACTCACTTGTTTTTTAAGAAATACCCATTTTGTGGCACTTTTTGGAAATTGTCAGCGGTGACCCTGCTCAGAAGTTGTGCTTAATTGTAATTTTTTTTATTTAATTTAAGTTTGAAAGTGGCATCTATAAACATTAAAATTTTCTTATAAGAAAATAAAATTAACCTCAATAAATAATCAATAATTTCAAATTATAAGAGTAAATGTTGCATTTCAAATTTTGAATAAATATAAAGAATTATGTTAAACACTTATTAAAAAACTTGCAACACATTTTTTAATTTCATTTCCTCATTATTGTGTATATATATATAGATAGATATATATATTATTTAAACATGTTGTGTTTTCAAAAAGAATCCGCCTTCAGTCATCATTTAAAAAATTGATCATAAAATAAATTTTCTTTTTTTTTTAAATACTTGTAGTATAGATTTTATAGAATTGCAGTATTTTGATTTTTGTTTTAATATCATAGTTTAAGAGCAGTGTGCAAAATTGTGTTAGAAAATAAATTTTGCAGACCAAAACATAATTGTTTAATTGCGGAAGATACCATGAAAATTTAAAATTATGAAAAATGTTTATCATTTATTGCATAACAATTAAAATTTTACAAAGGAAGCAAGTAAGAACGTCTTAAAGCTCGAACAGGCTCGACCTACTGCGTGACTTCTAGTCACGGGCTAGTGTTTGGTAGCCAAAGTTAAAAATCTACTTTAAACCATCTTAAATCAAAGACGCTTCTTCTTTGCAATAATGTAGAAAAACACACTTTAGTAACTCACAAATTCTCGGCCTATTTCCCACATTCGTTTGTACACTCAATCAGAAGAACGCTGAAAAGTCAAAACAGAAACACAAAAAACACAAAATTTGCACACTTTAAATTCTAATAAACAGCATTTCCAAATCGATTTTAACGAAAAAACAAAACAGCAGAGATATGTTTTGTTTTTTCGGTAAAGCTCATATCGCCCAGCTTGCATAATTTCTCGTCATTACAACCGATCAACTATTTTTTCATTTCGATTTTCTTCTTCATACATCAGGTCCGATTTAGATTACTTTTTAAACTATACATAAGCAAATAACAAAGACGATATACATATGTGACAGCGCATAGAGAAAGGGACCTAAGGGTAAAAAAAATCAATTTTCACTTTTTTTTTGATGTGGACAACATCTGAGCATCGAATGAGACCGATCCCATGCCCCAAAAGTGTTCCCTACCAGAGATATGCGCGTTTTATGAAAGTGATGGTACACCAAAGATACACGTATTCAAATCTTTAAAATGGATCTCATGAACAAAACTGGTTTTTACCCTCTATTTTGCGCGTCACATATACTTATAGTACTTATAGTAGCCTGTGTTATTTACGTTAATTAAGTATAATTTGTAGACGATGACCGATATGAGCTTGGTCGAAAAATCGAAAAACAGAGAAGAACGCTAGGTAGTCAAATTTAAAACACGGAAAACACTAAATTCCCACACTATAACCACAAAAACAGAATTTCCAAAATGTTTGTGTCTTCAACTTCTCGTAAAAGCTCATTTCGTCCATCTTCTACAGTTTTTCGTCTTTGGTAAATACTCGTAGTAGGTTAATACTTTTTTTACATATTTTCCTGAGAATATCCCAGAAAACCAGTTTTAGCAGAAAAAAATAAAATGTATGAGGCATTTGGAATGTTTTGGACTTGTGAAGAGGAAAATTTTCCGTCGAATGCCATTAGTGTCTTTATATTGCCAGTGTCGGACATATCGCACAGACCAAGGGGAATCTCGAAGATTAGCTACACCAATGGCTTTGTAATAGGTTTCTGTGATTAAATCAATTTTTGTTTTTTTTTTATCAGTTCTGTATATTGATTCGAACACTTTAACTCAATTATCTGTCAATTATCCATCTATATGCTGGAAGTATTCGTATTTGCTAAATTATGCGTTCCTTTCAGTTTTCCTTTCAGTTGCTCGTGGTAACGACAGCCGAATTCAAAGTGTGTTTATAGCCAATAACCTATAGCAACTACCAGTACATGTAAAAATTCAGTTCCAGTATTCATCCTTATTAGTTAGGGTTACCGATACTTTGTCTCTTCAACCAAAACTGTTAGTTCCCACTACTGAAAATTGCTGTGTACCCAATCAACATTCGTTTGTAGCGATGGAATACATGGGTATTAGGTGCAACCACCAACATTCGGTTTGGCAAAATATTCAGTTGTGACAACAAATGTGTTTACAATTTTCAGTTGTGGCCACAAATAAGTTTACAATTTTCAGTTGTGGCAACATATATGTTCTCTGTGTGTATAATCGAGAAAAAGGGTTTTTCTAAATAGATTTTCTCTAAATATCCAAAAGTTTATGACGCAAATTGTTTTATAATTTTCTGTAAACAAAAACATTGTTTTTGAGTGGTTGCATTACCGACCACTTAAGCGAATTGTCAATCAAATGCGCCCAATGTTTTTATTTGTATGAAATGCATTTTACAATGTTAAATAAATAATCTAAATAGTATTCCAATTTTTTCGGGGATTATTTTCCTTATACGGAACAAAATATTTGTGTAACAAGATTTTTGCAAAACTTAGAACAAAATAAATTTGTTGTATATTTTGTGGCGTATGATTTCCTTGCTGAATGCGATTTTTCCTCTTTGACAGTAACAAATTCCTCACATCGTTCAGCTTACGAGTATTCACTTAAAAATAAAAAAATAAAATAAAAATAAAAAAAATAAAAATTAAAGGCAAACCCGATCGATAACAAAACAAAATCAGAACCTAGATGAATATATTGTTGTAACACATAGCCTCAATTGCTTCATAATTTTAAACAAAGAGTATAAGAGGGATTTTCATGAGATGTGTCTGAATATTTGCGACATATTGCATTTGACGTTTCAGCTGTTATCGCTGTTATATTTTGGCTCATGGTCAACACAGTCCAAAATCGATTACCGATAATAAAATATATTCGTTTACAAATATTTTTTTAGTATTCCTAAATTATATCACTTAACTAACGTCAGTCAAAAACTATTATTATTTTTTATGTAAATATAAATATATACAAAAATTTTATAAAGTTTTTGCAAAAGAAATAAGAACATTAATGTGTTTCCAAAAAATGTTGTTTCTTTTTCTAAAAAAATAAATCATGTTTTTTTTCGTAAAAAATTAGAGCATATGTTCTCTTTGACATTTCTCTTGGCTGACCTAATTTAAATGGTAATAATTTCTATATGGACGAACGGTATAAGTCGCGTATATTTTAGTTTTTAACATCTCACAACAGGTGGCATTTATGGCAAGGTCTATTTCGAAACAACGAACACGTTCCGCAAATTGTTTTAAAATATGAAAATGATAGACATTGAGCATGTTCATATTTATAAAATAATTGGCAAGGCATAAATTTCAATAAAAATGTTTTTTTTTTTTCATTTTAGATTATTGAAAATATTTTAAAGAAACCTGTAATGAGTCTTAAAGACTTTTTCAATTTGGCTAAATTAATTCACCAAGTTTGATTATAAGAACTATATTTTCTATGGTACTCGTGTTAGTCACTTTCTACGTTCAACTATGAGATGACCATTTTTATTTCTAATATTTGCACAAATGTGGAAAAAGTAATTGCAGGAAAAGGGGACTTTTAAAACTTTTTTATTTTGACTCAAAAAATTGATAAGATGAAGAATGAATTTTATATATATACGAAAATATGTTTCTTTTTCGTTCGCTAAAAAGCTGTCTCTCTAATTATCCAAAAATGATATATAAAAAGAGTGAATTAATAGTTATTCAAAAGTTGTCTTAATAACAGGGCTGCCGACCAAGTTAAAAAAAATATATTTTAAAAAAATCGTAACTTTTTAAAATTTTTAATTTAAAGAATTTACACTGAAATGTTTTGTCCGGATGAAACTATTTTGTGCTTATTATGACGACCTGCCCTACACTGATTTTCCGGGATGTATGTAGTAATTATTGCATTACTCGTAATTTGAATTCAAATAAAATAATAACAAAAAAAAACTCCGCTTTTAATTAAAAAAACATATTTATAAAGAATCCAAAATAATGATTTTATACTGTGGTTGAAATACTCGTATCAGTCTTTGCCCAGATATTTTTGTCCTAATAAATTATTTTAAAAATACGTGAAACACGTACATTTTCCTGCTACGAACTTAAGGTTTGTTATTCTAATCATTCGCAAATTTAAATATGTCTTTCTCTTTATTCCACATAACGATTTATTGATCGAAATTGACTGGCTTGAGATTATTAACAAATTTAAAAAAACAGGTGTTGGTGTTTTCTTGTAATTTGTTTTGATTTATATTCTTTCCAATATTTCGATCGCCATCGATTCCAATAACTCATCTGAATTTATTTTAAAAAATCGTCATTTTCGCCGTTTTTGCACTAAAATGTCGTCAATCATCGTTTGGTCAAATTTAACTTTAAAAACGCCAATATGACTATAAACCGTCAAAATTGACATCTCAGCTTTAAACCTAATTTCGATACCACAGGTTTCAGTCAGGGATGCAAAAGTTTTTTGATATACTTTCGACATCGCTAGTACCGTAATACAACTGCGGTTCACTTGGGGCTTTTTTGATGCATTTTAAATATGTTCCGATAGGTTCTCTTTTTGTACCACACACCTTAAATAAATGGAGAAAGGCCCATGGTTAGTATACTAATCGATTCATCGTCACTATTTAACTCCATTGAGCATGCCAGTCATTCTGTCCATCTTTCTGGTAATCAAAGTACATGCCGCTGTTCGATGAAACTTGGATCGTTGTTCAAGGGCGACTCCTTAAGTTGGTCAATATCGGTCCATGCTTTCACATGATACACAGGTTTTTCCTGATATGAGGTCCTGCAACTTTAGAAATGTGCATTCTACGTTATGAGCGACCAACAAGCGTGAAGTTAGCTGCAGTTTGTTTTTACATTTTTCCAGGCAAAAATCAGAACTTATAAATCACAAAATTTCAGATAAGGCAATACTGATAACAAAAATTGCCGAAACCAAGTTGCCTAGTGTGCTTGTGTTCACACCAGGCAATTTAAGTTACTAATGTAAATGGAGTCTTAGTCATAAAATTTATTACAAACTCGAAGTTGTTTTATTAAACAATTTTAGATTCCTCAAGATTAAACTAATTGCAGGTGTTCACGATATTAGTTCGGTAGCAGAAAACATAGTCTATTATGACTGTAATGCAATAAAATTCAGTTTCTTTAAAAATGCTATGCTGTGCGTACATTCTCAACGTACATACTTATATAAAACTTGTTGGGGACAAATCTATGTCTGATTACTTTACAAAGTTAAAAAAAATATTTTTAAAGTAATTAAAACATCTAAGGTTTTTTTCGATCACGTATTTGATCGTCCATTATTTCAATATAATGGACGATCAAAAAACCGTTCCTTATGTTCGGGCACATAACGGTATCCAGAAACGGTGAAATCTTCTCATGACTCCAATTATGTGCCTATATTATAGATTTGGATCATATAAGGTTCTATTGGCGCAGGGGGCCCCAAAATCGTTCTCCTTGAACTATGGATATATAAGTTTAAAATTGAATAAAATTTAGACCATATAGGGTTATATTGTCCCAAAAGCCCAAAAACAGCCGCCTTTAACTACCGACACATAAGTATTTAAAACCAAAACACGCCACGAATCAGAGTACCACATTAATTTTACGATTCGAAGAAATTTGGTACCGTAATCCTTATATACAGGATTATAAAGAATCCTTTATAGTTTTTCTTATGCGAATTAATGAGAAACTCTTACGATGTATTTTAAATTATTAAATATTCTAACAAGAAAATTTTTGGTGTTTATTTTTCATTTTGAGTTAAGATTTTTGGATTTATATGTTTATGATTTCTTTACTGCTTATTTTTAATTTTTGGGCATGTTTTTTGATTTAGTGGTAGTTAAGTTCATCTAATTCCGGTCCCTAGTTATAACTCTTCTAATTTAAAGTTGAAAATAATAATAATTGTAAATTCTTGTTTCGTTAAAAGAATTATATTGTTTTGTTTTTTGCATAAATTTGTTCAGTCTTTTATCGTAGTTCTTATTTAAACTTAAATTGTTTGTATTCCAGTTCTAGGCCATTGCGAGATATTCTTACTCATTTAAATGAGTTCAATTTTTTTAACTTTTTGTGAAGATTTTTACAAAAGTACAATGCAATTGTCCCAAATTCAGTTTGCCAGAGACATCTTCGAAAACTTCTAAAAAAAAGTCAGGTTCAAATCAAAATTGCTGTTAAATTTTATTTAACAATTTTTTTAATATATTTATTTTTTGTTATCTTTTATATGAGTTTTATTTTTAATTTTATCAAAACAATTCAAGTTCAAATCAATATTGCTGTTAAATTTTATTTTTTGTAATATATTTATTTTTTGTTGCCTTTTATACTGAGTTTAATTTTTTAATAAGTTTAATTAAAATTTTTATTTGTTTTGTGTTTATTATTTGTTAAAAAAAAGAGAAGTTTTTTTTATATATTTCTTTGACTCATTTATGTTTGCCAGATAAAATTCTACCAAATCTATTTGAAACAAAAGTGTCTGCAGAAAATTAAAAAAGCAAAGTATAGTAAAAATGTTATTAAAAAACCGGCACCACAGCATCCAAACCCAACTGTAGTGCCGGTTTTTTAAAGAAATTTTTACTATACTTTGCTTTTTTTAATTTCCGGTTTTTAAAGAAGGTTTTTATTATTTGTTTATTATTTTTAACTTAAATTTAATTAAAAAGAAAATGTAAAAATTTCGATAACTATTTTTAGAAGAAAACGTCTGTGTCGATGGAGTTATGACCGGCATAATGTGTTTTCATAATCCGGTTTAGCGGAGTCTCTCGTAATACATTCATTGTTTTGGTAGTTTCAAAGTTTACTTTTTTGTTTTTAATGAGCTGAAGATGGTCAATGTTAAAAAAAACTAATTGATTTTTTAAATTTTTTTTTCGGAGGAGAATTTATTTTTGATTAATACGATTAGTTTGGATTTCGTTTCAACTTCTTATGAGTTAAATAATAATGTAAATAATAAAACAATATAAAATATCACAGTTTAAATAAAATAAGGAGCTTTGCTGTTAAAAATATTGCAACTGAGTTTTACATTGTTTTATTTTTATATTTTTTATTTTAATTGGTTAAATATTTTCCTTTTGTCTACTACTCGTATACACTTCATCGTATGTAAAATGGGTTTTAATTATTGATTTGCTTATTCAATATCAGATCATATTTGGCTATATTTAATGTATTTTTTTAAAAACAGTTTAAAAACAAAAACGATGGCAGCGAGAAAAAAAAATTTACCGGTTAACGGTTTCAGAGTATTGTTGTAGCCACTTCATTCATTGTCTGCGATATATTAGTCATGTTTTTTATTTATAAATATAATTAAAAAAAAAATTGCATAGTCACTTTTAACCCGATTAAAATTGTTGCAATGGATGAAAATAACAGAAGTAAAAATTATCATTTTTAGGTCATATATGATGCAAATAACTAAAAGATTTTTCATTTCATTGTTCGCATCCGACGTTTCGCTGGGATTTTTCCAGCATCTTCAGGGACGAAGTTTATTGAATATTGAATCTTTCATTTGTTACATCTGCAGTTATTTAACAAGTTATGATTAACACAAAATAGCATAAATAATTGCAAAAATAATCAATCTTAAAAATTAAATATCACAGAGTTCACTTATGGTAGAATCACAATTGAATACGACTAAATTGTTATTGTTGCTCTTTAATGGTAGAATTTTATGTACGTTTATAAAGTTTAAAAAAAACATATAGAATTTTTAATATTATCTTTAATTCTACTTACCCAGAACTCATTTTGCTCGAGTTGTTTTGCTTTTTGTTCCTTTAGTCTGAAATTACAAAATCAACGAAAAACGTTCTACTGCTGCAGGTATTTCCAATATTGTTACGATTTTTAGTGTTTTGAAAACGTTTTCAAAATTCTTGGCACTCGAATTGCGTTGATAAAGATGATGATGTGGTTGTAATGGTGGTTGTTGATTGAACACAAGCGTAGAATTTTGAGACACACAGAAGAATACAAAAAAGAAACTAAGAAAGATCTTTAAGGTTTTGTAAAATCTTTTACAAGCTTTTTGCAGACATTAGAAAAGTGATGTTGGATTTTTCTAAATCTTTTTGAAATTTTACAAAATCACTGAAAGAAAATAAAACAAAAAAAGAGAAAATAAAATCCGGAAAACGTTTTTCGTTTTAAAAATTGAGGCACTTTGTTTTTTGGTTACACACGCGTAACAGTCCTTCAGTTATTTCCGTTTTCACTAGACGAATTTAATTTCAAAAATTGTATTTTTAATTAAATTTTGACAAAATTATATAATTTTCTATACAGAGGGGCACACAGAGGGAGAGCAATTTTTTTATGGGCTAATGTAATTTTGAAAAGCACGAGATTATTTTTTATAAATTTTTTCCATTTGTTTTTTAAATTGTATTTGGTTTTAGTTAAACTGTTTAAAAAAATATTATTTTTTGTTCAAATATTTTTTTACACTTTGCACTAGTTTTTGTTTTTATAAAGTTGGATTTTTAGTTTTTTTTTTAAGAAAATTTCCATAATTTTGCACAGTTTTTTCTGCTTTTCTTTCGTATCGAAAAGTTTTGAATTTATTTGTAATATTCTAATTTTAGTTAAATTTACTTTTCTTCTTATTTCACTATAGAACGCTGAGATATTCTCCACATTTATGCCGTGTGTTGTTCAGATACAGATATAGACAGACAGATAGATTTTATAATAGATATATGTACGTATATATATATATATAATATATATATGCTTGTTGGTTCTTTTATTTTTTTTTACTTCTTGGTCGTTGCGTTGGATATATAAAAAATATATATTTTAGTATTTGGGTTGTTTTTGTGAAAAGTTAAACAACGCGTTCAGTTAAGTAGCCCAAGTCGCACTGAATTCGCATAACGTATTTTTCACAAAATTTAGCTAAGAACGAATGGAAATTCATTCGTCGTGGCTTTCGTTTAGAAAATAGAAATTTTCTTCTCCACAACAACAGAAAATTTCGAAATTCGGCAAAAAGTGCAACACTGCGCAGAATCCAAAGAAACTCAGAGATGGCGAGCGATAAAAAAGCCCACAAGAAAGAGATTGTGTTAGACAAATAGATAAGTAAGATAAATACTGAAAACTCAATACAGATTTTCAAATATTTTCCTTGCAAACTTTTTAACAAAGTAACTAATTCAGTGATTTTAAGTTATTTTTCTCATTAATTTTTTAGAACTTTCAAATTTGTAACCGTTTTTTTTAGTTTCCTTTTCATTTCAGTCTTTGCTAGGTTGAGTTGTTTTTTTGTTTCATCTCTATATTTTTTATTTTCGTTTCTCTTGGGTTCACTCTTTTTGATGTTGTGCCAAATCGCCTCTATTTGTCTTCCGTTGATTCCCAAAATTTCGAAATTTTCGTAAATTTCGAATTTGTTTTTTTTATTCTTTAAAATTTATTTCATTTCTTTAAATTCGGTAGTTTTTATTATAGCTACATACATATGTACATACATCCACACAAATCTCGGCATACTCTCGTACATACATACATATAGAAGCGTACAAAAACAAAAGCAACAAAAAATTATAAATCATCCTAAAATCTGTTTTGCTTTATATGTCAGGAAACCACCACCCCGGGGGGTGTAATGCTGACTACTTTCGGAACAGGTGTATGTATGTATACATTTGTATGCTTCTGAACATAATCATTTTTCAAAACATACTCGTTCATATCTGCGCCCGTGGCGTTGCTGGTGGCTGACTTTCCGCGTATGTTTGTCTGGAAATATTGGCAACCGACAAAATCGCCGCTGCTGATATTAACAAGACCATTTTCAACAAATGCCGGAAATTTGGTCTTCAAAAAACACACACACAAAATTTACATTTTCGCACATGAAAACGTGGGTAAAAGTGAACTGATTTTTTCGGTCTATTTTTTCTGTTTATTTCAGATTTGTCGCCTTAAAGGTCGATAACTTTCCACGTTCGCAAAAGATTTGAACATAAAAATATAAGATTTGTTTTTTTCGTTTTTCAGTCGGTCGGCCTGTCTGCTTAACTATCCCCTTCATTTAAAAAATATATAAAATTTAAGATTTATTATGGTTTTCATGATACTCACTTTAAAATTTGTGAGGTGGATAACGAAACATTTTCACTGTCGTAGGCCTATCGTAAACAAGATATAGATTAATTTAGGTCGAATTTTATTGTTGCTGCTACAACAATATGTGACGCGCAAAATAGAAAGGGACCTAAGGTTAAAAACCAGTTTTGTTCAGGTAAGCCATTTTAAAGATTAGGTCCCTTTCTATTTGCGCTTAGAATCGTCGACTTCACTTTCATAAATCGCGCATATCTCTGGTAGGGAACACTTTTGGGGCCATGGGATCGGTCTCATTCGATGCTCAGATGTTGTCCACACAATAAAAGAAAAAAAACTGAAAATTGATTTTTTTACCCTTAGGTCCCTTTCTCTATGCGCTGTCACATATGCAGTATTGTAAGTGCAGTTCTGCTATGTGGGATCTGCTTCGATATCCAGGTGAAAGAAAAGGCGATATTTGAACTGGATGCACTCAAAGAGACCTGGGGGTCAGCTGAGTGGGCTTGGCCGGACAACTGAAGATGTGCCGCACGTAATGTGGCCAATGATGGCAAGCGGTCCGGGACGTTACCATCTATTTTGAACATTGCACACAATATGCCCTTAATACTCTTCTAAAGAGTTTTCCAATATGGACATAACAATTTCGTGTCTTCATGTCAGCGCACCCTCAAATATTTTTAATGATCTTTCAGTGTCAAAACGTTAGTCGAATTCAGCATTTTCAACATGGTAAAGTTCACTTATGAGCAACGTTTGGAACTCATTAAAAATTACTACCGAAATTCTGAGTCGGTGGTCGCAACTTTAAGAGCGCTTACTCCAATTTGTATTACTTTAGCGATTAAGCTCACTTCTGGCTGAGTGGTTTTGTCAATAAATAAAATATGGGCAGCAACAAACCCACATGTGCTTCAAGAGATACAATTGCATCCGCAAAAAGAGTGCTATCGTACCATGTTAGAATATTATTTTTGGCCAGAATTGGATGAGCTTGACATCGCCGAGATGTGGTTTTAACAAGACGATTTACTGAAAGGCAAATTCTGTGAACGTGTAATCTCGAGAATTGGTCCGGTCAAATGGTCACATCGTTCATGCGATTTAACGCCATTGGATTTCTTGTTATGTGGCCACATCAAGCCATTGGTCTTTGCCAATAAGTCAACAACTTTAGACGAGCTCAGCGACTACATCCAACGCGAAGTTGCCAACGTTCCGGTCGAAATGTGTGCAAGAGTGGTGGAAAAATGGGTCCAAAGAATAAATCGCTGTACACGGGCTCGTGGTGGTCATATGACCGAAATCGAATTACATTCTTGAAATTTAACATTTGCACTACACCTGGAATAAATTTGAACTCGTTTTTTATTAATACATAAAATTGTAATGTCCTCAATGGAAAACCCTGTACACGCAGAAAAAAAGTATGGTTGGGGTAACAATATTCGAAGAGCATCATACTATTGTTGGTTATATGGTTGTGGCACAACACTATTATGATCATCACAACAATAGTATGGTTCACACACAACCATACTATGATCCCCATAACAATATTATGGCCCTCACAACAATATAATTATTCACACACAACCATACTATGATCCCTACAACCATATTATTATTCACATTCAACCATACTATGATCCCCACAACCATATTATGGTCCTCATTACCATAGTGTGTTAAACGTACATCCATAGTGTGATCCTCACAACCATAGTATGACTTACACACAATCATACTATGATCCCCAACATTTTTTGTAAAGATTGGGTAAAGTTGTTATTTAACAATAGAGAATTTTATTAAGTAAGTTTTGTAGTAATAGGAGTGATTTATTGAACAGTAAAAAAATTATTTATTAAAAATATTTCAGTTATACTAAATCGTAGTTTGTTTGGAAAAAATGTATTTATTTTTACTATTATTGCGTAAGTTTCGTAAAAATAACATTGTCAAACTAAAAAAAATTACAATTTTGTCGGTATGAATGCCGTAATCATGTTATTGTTAACATAAAAGCCATGAAAACAATACTTTTGTTCCACCAACCATATTCATATTGTTGCTACAACCATATTTTCATTTTTAAATTTGGCAACAATACTATTGTTACATTTCAACAATATTATTATTTCCGCAATCATACTATTGTCAAATTGAAATTCAAAAAACAATACTATGGTTGCGACTACCATACTTTTATTGCAGAGAACATACTATTGTTGCCGTGACCATATAGGAACCATATCTTTTCTCTGCGTGTATAAACCCCAAAAAAGCATCTACCAAAAAAATACATTTTTGCAGTGTTGAAAATGTTTTTTTATTAAGTCAGCGAATCGAAGTGCAAATTCCAAATTCAAATAAATCAAATTAAATTCCGAGAAAATCGCAGAAAAAAATATTTCTTAGGAAATACGAGGGTTGCTATATATATTTCTGGCCTAGGCAACACTAAGTGTTGTCTGGCGTCATCTGACATTTCCATTGGAAAGCTTAACATTTTTTTAGCATTAACGTACTCAGAACGTTTTGACGTACGACCATCATTTGTGTTGTTTACAAAGACTTGAAAAAATCAATTTGGCAAAAAAATGGAATTAACTCGTGAAGATTTTCGTGTGATCATGTTTCACAACTTTCGACGTGGATTATCGCGACAAGAGTGCATCGATGAACTTAAATCTTTGTATGGCGATGAAGCACCATCCTATAGCACTGTGAAAAACTGGTTTTATGAATTCAATCGCGGCCGACGTCCGCTCAAAGACGAAGGTCGTGAAGGTCGTCCAAAAACGGCCGTTGTGCCAGAGAACATTGATGCCGTGCGTGAAGTGATAATGCAAGATCGTCATATGGCATACCGTGAGATAGAGGCATAGAGGATAGAGGTTCTCGTTGGATCCCACACAATTTGACAATCGCTCAAAAAAAGGCAAATTTGGAAAAAATACGATCGCTGTGCTTCAAAAGACGTTTATAAGATCGTCACAGGTGACGAATCATGGATCTATGCGTATGAGCCCGAAACAAAACAGCAATCGAAGACGAGCCAAATCCAACGAAATTTGTTCGTGGAAGAAGCACTTCGAAGCAAATGGTCGCCTGTTTATTCGGCAAAACTGGTCATGTGGCGACTGTTCCGCTTGAACAACGTAGAACGTTCAATTCTGAGTGGTACACCACAATTTGTTTGAAGTCTTCAGAGAGATTCTAAAAACGAAGAGAAGACGAATCATTGTGCACCATAACATGACCAGCACCTTTGTGATCGGCCAAAACGTCGAATTGATGGATCATCCGCCGTACAGCCCTGACTTGGCACCCAATGACTTCTTTTTATTTCCGCACATCAAGAAAGAAATGCGTGGTCAACGATTCTCGTCGCCAAAAGATGCTGATGAAGCGTTTTAAAACCATGTTTTGGAGGTGTCAGTCGGAGTGGAAAAAGTGCTTCGACAATAGGTTTGAGCGCATGCAAAAGTGTATAAATCACGCTGGAGAATACTTTGAAAATCAATAAAACCATTTTTGATGATAAATATTCGCATTTTCATTATTAGGCCAGAAATATATATAGCAGCCCTCGTATATAAAAAAATAGGGTACAAATTTTTTTGGTCGAATTAAATTTGTTTTACGAACTTATTATGTAGAATACCGAATCAGGTTCGGGTTGCCCTTTCTGACCGAAATCAAATATACGGCCTGGATCTAGTAAATATTGGGTGATCTAATAATAATCATGTGTTTTCAATTGTTTTATTTCAGAAATTGTTAAAGCTAACAAAACCGTCCAACTATCAAAATATTAAGAATGGTTTGCCATTTCATTATGCAAAGATTCAAGTCTGCCAAACCTGTGTAGATATTAAATAATCAAATTACTGGCTTAGTTGTAAATACATTTGGCGAATGGATCATTTTACGGCGTTCGGCCTAGTTTATTGTCATTTGAGATTCGATTGAATAACGCCGCACATATAAAACTGATCATCAAAAAGTGTACAACGAAGAGAAACCAAAGCGGCAATTCGAATGACGTTGAAATCAATGCGAAGGACAGGAAGGAAAAAATATCTGTAAAGGGACAACATTCTGGTAAAACTTCGCAGGTATGTATTTAAAACTCGATATTCAATTAAATCTTTGATAAACGACAGATTTTAAATACAACGGCATATTTAAATACAAAAAAAAATGAAAATTCAACAAAAGTTATATGGGTCTAATGGTACATAGGACACCGAAATTGAGGTCCTGTGAAATATGGACCCGCCACCAACATTCATATCTCCCGAAACTGCCTAACTATAAGAGTATAAATGCGTACATCGTCTGTACCATTAGAGATAACCGCAGATTTTAAGCACGTTTAAATAGGCATCTTAAGTAGATTAGCCAGGATATTAAATAGGCTCCAAATATGGACTCATACAGCTTCAGCCTGCTAAGCTCATTGGACCCACCTACTAGAACTAAATTGAAAATCATTTCAGCTTCTTACAATGAGCATTCTGCCAACTCTATTTATTCCATATTCAGTCCATTGAGGACCTTTGTGATGCCACATGTTGCTGGGAAGAAAACTATCAGTTTAGGGGCGATGTTTCTGGTGGTTCGAAATGTAGGTTGAAAGTTCTATATTTTACTTGGTTCCTTCCATGATGTATATAAAATAAAACTGGATAGCTGCAACACATCTCCCTAATAAATATACTCTCACTCTCTTATTCCTTTAACTCTTTTCTACCCCCTCCCTCTCTTTCTCTCCCTTTCATTAATATGAATGGGTATTTTAGACCTCCAAGTGAATTCGCCGTTCTTCCTGACGAGCATTTCAACCCAACCCAACCTACCTAATTTTGTATAAAAACTATTAAAAAATGGTTTCCTATAACTTTTTGAAAAAACAAAAAATTCAGGGGGTCCGCCGGGAAGGTATACTACTTGGTTTTGTCGCCATTTTGGTAAACATTTCTCTTCATTGTTTATATTTGACAGTCGTGAAGTAGAGACGTGGAAAATTTATTATGGAAAAATATTCGATAAAACAACGTGTTTTAATCGTTAAAACATTTAATCAAAATAAATCATCGATTACTGTGACGATGAAAAAGTTAGTACGTGCAATTTTTGGGAGAAACAACGTATCAACAAAACTCACTATTTATCGTGTAGTGAATTATTTCGAAAAAAGAGGGTCTGTAGCTGATGAGCCCAAGCATGGATCACAAGATTGGCTGAAAACATTACTGCTGCTCAAGAAAGTGTTCAAAACAATCCATCAACCTCAATTCAACGCCGTGCTGAATGCAATGAAAATGTGCTCAAAAGGGCTCGCATTTCAGAGGCTACCAGAGGCGAACTTTTATCTGAAATTATATTCCATGTATAATTGCCAACATTAAATAAAACATTTGTCAATATTAGATCAATTCTCTTTCATTTAATCAAAAATTATAAACAAACAAAGTAGTATACCTTTCCGACGGACACCCTGTAGTATACCATCCCGGCAGACACCCTATAGTATTAGTGTTGTGTTCGTGTATTGCGTCTGATTTGTGTAATTCGCAGTGTTGTCATACCAACAATCGTTATGCGATTTACTGGCTCACATCAGGGAATTGCACATACAACAAAGGCGGTGGTATACGAAAGTGGAGGGTGAGAGTCGTCTCCTGCTAGTGCCGTATGTATTCTTTTTTTCTTTGAAATATGAAAATTGTTATGAAAAATACAATCCAAAACTCTACTCCAGAGGCGTTGTGAAAGTTGTTTAAAAAAAGTACCATCCGTTCTATGTCAAGCCAGTTTTGACTATAAGTATATTGGATTCGATCCAAATTGGAAGTACTTCCGCTTCATAACTATTGGATCGTTTGCACTTCTTTGGATGGTTTTTTTTAGCTGGTGACTGTCCGTATGTGGAATTGCTTCTAGCAAATTTAATTCCCTTCAATGACGACATCCCCTCTTTTCACTACCTTACTTTTATACGCAGGGCACCGCATATTTAGGAGACATTCCCTGAATGTTGGCCAATTAAAGAAAAAAAAAATTGAGGTAGTTGATTGCACCCTGACGATTACAGCATATGTGACACACAAAATAGAAAGGGACCTAAGGGTAAAAACCAGTTTTGTTCAGGAGAGCCATTTTAAAGATTTAAATAATTGTATCTTTGGTGTACCATCACTTTCATAAAACGCGCATATCTCTGGGAGGAAACACTTTTGGGGCATGGGATGGGTCTCATTCGATGCTCAGATGTTGTCCACATCAAAAAAAAAAGTGAAAATTGATTTTTTTTTACCCTTAGGTCCCTTTCTCTATGCGCTGTCACACATTTTGACACCACCATCTGTTTTGTAATTTCTTCCCAGTCTCTACGCAACTTCTCCGTTTTCTGTCTGAAAAAAATTACTACAGGGTGGGCCAAAACTGGGGTTAAAAACTTTAATAACTTTTTCGTTTATTATTTTTTTTTTCTCCGATTATATAATATACAAAATTGGATTTTTTTTAACACTATGTATGAAAAATAATGTCACTGGGCTCGTTTTAGAGCATTTTTCATATCTTTAAATATTTGTGGCTGAAGCGTTCGAATTTCTGCAACTTTGTTGGCATTGAGTTGAAGGAATGTCTCGGGCTTGCTCACAAATTCTCCCACCTTCAAATAACCCTAAAGAAAATAGTAGGGTGCTGACAAATCTGGAGACCGCGCTGGCCAAATAATTTCCGAATTTCTGGAAAATGTTCGATCTCCAAAAATTTTACTTACTATTGTGTCTCGGGCAGTGAGGGCAGTGGTTCCGTCCTGCTGAAACCACATCTCGAGTCTGTATTCAAGAGCTGGACGTAAAATTTTTTCTATCATAAACCGATTTCGCTCTCCATTTACGGTTACAGCACTTCCATCTTTATTCTCGAAGAAGTAAGGCCAAATGATATTTTCAGATGTGATCCCACAGCATACTGTACACTAGGGTGGAGTGAAATTCAAAAAAAAAAGTTAACCTCGGAAAGAGATGTAGTCTGGGATCCTAAAGAGGGGAAAAATAAAGAAAAAAATTTAAAAAAAATTTTAGGGGTCGCGCCACTCCCTAGAAATTTGGAAATTATCGCTATTTTGGCGTTGATTTTAGAAAAATCCTAAAAATTAACGACTTAACTTATTCGAAATTTAAAAGTTTGAGCTTCTTCAGTGCCTAAACAAAAGTATTTGAGGCAAATATGAGGATAATCGACTAATATTTGTAGCTTTGGTGGCGATTTCATTATTCAGTCAATTTTCTGAAGAAGGGACGATTTGACTTATTTTACTTTTTGAAATTTTTGAACAACGAGAAAAATTTTTTTAAATTTTTTCATGCCCTTATTTCATTGTTTACGCTATTGCAAACATTTATTGACATAAAACTTTAAAATCGGTTCAGGGGTTAGGAAAATTCACGCCTTCAAACATGTGTATTTGTTTATTTTGGCGCGACCCCTAAATTTTTTTTTAAATTTTTTTCTTTATTTTTCCCCTCTTAAGGACCCCAGACTACATCTCTTTCCGAGGTTAACTTTTTCAAATTAAAAAAAAGCATGTTTTCACTCCACCCTACTGTACACCTAATGGGGTGCAATTGGCGATGATGAATGACTCTTGGATTTTCAGAACCCCAGAATCTATAGTTCTGCTTATTAACAAAGCCATTCAAAAAAAATAAGCTTCATTACTTTGCGTTAAAATAACAAAATTCTATTATTCTGGTTTATTGTTCAGTTTTGAATTTCTCCATTATTTATTCTCCAAGTGTTATTCATATATATTCTGAAAAAAAAATATATATATAAACGGCTCACCCTGTAGGACCTGACAGTCTAATGGATAGATCTAATTGTAGTTCTCTTGAGTGACTTTTAAAACCCCATCCTTCCGTCTAGTTAAGATCTATCTGCGTAGAAGCATAGCTATATTCTGTTACCTGCAGTTCGTTCCTGTTAGTCCGGCCTGTCAAGGATATTGTGGCTTAACATTTTCGGTCGGTGCGTTGTTGTCTACTCTAAAGAGGCTTGTGGGCTCCATAAAATTGCTAAGTAGTCTACTGCCGGTGTATATTGTTTTAGGCCTCTCAACTTCCTTTGTGGGATATTTTAATTAAATCGGATTTTCTAGTCAGAAATATCCGATTTATTTCTCCAATTTTGCCGAACTACTCCACTGTGCATTTTTTTTATAACCACCCTCACGTTATAAAATCGCATATGAAACGATATTTACCAAAAAGTAAAATATCACTTAAGATTGACTTACGTGCGAACACTATGTACTACATACATTCACCCTGACTACTTCACCCTTTAAAGGGTACTTACGAGTAGGTTTCAATTAGAGTTTCCAAAAACCAGGGTTTCAGAAAACCGATGTCGGTTTTTTTTTTTTTTAAAAAAATAGGTCATATATGAATGCTCATGTAGAAACGAAAGAGGAAATTAATAAAGAGTGTTTTTTTAGACTTGTGGTTTTCAATCTGGCCACACTTTTTCGAAGTTGGTATTTTTCACTGATTTGATTTAAGCTCAGTTCTGTTTGCCATTTCATACTCCGGATCAACGTTTGCAAATCGTGGTGAATGGTCCCAAAACGAGATGGCCACTGGTCCTGATTTTTACAAGAAAATTTTGTTCAGCGATGAAGCTCACTTTTGGTTGAATGGGAATGTTAATAACCAAAATTATCGTATTTGGAGTAGACGCCGTTACATTCTCAAAATCGTTGGTCCATATTTCTTCAAAAATGGAACCACCTATAATGTTACAGTCAATGGGGAACGCTAAAGAGCTATGTCTAACGACTCGTGTCTGAATTGGAGGATGTAGATGTGGATGACCTTTGGTTCCAACAAGACGGCGCTACATGCCATACAGCCAACGAAACAATCAATTTATTGAAGGACACTTTTGGTGAGTCCATTATCTCGCGTCGTGGGCCTGTGGAGTGGCCTCCAAGATTAAACACCGTAAGAATATTTTTTGTGGGGTTATGTGAAGTCGCTTGTCTACGCAGATAAGCCCGATTGCTGGCATACGGCCCCGAATGCTGAATAAAGTGGTGCTGAATAATGTGGCGCTCCCAGCTGGAATTTATTCGAGCCAGCCTTGACGGCCACTTGCTCGAAATCATTTTTAACATATATTGACATACTCTTCTCTTCATAATAAAGCTTAATTATTGGCCATGACATTAAATAATATGCGTTTTATTTCTTCTTGAAAACCACACATCTGAAAAACACCCTTTATGTGGGTGATCCATCTAGAAGTATTTTTTCGAAACAAAAAAATATAAAAATTCAAATCAACGTGTGTAATTTTTATTGGTAATTTGAAAGGACATTTTATGGTATTTATTTTTCGAATATAATTTCCTTTAAATGTTGGCCGCAACTACGCCTCAGGGTTTCCATTCTGAGGGTCCAATTTTGGATGACTCGTTCGAGCATTTCGACCGGTATGGCTTTAATGACACGCGTAATGTTAGCTTCCAAAACCTGAATCTTAACTGGTTTGTCAGCATAGACTTTGGACTTTACGTAACCCCAAAGAAAAATGTCTAAAGGTGTGATATCACTCTATTTAGGCGGCCAACTCACCTGTCCAAACGTGAAATTAGCTGCTTTTCGAAATGACCTCTCAATAGATCCAGTGTTTGAGCAGCTGTATGGCAAGTGGCACCGTCCTGTTGAAATTAAGTGTCGTCCAGATTACGGGCTTCAATTTCAGGTAGCATAAAGATCGATATCATGGCACGATAGCGAGCACCATTCACGGTTACTTTCCAGCCAAAAAAATACCTCTAGATGGATCACCCTATATATGTCCACACTAAAATGCTCAGATTTTTGGATATAGGGTTCGTCACCCAAATCTAGCCGAACAGCAAAAAAAGTTTATTCTTGGCTTTGTGAGAAAATTATATAGCTTTTCTAAATCCATATGTCCATTTTTATTGGAATCCATTTTTGGGCCCCAGACCCCAAAAAATGAGCCTATGTAATTCAAATCTATCCATGATTGGGGTTTGGTGCATCGATATATGTGACAGCGCATAGAGAAAGGGACCTAAGGGTAAAAAAAATCAAATTTCACTTTTTTTATGTGGACAACATCTGAGCATCGAATGAGACCGATCCCATGCCCCAAAAGTGTTCCCTCCCAGAGATATGCGCGTTTTATGAAAGTGATGGTACACCAAAGATACAATTATTTAAATCTTTAAAATGGCTCTCCTGAACAAAACTGGTTTGTACCCTTAGGTCCCTTTCTATTTTGCGCGTCACATATACTATCAAATTACTAGCAAATTTAGTCGAAATCGGATTTAATATAGTTGTTCTAGAGATGTTTAATGTAATATCGAGAAAGGGTTTTTTCTACTGGGCCTATATCAAAAAATGGATTGGTATGCCCCATAATTATCTAATCTAATTACTAATCGTAATTAACTGTTCCAAATTTCATCAGGATTTGGTTGTAATATGTGGTTTCTAGACCTCCGTCCTTTATACAAAAAATTTACTTCTGCCAAATTTCATGAAGATCGGTCAAACAATTGCGACCTTTAGTTTAAAAACAGGCTTTTGGTAGGGAGTAGAAGGTTGGGCAGACAAATATCGTTAAATCGAATGAACTGGTGAGTCGATCGGTACACTTAGAGGTTAGTCTTTTTAAAATATTTCGTATTTCAAACTTTCTTCGCTTTTTCATACAACAACCCGAAAACCGAAAAACCAGGATAGACCGGTTGGGTTTTATTTTTAAGAAACCGACGATTGGGTTTGAACTTAAAACCCGGAATGTTGGTTTTCCGTTTTAAACACTCTAGTTTTAATACGATAAAACAATGTAAATTGTTAAAATAATTACAAAAGTACTTTTTAAACTGAGATGTCATGTTAACAGGACAGGAAACCGATTAAATCTGAACTTGAAGGTAACTATGACTGATCACTTGAGATAACTTAAAAGCCTCTGAGTTTTCGCTTTTGTAATTTACATCCAGATCTGATGATGACTCGTACCAGGAAGGAACTGCGAGTAGATACAAATTACATTAGCAAGAACATAATGCTTGCCTTGTTGATGGTTTTCTTTCAATTTTGACTCACTGTCAGTTCTCGTTTTCGATTTTAGTCTTTTCCATACAAGAAAAATATGTTAATTAAAATTGAAACACGTGTTGAAGCCGTAAATGACGTACTTTCGGCAATGAAAATTAGAACATGGGCAGTGTTATTTTTCTTTGCCCAGTTTTCCGAAACACTAGAGCGAAATAGTGTGAAAACGTGTCGTCGTAAAAAGGCTGGTTTAAATTCGTTTTGTTGTTTTCGTTGACGCACAGCAGGAGTGGAGCGTGCGAAAAAGAGGGGAAATTATCATTGCCGCTAGACGTTAACCTAATTAGTCATAAATTTTAAGTTCTGAATGGATAAACCATGTACAGGGGGCCAAAATCTTCTATCTTAGATAGAAGAAACAAAGAATATGTGTATGTTGAGGCTAAATCTTATTGACAAATAAACATAATATTACTTGCATAC
Source organism: Hydrotaea diabolus (assembly GCA_963513945.1). Taxonomy (NCBI): domain Eukaryota; kingdom Metazoa; phylum Arthropoda; class Insecta; order Diptera; family Muscidae; genus Hydrotaea; species Hydrotaea diabolus. The sequence continues at coordinate 54,850,196 of OY740717.1, read as the reverse complement.
CTTAGACTGGTATACGGTCGAAAACATTTTCTATGCCAGCTTGAAACAAATAAAAAGACTTGTCGCCTCCACACACGCAGAGAAAAAACATGATTACTACATGGTCACGGCAATAATAATATGTTCTTCGCAATAAAAGTATGTTCGTCGCAACCATAGCATTGTTAACTGAATTTATTTTTGACAATACTATAATTGCTGCAATATTAATATTGTTGAAAAGTAACAATAGTATTATTGCCAAATTTAAAAATTAAAATATGGTTGAAGTAACAATATAAATATGGTTGGTGCGACAAAAGTATTGTGTTTTGCGTTTTATGTTAACAATAATATGATTACGGCAATCATACTGTATGGTTGTATTTTTTTCATTTAAATATGCTTTTTAGAACAAATGTTATTGGTACGGATCTAATGCAATAATAGTACTTTTTTATCGAAATTAAAATTTTTTAAACAAGCTGCTTTGGCTTTGTTTAACTGATTTTTTGTTTAATAAAAACGCTTACGTTTATTTAAACTTATTTTTTCTACTGTGAATCACTCCTATTATTTTGAATTTAATGTTTTTTTTTAAAATAATTTTCTAATTCAAATCTTTTGTCGACAACTTAAACAAATTCTAATAAATTATATTGGAGATCATAGTATATTTGTGTGTCATCATACTATGGTTGTAGGGATCATAACATGGTTGCGTGTGAATCATACTATGGTTTTGAGGATCATACTATGGTTGTATGTGAAACATACTATGGTTGTGAGGATCATACTATGGTTGTGGAGATCATAGTATGGTTGAGTGTGAATCATACTATGGTTGTGGGGATCATAGTATGGTTATGTGTGAATCATACTATTGTTGTGAGGATCGTAGTATGGTTGTATTTGAATCATACTATTGTTGTGAGGATCATAATATTGTTGTAGCACAACCATATACCCAACAATAGTATTATCCTCTTCAAATATTGTTACCACAACCATACTTTTTTTCTGCGTGCACTGTTTTTAACCAACATCAAGTTTTATATATGGCATCTACTGTGACTAGAACTTTCACGTGGTTTCAAATGTTTAGTACAAAACTACAAAAATTGGGTTGGAGAATCAAACATTCTGTTGAAGTCACCGACATGCCATAGTAATAATGGTTACATTGTTCGACACATCAAAAGGTGGTTGCTACGACAATATTACGATAACCACACCCAATCAATCGGTTATTCTGACCAAATTCAGTAAAACTATTGCTTGCCACAACTTGTGGATATATCAACTAACCAATTATGAAGCACATGTTAGTTTGGCAACAATAATTGGTTGTGACAACTGAAAACGGCTTTGTAGTAACCAACCCCAGTTTAGTTCGCTGTTGAAGCATATTATTGGTTATATCAACATTAAAATATAATCCCTATAGTAATTTATCGATTATTGTCACTACAAAATCTTTGATAAATACAAATACTTTTGGCTACCTTGTAAAATTAAATTATTATTGAGTACCGATATGTCCATATTTTCAATTGGTCCATAATTTTTTACAACGGTCTATTTTTAGGATCCATAAGTCCAAGTCTGTTTTTACTAAAAGAATATAATAATATTGTTGTTGGCTCTTGAGTCCATGTGTGCGAGCTCGAACTTTAAACAGATCTTGGAAATGCATTTATATTTTGAGAAGTAAGGAAACTTTACCATCATTGTGTCACCATATGTCGATGTTTATTAACATTTTTGTAAGCACCACATGACCCGTTTTTGGTCTACCAGATAGAGTCTATAGGTCGTAATCGTCGAAAGGGCTGCCTTGGAAGCTAGCTTAAGGTAGAACTTATTTCATAACTGCAGAATTACCCTATCTCTGGCCGACAATGGACAAATAAATTGCTAACATTAGAAAACCGATCAATGTCAACCCTCATAGGAGTCCTCACGGGACACTGGCTTATCGGGATTATGGCTGCGCATATGGGCATCTTATGAAGATACTATTGTTATTGTTTCCAGGACGCAGAAGAAGAGGATTCAGTGGAGCATTTCCTTTGCGCATGCACTTGTCTCAAGAATGCTCTTGATTGCCTGGCCGAAATAGTGAATGTCTTTTCAAATGTGTTGGAAGATCGGGCTGTTTCCGAACGGTTCGCACCAGCTGTTTACCATCTCGGGTACTAATTATATAACAAATCGTATAAATTGACTATACATCTTCTTTTTATAAATATATACCTTCTCTCCTTCCTATAACTTTTAACTCTCCTCCTCTCTCTCGTTCTTCAGAAAAAAAGTATGGTTGTGATGACAATATTCGAAGAGGATAATACTATTGTTGGGTATATGGTTGTGCTACAACAATATTATGGTCCTCACAACAATAGTATGATTCAAATACAACAATATTATGATCCCCACAACCATATTATGATTCACACGCAACCATACTATGATCCCCACAACCATATTATCACTCAACCATACTATGATCTCCACAACCATAGTATGGTCCTCACAACCATAGTATGATCACAAAATTAAACTATGATCCCGAATATTATTTATTAAAATTGGTTTAAGTTGTCAACAATAGATTTGAATTATGAAAATTATTTTTTATTTTTTATTAAAAATATTTTAAATAAACAAAGCCAAAGCAGCTTGTTTAAAAAATTTTAATTTCGATAAAAAAGTACTTTTATTGCATTAGATCCGTACCAATAACATTTGTTCTAAAAAGCATATTAAAATGAAGAAAAATTACAATCATACAGTATGATTGCCGTAATCATATCATTGTTAACATAAAACGCAAAACACAATACTTTTGTCGCACTAAACATATTTATATTGTTGCTATAACCATATTTTCATTTTTAAATTTGGCAATGATACTATTGTTACATTTCAACAATATTAATATTGCAGCAATTATACTATTGTCAAAAATAAATTCAGTTAACAATGCTATGGTTGCGACGAACATACTTTTGTTGTGGATAACATATTATTATTGCCGTGACCATGTAGTAACCGTGTTTTTTCTCTGCGGGTAGGTATCCACAATGGGCTTTTAAGGCCTCCGAGTAAACTCACCATTTCTTCCTGTAAGCTTTCAACCTAACCTAAGAGTCTAGAAACCATCTCCTTTTCGAATACGTTGAGTGTTAAGTCCTTAGTTAAGTCACGATGCGTTCGCAAATAATGGAGATAAAGAGTGATTTTTTTGAGGTTAGGATTTTCATGCATTAGTATTTGACAGATCACGTGGGATTTCAGACATGGTGTCAAAGAGAAAGATGCTCAGTATGCTTTGACATTTCATCATGAATAGACTTACTAACGAGCAACGCTTGCAAATCATTGAATTTTATTACCAAAATCAGTGTTCGGTTCGAAATGTGTTTATCGACAAATTTTGTTCAGCGATGAGGCTCATTTCTGGTTGAATGGCTACGTAAATAAACAAAATTGCCGCATTTGGAGTGAAGAGCAACCAGAAGCCGTTCAAGAACTGCCCATGCATCCCGAAAAATGCACTGTTTGGTGTGGTTTGTACGCTGGTGGAATCATTGGACCGTATTTTTTCAAAGATGCTGTTGGACGCAACGTTACGGTGAATGGCGATCGCTATCGTTCGATGCTAACAAACTTTTTGTTGCCAAAAATGGAAGAACTGAACTTGGTTGACATGTGGTTTCAACAAGATGGCGCTACATGCCACACAGCTCGCGATTCTATGGCCATTTTGAGGGAAAACTTCGGAGAACAATTCATCTCAAGAAATGGACCGGTAAGTTGGCCACCAAGATCATGCGATTTGACGCCTTTAGACTATTTTTTGTGGGGCTACGTCAAGTCTAAAGTCTACAGAAATAAGCCAGCAACTATTCCAGCTTTGGAAGACAACATTTCCGAAGAAATTCGGGCTATTCCGGCCGAAATGCTCGAAAAAGTTGCCCAAAATTGGACTTTCCGAGTGGACCACCTAAGACGCAGCCGCGGTCAACATTTAAATGAAATTATCTTCAAAAAGTAAATGTCATGGACCAATCTAACGTTTCAAATAAAGAACCGATGAGATTTTGCAAATTTTATGCGTTTTTTTTAAAAAAAAAGTTATCAAGCTCTTAAAAAATCACCCGTTATATTCAGCAGAAACTAATAATGTCAACTTTTTTTTAGGTACTTTTAGTCCCTTAAAGGGAGACTCTTCTATCTTGGCCTATTTCGTCTGTTTACAAGCCCTAAAAGTTTATGACTATAAGGTTGATTCTGAGATTATGGGCCACTTTGTTGTCCTTGGTTGTTTCAAGCGGGAAAAATTAATATATTTTATTCTATTATTTACTATTATTTACTATACAATAAATCTTTATTAGACCTTTAAAGTCTTTAAAATTGTTTTTTAAAAAAATTATTTGTTCTTCAAAAAATTTCCTACCAAATTGTTCAAATATCATTACCCTGGTTGTCCCTAGCACTACTTTCAATTGAAATTTTCTCAATTTTTTACAAAAATATTAATTATTTATTTAATAAAACCTGTCTATAGTAAAAAATAATTCTATTTAAATATAGAGGCAAGAGGTCTTGAGCCGGTTAATTCCTGTACAATGTGTAAAAAATAATATGTAGTTAATTTCGTTGCTATTAACGATTATAATTTTTTGTTCAATTTATATTTTTAGAATTCCCCTGTAAAATCTAATATTCGCTAAAATTCAAATTCCGAACCAATCCTGATTTCAAGCAACTCAATAGTTTTTTTCGTTAATATCGTGTTCGTTAATAGTTTTTTCGTCAACAGTCTTATTAAAATTAAGTAAGTCGTGATTTGTCACTCGTTACCGACGTTCACACTTAAGTTGGTCATTCCCCTGTGTTGTTTTTTAAAAGGATAATTAATACTTTTTATAATTTTGCAAGTGTTTTTTTTGTGTTTATAGCAAGTATAAACTTCCAGCTCAAGTCAATTTTGTAAGGGTAGGTACTTAAATAAACATTTCAGGGTGTTTTGTAGAAATTCATCATTCCCCTGCCAGAATTTTTCACAGGGGAATGACGATTAACAGATTTTTTATTTTTACAAAAGAACTGAATTAAAATGAATTTTTTGATTTTAAAGAAAAAATACTATATATTTTATTGTCTTCGTCATTTCTCTGTTCAATGAGTCACTACCCTGGAGGTCATATTTTTAAATTGTTGCATGATTCCGTTAAAAATTAAAATTTTGATGTGTACCTTGTAAAAATGAGTAGTCTTTCGTGGAACTAAGACATCTACCTGAATTAAATATTAAATTCTGCAAAAAAAATCAAATTCCAAAAATTACGTCGAAATTACGCCATAAAATATTTTTTTTTGCTCGAAATTTTTATAAAACTTTCCTTATATGTTGTTATTTTTGGGGGTGTAAATATTCTTAAATTCCCAAAAACCTAATTTTTGGTCTGTAAAGTGTTCACATCTTGGACCCTAATTTTCTTTTTTTGTGGAACTTTATTCAAATTATGCGACAATTAAGTACAATTTAGTGAACTAACTCTGTACGTCAGTCCATTATGAAATTCAGTTTATCAGTACAAATGTTGACTCGGGTGAATTAAAATATTTATTTATTATTTTTATTTTGATAAAAAAACAGAAAACATTAAATACTTTTTTTATAAAACCTAGAAAAAAGCTTAAAGCTAGGGGCGAACTTAGCGGGGAAAAAACTTAATTTGCAGCGCTGGTCTATTGGTTGTGTCCTTTACAAACTTTTTTCGAGAAAAGTAAAAAATTTATTTGTTCTACAAATATGTTTTTCAGCTAATTTTATTGAGGGTGACTAAAGATAAAATATCAATATATCTAATATTAGCGAGTTCTTTTGGTCCTTTTTTCCAAAACATGTATAAATGTTGTTCGTATAAGTGGTAGAGTTCGGGTTTAAATGTTCGACGAAAGCACTACTACGAGGGCTGCTATATATACATCTGACCTAGTAATGAAAATGCAAATATTTATCATCAAAAATGGTTTTGTTGTTTTTTTGAGTATTCTCCAGCATGATTTATACACTTTTGCATGCGCTCAAACCAATTGTCGAAGCTCTTTTTCCATTCCGATTGAGACACCTCCAAAACATGGTTTTTAAACGCTTCAACAGCATCTCTGGCGACGAAAAACGTTGAACACGCATTTTTTTCTTGGTACCAAGTCAGGGCTGACGGCGGATGACCCATCAATTCGACGTTTTGGCCGGTCAAAATAGCGCTGCTTTGAGCTGATGTGTGAGAGATCGCATTGTCATGGTGCACAATGATTTGTCTTCTCTTGATCGTTTTTCGAATTTTTTCGAAGAATTCAGGAAAACAAATTATTGAGTACCACTCAGTATTGACCGTCCTACGTTGCTCAAGCGGAACAGTCGCCACATGACCAGGTTTGTCGAAGAAACAGGCGACCATTTACTTCGAAGTGCTTCTTGCACGAACAACTTTCGTTGGATTTGGCTCGTCTTCGAAGACCCACACGGTCGATTGCTGTTTTGTTTCGGGCTCATATGCATAGATCCATGATTCGTCACCTGTGGCGATCGTATAAACGTCCTTTGAAGCACCGCGATCTTATTTTTTAAAAATTTCTTTGCGTCAATCGACGCGAGCCTTTTTTTGAGCGGTTGTCAAATTGTGAGAGATCCAACGAGAACAAACTTTTTTTTACGGCCAGGTGTTTATGCAATATCAAATGTATGCTGGTGGCAGAAATGTCCAAGGATGCCTCTATCTCACGGTTTGTCACGATATTGCATTATCAGTTCACGCACGGCATCAATGTTCTCTGGCACAACAACCGTTTTTGGACGACCTTCACGATTGAATTCAACCAGTTTTTCACAGTGCTATAGGATGGTGCTTCATCGCCATACAAAGATTTAAGTTAATCGATGCACTCTTGTCGTGAAGTTGTGAAAAATGATCGCACGAAATGTTCACGAGTTAATTCCATTTTTTTGATAAATTGATTTTTTTAAGTCACTGGAAACAACACAAATGTTGGTCGTACGTCAAAACGTTCTGAGTACGTTTATGCTAAAAAATGTCAAACTTTCCAATTAAAATGTCAGATGGCGCCAGGCAACACTTGGTGTTGCCTATGCCAGAAATATATATAGCAACCCTTGTACTAATGAAATATGCCTGATATTAAAAAAACACACACATACGATACACATACGGTAGTTGTCCACTATAAAAAATAACAACAATTAGGAATTTTTATTGTGTTTACTTTGTTCGGTGAATTTCACTAGTGGCGACTGGTTCTCGTTTATTAACGATCTGTTTAATCACATTTATTGCTTGGGGTCTGAGGTTGGTGAAGTAGCGTTCACCGAAACTGCAGTCACCGCTGCTTTTAACTAAAAGTTTTTACGACTGCTTTTTGAATAGGTTTTTAGTTTCTATGAATGAAATGATCAAACGAAACTTGGTCTGAAATCTGACTATAAACTAATTGAAATGTAATTCTAAATAACTTACTTTCTCTATTGTAGAATAACAACATAACTCAATCCACATAAATAATTTTAGTTGAGGAGAATCATACTATGGTTGTAGGCATCATTAGATGGTTGTGTGTGAACTATGCTATAGTTGTGGGGATCATGCTTTGGTTGTATGTGAAACATGCTATGGTTGTGATGATCATGATATGGTTTTGGGGATCATAGTATAGTTGAGTGTAATTCACAATATGGTTTTGGCATCATAGTATGATTGTATATGTGTGTGTATGTATACGAAGGTTGCTATATATATTTCTGGCCTAGGCAACACTAAGTGTTGCCTGGCGCTATCTGACATTTCCATTAAAAGGTTTGACTTTTGTTAGCATAAACGTAATCAGAACGTTTTGACGTACGACCAGCATTTGTGTTGTTTACAGTGACTTGAAAAAATCAATTTGGCAAAAAAATGGAATTAACTCGTGAAAATTTTTCTGCGATCATTTTTCACAACTTTCGACGTGGATTATCACGACAAGAATTCATCGATGAACTTAAATCTTTGTATGGCTTAATGATTTCAATCGTGGCCGACGCTCGCTCAAAGACGAAGGTCGTGAAGGTCGTCCAAAAACGGCCGTTGTGCCAGAGAACATTGATGCCGTGCGTGAACTGATAGCGCAAGGTCATCATGTGACATACCGTAAGATAGAGGCATCCTTGGGAATTTCTTCAACCAGCATACATTCGACACCTGGCCGTAATGCAATATCGTCATGTGACAAACCGTGAGATACGAGTAGAGGCATCTTTGGGCATTTCTTCCACGAGCATACATTCGATATTGCATGAACAGCTGGCCGTAAAAAATGTTTGTTCTCGTTGGATCCCGCACAATTTGACAATCGCTCAAAAAATGCTCGTGTCGATTGGTGCAAAGAAATTTTGAAAAAATACGATCGCGGTGACGAACAGGTGACGAATAAGGGATCTATGGGTATGAGCACGAACAGCAGTCGACCGTGTGGGCCTTCGAAGACGAGTTATTCGTGGAAGAAGCACTTCGAAGCAAATGGCCGCCTGTTTCTTCGGCAAAACTGCTACGTTGCTTGAGCAACGTAAGGCGGTCAATTCTGAGTGGCATACCACAATTTTTTTGCCTAAAGTCTTTGGAGAAATACGAAAAACGAACAAGATAAGACGAATTTTGTGCACCATGACAATGCAAGCTCTCACACATCGGCTCAAACCAGCGCTTTTTTGACCGGTCAAAACGTCGAATTGATGGGTCTTCCGCCGTACAGCCCTGACTTGGCACCCAATGACTTCTTTTTATTCCCGCAAATCAAGAAAGAACTACTTGATCAACGATTTTCGTCGACAGAAGATGCTGTTGAAGCGTTCAAAAACCATGTTTTGTAGGTGTCTCAATCGGAGTGGAAAGAGAGCTTCGACAATTGGTTTTAGCGCATGCAAAAGTTTATAAATCATGCTGGAGAATACTTTGAAAAAAAATAAAATCATTTTGGATGATAAATATTCGCATTTTCATTATTAGGCCAGAAATATATATGTGACAGCGCATAGAGAAAGGGACCTAAGGGTTAAAAAATCAATTTTCTTTTTTTTGATGTGGACAACATCTGAGCATCGAATGAGACCGATCCCACGCCCCAAAAGGGTTTTCTCCCAGAGATATGCGCGTTTTATGAAAGTGATGGTACACCAAAAATACATGTATATAAATTTTTAAACTGGTTTTTACCGTTAGGTCCCTTTCTATTTTGCGTGTCACATATAGCAGCCCTCGTATTGGGATAAAAAATGGAACGCAACGGTTTTGGGGTGATAATTTTCTCTACAGTGTAAAAACCTCAATTGATTTCCCAATGTGATGTCGTTTTCCAACCTCAGCAGCTTTTTTAGAATGAACTTTACGAACTAGAGTTCATAAGAGACGGTATTGATCGTATTGGTGTTGGTGTTTTTCCAAACGCTTCGCCTTTTTATGTTTAAACATATATAAACTTTTAAATTTTCATTTCAGTATATTTGTAACGCTAGCCCAGCCTGCTCGCTACATCTAGCCTTGACCATAAGTATTGAGATTGACATACGAAAATTTAAACTACCAACAGCCGATTCGGCAAGACCAAATGATCATCTGAATCTGTACGTTACGTATGTACTTACATACGTACGAGTATAGCCATTAAATTTAATCGAATCGAATCATACATACGTACTCTATATCCTCAATAGTTTAGTTTCGTATTCAATTAGTTTATACAAAAAGCAAATAATAGCATAAATTAACTTTTCAGTATCGAGAAAAACCGCAAATTAAATTCGACACATGTGTGTCCGTCCGTCCGTCCGTCTGTATGTCGATAGATTTGTGTTGAAATTTCTGTTGTTCTTTTTTTCTTTCTTGCTTTTCTTGATGCTTCTGGTATGGAAATAGTCTGTGCGTACTTATGTGGCCACAGCGTGTATTGGCCCAATGCAAATGGGATCTAAACAAAAGTCATTTGGCTAATAACGATTGGGTGCGTTTGGGCCGCCAACCGGCGGCCAACGGAGGACGGCGATCGCGATGGGACGACGAGCAACGAAAACAACAGCTACAATGTACTTAAGTTTTTTATGTTTATATAAACTTTTACTTATTTCATGCTTATTTTAAATCTAATGCTCAGACTAGATGATGTTAAGAAGAACAAACGAAAAAAAAGGAATCAACCAACAGTTTTTTAGCCGCGTACAGTTGTGGCCCATTATGTAGCAGAGTGTAAAAGTAATAGAAAATTAATGTTAATTTTTCAAATTCTATAATCATCTACAGCTACAGATATCCCATGCCCAAATAAGTTGGAGGCCATAAATAAGAACCAATATCTATATAGTGTTGCTTAGATCGGTTTACAATATCTATAGCCAACGTTGGTGAAATTCGACTATACTAGTCTATGTGACGATACACTGAAAAATATATCTAAGCGAAATCACGAAATGTTTCATATAAATAACGAAATTTGTCTTGATGGTTCAGCCAACTTTTTTTTAAAAAACATTAAAAAAAATCATAAAACTTACGAAATCGGATTGTAGATAAAAATTCATCATTTTTACGAACAAAATTAAAGATTTTTTTTTAAAAATTTCTTTCATATTTTTTAAGAATACTCGTATGTTTCATGCGTCTTATAAAGTAGTTTTATACTTAATGTGAAGTGTAACCTATTTTTTAATGACACCTTTTCTTAAGTTTTATGACAAATATTACAATTAACATAATTTTTTTTTACAAAAATTTTAAAGTTTGTTTATAATTTTATTAGGTCTAGAACAAATTTCATTCTGGCACTTCCATCTTCTTTCTCGAAGCCGTAAGGCCCAATGATATTTGAAGATATGATCCCACACCAAACTGTATACCTAATAGGCTGCATTTGGCGTTGATGAATGGCTCTTGGATTTTCCGAAGCCCAAAACCTACAGTTCTGTCTATTAACAAAGCCATTCAAATGAAAATAAGCTTCCTCACCCATGCGGAGACCATTGCACATTTTAATTTAAAACTTGATAAATTGAAGCGTGGCCACGAAAAACTTTTATTGTCTCATTAGCCAATATAAAATTGAATCGGAAAAAAATTGAAAAAATCGGATTTTCAAAATCGGGCTTTTTTTTAAATAAAAAAATATTTAAGGAATTTTTTTTTAAAAAAAGCTATGACTTCTATTCCGTTGGGATCAATGCAGACCTTACAACTTTTTCACTTTACTAAAAATTTGTTAACTTAAATTTTTTCTTTAAAAGTTTTTTTGTAGACCTTACTAGATAGTTTTATCTAGATAGTTTAAAAAATTTCTAAAATATTATAACTATAACAAAAGTTATGAGATATTTAAAAATACGTATTGAAAATGTTGCCACTGTACGAATACTACAATAAGAAGAATGTTTCGTAAATAGTACGAACATTATTTTTTTAATGTATGGTTGACTTGACAATATTCGAAGAGCATCTTGCTATTGTTGGATATATGTGGTTGTGGCACAACATTTTTATGATCCTCATAACAATAGTATGGTTCACACACAACCATACTATGACCCCCACAAGAATAATTTGATTTGCACCCAAACGTAGCATGGTCGCCAGAATTATTAATAAGAATTGCGTTATGGTCGTATTCAACAATAGATATTTTTTTTATGTAAATTACTCAAATTTTAAAATATAGGGTGATCCATCTAGAGGTATTTTTTCAGAACCAAAAAAAATTAAAAATTCAAATCGAGTGGGGAATCTTACATCAGACCAAAGATGGAATACAACTCCCATATATGGGCAGGTGCTCCAAAATCATCCTTGGAGCTACTTGACCGTGTTCAAAGGAGAGCGATGGTGCTGATAGGTGACAGTAGCTTATCCAACTCTTTTGTTACCCTTGAGTACCGTCGGAATGTGGGTTGCGTGACGCTGTTCTATCGTTACTTTCATGGTAAGTGTTTATCAGGCATCCATCGCCTTATTCCTGACATCAGGATGTTCGGCAGGGATACGCCACTTTCTAGGAATCCACACCCCTTTGTTATCAATTGGCCAGTTGACTGCACTATACACTACAGATCAAATTCGTTTTTCGCTCGTACAGTCCGTATGTGGAATCGACTTCCGGCAAATGTATTTCCCACTGATTGCGACATCCAGAAGTTCAAGGCAAGCGTCAATAATCATTACTCCCCCTTCCGATCCTTTACTTTCATCTCGCCAACGCAATGCACCGCATGTATAGGGTGCATTCCCTGAGTGATGGTTATTTAAAAAAAGAACTATTTATTATAAAGATAAGGGTTTGCCATTATGTTTTAAAAATTATGTTTTTATGTCAGCAATAACTCGCCGAATATTCTCTTACAAGGCGTCAATAGCGTCGAATAACCCCACAAAAAATAGTCTAGCGGTGTTTAATCGCACAATCTTGGAGGCAACACCACAGGCCCACGAAATAATGCGTCCACCAACAGTTTCCTTCAATAAATTGTTTGTTTCGTTGGCTGTATGGCATGTAGCGCCATCTTATTGGAACCAAAGGTCGTCCACATCAACATCCTCCAATTCCGGCACGAAAAAGTCATTAATGATGGCTCTATAGCGTTCCTTATTGACTGTAACATTATGGACCAATGATTCCCTCTGAGCATAGAGCACACCAAACAGTGACATTTTGAGGATCTTACGGTGTCTCAACAATGGCTTGTGGATTTTCATTACTCCAAATGCGAAAATTTTGGTTCTTAACGTACCCATTTAACCAAGTGTGAGCTTCACCGCCGAACAAATTTTTTTTGTAAAAATCCGAATTGGTGGCCATCTCGTTTTGGGTCCATTCACCATGATTTATAAACGTTGTTCCAGAGTAAGTCTATTCATAATGAAATGGCAAACCAAACTTAGCATAAATCAAGTGACAGCTGCCAGAAGGACCAACTCCGAAAAAAGTGTGGCCAGATTGAAAACCACACTTCTAAAAAAAAACACCCTCTGCAATGGTTTGACAATTTTTCTTCATTCTTTATCCGTAGGAAATTTTTTGGTGTTTTTTTTTTATCAAATTCTGTCGTGATTTGTAGCGGTTTTTTCCATACGTCATCCGTAGCAATTACGCAGTAGCACATTTTCCAACTTCAAAGTCTTGAACCAATTGAGAACCCCAAATCCGAAAGCTTATGATAGTAATGGGTGATCCAAGTAGAGATACTTTTTTCAATAGCCTTTTTTGACAGATCACGTGTGAGTCGTGTCATGCTGTCGTGTTATTTTTGTTTAGTATTGCTTGGCATTTCATCATGGAAAGACTTACGCCTGAACAACGTTTACAAATCGTTCTACTTTATTACGAAAACTCACGTTCTGTGGGGAATGTGTTTCGTGCAACTTATGGTAAACATAATCCGCCTACTGAGCGTACTATTCGCAACACCATCACCCATCTTGAAACCCAGCATTCATTATTGGATATTATTCGACCGAATGGACCACGTCCAGCACGCAGTGAAGAAAATGTAGCGGACGAAGTTGAAAGTGTACACCAAGACCGCGGAGAGTCGATTCGACGCCGTTCGCAGCAACTCGGGCTGACTTATGGAACGACTTGGCGCATTTTACGTCGAGATCTTAAATTGAAAGCGTACAAAATACAGCTTGTGCAAGAACTGAAGCCTCCCGACGTTCCAAAGCGACATCGCTACGCTCTATGGGCTCTTGAAAAGTTCCAAGAAGGTCCGACGTTTTCGTGCCAAATTTTGTTCAGCGATGAGGCCCATTTCTGGCTCAATGGGTATGTAAACAAGCAAAATTGCAGCATTTGGGACAAAGAGCAACAAGATGGTGCCACTTCCCACACATCGCATCAATCAATGGATTTATTGAGAGAACACTTCGGTGAGCAGATAATTTCACGTTTTGGGCCGGTCGATTGGCAACAAAGATCATATGATATCACACCGTTAGATTTTTTGTCTTTGGGAAAGTCATTCGCCAGTTACCAGTCGACATGCTCGAACGAGTCATCGAAAATGGATCACGCGTTAAAAGAAACCCCCCTAGCTGGGTTTAAATTATTAGCTGAGGTCAATTTTTTTAATTAGTTTTTAAAGTTTTCAACTGGGAGCGGATTTTAGTACAATTTTAAAAAAACATGTACTGATTCTTATGTCTATATCTTCTGAACTTTTCAAAATATTGTTTGTCACTCTTCGGCAAATTTTTAGCTCTTAATTAGATCTTTGAGATAAAATCAAAAAATTATCTATTTTTTTAGCTCTTGAATTGTTTCTGGCCTATCGACGTACACTTTTTCTTTCAACTAATCCCAAAGAAAGAAGTCCAAACGATCTTGGCGGCCAATTAACATCGCCACGACGTGAGATAACACGGCCATTGAATTTGTCGCGCAAAAGAGCCATTGTTTCGTTAGCTGTGTGGCAAGCGGCACCGCCCTGTTGAAACCACATATCGTTCACATCTATATCTTCCAATTCGGGCCATAAAAAGTTCGTTATCACGTCATGATAGCGAACACCATTCACAGTAACGGCCTGACCGGCCTCATTTTGGTAAAAATACGGCCCGATGATGACGCCAGCCCATAAACCGCACCAAACAGTCACTTTTTGTGGGTGCATTGTTTTTTCGACAATCACTCATTATTATCATTCGCCCGAATGCGGCAATTCTGCTTATTGACGAATCCACTGAGAGGAATATGTGCCTCATCACTGAAGATGATTTTCTACGAAAATTGATTGGTTGCTATTTCTTGCCACCATTCTGAAAATTGATGACGTTAGGAATGTTCAAGAGGCTTTGGTTCTTGAGCCAATTAACCTTTTATGCGTGTAAATGCAAGTCATTATGCATAATGTTCATCAACGAAGAGCGTGAGTTGAGTTGAGGTGGACGGCTCCTCAACCACACTATCGCGAACAGCAGCAACATTTTCTGCAGTACGAGCATGCACTGGTGTTTTTACATCTCCTACAGACCCAGTTTGCTCAAACTTTTGCACGATTTTTTTTGATTGTACGCACATTTGGACGATTAAATTGACCAAAAAATAACGAAGTGCACGATATGAATTTTGATTTCAACGCCCATTTTTATAATATGTCTGAATAACTTTAACGCATTGCTCGCTTGCGTATATCTCCATGGTTCTAATTGAAATTGGGAAATATCAAATGAAATGACGTTTAGGTGTGGTTCACATTCAACATCGGCCCCTTAAAATTTATCCACCCTTTAGAAGGATCTTTGACAATTATGTGTAAAACAAGATATCGAAAAAATACTCTTAATGGCTTCGGTGATATACCTCTATACGGCCCGATGAAAAATTAAATAAAAAACTTTTTATTTCGGTCAGATAACCAGATAAAAAATTAAACTATCAGTTGATCAAGTTAAAAAATGCTTGTGGTAAAGGCAACTAAACTCGAAGAGTAGTTATAGCCAATTACCTATAACAACAACCAATACATGTTCAAATTCTGTTCCAATAATTATTCCAATTCGTTAGGGTTACCAATACATTGTCTCTTCAACCGCTACTGACAATTGCTGTGTATACAGTCAACATTCGGTTGTAGCGATGACATACTTGGATAGTACGTGTGACCACCAACATTCTGTTGTGGCAAAAAATCTGTCTGTGTGCAGTTATTAAGGTTCATAACAAACAAATGACAAATGAATTTCCGCTTACTCAATGACATATGCGAAAGACTTGTATAAAGTTGGCACTTTGTCCATACGTTAAAAATAACTAGCCCTCTAAGTTAGCAAGCTATTTATAGTTGGACCGGCTAACGTATGAGTGGAATGGACTATTTTAATGAACACGAGTGTACATTGCGTACTTGTGTAGTGCTGCTGTTAGCTGCCCAAGATGTGCGTCAACGGAAATTTTCTTCTTTTTTTCACACAATCCGATTTTTATTTTTTTGGTATCCGATTTGGGTGTTGGTTGTTGCTGTTATTTCTAGTTTATTTGACGATATATACAATAAGTGTGTACATGTACATATATGTATGGTCATGTGTACATATAAGTATATACTCGCATACGTACAAGTGTCTGCGCTCTTCACAGCATTTTTAAAGAACATTGACATTTATTGCAAAGATTTGTTAGTGAAAATGCTGAATGGTTGTTGTGTTGTTGTCCCGTCTTATTTATACTGCACTTTTGTCACTTGCTCACTGTCCCTTTCAAAAGATTCGGCGGCGGAAATCATTTTCGCAATCGTACAACATTTCACATTTTGCAGCACTGCATGTGGTTGGCAGGCGAAACATTGTTCTTGTTTTTTTTATTGATATTCTGGCCACAAACAAGAATGTCCATTAGTTCAATAAAAATTTCCACTTTCTGAAGTTTTAATGAAATATTGCAAAACAATTATTTGCCATGTATATATATTTCTCAAAAATTGTGGTCCGATGATTGAGTCTATTTCATATGTTTCTTTCTTCTTGTAGCCTTTCATTCATTTCACCCACATGATGTACGGATGTCGGCATAATTTATTTTTCTCTTGTAGTACGCTGAGTGTTTTTTTGCTCAAAGCAAGAAAAACAGAAAAACATTAATATTTTCGTTTTTGAATTTGTTGAAATTAATGATTTTAAATTATAATTAGCCTTGACAAAAAAATGGTTCAATGGTCCATTCACTACCAAAATTTGTCGTTTGCAAACCGTTGCACCGCTTATTCGTAAATGGAAGTAAAAAGAAATAAAAAGAAAAAATTAAAAGGAATTGTATGTATAAGTATACTTCGATCGTTGTCTAAAATACTCTTGGGTAAATGACGATGAGTGTATACGCACTACTTGCTAAGAATCACAGCATCATTTGCGTTAAAGGGGTTAACTACAATTTTCCTACATAAATTAACAACTGTGGCAGATTAAACAAACTTCTTCTGAAAAGTTGGCATACATTTAGGGCTTTTGTTAGAATTATATTTTAATACTTCCCTTAATGTATGCTATGAAAAATTTCGTGGTGGAATTTTAATTTCAAATTGTTTAGCCTTGCCAGAGGTTGTCAAAAAATATTTTATATTGCTGGTTTTTTGTAAACCTTTAAATGTAACGATTTTTGTTGATTAGCCCTTATTCTGTATTAACAAATAATACCACGTACTGTAGTTGTGGGTTAAATTTGCCCAATATAATGTAAGCTCCGGGAGCAAGAGCGTACTCTGTTGTTAACATTCATTTTTATTATTACACTTATGACGAAGCAGGATGCTGTTTTGTTTTTACTAATTTTTAAGAAATTAAGATAATACTTTATAGTCTTAAGTTTCGCTATGTTAATTTCCCATGACACTCTGTAAATCTTATATAAAAAAAGTCTCAATAAGTTAAACCTTAACTTAAACTTGCCCAATATATGTTTATTATTATGAATCTGTATTCTTTCAAAAATAGTCGACGTCGAAACTTATTTTCTCATTCCATTGGGTATTTATTTAAGTAAATACAACATACATAATTATAAAATAGGGTTCGTGACCATCGATTGGATCTGCGTTTAGTTGTGTAGTTTCGGACCTATAGTTCAAAGGATGTCAACTCCAGATTTCGTCTCGTTGTAGTAATGAATGATTTCCGGTTTTTGATATTCGTCGAATACCATATCACCGTGGTGCTTTGTGCTAAATATTAAAACCAACTGATTTTTTTTTTGGCATAAATGCAACAATTGTAGTCTTATTTTCTTTATCAAAAAAGAATTGTAAGAAGTTTTAGGGTTTATTTTTTAAGCTTATTTTTTAATTTATTTTTTTAGCTAAATAATTTTGGTGAAAAAAAGTCTTGTTTTTGCAAACTGTGCCAACCACAATAAGAATTCTATAGAGCAGTTCTGCTCGTAGCTCATAAAAAGTAAAAAATTGCCATATGTAAGGTTTGGCCTCTTAAATCGTTCACTAGATCCAACACAACACGGCGTCCTTGATCTTTTTCTGGTTTGAAGTTTCGTTCCTAGTTGGTTTTAGTGTCGTAGAGAGCCTGGTTGTTATCCTATATTTTCAGGGCTTTGCTGGAATATACTGTTTGAATGGACATCTTCCGCGATATGTTACCAGCTGCTTATCTACGCGCCCTCACCGGGGTTATACATTTTTCTCAGATTACTTTCCCATCGGTCCCAAAAATCTCTGATTGGAGCTAAGTTGTCTCGTCTTTCGTTGCGGATTGACCTTTTTGTCGAATCGCAAAAATCGTGAGATGTTTTGAAATCTTCGGAGGCTCATTGTTGCTTTGAAAATTGGCCTGCCCTTTATGTCATCCCATGCAAACGAAAAACTCCTGCTAATAAAGGGTGTTTTTTATTGGGGTATAGAACTTTAAGTTGGCATCACTTTTTTAACTGGCGGCCATTTTGTCAGCTGTCAAGTGATTAATATTTAGTTTGGTTTGCCATTTCATCATGAACAGGTTGACAAAAGAACAACGCTTGCAAAATGGGCCGAAAATGAGATTCATCTCGATGCTGATTTTCATCACAAAATTTTGTTCAGTGATGAGGCTCATTTTTGGTTGAATGGCTACGTCAACAAGCAAAATTGCCGCATTTGGAGTGAAGAGAATCCACATGAGACCCTTGAGACGCCATTACATCCACAAAAACTGACTGTTTGGTGTGCTCTATGGGCTGGTGGAGTCATTGGGCCATACTTCTTCCGAAATAATGCTGGAGAGTCAGTTACCGTTAATGGAGACCGGTATAGAGCCATGATAACCGACTATTTTGTTCCCGAATTGGATGGCATGAATGTGGATGAGTTGTGGTTCCAACAAGACGGCGCTACATGCCACACAGCGCACGTCACAATCGAATTATTGAAGGAAACATTCGATGAGCGCATAATTTCGCGGATTGGACCTGTCAATTGGCCACCAAGATCGTGTGATTTGACACCATTGGATTATTTTCTTTGGGGATATGTGAAGTCGCTCGTCTACGCCAACAAACCAGAAACGTTAGGAGACTTGGAAGCCAACATTCGTGGCGTTATTGCCAACATACGGCCCCATATGCTCGAAAAAGTGGTTGAAAATTGGACCTGTTGAATTGGCTTTATTCGAGCCAGCCGCGGCGGCCACATGCCCGAAATCATATTTAAACATTAATGGCATAAAATTATCCTTCCAATAAAGCCAAATTGGTGGACATTAAAACGATTTTCTTGTGTTTTATTTCAATTCGAAGTTCTATACCTCAATAAAAAACACCCTTTATAAGAAGGAATCGATTGGAATCCAATTTTCACCAAAAACAGACTGTCCTAAAATTGCATGGTGTCCGCCGGGAACGTATACTACTTTGTTTCGCCGCCATTTTGGTAAACATTAGTCTTGACAGTTCATATTTGGCAGTCGTGAAGTAGAGACGTGGAAAATTTATTATGGAAAAATATTCGATAAAATAACGTGTTTTAATCGTTAAAACATTTAATCAAAATCAATCATCATTTACTGTGACGATAATAAAGTTTCGTGCAATTTTTGGGTGAAACAACGTGCCAACAAAACGCACTTTTTATCGTGCAGTGAATGATTTCGAAGAAAGAGGGTCTTTAGCTGATAGGCCCAAGCATGGACCACAACGTACTGCAAGATCGGCTGAAAACATTACTGCTGCTCAAGGAATGTTTTAAACAACAATCCATCAACCTCAATTCGACGCCTTGCTCAGGAGCTTGGTCTTTAAAGAACAACTTTAGCCACAATTTTGCACAAGGATTTGCATTTGTTTACATTTAAGATTCAGTTGACACAGGAGCTTCTTCCACAAAAGACCATTTACGCCGGCGTACATATGCCAATAGGATGTTACAGCTCGCTTATGACAACCCCGATTTTCATGAAAAAATCATCCTGAGTGACGAGTCACATTTTCATTTGAATGGATATGTGAATAAACAGAATAGTCGGTTCTGGGCAGTGGAAACCCTTCAACAGTGAAAAGCAAGGTTTATGCAAACAAACTAGAAACGCTTGAGCAACTCAAACAAAATATTCGTGATGAAATAAATGAAATACCGCGTGAAATGTCTGAAAATGTAATGAAAAATGTGCTCAAAAGGTCTCGCATTTGTAGGGCAAGCAGAGGCGAACATTTATCCGATGTTGTATTTCATACATAATTGCCGACATTAAATAAAACATTTATCAATATACTTATAAGATCCGTTCTCTCTTATTTAATCAAAAATTAAAAAAAGAAAAAATAAGAGATTTAAACAAATGCTGTTCAAGAGCCTTAACAATATTCCAATCATAATGATGCTATCCTCTATGTGAACCCGGAACCACTTTTTTGTAGAACTCGGGACGAAAGGAAACCGAGGTATCATAATCTGCCCGACTTTCATTCAAAAATCCAATCGGAGATAAAAAGCAAACACTATGGTCACCGCAACAATAATATGTTCTCTTCAATAAAAGCATGTTCGTCGCAACCATAGTATTGTTTTTTAAATTTAATTTTGACAATAGTATGATTTCGACAATATTGCTATTGTTGAAATGTAACAATAGTATTATTGCCAAATTTAGAAATGAAAATATGGTTGTAGCAACCATATAAACATGGTTGGTGCAACAAAAGTATTGTTGTTTAAAATTTACGTTAACAAAAATATGATTACGGCAATCATACAGTATGGTTGTGACTATGAACATAACAAAACGGGTTTTGTAGAGCATATATGTTTGTGTGTGCGTATGTTTTTTGATATACAAAAAAAACACATACACACGATAAAGTGAGTGGTTGCTGTCCATTAAAAAAATCAACAACAATCGGAAGGTAGTTCGAGGGATTTTTATTGTGTTTACTTTGTTCGGTGAAATACTCTACAGCCGACTGGTTCTCGTTTATTTAAAATCTGACTGCACTTAAGTATATAGCCATTGATCATGGTTTAATCACATTCGTTACTTGGTGTCTACGGATGGTGAAGTAGCATTCACCCCTGCTAGCAACTAAAAGTATTTTTGACCGTTGGAATATATAATTCTGTTTCTTGAATGAAATGTTTAATAAAAACATGGCTTCAATTCTGGCTATGAACTAATAGTAATGCAATTTAATTTAATAAAAACAATTTAATAAAAACCTCTATTTTTGAATAAAAACAATAAACAATCCTCATAAATAATATTGGGGATCATAGTATGGTTGAGTGTGAATCATACAATGGTTGTGGGGATCATAGTATGGTTGCGTGTGAATCATACTATGGTTGTGAGGATAATATTATGGTTGTATGAGAAACATACTATGGTTGTGAGGATCATACTATGGTTGTGGGGATCATAGTATGGTTATGTGTGAATCATACTATGGTTGTGGGGATCATAGTATGGTTATGTGTGAATCATGCTATTGTTGTAAGGATCATAATATTGTTGTGGCACAACCATATACCCAACAATAGTATGATCCTCTTCGAATATTGTCACCCCAACCATACTTTTTTTCTGCGTGTATAGACCAATAGGAGTCGCTTGAAGAACGACTCAAAATTTTTTATATAACAATGTTTCTATAGAACTAGTTGATTACAAATGCATTTGGCAATATTAACCCATAAACGCAGTATTGTGAATTTTTTTCATAGGCTCAACCAAGGGCATCTACAAGAAGACCTAACACTCTGAAATAACATTTTTGTAAGAAACATAAAAGTCAAGAAGTTTTACGAACCGATCAAATATATTCCGCCAAACTCCCGCTTAAATTCCCTTTCGGTGGAAATGTAGCACTGCAAAGAACTGCACCGCTGCATTATCCAAATCCTCTTTTCGGTATCCTAAGCGTTCATTTTAATTAATCTTAAAACTAACCTTCCAAATAATTAAAATAATAAGCTCATTTCTCACACAGAAAGGTAGTTATTACGCTATGTGTGTGTGGCCCGGTTCGTGAGCCATCCTGTATGATTAAGTTACTCTGTTTGTAGCATCGCAAAGTACCTAACAGCGACAAAAAACACATATTTTAATGTTTTCTGAGGACCATCTACATGATGAGACGAAGGTCCTTACCGTCCTTACCGACACAATATCCTGCTGTCTAAGCAATACCTGCTAGGGTGTTTTCGCAGCAGTCATCCTAACCACCATCTCTTGGACAGGATACCTCCGCCCGAGCAGATCAGGTACGATCTTCATGATCTAGAGAGAGAGAGAGGTCCAGCGGTATAAGAGAGAACTTTTAGATCATCGGAACTATCAGACAAGTCGCAGCAGCAGTATCCATGTGAATGTAGTGCTAGGGAAGCATCTCCCGGAGATTTTACCTAAGGAGAAGGTACTACCTCGGCAGACGCGCGTGTTTCTGGCGCAGCTAAGATCTGGATGGTGCAGCCGCCTCAATTCTTACTGGACACGAATTGATGCTAACGTTCCGAACATCTGTCCCGCCTGCCATCAGGGACCACATGATGTGCTGCACCTCTTTAATTGTCCGGCCAAGGCCACTCAGCTGACCGCCAGGTCACTGAGGACGCATCCAGTTAAAGTGGCTCGTTTCCTCCACCTGGATATCGAAGCAGATCACCCATAGACGAACAAGACTTCAAAATAAATATATTGTTGTTACAACAACAACCTATCAACGACCTAAAGAGTGCTTTTTTATTGAGGTATAGAACTTCGAATTGAAATAAAACACAAGAAAATCGTTTTAATGTCCATCAATTTGGCTTTATTGGAAGGATAATTTTATGCCATTAATGTTTAAATATGATTTCGGGCATGTGGCCGCCGCGGCTGGCTCGAATAAAGCCAATTCTACAGGTCCAATTTTCAACCACTTTTTCGAGTATATGGGGCCGTATGTTGGCAATAACGCCACGAATGTTGGCTTCCAAGTCCCCTAACGTGTTTCTGGTTTGTTGGCGTAGACGAGCGACTTCACATATCCCCAAAGAAAATAATCCAATGGTCCATGTTAACCGATCCATGGTTAACCGAATTAATTGCTCTGATGGACGATTATGTCGACCATAAAATGGACGGAGCTTGCGGTGAACTTCGCGAACTGAACCATTACTTTCGAAATAAATTTGCACGATTTGCAAGCGTTGTTCTTTTGTCAACCTGTTCATGATGAAATGGCAAACCAAACTAAATATTAATCACTTGACAGCTGACAAAATGGCCGCCAGTTAAAAAAGTGATGCCAACTTAAAGTTCTATACCCCAATAAAAAACACCCCTTATATACAAATTCCAAGAAAATCTATGTTTTTCAGATATATTGGTATTCAAATTGGACCAAACCTGGCAAAATGGTAAGAGGTCTCCTTTTAAGACCCAACAAAAATCTGAGAACCACATTTTTTTTGGAGATTTCCATTCTATTTCATATAAATTTTTGCCATAGAAGGGGCATGTCCCATTAAAGCTCCAAGAAATGGGCATGTATACTGGGCCCCAGGGGCTCAACAACTGTTCCCTAATATTTGGGGGCATATGGGTATCCAGAAACACTTAAATTTTTTTTTTACAAATTTAATCATGTAGCTGTATTTAAGGCAATTTCGGCACTCAGCCCGGCTCATAGAAATTATAAAAATTGGCTATTTCGCTAAGCATGGTATGCATGAATTCATTCGTACAATGAATACCCTAAATATGAGTTTTACGATATGGTGGAATTTGCGGCCCTGAGCTATCAGTCTGTGGTCCACACCGGTCCGAAACATGGTTCAGTCAAACTTGGGCCCAACACCAGCAAAAATTTTCTCCCATACTGGCACGCAATACATAGGGTATAGTATAAAAGCATCGGCCCGACCTAACTTACGAATTATTCCCTTGTTTTTATTTCTATACCCTCCACCGAAGAGTGGAAATATTTATTTCAGACCCTATAAAGTATACTTAAGTATAACGGGTGATCCATCTTGAGGTATTTTTTCAATAGCCTTTTTCCACAGATTTTGCGTGAGTTGTGTTCAACATTACTTTTTTCTTTTTAGTATTGTTTGGCATTTCATCATTGAAAGACTTACACCGAAACAACGTCTCAGAATGTGCAACTGTATAATGGAAATGACCGTTTGGTGAGAAACATTTTTCGACCACAATTTTATTCAGTGATGAGTCACATTTCCGGCTCAACGACAACGTCAATAAACATACGAGGGTTGCTATATATATTTCTGCCGCCATCTGACATTTCCATTGGAAAGTTTGACATTTTTTTAGCATAAACGTACTCAGAACGTTTTGACGCACGACCATCATTTGTGTTGTTTACAGTGACTTGAAAAAATCAATTTGGCACAAAAATGGAATTAACTCGTGAACATTTTCGTGCGATCATTTTTCACAACTTTCGACGTGGATTATCACAACAGTGCATCGATGAACTTAAATCTTTGTATGGCGATGAAGCACCATCCTATAGCACTGTGAAATACTGTTTTAATGAATTCAATCGTGGCCGACGCTCGTTCAAATGCGAAGGTCGTCCAAAAACGGCCGTTGTGCCAGAGAACATTGATGCCGTGCGTGAACTGATAATGGAAGATCGTCATATGACATACCGTGAGATAGAGGCATCCTTGGACATTTCTGCCACCAGCATACATTCGATATTGCATGAACACCTGGCCGTAAAAAAGGTTTGTTCTCGTTGGATCCAGCACAATTGGACAATTGCTCAAAAAAAGGCTCGTGTCGATTGGTGCAAAGAAATTTTGAAAAAATACCATCGCGGTGCGTCTAAAGAATAAAGGTCGTCACAAGTGACGAATCATGGGACTATGCGTATGAGCCCGAAACAAACAACAGCAATCGACCGTGTGAGTCTTCGAAGACAAGCCAAATCCAACGAAAGTTGTTCGTGGAAGCAGCACTTTGAAGCAACTTGTCGCCTGTTTCTTCGGCAAAACTGGTCATGTGGCGACTGTTCCGCTTGAGCAACGTAGGACGGTCAATTCTGAGTGGTACACCACAATTTGTTTGCCTGAAGTCTGCGGAGAAATTCGAAAAACGAACCAGAGAAGACGAATCATTGTGCACCATGACAATGCGAGCTCTAACACATCGACTCAAACCAGCGCATTTTTGACGGGCAAAACGTCGAATCGATGGGTCATCCGCCGTACAACACTTGACACCCAATGACTTCTTTGTATTTCCGCACATCAAGAAAAATACGTGGTCAACGATTTTCGTCGCCGGAAGATGCTGTTGAAGCATTCAAAAACCATGTTTTGAAGGTGTCTCAATCGGAGTGGAAAAAGTGCTTCGACAATTGGTTTAAGCGCATGTAAAAGTGTATATAAGTAAATCATGCTGGAGAATACTTTTAAAAGCAATAAAACCATTTTTGATGATAAATATTCGCATTTTCATTATTAAACCAGAAATGTATATGGTAGCCCTTGAACTTTAATTGCCGCATTTTGGCAACCATAAGAGGTTCAAGATGTGCCATTATACCCAGATCGCCATTGTTGTTGTTGCCTTGCTGTTGTTGCTGTATTTGTTGTTGTGAATGACTAGGGCCGTTACGAATTTAATCGGAAAGAGCAAAGCACATCTTCAGATTCAGATTCTTTCTTCTTTCCTTCTATCTTGACCTCTTCCTTCTTGCCACTGGCATCAGCGCCGGCAGCGGCTGGCGCGGCAGCATCATCGCCACCACCACCAACAGGCATGGAGGACAATTTCTCCCGACCGGTAGCGATTATAAAACCACGGTCTGGTGCAGATTATGGGCTGATGGAATAATCGGTCCATATTTTTAAAAAATGATAATCATCGGAACATAACCGTGAATGGAGCTCGCTGTCGCGCCTTGATATCGGACTTTTAGCTTACTGAAATTGAAGCCTGTAATCTTGACGACATTTGAATTTAACAGGACGGCTACACTTGCCATACAGCTCAAGCAATGGATGTTTTAAGAGGTCATTACGAATAGCAGCCAATTCCACTTTTTGGATCGGTGAGTTGGCCACCTAGATCGTGAATTATCAAAGCTATAGACTTTTTGCTTTGGGGCTACACAAAGTCCAAATTTTATGCTGACAAACCAGCCACGATTCAGGCTTGGGAAGCATTATGCGTGCTATTAAAGCCATACCGTTCAAAAGTCTCAAACAAGTCATCCAAAATTGGACCTCCAGAATGGACACCCTGAAGCGTAGTTGCGGCCAACATTTAAAGGAAATTATATTTAAAAAATAAATGGCATAAAATGCCCTTTCGAAAGAACCACAAATATTTCACATTTTATTTGATTTTTTGAATATTTTTTTTATTTTGAAAAAATACCGCCACACAACTCTAAGTCAATAAAACCATGATGCTGGTTATGGTTTATATTGTAAATGGGCGAAATCAACCCAGGGGGGGGGGGATTTTCCCCTTAAGATACTAAAGGTACCTTCGTAAAAGTAAATATTTTGGAGTATTTTCTTTACAAATAATAAATTTTTGTAGACGGACAATGGTAAGAATGGTACTGTTAATATGGACGCATGTTTAAAACGGGCGAAAAATAGTCAATATGGACATATGTGACAGCGCATAAAGTAAGGGCCCCCAGAATAAACACCCTGAAGGGTTAAAAAATCAATTTTTACTTTTTTTTGATGTGGACAACATCTGAGCATCGAATGAGACCGATCATATGCCCCAAAAGTGTTCCCTCCCAGAGATATGCGCGTTTTATGAAAGTTATGGTACACCAAAGATACACGTATTTTAATCTTTAAAATGGCTCTCCGGAACAAAACTGGTTTTTCCCTTAGGTCCCTTTCTATTTTGCGCGTCACATATGGGTAGTCAAATTGAAGAATGTTTCATTTTGATAAAATAAAGAGTAATTTTAAGTTCAAGCTGATATTAGAAACGGACTCATGAACCAAAAGGTCCCAAAAACTGACCTTTTTTATATCCTGCACCACACTATGTAGATAAACCCTACGTTAAGTAATCCGATCGACTTAGATTCGGTATCTGATTCCATTGTGCGATGGCAGTTCGTTTGTCCGTCTGTCCATCTATGGTTGTAATCAATGTACGGGTCGCAGCTAGAAGCGATTTCGAGAGATTTCAAAAGATCAAAAATAATTTAGGTAAGAATTAGTCCATTCGGTCCAATTTTTTCGAATAGGTCCCAAACAAAGTTCCCTCCCGATTTAAGGTCCTGCAGCTCTATAAGCCACAAACTACACCCGATCACGCTCAAATTTAGCATGACAATTTACGAGCGACCAGGAATTAACTGTGGTGAAACTGGACCACATAGGTCCATATATTTCTATAGCCCCCACACAAAGGTCCTTTCAGATTTAACAATCTGCAAATCTTTGGAAGTCACATTTTACATACGATTCCTACTACATTTCGCATGGAGCGATAAGAGCAACCACCACCTATGTCCTGTAACATTGGACCATATCGGTTTATGTTTTCCAATAGCCCCAACTTAAAGCATCCGATGTGATGTCCTGCAGCTTTAGAAGCCAACAAATTTACCCTAAACGCTCAATTTTTATATGTTGCGTTGTGAGTGACTAAAAAATCACCCAAACATATTGTGTCCGACTTTGCTAAAGCTTCAGAGAGAGGTTCTTGATCCCCTGGTGTAGGATATGTCATAGTCAGCCACGCCCGACTAACTTTTTTTTACTTATTTTCATTACAAATATTCTTTATTTAAAAATATCGCTCTTAAATTAAATCATTCTTTCCAAATTTCGTATCATAACATTTCGCTATATGGGTTTTCGTTTCAAACATCAGATAATCGAACCTTATTTAATATTTTTATATATCCAGGGCAACAAAGAGGTCACGCGTGTATAAACACCCGGATACTGGCCTTTACCGCAACCGATGCCCCAAGAAACAATGCCGACTTGCACATAGCGTCCACCCTCGTTGACAATCATAGGTCCGCCAGAGTCACCCTTTAAAGAAATAAATTTATGTTGTTAAAAGTTTATTCAAATCAATTCAAGATATGGGATGTTTTCTTTAAAGACTTACACTGCATGAATCCTTAGCCGCCTGACCAGCACACACCATCGATTCGATAATACCACCGGGAGCTGCTCTTCCATATTTCTGGGCACATTCGGCATTATTCCATATGGGTATTTGTACCTTTTGCAGTATGGAGGGCTGGGGGCCATTCTCGCGCAAACTTCCCCAACCGGCTACAGTGGCCAAGTGACCACTATAGCTGCGGGTTTGCTGAGCATTCGAGGTGGGCAAGCATATGGGTTGTATTTCTTGGGTAAACTTTACCGGTTCACTTAAGGTCAAAATGGCAATGTCGTTGTGCTGTGAAGAGAGAGGAGGAATATTGTGATTTTTTTATTAGCATTAGTGATTTATGTAAATTACCAAAGTACTGAAATCGAATCCTTTATGCCGGACTAAACGCTTAATTCTCCGGGAGACATGTTTAACTTCGAAATCGGTGCGAATATTATAGTCACCCAAATGGACGGTCAAGGCTGCTACATCCCATGAAGTCATTCTAAGGAAGAAATAAATGTTAAAACTGAATTATTTATAAAAAAGTTAAGACGTCGTTAAGTTCGAACAGCCGAAGCTTTTATACTCTACACCATGGATTGCGTTAAAGTACGCATTGAGAGGATTTGAGTTCTTGGTCCATGTTTGACAGAACTACATTTTCGGGCCCCAATGAACTATTGCCCTATTCAGATTCGTGAAGAAAATATTTTTGTTTTTGAGAAACCATTTGTCTATTGTGGAAGAGGGGTGAAAGGGTCATTGGAGCCTTAAATTTAGACAAATCCTTAAAGTTTTATTGAGATATGCGAGATAATTCCACTGTTTCTGAATTACCGTTTGCCGATATTCGAAAGCTCCTTATTTTCGGAACTCTATGTACCTTTTGGCCAGGACCTTAAATAAAATCGAAATGTGAAATAACTGATATTTTCGGATGTGTGACTATACGTTTTGTTGTTTTTTAATACCCAAATTTCCATTAGACGTGAACAAAAAAATAATTTTTTTTGGAGAATTTGTCTTTATAATGGATATCCAAGTAGAGATACTTTTTTTCAATAAACTTTTTTGACAGATCACGTATGAGTCTCATGTTATTTTTGTTTTGTATTGTTTGTCATTTCATCATGGAAAGACTTACGCCTGAACAACGTTTAAAAATCGTTCAACTTTATTACGAAAATTCACGTTCTGTGAGGAATGTGTTTCGTGCACTTCGTTCAACATAATTGGACTACTGAGCATACTATTCGCTACAACATCACCCATCTTCAGACCCAACATTCATTATTGGATAATATTCGACCGAATAGACCACGTCCAGCACGCAGTGAATAAAATGTTGCGGCCGTAGCTGAGAGTGTATACCAAGACCGTGGAGAGTCGATTCGGCGCCGTTCGCAGCAACTCGGACTGACGTATGGAACGACGTCGAGATCTTGATTAAAAGCCTACAAAATACAGCTTGTGCAAGAACTGAAGCCGCCCGATGTTCCCAAGCGACATCGCTTTGCTCTATGAGCTCTTGAAAAGATCCGACGTTTTCGAGCCAAACTTTGTTCAGCGATGAGGCCCATTTCTGGCTCAATGGGTATGTAAACAAGCAAATTTGCCGCATTTGGGACGAAAAACGATCAGGAGAGGTTCAAGAGCTGCCACTTGATCCAGAAAAAACAACCGTTTGGTGTGGTTTGTAGGCCGGTGGAATCATCGGACCATATTTATTCAAAAATGATGCCGGTGAGAACGTAACCGTCAATGGCGACCGTTATCGTGCCATGATAACCGACTATTTGATGCCTGAAATTGAAGCTCGTCATCTTGGCGACATTTGGTTTCAACAAGACGGCAGCACTTCCCACACATTGCATCAATCAATGGATTTTTTGAAAGAGCACTTCGGTGAGCAGATAATTTCACGTTTCGGGCCGGTCGATTGACCACCAAGATCGTGTGATATCACACCGTTAGACTTTTTCCTGTGGGGATATGTAAAGTCTAAAGTTTATGCGGACAAACCCGCTTTGATTTAGGCCCTGGAGCAAAACATCACGCGTGTCATTCGCCAGTTACCAGTCGAAATGCTCGAACGAGTCATCTAAAATTGGACTCAACGAATGGACCATCTGAGACGTAGCCGCGGCCAACATTTGATAGACAAAATCTTCAAAAAATAAAACCCAAAGAATGTTCTTTCAAATGATAATAAATATTTAAAAATAGAAGCAAGAGGATGAGCCGGTTTAATCCCTGTTCAATGTGTAAAAGCAACAGACCGAAATAAAACGCACGAGCTAAACATTCCCCATTCAATTAGAATTTTCAGTGTTTTTTTCTTTAAAAAAGTAGGGAACCTCGAAATGGATCACGCGTTATATATAGCGCAGATAACTGTAGAATAGAGCAAAATGCATTAGAGTGCCGTTGTCTTTAAGATTTCTGTATGAATGGTACTGATTGCCAGTTATAGAAATTTATAGTCTGTCAAAAGGGTACCGATAAAACGAATCAACATAGATCCTGAAATTATACTTTATAATGGCTTATGGTCATAAGCTGTTTGCGAATGCGCGAAATCGTCGCTGGGGAAAAAGAGTCCATATAAGGGACTGAGGGTACCTCGGTAAAAAGTGCACTTTTTTCAATTTGATGATCCGACCTAATGTCCATAGTTAAAAGTTTGGGTCTATTTGGAACGGTTTAGGTGCAAAATTTGCCTAAGTCTTTAATATCGGAACTTATTTCGATTTGTAAGAAAATTTAAATGTTTCTAAATAACCATACATCCCAAACATTGGGTTATGGCTTTTAGGCCCCATGGCCTAAAAGCCGTGGTTAAGACCTCTAATTATGTCAAATCGTAAAATCAAATTTTTTTACAAAATTCCATTGGTTCAGAGTTCACAAAAGCCCGGATCGTAAGGACCTATTTGTCGGCACTCTAGGAATCTTGTACCCATGGTTTAAATTAGTCGAATGTTAAATTTAATATCATATTAGGATCTGTGGTACACATCTTAAATATAGGTTTTAATTTGGATTTGGCAGGAAATTTCATATGTCTCCAAACGTTACGAGACGGTTTTGAGCCCCAGTGTCTATAGTCCACGCTTATAGGCTGAGGCCTCCGATTCAGCTAAATCGTAAAGCTAATGGCAATTAAGGTTATTGAGAAAATTTCAGTATTTGTATTTCTGAATACCCATATGTCTCCGAACAATAACGGACGGTTTGTGGTCCCCATATTCATAGATCGAAGCCTACAAATCAGCCAAATTGTAAAATTGAGTATGCAGATAATTCAGACAATTTCAGTGTTTCTGAATGTCTATATGTCTCTGAACGTTACGAGACGGTTTTGGGCCCCAGTGTCTATAGTCCACGCTTATAGGCCGAGGCCTTCGATTCAGCTAAATCGTAAAGCTAATGACAATTAAGGTTATTTAAATTTGAGTATTTCTGGATACCCATATGTCTCCGAACAATAACGGATGGTTTGTAGTCTCCAGGGTCCATAGACAATGCCCATAGATCGAAGCCTCCAAATCAGTCAAATCGTAAAATTGAATATATATGCAGATAGTCCAGAAATTTTCAGTGTTCCTGAATGTCCATATGTCTTCGAACGTTGCGAGACGGTTCTGGGCCCCAATGTCTATAGACCACGCCCGTAGGCCGAGGCCTCCAATCCAGCCAAATCGTAAAATTAATGTCATAGAATTTAAAATGTTCAGTATTTCTATTTACCCCTATGTCTCCAAGCGTTACGGAATGGTTTTTAAGCCGCAGTGCTCATAGACCACGCCCGAAGCCTCCAAATCAGACAAATCGTATAATTGATGACATATTTAGATAATTCACAAAATATAAGTATTTCTGAATAAACATATATATCCCAACGTTAAGAAACGGGTTTTGGGCCCCAGGGTCTATGGACCACGCCCATAGGTCGAGACTCCAAATCGACCAAATCCTAAAACTATCAGATAATTTATAAAAGTTTACTGTTCCTAACTGCCAATGTTTATTCTATTGTTTTAATAGTTCAAGGTGG
This sequence comes from Hydrotaea diabolus, assembly GCA_963513945.1. Lineage (NCBI taxonomy): Eukaryota > Metazoa > Arthropoda > Insecta > Diptera > Muscidae > Hydrotaea > Hydrotaea diabolus. Next base: position 54,818,036 of record OY740717.1, on the reverse strand, counting down.
CCGATTTTTGGGCCGTAGGATATCAATGGTCCGGTCAAACACCTTAAATTGGTATAAATCTTAAATATTGGTTAATGTTTGGATTTGTAAGACGATTTCATAGTTGCTAGATTCCCATATGTCACAACGCCTCCAAATCAACCAAATCTTAAAATTCTTCAGAAAATTCCACACTTTTTGAGTACCCATATGTCCATGTTCGAACGGGTCGATTTTTGGCACCCTAGGAACCAAAGATCCATGGGTTCAGGTTTCAAATCAGAATAAATCAGGGCTGTCATAGAAACCATGTCGGGTTTGCTAATTGTCGTTTTTGCAAACCAATGTTGGTTTCGTTTGGTGTCATGAAACCAAGTTGGTTTTGTCCATTTCAAATGTAAATAAAACCAATGTTCGAATCAGCTGTGGCTGATAAAACCGATAACATTGGTTTTCGTGACACCAAAGCATTTTTGTTATCGTTTCCAAAACTAATAGTGACAACATTGGTTTCCATAACATCACTGAATCTTATTTGCGGATTTGTGACAAAGTTTTATTGATTTTTAATACCCTGTCCATAGTCCAAGGAGGCCGTTTTCTCCTCTAAAGTCAAGACGGACCTAAAGACAATATGGACCGATTCGAGTCCCAAATTGACCAATCTCTATATTATAGGTACGTATATAGATTTGTTAGAAAATGTTACTATTTCTGGATACCCATATATTTCCTAGTGTTAGGGGACATTATTTGGGACCCTGGGGCCTAAAGACCCAATAACCACGCCCATTTATGGGTGTTAAATGCTTCTATGGCTACAGCTTCCATGCATAAGTTTTATAGTGGAAAATTCAAAACAAAAATATGTTCACGACTTTTTTAGGAACCTCAAAGGGGAACATTTTTCCATCTAGTCAGATTTGTTCCATTTTCAATACCAAGCGATCTGCCAGCATTAGACATATATCTGGTAATCTATAAGGCTCTAGCTTTGTGTGTTTCAACTGAAACGTGCTTACAACGGACAGACGGACATGGCTTTATCTTAGAATTTTACGAAGATCAATAAAATATATACTTTATAGGGCCGCATATAAGTATTTCGAGATAATCGAAATGACATCCTATGGTGGAGAGTATAAGAAGCGCCTATGATATCTGCAGCGGCGCCTAAGATATCTCTCTAATATGTGGAAATATTTTTCAAAAACGACAATCACACCACTGTTTTCTAAAAATTCTTCTGTAGTTTCCGATAAATAAAGTTCACCACTTACCTGGCCACACAATGAGCTGCCGTTAGGATGTGACTCTGCAATTAAAATTCCCAGAGTAAATATCATCAAATGATTTCAATGTTACATTTCAACTCACGCTTGTTATCAAACTGCCACCGCAAAATTGTTTGCCCGACTTAAAGAGCACCGCAATCCAAGGGAACTCATAAGGACTGGCATTAGTTCCACCCACAATTCTCTCTTGATCGGGAGAAATCACATTCTTTGTGCCACACTGCAAGGGAAGACCGGTCGATGAAGTGCCTCCATCGGCAGAAATGACAGGTGGTCGTCTGGTAGTAGTAGTGGTGGTGGTAGTTACTGGTCTATAGGTAGGATAACTGGGATAAGTTGGTCGTTTCGTTGTCGCCGTTGTAGTGGGCCTTTTCGTTGTACTCGGTGTAAATTGTCCACCCGAGGATGGAGGATGCGTTGGGTAATGATGATTAGGTGGGTGTGTGGGAAGTGGTGGTGGCCAACTGCCAAAGGAGGAGGGTGGATGCGTAGGCAATGGTGGTGGCCATTGTTGGACCTCTGAGAAGCCTGCAAACTGTGAAGGCCACGGGTAACGTATGTAATCGTTGAACAGTTGTGCTTGTTTGAGATTTTCATCGACTGGATCGTAGCCAATGTTGTTGCCTTCTTGGAAATCGGTATTATCATATTTGGGAGGTTCCGGTTGAAAGTCAGCAAAATTCGAGGGTGGCTCCAAAACATCAGAATCTTCTGCATGTTCTGGTTCTTTGGGTATATCTACTGGTCGCATTGAACCATCTACAGCTGCCTCTGGGCTATCTTCTTTGCTGGGCGTTTCTTCGGCTGGTGTGACAGGTTGTTCAGGTTGTTCGGTGGGCGCCACAGGGATTATATTGTTTATGCTGGTACAGCATACACCTGAATTGGTCCTGGCATACTGATCAAAAAATGTACAAATTTCTTCTTGCTGTACGTAGGGGGTGAATTGCGACCATTGCGCCAAATTATAAAAGGTCAGCTGACGTTTCAATCTTCTTTGTTCAAAGCTGCATTTATCGAAGCCCATGCAAATGCCGACCAGACCACGAGAGGTAATACATTTCGAGCCCTCAGCACCGATATTTTGTATATAGAAAAAGTTGGGACTATAGAAGAGTTGGCGTCCGGTGCGATTTGCCGAAGGTTGCTGGGTATCGGTGGCCAAAGGTAAAGATAAATCTAGAGGAGAAATAACAGAAATATATTTTTGTTTAAAAATTTATAGAAAAGACTCAGGGCACATACTTTGATAAAAATATTGTTGTTATAAACAAAAGACTTAAGACACAAACATTAGTGTGCTAATGCTGGCTATAAACAAAAGACTTAAGACACAAACTATAGTATCAGAGCTCTGGCTTATTTCGCCCAAATGACTTGGGGCCTATTCAGCCCGAGGAAAATTGGTGGTGGCATTTTTAGAGGTGGTTTTACAATACAAAGTCCAGCAATAGTTGGCAACCCTATTTAATTCTTATAAGAGGAAACGAGCACGAAGGACAACAGTTTTGTCAGTTTGAAACGGCCCTAAGTTCCTTATAATGCCAAAGCTCGAGTTATACTCCTTACACAGTCCTAAGCGGTCCTAAGCTTCTTATAATACCAAAGCTCGTGTTATACTCCTTACACAGTACAACATTTTTCAGGTGCTTGATTCGGGACTCAATTCTGATAATTGTTTGTGAAAGTAGCCCTAAAAAGAAGAACTTCATTAAAGGTCAAGGTACATCAAATAACAATTTAATAATTAATTTGAAGATAGTAAATATCGTATAGGGGAATTTGTCACGTTTTAGGCTCTTTTGTTTGTCATAGCTCGAGAACCACTAGTCCGAATAAGCTGAAACAAATTTAAAAAACAAAAATTACAATTCCTTTAATCTGTTCATACAACGTTTCGCTACATAAGCAACAGTTTCGCAGTTATAAATAAATGGGCTACTTTCACAAACAATTATCAGAATTGAGTCCCGAAATCAGGTGTTGTACTGTGCCGAAGGTTGCTGGGTATCGGTGGCCAAAGGTAAAGATAAATCTAGAGGAGAAATAACAGAAATATATTTTTGTTTAAAAATTTATAGAAAAGACTCAGGGCACATACTTTGATAAAAATATTGTTGTTATAAACAAAAGACTTAAGACACAAACATTAGTGTGCTAATGCTGGCTATAAACAAAAGACTTAAGACACAAACTATAGTATCAGAGCTCTGGCTTATTTCGCCCAAATGACTTGGGGCCTATTCAGCCCGAGGAAAATTGGTGGTGGCATTTTTAGAGGTGGTTTTACAATACAAAGTCCAGCAATAGTTGGCAACCCTATTTAATTCTTATAAGAGGAAACGAGCACGAAGGACAACAGTTTTGTCAGTTTGAAACGGCCCTAAGTTCCTTATAATGCCAAAGCTCGAGTTATACTCCTTACACAGTCCTAAGCGGTCCTAAGCTTCTTATAATACCAAAGCTCGTGTTATACTCCTTACACAGTACAACATTTTTCAGGTGCTTGATTCGGGACTCAATTCTGATAATTGTTTGTGAAAGTAGCCCTAAAAAGAAGAACTTCATTAAAGGTCAAGGTACATTAAATAATAATTTAATAATTAATTTGAAGTTAGTAAATATCGTATAGGGGAATTTGTCACGTTTTAGGCTCGAGAACCACTAGTCCGAATAAGCTGAAACAAATTTAAAAAACAAAAAATACAATTCCTTTAATCTGTTCATACAACGTTTCTCTACATAAGCAACAGTTTCGCAGTTATAAATAAATGGGCTACTTTCACAAACAATTATCAGAATTGAGTCCCGAAATCAGGTGTTGTACTGTGTTATGAATTGTTATTGTAACAACTTTGCTGGTTACCAAAAATATCGCAATTTGTTGTGTTCTTTCTGATGAGGATTAGACATTACTTTGTTTATTTTTGGGTTTAAATTACCTACACTGCAATCGTTTACAGGGTATAATGACGATCCTACGGCAATGGATCGAGTCGAAGCAGTAATTCTTCAGTCAAGGACCATCAATCCGGCACTATGTGCCGCTACAACAGCAACCACAAGAAAGGATACCGATCGATTCAGAAACTATCTGTTTTTATTGAGCGATATCCCTTCGCCTGTTTATCTTCCATTGTAATCGAAGGGCAGATCGCAAATATAAACTGATTTCGAAGAAACTTGATACATTGTTCAGATATAGGCCAAGGACAAACCCTATTTTGTCACAAAACTGGCATGCCATTGTTAGGTTGGATGGAGTGGTAATTACGTACAAGACAAAAGGATGAATTTTCTACTTCACTTGTCTGCTTCCGTGAGAAATTGACCAGCGTGGTGGGGCTGGTACGTCGTATTCTAAGAATAGAGAGGAGTCTTAGTAGAAGTGCTGTACGTGTTGGATAACTTATGGGTAACCGATCCGGTTTGAGACAATCAGGTAGGCTGTAGGCTTTCGCAAGATACTCTCTTGTCAAAGGGTTGTCTTGTTGGCGTGTCTACCAGTGTATCGCACGGTCTCTACTGAGGTCACGCAGGTGTTGCTAGGTCTAGCTTCTCTTGATCTTGAGGTAATACGTTGCGGTATTACTTTCAAGATCAAGAGAAGATAGGCAATCACCGATCGGGATCGTAAATCGCTGTTGTGTGAGTATGTCACATGTAGGTGGCAGTCTAGATAGAATAAAATTGCGTTACCAGCGAGATCGGCCGGGTGACGTACATGTTCATCTGTGATGTTAGGTTTGTCGCGACTCATTCGCGACGTTTGGCTTCGACCTTTATTTGGGTTTCTTGTTGACCGGGCACGGTTCCCGGTTAAGGTTTTCTCGCATAAGAGGGCCTGGATCGATAGTCAGGCATGCAGTTGTGGGGCGCCAGTCGAGGACTGGCTGCATGTTCTGTGCGAATGCCCACTCTATGAGGACATACGGGACCTAGACGGCATGAGCGTTGTTTCTTCTAATGGTTAGTGGGACGTCAGTAGGGTGCTCTCTACTAGCGCTTGTCAGGCTAGGATTAGTCAGTTTGCCTGTTAGGCCTTTTCTAGGCGTCATGTTTTTGTTGAGTGATCTCGTTTTCGCTGTAACCGGCGGTTAGTTCCTTTTTGACCTTAGACAACTGCTGCTACGGGAGGCTATCAGTCCCCCTGGTTACATGGTACTGAAGCTGGAGTAACTTTCTGACGAAACCTTTACGCAGGTAATCTGGTGTCATCTCAAGGCTTCACCCAATCATTATAGACTCATTATTGGAGGGCAGTCGGGACCAGCCTTAATGTATAGTTGCTGTTTACCATCGCCAACAAAAGCGGTAGATATAGACCTCGCTATAAGCGGTGAGGAAGACATGTCCATGTACAGCATGGTCTTAGACAGTAACATCAATATGTAGGCACTTGTGACTGCATATGTGACGCGCAAAATAGAAAGGGACATAAGGGTATAAACCAGTTTTGTTCAGGAGAGCCATTTTAAAGACTTAAACACGTGTATCTTTGGTGTACCATCACTTTCATAAAACGCGCATATCTCTGGAAGGGAACACTTTTGGGACATGGGATCGGTCTCATTCGATGCTCAGATGTTGTCCACATCAAAACAAAAAGTAAAAATTACTTTTTTTACCCTTAGGTCTCTTTCTCTATGCGTTCTCACAAATACTTATACTTATACCTATATACTATGTTACAATCGATGCATTTAACTTTGGGTGACCAGTCTCGCGATGTTGGTTCGCAAACTGGTAGTTGCTTAGCTAAGATGTCTGACCGGAGACTAAAGCCTGCTGCCACGGGTAGTCAGGAGCCCCCAGAACTGTTGTATTAGTGTGACTAGCAGGTGTGGCCCTTTGTATTGTGGTGGCTGTGGTTTAAACCCAAATCTTGGGGAGAGCTTTCGCTCGGTGTGGAGTTGCATTGCAAACGGGTGTTGTGACGCATAGAACAGCCGATGTTTCAGATTGGCCTCGGCCCTTGACAAGGGGGAAGTTGTGTCCATAAAGCACGCTTCGAATTGGTACCGGTGGGATTGGTCTTAAGGGGAGCTATACGTCGCTTAGTAGTGACTCCTGTTGCGATGTCGCACCATGGTTGAAGCTATCACAGCGAGAATCATGTAAGACACTCGGACGCTGTGCGGCTGTTTCGTACGATATGATTCGAAAATAGCTACTTATCGTTTTTTAAATTAGTGTGTCGTATTTTTTTTAAACCGCTAATGGGATTAAAAATAGGCCATATTGCCACACCCTTTCTGGTACCTGTCACGCTTATGTTTTACTAAGCCCACTTTTGTTTTTTTTGGAATATCATTAATCATTTTCGTTAATCATTTCTTATGTAAAATCAAAAATTAAGAACAGAGTTAGAAGGTTGACTTAGTGAAAAATAATTGGATTCCTAGCTCAGCTTCATCTGAAACCTCTCACACAAATGACCCTGCTTCAGTGTAGATTAGAACCCATATAAACTGTCACCCATTGAGATTTGCCAAAACTGTTTACGCCGCAATATGTTAATAACGGCAGTAAGCTCCCATCTAAAAAAAATGCTGATACGCCCCATTGTGGTACCTCCCATGAAATGTACAATTCCGGTCGCTTTTGGTTTTTGTGTAATATCTTGAATGGTAGTCACACGATCTACCTTAAAAGCAATACTTAAGAACAGAGTAAGAAGTGGAATTTATGGCATTAAATTATATTTCCAGCCACGCCCCATCTGACACCTCCCACACAAAAGTCCCTGTATCGGTGTTGATTAAAACACACATAGCTTGACTCCAAGTGGGCAAATTAGTGCTGCGACATCGACATCGATGTTTTCGAAACATCGATGTTTTTCTAAAATATCGAGTACTTTTTACATCGATGTTTTAGTTCCGATGTTTCATCGACATCGATGTTTTTTATCGATGTTTTGAATCGATGTTTTTCTCTCTGACTGCGATATCTAACGTTATTTCGTCAGTGTCATCACTGTGTTTATTTGTGGATATTTTACTTTGAACATTTTTACTTTGTGAATTTTTTAATTATTAAAATGCCTCCAAAAAGTGACATATGGAAACATTTCACAAAAACAAACAGTAATTTTGCTTTATGCAAGTTATGTGGAAAAAATTTAAAGAGTTGTGGAAATACTTTAATTGGTCATTTAAAGGCTAAACACAATAGCATATATGCGAAACATTTTGCCGCCTCTAAAACCAAAACAGCATCACGTTCGGAAGATATACCAAATACGGAAGAAATGCCTAGTACGAGTTCAACACAACCAGAACAACCAACGGGATCAACAGGTAATAATATTAAAAACTTAATTTTTATTCTAATTTGACTTAAAATTTTTCAGGTCTTGCAAGGCAACAGTCCTTGGAAAATTGTTTTAATACAATTTCATCCTTCAAAGATGGGGGACATAAATTTAATAGAATAACAACTGCAATATTGTACATGATTTGCAGAGACAGTCAACCCATCTCCATAGTTGATGACGATGGATTCAAATATCTTTTAAAGGTTGCAGCACCTATGTACAAAGTTCCCTCGAGACGCACCATCGACAATCTGCTTGATACAAAATACGAATATATATCAAGTTTAGTGAAAGCAGAATTGCAGGAAGTGCCTCATGTATGTCTAACTACGGATATATGGACCGAAACCCATAAGTCGAGAAGCTTCCTCGGAATAACTGCTCATTTCATCTCGGATAGCTATATTGACTCGAAGGGAAGTTTTCACATGGAAAATGTTACTATTGGAGCCTTTGAGTTAAATGAACGTCACACTGGAGAAAATTTAGCCGTTGAGATAAGCACAAAATGCTCAGAATGGGGTATCAGTAAAGAGAGGGTGATAACCGTTGTGACGGACGGAGGAGCAAACATGATAAAGGCTGTTGAAATAGCATATGGAAAAAAACATACATACTGTTTTGCTCATTTATTAAACTTTCTTGCCGACAAAACAATGTCTATTTTTAAAGATGGCACGGCAGTTATAGAGAAGGTAAAGTCTATCGTAACTTGGTTCATGCGAAGTGTAATTGGAAGTGATGAGCTACGAAAAAAAACCGCAGATTTAGACGCAAAGGTGCTTATACAATCTGTGGAAACCAGGTGGAATTCTACATTTTATATGGTGGAACGATTTTTGTTGTTGCGTGAAATTGTCAACAACATAATAACATTTAACGCAACTGCCCCACCTATGATTACTGCATCCGAGGTAGATTATACCTGTTTTAAGGCTGATGAAAAAACAAATATACGAGGCCGTTGTAACTTCCAGCTTTGGCAAAGAAACAAAACAAAAAGTTTCAAAAAAGGTTTGATGGCATAGAAAACAATCCATTTTTTTCCATAGCTACGCTACTAGATCCTAGATTTAAAAACCTCCATTTTGAAGATAGTCTAGCCCTAGCGACAGCGATAAGAAAATTAAGTGCAAAAATAAAGGAAAATGAGGAATATTCATCAGAATCTGATGGACAGTCATCTAGCACATATAGTCCAAGAAAAACTCCTTCAGGTATATATTTTGCACTAACAACATGTTAAAATATTTAAAAATAAATTGTGTAATTTTACAGGTTTCAACTTTTGGGACGACCATCACAAATTGGTGCAAGAAAATTGGAAGGCCAAAAAAAGATCTAGAGTTATAGATCAACTGGAGACTGCTCAAATGCCCGCAGAACTGGCTATGTATTTAAAAAGCCCAGTATCTAGATTAAATGAAAACCCCCTTGAGGGATGGCAACAGTGCTATATGCCCAAAAATTCGGCGTTGATGAAGACTGCTATGAAGTATTTATCAATTATGGCCACTTCAGTCCCTTCTGAAAGGTTGTTCTCAGCTGCGGGCTACATTACTTCTAACAGAAGAAGCTCTATTTCGGGGGACAAGCTTCAAAAAGTACTGTTTTTACAGACAGTCGACTCAAAATTCTGGAATCTTGAATAAGAACCTATTATTTAATTACAATAAACACAATTTCATTTAATTATAATAAAATTAATTTTAAAACTTTTATTAATAAAGTATCGTCTTTGAATTTCTATCAGAATTTCGAAAGCGCAAAAACATCGATTTTTTTTGATCGATTTTTCATCGACATCGATGTATCAAATTTTAAACATCGATGTTGAAAACATCGATGTTTTTCTATCGATGTCGCAGCACTAGGGCAAATTTGCTTAACCTTTAAACGCCGCAATATTTTAACAACGGCTTTGCACTTGCGTTTAAAAATAATGGTTGACACGCCCCATTCCGCTACCTCCCTTGCTCCATTCCGCCCTCTTATGGTTTTCGTGTAACATCTTCAATGCTTTTCATACAATGAACTTCAAAATCAATACTTAAGAATAGAGTTACAAGGTTAACTTGGCGACAAACAATTCGATTACTAGACACGCTCCCTTTGGTACTGTTTTAGTGCAGATAAGAACCAATATAACTTATCATCCACAGCGTGTAATTCACTTAAATAATATTTTAGTAACGGCATACTTACGAGTACGTATGAAACAAGGCTTGACACGTCCCAATCTGGCTGGTATTTCCCATGCAAACGCACCATTCCGCCCATTTTTAGTGTTCATGAAATTTCTTAAATTATACTCACAAGATCTTACCCTAAATCATAACTTAAGAACAAAGTGGTTAGTTAACTGGGTGGCAAAAAATTAGCCACAGCCCTTTTTGTACCTCCCACACAGATGACCATGTTTCTGTATACTTATAGATCCACATAACTTGTCCTCTAGCGCATGAAATTCGCTTAAATTCCAATCTCTATAAAATTTTTAAAACGGCTTTGACTCGTGTACGAAAAGAGTGGATAACACGCACCATGCACCTGGTACATCCAGTGAATCATCCACCATTCCGCCCACTTTTTTTATTCTCATAATAATTTTAATACTGGTCATACGATTTTGCTAAAAACCACAAAAAAAAATCGATTACACTGGTCAACACAAAATTTGCGGCAAATGGTCAACTTCGGTTGATTTGGGGCTGCTGATCACGTTAAAAAGTCAATTTCTCTTTCAAAAGACGCTCAAGTTTTTCAAAATAGGTTCACAAATAAAATAGTTAAGGGTCATTTTATTCAAAAACAACAAAAATAACGGTTAATGTGGATATCTCCTAAACTAGATTTAATTTAGCAAATCGGAGGCCATATTCTTGATCAGCAGCCCCAACTCAACTACAGTTGGCAAAACAAACCTCCTGCCGTAGATTTTTTTTAAATTTTGTTGACCAGTGTTATGGACTAGCTGACGAAAAATTGGAGTCTTAGCCACGCCCCTTCTTGTACCTCCCAAACAAACTACACTAACCGAGCATTGTTTGAAACCCATCATACATTTTCCCTAATGCATGAATTTCACCCCATTCCACACAATTGACCTTTTACAAGATTTCACGCTTCAGGCAATGGAGATCGGAACAACGGCACATTTAAATGAATATATAAAGGGTGGTCCAACAATAACGCATGATGTTAATTGCAAGTCATACCTTAAAGTCAAGTTTTTTGTCCAACCTAAATTGACAATTGTTTGTTTCAGTGTTTGACAAATTTAACCATGGAGAGGTACACAATTAAGCATTTTCAGCAAAAACTCACACTAGATAAACAGCGCGTTAAAATTGTTTAAGCTTTTAACGAAAATGGACGTTAAAATCAAAATGCTTTTCTTGTATTTCTTGATTTTTAGTCAGTATAATCGACTTAATGATTCCTCAGTGGATTCATCGGGTTTCTTGTGGCCAGCATTTGAGTATATGGACCTGGGCGATATGTGGTTCCAACAAGACGGAGCAACGCAGCCAACAAAGCAATGCCTCTTTTGTAAGAGAAATTCAACGGCCGTGTTAGCTCACGTCGTGGCGATTTTAATTGGCCTCCACGATCATGTGATTTGGCACCGTTGGATTTCTTTTTTTGGGGGATATTTAAAAGAAAAAGTGTACGTCTATAAGCCAAGAACAATTCAAGAGCTAAAGAATATGATAATTAACATTAAAGATATTGAACCGACATTATGTCTAAGAGTAATTGAAAATATGGCCCATCGAATACTTAGGTATGGCGATCATTTGGCCGATATTGTGTTTCACACATAATAGTCATACGAGAGTTGCTATATATATCTGGCCTAGACAACCCTAAGTGTTGCCTGGAGCCATCTGACATTTCCATTGGAAATTTTGACATTTTTTAGCATAAACGTACTAAGAACGTTTTGACGTACGACCATCATTTGTGTTGTTTACAGTGACTTGAAAAAATTAATTTGGCAAAAAATGAAATTAACTCGTGAAGATTTTCGTGCGATCATTTTTCACAGCTTTCGACGTGGATTATCACAACAAGAGTGCATCGATGAACTTAAATCTTTGTATGGCGATGAAGCACCATCCTATTGCACTGTGAAAAAATGGTTTAATGAATTCAATCGTGGCCGACGCTCGCTCAAAGACAAAGGCCATGAAGGTCGTCCAAAAACGACCATTGTGCCAGAGAACATTGATGCTGTGTGTGAACTGATATTGCAAGATCGTCATGTGACATACCGTGAGATAGAGGCAACCTTAGGCTTTTCTTCCACCAGCACTTCCACTTGCATGAACACCTGGCCGTAAAAAAGGTTTGTTCTCGTTGGATCCCGCACAATTTGACAATCGCTCAAAAAAAGGCTCTTGTTGATTGGTGCAAAGAAATTTTGAAAAAATACGATCGCGGTGCTTCGAAAGACGTTTATAAGATCGTCACAGGTGACGAATCATGGATCTATGTGTACGTATCGTCACAGGTGACGAATCATGGATCTATGCGTACGTATCGTCACAGATGACGAATCATGGATCTTTGCGTACGTATCGTCACAGGTGACGAATCATGGATCTATGCGTATGAGCCCGAAACATAACAGCACTCGAGCATGTGGGTCTTCTAAGACGAGCCAAATCCGACGAAAGTTGTTCGTGGAAGAAGCACTTCAAAGCAAATGGTCGCCTGTTTCTTCGGCAAAACTGATCATGTGGCGACTGTTCCGCTTGAGCAACGTAGAACGGTCAATTCTGAGGGGTACACTACAATTTGTTTGCCTGAAGTCTTCGGAGAAATTCGAAAAACGAACAAGAGAAGACGAATCATTGTGCACCATGACAATGCAAGCTCTCACACATCGGCTTAAACCAGCGCCTTTTTGACCGGCCAAAACGTCGAATTGATGGGTCATCCGCCGTACAGCTCTGACTTGGCACCCAATGAATTCTTTTTATTCCCGCACATCAAGAAAAAAATGCGTTGTCAGCGATTTTTGCCGCCCGAAGCAGCTGTTGAAGCTTTGAAAAATCATGTTTTGGAGGTGTCTCAATCGGAGTGGAAAAGTGCTTCGACAATTGGTTTGAGCGCATGCAAACGCGTATAAATTATGCTGGAGAATTCTTTGAAAAACAATAAAGCCATTTTTGATCATAAATATTCGCATTCACATTGAACAGGGATTAACCGGCTCAAGACCTCTTGAATCTATATTTAAATAGAAGACCATAAAACCATTTTTGATGATAAATATTCGCATTCACATTGAACAGGGATTAACCGGCTCAAGACCTCCTGCATCTATATTTAAATAGAAGACAAGTTTTTAACAAAATGGCAAAGTGACATTGATTTTCGTGGCTGCGCACTGCTTTCATCATGATTTTGGGTCCGTGACAACCCTCTTCAGAAAGCTTTGCTGCAATTGTTGAAAGTAGAACCGAACTGTATAAGGCCAGGCTCTTCCCAAGCGAATGAGAACTACTGTTGTAAACCTTATTTTCGCATTTTCATTATTAGGCCAGAAAAATATATAGCAGCCCTCGTAGATCCTTCTACCATAACAAAATTTATTGTGATAATTCTCTGAAAACGTTTTGTTTTATTTTCAATTAACATCGTGCGTTTTTGTTGGACCACCCTTTATCTGAGGGTATATGTAAGTCGGATCAACAGACTGAAAACTTTCCTACCGTTTTCGACTGGAAATTGTCAAAAAATTGTGATTAATCTCACAAAGTTGATTGAACTCATCATACATACATTCATATAAGTACATATACTTGTACTTTATGCCTTTATCAATCAAAATTCATAACAAATTCAGTCTGTATGGAATTATGGTTGTTTGAGTTTTTTATGGTTTTTTTTTTTTTTGAAATGTGCCTTTTTCAGCACAGCTCACCGCAAGAAGGTATTCACAAATTTCAATTATTTTGTGCATAAAATGTTCTTTGTTTACTTTTCCACTTCGATTCAATTTACAATTTGTTTAAAGTTGGTGTGTGAGCATACTTTAGTGTGAGACTAATAAAAATTTATGTTTACTTTAACACCTCATTTCAGTAAACATAAATTAGCATTTGAAATTGAGAAGCAAGTTCTTTAAAGTTTTCCATTTCTCTTCTTTTTTAGCCGTTTAAAATTGGTTTAAGGCCATTTTGCTGCTGCGTAAGCGACTCCTCTTAGCCATGGCTTGTATTTAAATTGGCATTTTTGCAAACGTAATTCTCTCTTACGTTGCAGACGTGCTTTGACTGTCTTATTTGTTGTGGTAACAAAAACATTTTTGTGCTTTCAATATTCATAGGGGTTTTCTTGGTATTTTTCACTTTTCTTGAGTTCTCCGCTGTTGTTTTTGTTTATAAAAAATTACTCATCCACTGATTGTTGGATTATAAACAATGCAATTAGTCGATTTTGTGGAATTTTAAAGAACTATAAAAAAAACGTGCAACATTTTTTTGGGTGCTCCAAATGTTCCGGGTGATTGACAACTGCTTTTGTGCAGCAAACCAAAATATTTATGATGATCTTTTGTTTCTCCGAGAAACCGTTATACATTCCATGGGGTCCGTGTGAAATAAGGTCAGATGAAATTTAAGACAACAGGTGTGAAAGGCTGACATCAGAGTTTATCGAATGTTGTATAGTAAATTTGCCACAGTAAAAAATTTAAAATTATAAATAACATTTGCAATGCAAGCAACATTTGATAAACTCACAATAGGTAGTCATTTTCATATAAAAAGTGTCAATTTGAAAGAGGTTTCATGCTTTGATTGTTAGGGTATCGTGTGCAAGAGATGTTTCCAGTCAATGCACAGACTCAAGCAGTTTAAATAAATATTTCATGGGTCCACAAAGCAATAATACAAGGATTCATTGCTCTAATGTATGCAACATTGATCACTGGTTCATAAATCATTGTATTTTATCCTTCTTTTGATGAATGTTGTCGTGCATAATAATTGAATTGATTTTATTCTCGAAATGTATGCCAGTAACATAAACGGATTTATAACCACATTAGGAAGGGGTTTAAAATGGGTTTTCCACAGTAATGGTCACTTTGAATACTAAAAAGGCATTTGACTCTGAATGACACAGTGATTTAATATATAAAATGATTCAGTTAAATTTTTCCCTTTATCTTATAAAAATTATCGATGCTTTTTTGAAGGAATTTGCAGGAATTTTTTTGTTCGTCTCAATGACAGTAACTCCGATTTGGTCGGGCACCAAGGCTCTGCTTTGGGGCCAACTATATATTGTACTGCTCAGATATACCTAATTTGTTTAGATGTGAATGTGCAGCATATGCGGATGATACCTCATTATTTTTCTCGCATGAATATAAACACAATATGTGACAGCGCATAGAGAAAGGGACCTAAGGGTAAAAAAATCAGTTTTCACTTTTTTTTCTTTTTTTGATGTGGACAACATCTGAGCATCGAATGAGACCGATCCCATGCCCCAAAAGTGTTCCCTCCCAAAGATATGCGCGTTTTATGAAAGTGATGGAATACCAAAGATACACGTATTTAAATCTTTAAAATGGCTTTCCTGAACAAAACTGGTTTTTACCCTAAGGTCCCTTTCTATTTCGAGCGTCACATATAGTGACTAAACTTTAATGCTCTTTAGACTCTCTATTAGATTACTTCCTCAAATAGAAGATTAAAATAAATGTGGACAAAACACAAGCTGTGTTTTTTAGTCGAAAGCGCCATCCTTGTTTTTATCCATCAAATCAGTTGACAATAAATGGGAAAGGTATAGAATGGAGCAATAATATTAAATATCTGGCAGTCTATCTGGATAAAAAATTACTTTTTGATTTGCATATTGAACGACAAGTTCAGAAATTTTGCATTGCTAGAAATATGTTATATCTACTTATAAAACGTGATTCTTCTCTGAGTATTGATAATAAAATATTACTGGCAAAAGTAATTTTCCAATCCATCATGCTGTGTGCTTGTTCTGTATGCGAAGTATGTGCAAAAACACATATGTGACGCGCAAAATAGAAAGGGACCTAAGGGTAAAAACTAGTTTTGTTCAGGAGAGCCATTTTAAAGATTAGGTCCCTTTCTATTTGCGCTTAGAATCGTCGACTTCACTTTCATAAAACGCGCATATTTCTGGTAGGGAACACTTTTGGGGCATGGGATCGGTCTCATTCGATGCTCAGATGTTGTCTACATCAAAAAAATTAAAAGTTGATGAAAAGTTATGTTCAGGAGAGTCATTTTAAAGATTAGGTCCCTTTCTATTTGCGCTTAGAATCGTCGACTTCACTTTCATAAAACGCGCATATCTCTGGGAGTGAACACTTTTGGGGCATGGGATCGGTCTCATTCGATGCTCAGATGTTGTCCACATCAAAAAAAGAAAAAAAATGAAAATTGATTTTTTTTTAGTTCCCTTTCTCTATGCGCTGTCACATATAAAGAAATTACGAGGGTTGCTATTTATATTTCGGGTCCGGCAATAAAAACACAATAATTTATCATTGGAAATGGTTTTATTGTTCTTCAAAATATTCTCCTTTAATATCAATACACTTTTGCATGTGCTCAAACCAATTTTAGAAGCACTTTTTCCACTCCGATTGAGACACCACCAAAACATGGTTTTTGAAAGCTTCAACAGCTGCTTCGGGCAATGAAAAACGTTGACCACGCATTTTTTTCTTGATGCTAAAGAATAAGAAGTCATGGGGTACGAAATCAGGGCTGTACGGTGGATGGCCCATCAATTCGACATCTTAAGTGGTCAAATAGCTCATCGCTTCAGCTGATGTGTGAGAGCTCGCATTGTCGTGATGCAAAATGATCCGTCTTCTCTTATTATCTTTCCTCATTTCTTCGAGCACTGTTGGAAGACGGTCAGTTCTGATGGTTGTATACCACTCAGAATTGACCTCCTACGTTCCACTAAAGGTGTGGCAACATGACCGAAAATAACTCAATCATTTGCTTCAATGTACTTCGTCCACGAACAACTTTTGTTGAATTTGGCTCGTCTTGAAAGACCCATACGGTTGATTGCTGTTTTCTTTCGAGTTCATATGCATAGATCCATGATTCGTCACCTGTGACAATGTTAGACACTGCCTTTGAGCTAACGCAGTTATACTTTTTCAACAACTCTTTGTACCAATCCATACGAGCCTTTTTTTGAGCATTCGTCAAATTATGTGGGATCCAACGAGAACAATTTTTTTCACGGCCAAATGAACATGCAATATCTTATTGATGCTTGTTATACTTATGCCCAAGGATGCCTCAATCTCACGGTATGTCACATGTCGGTCTTGCTTTATCAGTTCGCGTACAGCATCGATGGTTTCTGGCAAAGTGACCGAAGTTGGACGTCCTTCACGAAATTCATCCTGGAGCGAACGGCGCCTGAGACTGAATTCTTGGTACCAGCGATTAACAGTGGTTTTTGATGGTGCTACATTGCCAAAAGTCGAAATAAGTTGATTTAAATACTCTTGTCTCGATAACCCACGCCGAAAATCGTAAAACATCATCGCACGAAAATGTTCACGTGATTACTTTATTTTTTGACTGGGATGAATTTTTCAACACACTGTAACAAAAACAATTCGCCCTCAAACGACAAAACGTTCTGAGTGAAGTTATGATTAAAAATGACAAGGTTTCCAATGAAAGTTCTAGTTTGAATCTGGTAACACTAGTATTATCAGGACCCGAAATATAAATTGCAGCCCTCGTAAATTCAAGTTTTTTGCCCTACTTAAGTTGACATTTCTTTATTTCAGTGTTTGACAAATTCAACCATGAAGAGATACACAATTGAGCAGCGCTTTAAGATTTATTCTGCACTCGGAGTAAATGTCTAGAAAGAGTTCGAGATGTATGGACACCCTCTGCTGTGCATAGGCGATTCGTGATGAGCATTAAGTATACTCCTAGAATCATGGAACTCGTGGGAAAATTCATATACGAGAATGCTGTACGGATGTGGAGCCAATACAGATCCTTGTGGAACACAATAAGTTACGAGTATATCACCCTAAGCAGATAATCTGTCGCCAAGGAAAAAAAATCTATGCAAAATTTCCTTTCGCTAAAAAAGCCTTTAAAGCGTTTCATAATTTATGCTAGAAATGCATTTGATATTAATTTAAAATATATTACATCATGATATGCATTGCTTAAAGCCTTTTTAATGTCAAAAGAGACTGCTATTGTATGATCTTGCAAATTCTGTAGACCATCATTATGGAACTTTAAAAGATTACGTGCCGTGGAGATACCTTTTTTAAACTCAAAATGATATTTCAAAATATAAGTGACATTACAGGCAGTATCCATTTTCTGCCTATGACTCTTTTAAATATTTTCCCTAAGTTTGACAATACGAGTAGAGAAATAAGTCGTTAATTATTAATTTCGATATTGTCCCTTAATTTTTTGAATCGGCACCACTTTAGCAAATTTCCAAGCAGATGGATACTATTAATTTTTGGGGCAATTTTTGTAAATGATCGTCGTGATTTCAAAAGTTTTAACTGGTAGTTTTTTAAGCAAACATTTTGAGATTTTGTCTAAGCCACGTAATTTCTTACTGTTGAATTTCTTTAAAATCTCCAACACATCGTCGAAACACATAAATTTAGAGTTCCTCTGCCCATTAAATGCCGTAAAATAATTTCCGAATGTCGTTCATAACGATCGGTCGGTAATCTGCTCGGATAAAAATGAGTCATGCCGATTTTCGATTTAATATAGCCCGAGTGCAAAGATCTCTCTCCGTTATTCCATAAAAGCGCTCTAAAACATTCAATCAAATTTCGTGTTGTTCATATTAAGAGGGGCCGCCGTGGTGGATCTGGTTCGACTATCATTCCAGTAAACCCAGGTTTAAGCCTGGGTAAGAACATCTAACAATTTTTCAGCGACAAGGTTTACACCTCGTAAATGCCGGTGACTTTACGATAAGAGAATTATCCTAAGCAATGTCAAAACATATCTTTTAAATGCTGTCGTTCGAAGCTGGCGTTAAACAGTAGGTTCGATTCAGTGATAATAAGAATTGAACCGTGCTAAGCTCATTGATTTGAGGGAAGTTATCCCTTATTCCTGAATCGGATATTGCTGGACATAGTAGTAATGCCCCTTCTTTTACCTACCACATAAATGTACTATTAAGCCCAATTTTGGGTTTCTTGCAATATCTTAAATCATATATGATCCAACCCAGAATCATTTCTGACAAATAAATTGGGTTTCTAGCCACCCCCTTCTAGTATCTCCCACACAAACTGTACTGTTTTAGTGCAGATTAGAACTGTGACTGACTTGTGACCCATTATGTGAAATTTGCATAAATTGTGAAATCCATTATATTTTTAAAACTGCATTATACACCTGAACGAAAAGAGTGGATGACGCGTCCCATGCTGGTACTTTCCGTGCAAAAGCAGCTTCCCTGCCCACTTTTGCTATTCGTATAACTTTTTCATTATTTTTTATATGATTCTGCTACAAATTAGTAAAATTATTATAGCCACGCCCCATCTTACATCTTCCACGCACACGGTACTATCCAAGCATTGATTGAAACCCACATTACTTTTTCCCCTAATGCATGAATTTCTCTTGAATTTTGTTTCCTGCAATAACCTTATTTCAAGTTGTATGCGCATAAGAAAATGGTGGATGCCACGCCCCTTTCTAGAACTTTCCACTCAATCGAGCCTTTATTAAATTTCAATAAAATCGTTACTCTTCAGATAGGAAAATTTAAATTCTATATACGGCTGATGGTATATGTAAGTCGAATCAACTGACTGAAACTTTTTTACTTGTTTTATTAGCGTCTATGCGTAACTTCTTCCGGATAGCAAAAACGCAATAGGTTATTTTATTGTGACAAAGAGGGACAATTACGCTCATGAATAAAGAAAGCGTCCAATAGCACTTGACTCGCAAAAAAAAACAAAAACTAAATTGTTTTGGTAGTTTCAGTACTTTCTTTGAAGCGAAATTCGAGGAAATACATATGTGGGGGAAATCCAATGGGTTATTAACTACCACTATCATTTTACGTAGAAGTCTCCTACACGTTTCAATTCCATTTTTTTAAGCGTAGATAAAAAAAATATATCTATGACTGTTAACTTAATTTAAAAAAACAAAAGACTTAAGACACAAACTTATGTTGCTTTTACCAACAGCTCGATCTGTCCACTTTTGTCGTCACACTCTTAAATATGTCTTTAGAATAAATGCTCGCAATAAATCATTATGTTGTATTACGCACTTCCCGGCCCATTTTGGACACTCATCCGTAGCTACTGTCTTACAAGCTATGGCCGAATAAATCGTGTCGCAAAACAAAATAAACAAAGCAGAACTCTATCAGAAGAAGCAAAAACAAAGAGAACTTTCAATTAACATTAGCCATACGTATGGAAAGAAATCGTGCGTGTAGGCGTACTTTTTATGAGTGTTTCCAACTCGTGCCTGGCGGACGCAACACTCGCGGGGTTTGCAACATAAACCAACTATGAAAAAATAAACCCCGTATTCTCGGAGGCGAGAATGTCTGCGAAGGTCATAATATCACACACAACAGCTGAAGAAGGAACGCGAGGTGAAGGAAACACTACGATACTGGCGACAATGTGACTTTAATTTCAATTGAATTGAAATAAATCGAGTAGTTCTGATAGAATGTCAATGAACTTGAAAAGGGAAATGTTACCTGTTTGATCTTTCGCTTTGTTTTAAACTATGTAACCACCTAGTATATTTTAGATGTAAACCACTTTATTCCTAATAGATTATTAATTTATGTATGATTTACAAAAAAATCTTTAATGGGAAGAAATTTTTAAATTAGCTTGTTTTTTCATTTTTCAAAACGTTTCTAATTTAGTGGCGATAAATCATATTTATGTGGTCTTTAAAAACACTTGCTGTCAGTATTAAACATTTTGTGGCCCATTATATTCTCCCACCATCTAACGACCATTGTCTGTCTGTCTGTCTTTTGTTCGACGAAATGAAAATGTTTAACACATAATGTGTTAAAATATGTTTTGCTTTCTTTGGGCTGTTTCTTTTGTTCTTACAACAGAGAACAAACAAACCAGACGACAAAATCAAGCGAAATCAATGGCAATAGCAACATAAATATTTCATGTAGATTACCCGGCATCGACAGCTAGCACACCTTTACCATATAGCCCTTGTCTGTCTAATTATGCTGGTCGCGAAGACAAAGCCAGCGGGTGGTTTGGGAACTTTTAGTGTGTTTTGCGACAATAACTCAGCATTTTGTAGCAGTGGTGTGTCACAACATTTAAAAGAACTCATAATGGGAAAATAAATGTATTTCGACTTATGCTTAGCGACCGCAAAAAGAAATCACACACTCGGCACCAACATCGTTTACTCATTTACATTCTGGTAACCAAAAATAAATATATTTTTGAAAAGAAATTCCCTAATAGAAAACGTACCAATCGACAAATCATTTCTTCAAAGACAAAAGGAAGACATGTCAACAGAAATCTATTTTTTGTGGTACATGTACATCTGTACTAGTCGTACAATCTATAACTATTTGTAAAAACTTCGTATTTGGCATTGTTTGCTCTTTTGTTTGTCTAAGAAATCCAATATGTCATCGGTATTTGTCGACAATTCAATATGTGTCATAGAGCTCACAGCCGACATACAAATAAGCCTAAGGCGAGATCAATGAACTTCTTTCTTTTCTTAAGAGAAAAAATACAGATTTTGTTAAAGAAAAAGTACTTGGTTAGCTCTATTTAGAAGCAAGACCATAAGTATGAATTTAAGGCGTTGGTCGGCTTGTTCTCAATGTAGGACACGTTTCTAAGGTTTGTGTCTTAAGTCTTTTGTTTTGCATGTGCCACAAAGCACAAAGCAAGTTTGTGTTGAGAGTCTGTGGACTTGTATAAACCAACAGTGGATTTCAGTCTCTTTACTTTAAGACTCTATACTACTCAATAGTTTTAACAAATGAAAAATAAATATTTCTTTCTGTGAGAAAAATATTTCTGCGGGAAATGCAGAGTCAAATGAACTGAACCGAGGACAGTTGAAAGCAGGACCTTTTACACAGCTGGTTTAGAATGGATAGAATCGTGTCAATTACTGGAAATATTTAAAGTCGTTAAATTCGCGGTATAACTTTGCACATAAAACCTCATACCGATATTCACACAAAATCCGAGGATTTCACAAATCCGCGGATTTTAGCTGTCTTTTCAACAAAATCCACTCAAAGTGGATTTGTTTAGAAATCTATTACAATTTTTATCAAAATTGACAGCTTAATTCCGCGGATTCTGTGTGCGTAAGCGGTCTGTAAGCGGTTTAAGGTCGCAGTTTAATTAAACTAATGTGCGTCCCCTCTCTGTTGCTATAAAGTCGGCTTTGAGAATGGAGGCAAGGCAATTAACACACATATTTCAGTTGGAATGGGTTCTGTGATGGGTACAACTGAGAAGTATTTCATAAAAGATACTACGAGGGCTGCTATATATATTTCTGGCCTAATAATGAAAATGCGAATATTTATCATCAAAAATGGTTTTATTGTTTTTCAAAGTATTCTCCAGCATGATTTATACACTTTTGCATGCGCTCAAACCAATTGTCGAAGCACTTTTCCCCTCCGATTGAGACACCTCCAGAACACGGCTTTTGAACGCTTCAAGAGCATCTTCTGGCGATGAAAATCGTTGACAACGCATTTTTTTTTCTTGATGTGCGGAAATAAAAAAGAAGTCATTGGGTGCCAAGTCAGGGCTGACGGCGGATGACCCATCAGTTCGAAGTTTTGGCCGGTCAAAAAGGCGCTGGTTTGAGCCGAAGTGTGAGAGCTTACATTGTCATGGGGCACAATGTTCGTTTTTCAAATTTCTCAAAAGTCTTCAGACAAACAAATTGTGGTGTACCACTCAGAATTGACCGTCCTACATTGCTCAAGCGGAACAGTCGCCACATGACCAGTTTTGCCGAAGAAACAGGCGACCATTTGCTTCGAAGAGCTTCTCCCACGAACCACTTTCGTTGGATTTGGCTCGTCTTCAAAGACCCACACGGTCGATTGCTGTTTTGTTTCGGGCTCATACGCATAGATGCATGATTCGTCACCTGTGACGAACATATAAACGTCTTTTGAAGCAACGCGATCGCCAGGGAAAACTTCGTACCAGTACGTACGGTACCAGTCCTTTCTGATCGGTTCCGTGATATGTCATATGGTATCTGGGCAGGATTAATTGACTCCCTCCAATGACAAAGCCATGTAAAAGTTACCGGTTGTTTTCGTATAGTTTGGTCAATACTGGGACCGGTCCCTATCCATGAGGGTCTTGTCACATGGCTGGTTCTGTACCGGTCCAATTCCCCGTAGGGATATAATATTAATATCCCGTTAGTTTTACCCAAGTGCTTAAAACATTAGACAGCTTGCACTGTTTAATACGACTGTTGTCGTAATAAACGGGTGATCAATCTAGAGGTATTTTTTCAATAGGGTTTTTTTCACGGAATGCGCGTGAGTTGTGTTAAACTTGCATTTTTTTTTCTTTCAGTATTGTTTGCCATTTCACATGGAAAGACTTACACCGCAACATCGTCTAAAAATTCTGCAACTATATATAAGTAAAAATGAGCGTTCGTTTAGCTACAGTTTTCGACCTATATTTTGTTCAGTGGTGGGGCCCGCTTCTGGCTCAACAGCAAGAGGTTCAAGAGGTGCCATTATACCTAGAGAAAACCACGGTTTGGTGGGGTTTATGGGCTGATGGAATCATCTGTCCAAATTTTATCAAAAATGATGATGGTCGGAACGTAACAGTGAATACGTATTACTCGTTATCGCGCCATGATTCGGACTTTTTGCTACCTGAAATTAAAGCCCATAATCTTGAAATTTTATTTCATAAGGACGGTGCCTCTTACCATACCGCTGCTCAAACAATGGATCTATTGAGAGTTCATTTCGAAAAGCAGCCAATTTCACGTTTTGGACCGATGAGTTGGCCGCTTTGATCGTGTGATGTCACATTTATATACTTTTTTCCTTGTTATGCTGACAAATCAGCTACGATTCAGGTTTTAGAAGCAAACTTTACGCTTGTCATCAACGCCATACAGGTCGAAATGCAAGAACGAGTTATCCAAAATTGAACCCTTAAAAAGGACACCGTGAATCGTAATTGCGGCCAACATTTGAAAGAAATTATATTCAAAAAATAAATGGCATAAAATGCCCTTTTGAATAAACAATAAAGATTCCACACTTGATTTGAAATTTTGTTTTTTTTTGTTTGAAAAAAAAAATACATCTAGATTGATCAACCGATATATTTTTTTAACATCTTTAAAAGTATTCCTGACCAGCATAAACTAGTTCAAATAGAACAGACACCACCGTAAATTCTTTAATTACGAGGGCTTCTATATATATATATATATATATATATATATATATATATATATATATATATATATATATATATATATATATATATATATATATATATATATATATATATATATATATATATATATATATATATATATATATATATAATGCCTGCGCTTGAACCAATTGTCGAATCACTTTTTCCACTCCGATTGAAACACCTCCTAAACATAGTTTTTCAACGCTTCAACAGCATCTTCTGGCGACGAAAATCGTTGACAACGCAAATTGTGCAGGATCCAACGAGAACAAACCTTATTACGGCCAGGTGTTCATGAAATATCGAATGTATGCTGATATGCTGGAAGGATGCCTCTATCTCACGGTATACCACATGACGACCCTGCATTATCAGTTTACGCACGGCATCAATGTTCTCTGTCACAGCGGCCGTTTTTGGACGACCTTCTTTGAGCGAGCGTTGGTCACAATTGAATTCATTAAAACAGTTTTTCACAGTGCTATAGGATGGTGATTCATCGCCATACAAAGATTTAAGTTCATCGATGCACTGTTGTCGTGAAAATCCACGTCGAAACTTGTAAGAAATGATCGCACGAAAATGTTCACGAGTTAATTCCATTTTTTTGCCAAATTTATTTTTTCTAGTCACTGTAAACAACACAAATGATGGTCGTACGTCAAAACGTTCTGAGTACGTTTATGCTAAAAAATGTCGATGGAAAAGTCAGGTGGCGCCAGGCAACATTTAGTGTTGCCTTGGCCAGAAATATATACAGCAAGCCTCGTACATGTTTTGAATAAAGTGGGTGAAATATATTCTGGGTGATTTATCAATCACGATATGGATAATAAATCCATTTAAATTGCTTCAACTTATGGTTGTGATCGGTCGCATGGATGCATGGTTTTTTAATGGTTTGCAGAATTCAAGTGCCTTTTGTGAATGTGCGAGTATTATCATTCGCTTTGTGTGGCGATTTGGGATCTTTGGACTCCATTACCCCGTTTTTTATTATATACGAACTTCATCTTGCCAGGTATGAAGGCTATGGGTATAAGATCTGTGACTACTTCGGCTGTTTTTTAAGAGATCGAAAGCTATAATGGCTCATAAGCTGTTTAAGGTTGTAAATGGGCAAGATCTGTGAAAGTGGAAAAGGTTCCCCTTTAAGGAACTGGTGGTACGTGGGCACATCAATAATTCCGTGGCTTTTCCGACTTCTCTCGTAGTTATATGAAATGCAACACTGCTCCAATCAAGAACCATCTGTTAAGAGACTACTGTCAAATTTTGAGAGAGTTCCGTCATTTAGTTTGTGTTTAAAAGCTGTTCAAAACATACAACCTCGTAGATTTTGTCAAAAATAAAAAAAGAGTAAATTTCGCGTGCTAAAAAAACTGTCAACCAGGGGGAAAGGGGGAGTAATGTTTATTGACACTTGGCTTGAACTTCTGGATGTCACAATTAGTGGAAAATACATTTGCCGGAAGTCGATTCCACTTACGGACTGTACGACCGAAAAACGAATTTGATCTGTAGTGTATATAACAAACGGGTGTGAATTCCTAGAAAATCGCGTATCCCTGCCGAACACCCTCACGTCAGGAATAAGGCGACGGATGTCTGATGTACACACATCATGAATGTAACGATAGAACAGCGTCAAGCAATCCACATTCCGATAATGCTCAAGGGAAACAATAGAGTTGGATACCCTACTGTCACCTATCAGCACCATCGCTCTCCTTTGAACAAGGTCAAGTAACTCCAAGGATGATTTTGAAACACCTGCCCATATATGGGAGTTGTATTCCATCTTCGGTCTAATGTAAGTTGTATATAAGTAGATATTGAAAAGATCAGAAGGAGTAAAATATTTCTTGCACCGCTTTAAAAAGCCTTTACATTGAGCGCTTCTTTCGACACTTCGAATACATGTCTCGCCCAACGAGCGTCACATTGTATTTTCATGCCCAGAACATTAAGAACTTCTGATTGTTCAATATCCGTACCATAGAAATTGACGATATTGTTGGGTCGGCGAATCGCTTGTGAGACAACAAGCAGCACTGTGTCTTACCCGCATTAATATCTACTCTATTCACTCGACCTCATTCGGAAATGGCCAGTATATCCCGGCCAAGTGTCTCATCCATTATTCGCCTTTTGTCTTCAATATCATGACAGAGGTTACTATCATCTGCAAAAGAGTAGATTGGATTCACGGTCTGACCCAAAAGATCGTCAATAAAAATAAGAAATAAAGAGGGTGAAAGAACAGAGCCCTGTGGTACACCTGCGGTCAGCCTATGTGTGTTGGATGAGAACCCATCTACAACAACTCTAATAGTGCGATCTCTAAGAAAGCTCGATATAAATCGAGCAAAAGTATTACCGACACCAAAAGCGATCAGCTTTGATATGAGTGCACCGTGACAGACTCTATCAGAGGCCTTGGAGATATCTAGAGCCACGACCTTTCTCTCACCAAACTGGTGGACATGGATGGTCGAGATCGTCCCAAGATGAAAAAGGTATTATAGGTACATAAGACCTAAAGGTACCCCTGAAAAATTTAATCTTTTTTACCTTTATAAATTATAATTGTTTGGGCTTAAAATGACTACTGTAAATTGGGACGAACTCATTACCCCAACAAAACTTTAAAGTTGCTGGAAACTTTTTCTCAGGTGGCTCAAACAAAACGACTGACATGTTTAAAACGGGCTTCTCCAGAGAAATTCAAATAAGTGTATTTGTGATATTGACTTTTTTTTTAAAGATGCGTATGAAGCTTATATCACGGAAGTTACTTTTCATTGCAAAAAATAAGAGAAAAGGAATAGGGCCTGATATGGTATGAGCAGGTATGGTATGAGCAGAAAATTCGGAAAGCAATTGATATATCTAGCATTCATCTAAGAAACCTCATTGCGATTTAAATGGTGATCCATTTAGAGGTATTTTTTCAGAACAAAAAAAAAATATAACGATTCATCCTAAATGAGGCAATTTGGTTTATTAATTTTGCCGTTGAGCCAGAAATAGGCCTCATCACTGAACAACATTTTGGTCGAAAACAGCGAATCTTTCCGTTTCTCAACGAACGCTCATTTCCATAATACAGTTGCCAACATTTAAAGGTTATTATTTTCAAAAAATAAATGCTATACAATGTCTTTTCAAATTACCAATAATGATTCTACACTTGATTTAATTTTTTTATGTTTTTTTTGTTCTGAAAAAATACCTCTACATGGATGACCCTATAGAATGCCTTTTTAATGTAAATACCTCGGCGGGCCGTCTCGGTGTGATGGAAGTATCTAACTATCATGCCAGTTAACCCAGGTTTAACCCCTGGCAAGAATAACTAAAAATTATTTAGCGCCGTGTTTCCACCTCGTATATGATTTACGAGTAAGAGAGATATCTCCAAGCTATTTAAAAACGTCTCTATAAAATGAAAAAGTCGTTCAAACCCGGCGTAAAACAGTAGGTCCCGATCAGTAAGTATTAGAATTGAATCGTGTGCGGTTCACTGATTTAAGAGAAGCTTCCCCTTGTTCCTTAATGAGATTTTGTCGGACTTCCGGCAAATGTATTTCCCATCAACTATGACATCCAGAAATTCAAGACAAATACTTATAAACATTACCGCCCTCCTAACCCCTTTCGATCCCTTGCTTTTCACCACCAACGCAATGCTGTGCATGTATAGGTAAGAATCCCTGAGTGTTGGTTAATTAAAAAAAAATAACACCGGTGCCATGTTCCTTGACAAAATGTTCATATTGGACCGTAATGGAGGCTTTATACTCGTAAGCTTCGGCATGGCCGAATTTATTTTGTCCCCTTGTTAAATCTCGACGATGATCTAGAACATTTTCAATTCCAAGCGTTTCAGAGCATTGAAACATGTTTTTGTAAAATGTCAGTCGACTGGCTGGAACAGTTGGACCTGTAGTTATCTTTTTACAGACAGACAGATAAACTTGGAATTTATACACACTATTTTCTTTGATCAGTATTTCAAGGTGTTGCAAACGGAATACCAAAGTGAATATGCCTTTCATTCTATGATGGAGTGTATCAAGAAAATAAGAAACTTGTTTTTCTTTTGTTTTCACATCATTAGACAGTGTGCTGTCTTGTTACTTGACACTTGTGTCTTAAGTCTTTTGTTTTTAATTCGCCTTAATTGTATGTCCTTAAAATTGAGCTATGTTTACCATATAAACACATGAAATAAAGCTTTTTGCATTTTCAGAAAATAAAGTACCTTTGTCTTCCTTTGCCGTCTGGGACATTTCTCCATTTGGTGATGGTATTTCTTTGACAATGGCCTCGTTTTCCTCCACCACCAAAGGCATTTGTTCCACCATCAGTTTTTCATTTTCCTTAACCACTTTTGGCTCACTTTCTTTGTACGTCTTCGGTGCGACGGCCGTTGCCGCTTGCAGCTTATCATCGATAATCACGTCCTGAGGTAATACCGCGGATTCGTTATTAATCGCAATTTCTTTTACAATTTCAGCTCGAAACCCGCAAACCGAATACAATATCAATAGCCCAAAAAGGGCAAATTTATTAACATTTAACATTTTCGTAAACAATTTTAGTATATTTTTTTCCTGTTTATTCAAATTTCAAAATGTTTTCTTCTCAATAGAATTGTTTAAAATTCCGTAGGCATGAGCCGTCGCTTGTCAAAAAATAAATAAAAATAATTATGTTTATATTTTTCTTATTGAAAAAAAATCACTTCAAGAACTTTTCTGTTTCGCTTGCGTTCCAGACCGTAGGCAGAGGATATATCTGCCGCTCCAAAGCACCGTTTACGTTCAAGGTTCGCGTGTATCTGATAGACTGGACGTTGACAATGTTACGTCTACAGTTATGTATTGTCTTGTATCGCCGTACCGTCGTCTCGTATCGATTGTGCGCTTTTGTCGCTCAAACCTGAAGAAAAAAAATGTAAAACATTGGCAAAAAAAAGTGTACACAGAACCACAAACGTAGGGAGAGAAGCAAACCCAAAAGACGAAGAAAACTTTATGGCAGAATTGTGCGTGTTTTTTTTTTGTTTGGTTTGTTTGTATGACTCTTAATTTTATGTTCTACCCAAACGAAGACATTCATTTAAAAGTACGTACGTACGTACCTTGTGGCTCTTTCTTTGCCGAGCACTGAGCCCAACTCAGTGGCTGTTGTTGTGTTCGATTTCATGAAATCAATTACAACAACTTTATCGGTACGTAAAACGTATTTCTTTACGGATGATTATTATGATATAAGTAGGAGTACACACTGGGATTGTTTGTTTAGGCGAATGGTTGGATGACGGTGTGTGCCCTGGCTGGTGGTCTTGTTGTAGTGCCTTTTTATTGTCAACATGGCCCAGAATTTATGCTAAATGTACGAGTATTTAGCATTTTTTGCCAAAGCCATTGTGAATTTGATTTATTGTGTTAACGGAGAATTATTTTCATATATTCTTGATTCATTCAGGACTCTGATGTTTAAGTCTTGCAAGTTTTGGTTTTGTTAGAGTTTGTCTTCTTGACTTATAGCGTCCATATCTATAATCCTATTAATGAAGTTGGAGGCTTATTTTTTTCCTTGCAGCATTTCTTGCAAAGTTATGAGGGGAAAGGCGGCAGCCATGCACTCTATGCGCACACAGAGAACAGATTTGTTGCCATAACCGAATTTTTCGCCAACCGAATGTTGGTGGTTGTACGTACTGTCCATGTATTGTAAATGTTGATTGGTGAAAGATGAAAAAGTATCGGTAAGCCTAACTAAATAAAATGGCTATTGGAAATGATTTTTTCAAGTATTGATAAGTGTAATAGATTGTTGGTTATACGAGGCTATATATATATATATATATATATATATATATATATATATATATATATATATATATATATATATATATATATATATATATATATATATATATATATATATATATATATATATATATATATATATATATATATATATATATATATATATATATATATATATATATATATATATATATATATATATATATATATATATATATATATATATATATACATATATATATATATATATAGCGTTTTTATTAAAAATATTTCAGTTAAACAAAGCCAAAGCAGCTTGTTTAAAAAATTTTAATTTCGATAAAAAAAGTACTATTATTGCACTAAATCCGTACCAATAACATTTGTTCTTAAAAGTATATTTAAATGTAGAAAAATTACAATCATACAGTATGATTGCCTTTATCATATTATTGTTAACATAAAACGCAAAACACAATACTTTTGTCGCACCAACCATATTAAAATTGTTGTTATAACCATACTTTCATTTTTATATTTGGCAATAATACTATTGTTACATTTCAACAAAATTAATATTGCAGCAATTATACTATTGTCAAAACTAAATTCAGTTAACAATGCTATGGTTGCGACGAACATACTTTTATTGCGGAGAACATATTATTATTGCCGTGACCATCTAAAACCATGTCTTTTCTCTGCGTGTGGACAATACTGATGAGGTATCTAGACTCAAAAAACATCACATACTGGACCTGCTATATAGAAATTAAGCCTGTTTTAATAATATGTACTTAGTAGGGACATAAATACTGTTACACACGTTTTATGCTGTAAAATAAAAAGTACTAAAGGTTTTTGGACCAAACATTTTTTAATATATTTATTGATGTATATTGTATCCAAAAAGAATCTACTTATTCGAAATGTCCGCCTTTTGCCTTTACACATGCCTTAAGTCGCACTGGCCAATCGTCAATAGGCGCACGAACCTCGTCCATTGGAAAATTGGCAACAGCTCGAACCAACGCAATCTTATGAGATCCAATGTTGAGGTATTTTTTGTGACAAACCTTGTCCTCTTAAACCGTCCACAAATTGTTATCCAATGGGTTCAAATCTGGACTGCCTGAGGGCCATTCTTCAGAGGAAATGAACGCTGGCAAATTGTTTCGAAACCAGGCCTGGGACGTTTTTGCTTTATGGGCCGGCGCAGAATCCTGCTGGAAAGTCCATAGCTGGTTTTGGAACAGGGAATTGTTAAGAGGCTTTACAACAGCTTCAAAAATGTTTTTTTGGTAAAGTTTGGCCGATGTTTTGACTCCTTGTTCGCAGAAATGCAGGTCAGTGACCCCATCGTAAGAGACATCCCACCAAACCATGACTGAAGCTGGGTGATGACCCTTTTCCACCCTTGGGATCAGTTCAGATGCTTCCTTATATGTCCGCGCATACGCTCTATCATTTTGCTTGTTAAATTTTTCCTGAACGGTAAACACTTTTTCATCGGTGAACAAAATTTTTCTGTGCAAGTTATCAGCGTGCTTTACCAAAAGACCTTTGCATTTTTCAATCCTATTTTTTTTTAAAGCTGCAGTCACTAAATGTCCGGTACGTCGTTTGAAAGTCCCAAGTCATTTTAATGATAAGACTCATGAATTTTTTGGGATTGTTTTCGGAGCGGATTTCTGTGAATTCTTGATTTAGCGGCTTTGATGACATGCGATGTTCGAACAGAGCGTGGGCGACCCGGCCGGTGGCGGTCTTTTGCATCTCCAGTCTCCTCAAACAGTTGTATGCATCGGTAGATGAACATGCGGCTAATCTCTAGTGGCCGGAGCGTTTTGAAAATATGGTTTTTTTCATTTCACACTTGAAAAGCGATACGGTTCTCATTATCCGACCTCTTCATGATGTAAGTTGAAACAATTTACAGACTAACGCTATTGAGGTTAGCTTTCAAAACCCATATGACATTAACGGGGTATGTTCAGTTCTACCATTGAAATGGGTGTGTTCAGTGTTGTAACAGTATTTATGTTCCTACTAAGTACTTTAGCTACTTAATAAAATATCGAGGAAAAAACTTTCGAATGTAATTAAGTTTTTATGTACAAGTGGATAATTTGGTTTATCAAACTGGTTTTGTAGGTCATAAAATTAACTTTTGGTTTTAAAGTATCAAAAGCAATTTACAGAGAAAACTCATGCCGATATGTTTTTCAAATACTCAAGAAAGTTAGAACTTTAAACCAATATTTACGGTAATACAAGGTTAGTGTAACAAGATACCTTAAATGGAGGCTTGGGTAAGGATATGTGATAAGAAGTTTACTCCCCCACACCGGTCATATTTTGACACAGTGGGCTTTTTTCAAAAAAGATGTGAAGAAACATTTTAGTATTTTTTACCGCCTCCCTATGGGTTAACTGGTCAGTAAAATAAACACTGATTAACATAGATGTTCTGATAGGCTTTCCAAGGATACCTATATTGATAAGAATTAATTCCCGTAACTCAGGGAATATGGGTCACCGTCGAAAACAAATACAGGCGCTTGTTTGGATCAGGAGGACCGTATTATTGGTCCCCACTGTTAGGGCTAAGGCCGCCTTGGTTGAAATAGCCAGGATACTAGCTGAATCAGTTTTACCACTACGTCTCAGAGTTTCAAGACAATCAATTACATAATTACTTCATACAGTTTCCGATCAATATTTCAAGGTGTTCCAACAGAATTACAAATTTAGTATACAATTTATCCTTCGGTGGACGCATATCTTTACCGCAAAAAAACTAGTAAAAACTTTGTTAAGTTCGGCTAGGACGAACCTTGTATACCCTCCGCCGTCCCTAAGTTACTAAAGCACAAAAAAAGGTCCGTTGTTTTTCCCTTTCGGCCCATGCGCCCGGCCCTATGCTCATCCAAAACTGCAAAATTACTCTATTTTTCGATTGGTAGCAAAATTTTCTTTTGCTTGAGAACCCTTATTGACTATTGATCGCCCGATTTAGGCAAAATGGCACTTTGTTTGGGGCACATGATCCAAAAAGTCCAGCTATTATGTTCCTCCATAAGGTATTTAGTACGTCCCTTGTTAACGATTTTCCGGCAACGAAAATTACATTTTGTTAATAAAATACTCAAAAAGTGTGCTTTTTACTAAGGTTCCTTTAGTTCCTTAAAGGGAAACTTTTTTCACACTGTTACGATTTCTCCTATTTACAATCCCAGACAGCTTATGATCATAAGCCATCATAATAGACATTTTTAGGATCCTATGTTATCGTTTGACCGATATCGCGCTTTTGACAGACACGCGGACGGAAGGACAGACATGTCTAGATTCTAAGAAGTCTAAGAATTTTTCGACGATCAATTTTATCAATATTTCGTGTTGTTGCAAACGGAATGACAAATTTATTATACCATAGACTCCTTGGTAGAGGGTATAAAAATATACATACCTGGGATCGAACTCCAGACCTTCTGAAATGACAGTTTCAAATAAACGTTCCCATCTAACCTAACCCACAAAAGAGCTTCTAATGCAGTAGATAATATTTTCATTTATATTAAAGCACTTATTCAATTACCCCACATTAAGATATCAGTAAGCCGTGCTCGCTTTAATTCCTATACTCGGAGATAAAGGCCTATGATGTTACCGCTCCTCTATAATTAGCATATAATTTGTTGATGATGGTGTTTATAATTAAATAAATAATTCTTTATCTTACTGACCAGGTCCTACTGTTTAACACCAGCTTTGAAAGCTGGTGCATTTTATAGAAAAGTTCGTGGACTGTGGTTGCTAGGTAGTTTTACCTCACTAGCTTTACCAAGAGCCGAAGACCTACATGTGTAGTCATTACTGGCTGGAAGCCGTACTTAGCATTCATTCCCTACAGAAATACATACGGAGATGTGCAGCAATGGTCTCCCACCGTTTGAAGAAATCTAACATGGACCTGGATGAAACCTTTCAAAACGGAAATGACAACTAGGGAAGGTTGGCCATCAGATGCTGTTATATCAGTGGACGAAATCTCGACATTCACGGATTGTTCTAATAATGGAGGCAGATAGGGTATCAACTCATAACCCCTCAACCGGACAATATTTCGTCGACTATCGGTCAAATTCATGGTCATTCAGGCAGAGATTTTCGCAAACGATACAGTCGCAGACAAGATTATGGAACTAAGCATAGCTCCATGAAACACCCAGACTTATGTAGACAACATGACAGTCATAAAAGCGTTGGCCTGTTTTACGGTAAGTTCGAAGTATATGTGACGCGCAAAATAGAAAGGGACCTAAGGTTAAAAACCAGTTCTGTTCAGGAGAGCCATTTTAAAGATTAGGTCCCTTTCTATTTGCGCTTAGAATCGTCGATTTCACTTCCATAAAACGCGAATATCTCTGGGAGGGAACACTTTTGGGGCATGGGATCGGTCTCATTCGATGCTCAGATGTTGTCCACATCAAAAAAAGAAAAAAAAATGAAAATTTATTTTTCTACCCTTAGGTCCCTTTCTCTATGCGCTGATGTTTGTTTTGCATAAATTTTACGAATCCAAAGCCATAATACAGGGTGGCGTTGGATGGTGTGCTACAATAAGAAATTTAAGAATTTTTTTTTAATCAATCTATTTCATTTATTTTTTATTGTATAGAAGATTCAATATTATTTTATATGACTACTTGTGTTTGAAGATGATAGGCCAGAAATGACCTCCATGCTCATCGACGCATATGCGACACTTGATCGCTTCAAGCCTGAAAGGTTGAAGTTTGTATCGCTACAATTATTGTTTAAATGGACTGCTTCAATTAAGTCATATTCCTTGGATTCGTTTTGTACACATCTTACTTGACATAACCCCTGGCCTTGGGGGCCAGCGGAAAGTAGAAGTTCTGGATATTAATTTGTTTAGGAATTTTCGTTGGAGCTCTGCCATAACCGGCCTGGCTATATGTGCAGTTGCTTCATCTTGCTAGAACTAAATGCTATTGAATTGGACACGTCTTCTGCGCAGTTCTGAGTAAACAACTCCTTAACATATTTAAATAACGATACTTATTGACATTCACTGTTACACCGTATTCTTCAAAGAAGTATGGCCCACAATGGAGCTTGTTGAAACTCGTTCTGGGTTCAGTTCCGTCTCATGGAGTATTTGTGGATTAGATTCACTTTATTTACGGCAATTTTGCTTGTTTACTTTGTCATTTAGATCAAAGTGGGCCTCATCAGACATAATCAAGCAATTTATCAAGCTGTTACCTTCTTCGGCCATTTCAATAAATTTTGTTGGCAAAATTTCATTCTAAAAGGTAAATCCAGAGGTTTTAACTTGCTTGTAATTTAAACTTTGCACAGAGACAAGAATAAGTCATCATAAACTGAAATTTTAGCCAATAAGTTTCGAGACGAAACGCTTGGATTTGCCTATATTGACGATGCTACAGGCGCGATGGTGCTTGAACCCGAACATAGGAATCTCGGTGGTAGGTCTTCGTGCGATGCTTCCAGATTCGGCAAAAATTTTGTCCAGCCTCATAATAGATAATCTACTCGGGGTAGTAAACTTTTCTTTGGACGGAAATGCAGTACAATGCAAAGCATGGTACCGCTGCACTATCCAAATCCTCTTTTTGGTATCCCAAGCATTCGTTTTAATCAATCTGAATATTAACCTTTCAAATAAAATAAGGAATAACCCTATTGCTCACACAGAAAAAAGTTACTCGTTTAGTTTTTATAGCACGAATCGTGCGCCACCCTGTATTACGCTGACATGGGTGGACGAATGAGTCAGTTTGGTCGCAGGAGCAGAGAACGAGCCAACAAATCCAGACACATTCCCCGATGGGCGAAGTGATAAATGCAATCGAAATGGCTGTATTGCAAGTAGGATCGAGGGGGCATATCCCGGTTTCTCTGACCGGCGATACACCAAAACAGGACAAGCGAATCGTTAACATTTGGAAAAACTTCATAGACGTTTTCACGAGGCTCTATACGAGTACAATAGTTACTATGGCGCATGAGTATCTCGTGTAGAGTCTTCTGTAGAAGTGTCCAGGATGGAGAAGAAAATAAGTCAGTGAAGCATTTGCTATGCGCATTACGGGTGGGATAGTGTTGAAGATTCTTAGTAGTGAGATTTGGGCAAAAAAAATGAGGGACGTGGGGCGAGATCAAAGGCCGTTGGAAGTGGGAAAATATTCTCTAAAAGCACCGCAACTACGTAGGAGTCGCGCCTAGAGGGGTAAAATGTATGACCAACCCCCATTAATTTTTCGCATCCAATATTTTTTTCAAACATAAGTACCCCCTATCATCATCCCCTAAGGGGGCTCACCTAAAAATATATTTTTTTTTTAAATTTTGCTCCCACCGCTTTAACTACCCTAAAAGTGCACCTAGAGGAGTTAAATGTAAGACCAACTCCCAATATTTCTGCAATTCCAACAGTTTCTCGCAACAAATCCACCCTCTATCTTCAACCGTTAAGGGAGTCCCCATACAAATTTTTGTCATGAATACCCTCTATCGCTAACCCATAAGAAGAGTCCGATGCAAAATGAACTTAAAACGACCTAACAAAACGAAATTCACCACAAAATAATATTTTCGTTTATATTTTCTGTTATTGTGAAGATAATTTATTTTCGTTTTTATTAAAAGTAAAAATACATGAATTTAAAATTCGAAATTTTTTATAGTTCAAACATGTTAGTCAATTTAATTACAATTTTTCATGTGATGGATATTTCTTCCGATTCTGCAACTTCTCGTTGAATGTTGTCTCTAAACTCGACTACAGTCGTGGGCTTGTTGGCATAGACCAATGACTTGATGTGGCCACATAAAAGGAAATCCAATCGCGTAAAATCGCATGAACGAGGTGGCCATTCGGCCGAACCATTTTTTGAGATTACACGTTCACCGAATTTGCCTTTCAGTAAATCGATTGTAACGCGTGCTCTATGGCTATTGGCACGGTCTTGTTAAAACCACATATTGGTGATGTCAAGCTCATCCAGTGCTGGCCAAAAAAATTTTATAACATGGCACTATAGCGCTCTCCATTGACGGCAACATGACGATTGTTTTCAACGACAAAAAAATTAAATGTGCCGGAAATGAGCTTCATCGCTGAAGATTATGAAAATTGGAATAAGCGCTTTTAAAGTTGCGACCACTGAATTGTGAGAGTAATTTTAATGATTTCCAAACGTTGCTCGTAACTGAAAGATCTTTAAACACTTTTGGAGTTGCGTTAACATAAATATACGACATTGTTATGTCCTTTTGGAAAACCCTTTACTTCTCTCTCCCTTTTCACGCTTCCCCTTTTCTCTCCTGCTTCGCTTTACAATGGGGCTCTACAAAGAACATTTAAGGCCTAATAGTTAACTCGCCGTTTGTCTTCTAGCGGGCTACCCTTTTAACCAATCCTAACAACCTTTATGTTAGTTCTGCGGTGCGCGTGGTAAAACGGGTTTACTTCGGAACCGGCTTTACTTTTTAGTTCGGGTGCAAGAGGAAAGAACCGAAGCTACGATAAACGAACCATATTTAAGACGACCTTGGAAATCTTGGCATAATAAACCGGAGGGCACGCACATAAGATCGAGCACGGATAATTTTACTAAAACGGCGCGTAAGACAAGTGAAGATAGTGAATAGGATTTACTAAGACCTATTTCACACCGTTCATATGCTTATCCTGCTTGACGCCATTTAGTAAGTTCACTAGAGCTTGTTTTAAAAACAAAAGACCTAAAACACAAACCTTAAAAAAGTATTTCTGCTTAAGGGCATTTAAGAACTGGATTTTCTTAACTTTATCGCTTTTTCTTTTTTTTTCGAGAAGCAAATCAAGCGACCATATCCAAGACGATGTGGGAAATATTGGTGTAATAAACCGGAGGGCATGCACATAAGATCGAGCACGTAGAATTCTACTTAAACGGCGGCTTAAGACCAGTTAAGTGAACTGGAGGGCATGCACATAAGATCGAGCACGTAGAATTCTACTTAAACGGCGGCTTAAGACCAGTTAAGTGAATAGGATCTGCTCAGACCTATTTCATACCATTCATATGCTGATCCTGTTTGACTCCATTTAGTGAGTTTACTAGAGCTCAGTTTAAAAGCAAAAGATCTAAGACACAAACCTTAATAAAGTATTTCTGCTCAAGGGCATTTTATAACTCGAATTTCTTAACTTCATAGCGTTTTCTTTTCACTTTTTTGACAAGCAAATCATCGCCTACCATCTTAATTTGCTTACATACGTGTTTTTGCATTTTTTTTTTTATTTTAATCAGGCTGTTTCTCTAAACGTATGTAGTAATTTACTGCTAAAGATGTAAATATGCATTTATAGAGCTTTATATGTTTGTAGGCTTTTAGTAGTGGGGTATCTTAACAACTTGTTGCCACCATGATGATGGTGGCTTCCAGCGAGGCAACTGATTTGAATAGCTCTCATTATTTATGGGCGGTATACATACGTACATACTAGCAGACAAAAGATATAAATAAATATACACTGCAAGAACACGGAACAGAGAATTGAAACAATGTATTCCTAATAATTGAGCTTACAGGATCTTTATGCTTTGTTCTCCAGAGAAAGGTATTAGTATTTCAACATGTCATTTACCTCGCTAGCAAACAAACAATGATATGACAAAAATTCAAATAAAAAACTTCTGTATAATTTGTTCTTTGTTAATAAGCAAAATGCCAAAAAAATCAATTAAGGTTTTACGCCTTACGTCGACAAGTAACAATGCAAAGCGATAATCGATACCAAATGATCAAATATGTGTTGCAAAGCCAAAAAACGGCTTTACATATGTAAGGAATTGCGTCAAAGGTTTCTTAACCTCAGGCAAAAATACTTCCACCCGCCCCTTTGCTATCCACTAGCGTCCACCATTCTGAAGTAAACTGTCATTGTGGTGTTAATTTGCGATATCATATTCTTTAAAGCTCAACTAAATACGACTCCTTTCACAATAATAAAAAAACGGCACCATACAAAACTGCCACAAAATCAATCAACATTCTTGTATGCTTCAGTTTTTATTTTCTTGTTGTTTACTTTATTTTTAAACTTAAATTGTGGCAAAACTTAATTTATCATGATCTGTCATGGTGCTCAACGACAACAATAACGATAAGATTTGATTTCTTTTTTTCTGGTTGATTCATTATTCAATTTTTTTCTTTTCAGCTGCTGCTGTCACTTGAAATATTATTTGGAGCTCTTACCCAGAACCCATTCAATTTCTTTACTTTTCTCATTATCTTCCAAAACACCTACAAGCTTTGCAATTGATAAATGATGGCGGTGCGGCGAGCAGGGCAAATTATCATAATAAGTTAATTTATTTATTGGGGTCATTTCAATTATAAAACAATTCAAACTATTTTGTAGCTATAAAACGGTGCTACGATTAAGATAAACATCTTGACATTTATGGTCAATAGTGATTCACTTAGAAGTTTGTGGGGGATTTTCTCGTTTGTCACGATCTAGACAATCGATGGGTTAACTCATCGAGATAGGAAATCAAAAATAAACAAGTAAGTAAGTGCTATAGTCGGGCGTGGCCGACTCTATGATACCCGCACCACTATAAATGTGATTAAGTCTCCTGTTAATCGAAAGCACTCGTCGCTATTTCTATCTGTATCTATCACGCAAGCACTAAGCCTTTATACCCCATACCACTATATGGTGAGGGTATAACAATTATAGTTGGTCCACATTTTCATACCTTGTTTTCGGACCCTGTGCCCTCCCACGGACGAGATAAATCATTTGGCTTGACATATTTAAAGTCCTGAGGCAATTCCCTGTCATTTGAGGGGTCACACTAAAATCCGGGTAAACCGAAACTTTTGGACCACCCTAATGGACCCTGGGGCCCAAACAGGTCGAATTTTTTTCTGTATTTAAAATTGTAAGATAATTTCCTTTCATTTAAGGGGTCACTCTTATATTTAAAATCATGGGTCCATTTTTTGGGTTCTGAAGGCCCCGTAGGTCCGAGAGGCGGGTCCAACTATTTTTTTCACATTTTGTGGTCAGTTCTACATCGAATGGCATATTTTTTTAATTTGTTGACCAATACACGCGACATCAACTGGATTTGGACCAAATCCGGGAGTTCCTTTGTATGGGGGGTCTATCAGAAAGTGCTCCGATTTGGACCAAATTCAATAGCGTCCGTCCTTGTCCGTCCCAATATATTACCACATGCCAAGTTTCATCAAGATCGGTGCATAAATGCGACCTGTACTTTGATTACAAGAATAGATGGACATCTTTACATCCAGCCAGCCAGCCAGCCGGCCAGCCAGCCAGCCAGCCAGCCAGCCGCCCAGCCAGCCAGACAGACATGGCTAGATCGACTCAAAATGTAATTCTGAGCAACTTTCTCTCTGGTCCCGGTATTCTAACTCGATTCCTTCGATGTGTTACAAACGCAAGCACTAAGCCATTATACCCCATACCACTATGTGGTGCGGGTATAAAAACCTGAACAAAAACGAAAAAC
Organism: Hydrotaea diabolus; assembly: GCA_963513945.1. Classification (NCBI taxonomy): domain Eukaryota; kingdom Metazoa; phylum Arthropoda; class Insecta; order Diptera; family Muscidae; genus Hydrotaea; species Hydrotaea diabolus. The sequence goes on along the minus strand of OY740717.1, from coordinate 54,777,501 downwards.
TTAAGGCACAAACTTTTTTCTATAAAACACCACCGATAGGGCATTGAGACTGACACTTCGAAAGAAAACTATCTTGTTCGAACTAATGGGTTTTCCATTAAGGACAAAACAATTTTATAAAGTAATACAACACAGAATATCTAAGATATAGCGTTCAAATTTATTTCAGGTTTAGTGCAAATGTTACATTTTTTACTAATGAAATTCGATTTCGTCATATGACCTTCACGAGCCCGCGTACAGCGATCTATTCTTTGGATCCAATTTTTTACCACTCTTGCACACATTTTGACCAAAACGTTGGCAATTTCGCATTGGATGTTGTCGCTGAGCTCGTCTAAAGTTGTTAGCTGATTAGCATAGACCAATGACTTTATGTGGCCCCATATAAAAGTCAAAGTGCGTTAAATCGCATGGCCATTCGACCGAACCATTTCTCGAGATAACTTTTTCGCGAATTTGCCTTTCAGTAAATCGATTGTAACGCGTGCTGTGTGGCTAGTGGCACCGCCTTGTTGAAACCACATATCGGCGATGTCAAGCTCATCCAATTCTGGCCATTTATATTTTTCTAACATGGCACGATAGCGCTCTCCATTGACGGTAACATGACGATTGTTTTCATCGACGAAAAATACAGCCCAATTACACCTCCGGCATGAAAACAACACCACACAGTAATTTTTTGCGGATGCAATTGTGTCTCTTGAAGCACATGTGGGCTGTCCATATTTTGTTTATTGACAAAACCACACAACTAACTAGAAATGAGCTTCATCGCTGAAGATGAGTTTTCGATTAAATTCTGGATTTTCGTGAAACTTTGCCAAAATACGCCACAGTGTAGTTTGGAAGATGCTCAATTCCTGAGAACGACGTGGAATCGACAGATTTGGCTCATTTTGAACGGATACACTGACGGCTCTTTGGCGCCGGAACATCCAAAAGTGGAAATGTAGCTATAGCACACACAGCCTGTCGGGTGGGAAGATTATTATGTCCGAAAATTATATAACATGGTTAGGCTCATCACTACAGGGTGGCGCCAAACTACCGTTGTTTGTGTGAATGTTTAATAACTTGGTTATTTATTGGTTATTTATTATTATAAAACTAATAATAATAAATAACCAATAAATAACCAAGTTATTAAACATTCACAAAAAAACGGTAGTTTTGCGCCACCCTGTTGTGATGAGCCTAATCATGGATGAAGTTTTTATAGAAAAATCTTTTAAAGTTTTTTCTAATACAGAAATAAAAATTTCGTACCTTTATGTTATATGTGTTATATAGCATATTAATGGGGTATATTTTTGGCTTATGTATAAAAAATTATATCCCGCAAGTCGTAGCCATTTTCGGCAGCGCAGATTCGTGCTCCTTCCAGTACATTTTGCATAACTTTTCGTAAAATTTCCGATGTTTTTCATGCCAAATGTTTTGTTTTACCTGTGGTATGGTCGCTGGGTTATTTGCGTAACCCATACCCTTTCTTTCATATGACCCCAAAAAACAGTCTGGCGCTGTTAAATCCGTTAAACGTGGGGACCAATTGATATCGCTTCTGCGCGAAATAATGCGTTCGCTCAAGAGGTCCTGAAACAGAGCCAATGTGTCCCTTGCGGTGTGGGCTGTGGCTCAACAATTACTGATCGCTGTTGTGTAGTTGTCCATTTCAAAATTTCGTCCATGTCAAAAACAAAAATTCGTTAAACATGGCGCAGTTACGTTCACCATTGACGGTAACGGCAGCTCCTTGCTTATTTTTGAAGAAAAATGACCCGGTGATGCCGCCAGCCCAAAATCCACACTAAACACTGACTCGTGTTGGATGCATTGGCTTCTCAATCCCATATGAGACAGTTTTGCTTATTGACATAGCCACCAAGATGAAAGCGAGCTTCATCTAAAAACATGATTTTTCACTAAAATTTTTCATCTCCTGGCAAACAATCTTCAGCCCATTGGGAGATGCGCATTGGATGATGCTCCATTATTAAATGACAAAGTTCAACCTTTCCAATAAAACCACAAATTTGAAAAAATGACCAGTAATTTTTTTACAGACGATTCAAATTAAAAATGCCCCACCCTATATATACCCCAAGAAGTAGTCCCACGATGTCGAATCATATAGGCGTGACCACCAATTAACATCGCCACGACGTGTAATAATACGGCCATTAAAGTTCTCCTGCTAAAGCGCAATTGGTAACCATTCAGTCTTATTTGTGCCACCCTGTACTGTCAAACCTTGAAATAAAACAACGATTTATTTGGTTACTTTATAAATTTTAAGTGTGTCAACTGATGTATTTCATATTTTGAATCAATGAAAAATTCTAAAGAATTGGTTCGATGCCCTTCGAATTCGTAAAATATTTGTTTGAAATCTCATATCGACCGCACTCGATTTTATCACACTCCTGTTCAATGGTAAATGTTTTTATTTTGGGCAAACCCAAAATGCCCCTTTTAGGGCAAACCCCTTAAGTGTATATTAAAGCATTTAAAAAAAATGCATAAAATCAGCCACTTTTTCGTTATACTTTTTAAATATCCTTACTTACTTAAGCCTCTTAATATCCCATTAAGGAATTTAATTGAAATCGGAATTAATATGGATGTTCAAGATCTGTTGTGTGTTATATCGGGAGAGATCTTTGCACTGGGGCTATATCAAAAAGTGGACCAGTATAACTCATTTTATCTGAGCTGATTAGCGACCGGTCGTATTGAACTGTGCCAAATTTGTATCTCTGCTAAATTTCATGAATCTCGGACACCAATTGGGACCTGTAGTTTCAAAACAAGCTTTAGATAGACAGCGGACGGAAGGACATACATTTAAACGTTAACTCAAATCAGCTGGAGTCTATCGGTACAAAAAGGTGGGTCCAGCTTTTTTTCTTTTACATACATAAAACAGCCAAAAAACCAGACTCGATAAACCTGACAGCAAAAAACCGGGTAAACCGACATGTAGCGTTTAAGCTATTTTTGCAATATTCATTTTTCATCTTTGTATGCGCATAATAAAAAGTAGATGCCACGTTTCCACCAGCACCTTCCACTCGATCGACCCTTTTCGAAGTTTTTTAAACGCAGTACGCTTCACGCTATGAAGGACGGAAGGAAGACAAGTTTAAACTCCATATATGTGGGTGAGGTTATATGTAAGTCGGATTAACTGACTAAAACTTTTGCTTTTTATTCTATCATCTACTATTTAAGGGGGGTTAATATCGTTTGGTACCAATATAAAGTGCAACCCATCCAAAAAAAAAACCATTATAAAGTATACCCTAACACACTTCCAGTTATATCGTCCATTCAGTTTTGTGTTGACAATTGCAATATATACACGCAGAAAAAAAGTATGGTTGGGGTGACAATATTCTAAGAGGATCATACTATTGTTGGGTATATGGTTGTGGCACAACAATATTATGATCCTCACAACAATAGTATGATTCACACATAACCGTACTATGATACCCACAACCATAGTATGATTCACACTCAGCCAAACTATGATATCTACAACCATACTATGATCCTCACAACAATAGTATGATTCACACTCAACCATACTATTATCTCTACAACCATAGTTTGATTCTCACAACCATAGTATGATTCACACTCAACCATACTATGATCCCCGAAATTATTTATAAAGATTGGGTAATGTTCTTATTCAAAAATAGAGATTTTTATCAAGTAAGTTATTTTAAACTGCATTAAAAGTAGTTCATAGCCACATTTGAGGCCGTTTTTATTGAACATTTCATTCAAAAATAGATATTTCAACGGCAGTCGAAAATACTTTTAGTTGCCAGCAGGGGTGAATGCTACTTCAATGTGATTAAATCACGATCAATGGCTATATACTTAAGTGCGAGAACCAGTTGGTAGTCGAGTATTTCACCGAAAAAGTAAACACAATAAAACTCCCTCGAACTACCTTCCGATTGTTGTTTGTTTTTATAATGGACAACAACCATGCACTACATCGTGTGTGTGTATGTTTTTTTTGGTATACCAAAAAAAACAATCCCATAGTCTTTAAAACCTGTTATGCTTTGTTCATAGTCTCAACCATACAGTATGATTGCCGTAATCATGTTATTGTTAACGTAAATCTTTAACAACATAACTTTTGTAGCACCAACTATATTTACATGGTTGCTACAACCATATTTTCATTTCTAAATTTAGCAAAAATAGTATTATTACATTTCAACAATATTATTATTGCCGCAATCATACTGTTGTCAAAAAAAAATCAGAAATCAATACTATGGTTGCGACGACAATGCTTTTATTATAGAGAACATTTTATTGTTGCGGTGACCATATAGTAACCATATCTTTTCTCTGCGTGTATAATCTTCAAGCTTTAATTGATAAAAAATGTTTTCACCAAATCCTTTTTAATGATTTAAAGTCATTTGAGCCATGCCCGCCAGTAAGATTTGTTTGTCCGAAAACTTTCGTAAGGAGCAACCAATAGTTTTTTTTAATATTGAACGGGCTTAAATTATTTTATAATAGCCTATAGGACTCAAAATACTAAGAACTCGCGGGCTGCTAAACTATTTATAGTTGGGGGTGTTCACGTTTGTGATTTCGTTCAGGTTTTTAAATGCCGAAATTTTGAAGCAAGACAGTGCTGTTTTCACTGAAATGAACTTCTATTTATAAATGCAATACCTACACGCAGAAAAAAAGTATGGTTGTGATGACAATATTCGAAGAGGATAATACTATTGTTGGGTATATGGTTGTGCTACAACAATATTATGGTTCTCACAACAATAGTATGATTCAAATACAACCATACTATGGTCCTCACAACAATAGTATGATTCACACATAACCATACTATGATCCCCACAACCATAGTATGATTCACACTTAACCATACTATGATCTCCACAACCATAGTATGATCCTCACAACCATAGTATGTTTCATAAGCAACCATAGTATGGTCCTCACAACCATAGTATGATTCACACGCAACCATGTTATGATTCCTACAACCATAGCATGAACACACACAATTAAACTATGATCCCCAATATTATTTAATAGAAGTTGTTTGAGTTGTTTACAATAGATTTGATCCCCAATATTATTTATTAAAATTGGTTTAAGTTGTCAACAATAGATTTGAATTATGAAAATTATCAAAAATACATTAAATTCAAAATAATAGGAGTGATTTATTTCACAGTAGAAAAAATAAGTTTAAATAAACGTAAGCGTTTTTATTAAAAATATTTCAGTTAAACAAAGCCAAAGCAGTTTGTTTCAAGGATTTTAATTTCCATAAAAAAGTACTATTATTGCATAAGATCCGCAACAATAACATTGTTCTAAAAAGCATATTCAAATGAAGAAAAATTACAATCATACAGTGTGATTGCCGTAATCATATCATTGTTAACATAAAACGCAAATAACCATATTACTATAAACATATTTTCATTTTAAAATTTGGCAACAATACTATTGTTACATTTCAACAATATTAATATTGCAGCAATTATACTATTGTCAAAAATAAATTCAGTTAACAATGCTATGGTTGCGACGATCATACTTTTGTTGTGGAGAACATATTATTTTTGCCGTGACCATGTAGTAACCATGTTTTTTCGCTGCGTGTAGTATCTTTAAAATAAAAAAAAATTATATAAGTATAAAAAAATCATATTAAAAAAATTCACATTGTGCAAAGAAAAACTAAAATTCGTTGTCCAAAATACTTAAAAACCAAAAATTTTAAGTTGATTCTGGAAAAGAAACAACAAAAAGGTCTCGAACTGTTCAAGTCGTAATAAAAACGGTTCAAGTCATAATAATGATAAAAGACCGAATAAATGTAAACAAAACTAAAAAAAAACAAATGTTGTTCAAGTTTCTGAATCGTTCATGTTTAAGAATGTTCACGTTTCCGCGAGTTGACTGTACTTATATATTTATGGGGTATGCCTGTTATTCTAGCCAACTCCCTTCTCGTATCTCCCGCACAAATGATCCTGTTAAATTGCAGATTAGTACCCAAATACATTAATTGTTTTTAATACAAATAAAATTTCGGTGACTCGTATTGAATAACCCTTTGCTCTATTGATACTTCTCAATTTTTTTTGTACCAAAAGTATACTTTGGTTTTTTATATTATTAAGAGCGGTTGCTGCATTTTCATTACCTCCTTATGTTATGCTACATTTTTTTACTTGCAGCTTCCTAAAGCTTAAATGCCATTTTAAAATTGCGTTTGTGTCTTTTTCTGTTTACGTACTTTTATAGCCCCTAGCGAAGAGTGGATGGTATATCAAATTTATCTTTCCGTTTGCAACACCATGAAATATTGTTCGGAGACCATATAAAGCATTACATATAAAGGATGGTCCAACCCTAATGCACGATGTTAATTGTGAGTCACACTTTAACGTCCAGGTTTTTGCCCAACTTAATTTGACATTTCTTTGTTTCAATGTTCGAAAAATTCAACCAGGGAGATGATGTACTCGTATACAATTGAGCATCGCGTATAGATTATTGAAGTCTTTTACGAAAAGGAGAGTTCAAATCAATACTCGTATGTGACGCGCATAGAAAGGGACCTAAGGGTAAAAACCAGTTTTGTTCAGGAGAGCCATTTTAAAGATTTAAATACGTGTATCTTTGGTGTACCATCACTTTCATAAAACGCGCATATCTCTGGGAGGGAACACTTTTGGGGCATGGGATCGGTCTCATTCGATGCTCAGATGTTGTCCACATCAACAAAAAAGTGAAAATTGATTTTTTTACCCTAAGGTCATTTTCTCTATGCGCTGTCACATATGCATTTCGTGAACTTCGTGGTCAGTATAATCGACTAAATGTGTTCACAATTGGGAGAATTGTGCGCATTTTAGCATTTGGGCAAATGAGAATCCACACGTGATTGTTAAAAAGCCGACGCAACCACGATGAGTTTGGTGCGGTATATGGGCTGGTGGCTTCACCAGGCTAGACATCTTCGAAAATGGGTTTGGTCAAGCAGTTACCGTTAATGGTGTTCGCTATCGCGAGATGATAACGAACTCCTTCTGGCCATAAACTGAGGATGTGAAGAGTATGTGGTTGTTTCAACCAGATGGTGCACTTGTCACACAGCCAACGAAACAATGGCCATGTTATCTTACGTCGTGGTGATGTTAATTTGCCGCCACGGTTAAGTGATTTGACATCGTTGGACTTGTATCTTTGGGGATATTTAAAAGAAAAAGAGTACGTCAAAAAACCAAGAACAATTCAAAAACTAAAGAATGAGATAATTCGGCACATTAACGACATTGAACCACCCGTACTTCTCAGAGTCATTCAAAATATGGACCATCGAATAGAGGTAGGCCACCGAAGTCATGGCGAACAATTGGCCGTTTTTTGTATTACGCATAATTTTCATAGATCCTTCAACACAGTGGGTGATTTAACATTATAAGTTTGAATATGGATCATCAAATGGAGGTAGGGCACCGAAGTCATGGCGAACAATTGCATGTTTTTTTGTATTACGCATAATTGTCATGATTCTTCAACACAGTGGACGATTTAACATTTTTAATTTGAATCGTCAGAAAAAATAAATACTGATAATTTTTTCAAATTTCTGGTTTTAATTGGATGTCATGAAATAATGGAACACAATATCATTCATATGACTACCAGACCTCGATCGATATTACCTCATCCGATCAACCCGATTTTTGGGTACATTTGTGTTTGTTTCGGGTCGAATCTCTTCAATGGCAAATTCGATATCATGTTTCAACGCTTTAATTGTTTTTGGATCCTTTGTGCAGCATTTATCCTTAAAAGCTGCCCACAGAAGATAATCCAAAGGGCTCAAATGCTCCGAGGCTGCCAATTGACATCACCATTTGGGGCGGATTATTCGATTATGAGAAACAGAGCTTAAAATATCGAAGGTTGCATTGGCTGTGTGACATGTGGCCCCGTCTTGTTGAAAACAAATGTCGTTCATGTCATGCTTTTGAATTTTTCGAAAGAAAAATTCGTTGGGCATGGCAAAGTAACGCTCACCGTTGACGGTAATGGCGGCTCCTTGCTTATTTTCAAACAGTGACTCGTTGTGGATGCATTGGCTTTTCAATAGTCACGTGTGGAGTCTGTGAACCCCATATGCGACAATTTGTTTATAGACATAGTACCCGAGATGAAAATGAGCTTCATCTAAAAAAAAGCGAACAGTTTTTATCTACGAAAAGGCACGTTGGGCTGAGCTCAACCACTTTTTTCAGCATTTTAATTGGAAACTGTGCTTTCTCGACAACGACGTAAATGCTGCTGCTGAAATGATCCAAAAAATAATTTTATTTGGAATGAAGACATTTATTCCAAATAAAGTTATGTCGGCTAAACCAGCCAAAAACGGTTGGTTTAACCAGGCATGCAGAGATGCTGTCAGATCTAAAGAGGAAGCGTTCAGAAATTGACGCCTGAACAAAAACGCCAATACTGAACTGCTGCGGAAACAGGCAAGAACTTCGTGTGCCAGAGTGCTTAGGCGTGAAAAATTTCTACGCGAACAACGTCTACGCACAAAGGTTCTTGCTTCCCCCAGGGGAAGTAAGAGCTTTTGGTCGTTTGTAAGAAGAGTAAAGGATAGTTCATCATCTATCCCAACTCTTGTTAAAGACGATCAGGCATTCACTGGCCCGGTTGATAAAGCCAACTTATTGGCTGAAATGTTCGCAGGAAATTCTTCCTTGCCGGAAAGCAATCAACCACTCCCCGTGATCGAAAACGCATCTAGTTCCATGCCTCAGATATTTTTTCGAACACGTGGGGTTAAAAGGGTTCTTGCGAATCTCGACGTAAATAAGTCCCCGGGCCCGGATGGTATTTCGGCACTTGTCCTGTGTAAGTGCTCCTCGACGCTAGCCCGTCCATTGCGCAAACTCTTCAACCTTGCTTATCGTGCGGGAGTCTTCCCCCGCACGGTTGCGAACGTCCAACCCATCCCTAAAAAGGGTGAAGCCAATAATCCTGCAAATTATCGGCCAATCGCGATTTGCTCCGCGCTCTCTAAGGTAATGGAGAGCATGGTTAACCACCATCTTGTGAGGTATCTAGAGTCCAACTGCTTGCTTAGTGATCGACAGTATGGCTTCCGTAGAAATCGCTCTACGGGAGACCTGATGGCTTTCTTGACGGAGCGCTGGAGTCGGTCTATCCACCAGTTTGGTGAGAGTAAGGTTGTGGCTCTGGATATCTCCAAGGCCTTTGATAGAGTCTGGCACGGTGCACTCTTGTCAAAGCTGATGGCTTTTGGCGTCGGTGATACTTTCGCTCGTTTTATATCGAGCTTTCTTAGAGATCGCACTATTAGAGTTGTTGTAGATGGGTTCTCATCCAACAAACATAGGCTTACTGCAGGAGTACCACTGGGATCTGTCCTTTCTCCCTCTTTATTTTTAATTTTCATTGATGATCTGTTGGGTCAGACCGTGAATCCAATCTACTCCTTTGCGGATGACATTAACCTATGTCATTCATATTCATTCGACCGTAGGCCGAGTCTTCAAGATATTGAAGACAAAAGGCGAATTATGGATGAGACACTTGGCCGGGATTTACTGGCCATTTCCGAATGGGGTCGAGTGAATAGAGTAGATTTTAATGCGCGTAAGACACAGTGCTGCTTGTTGTCTCACAAGCGATTCGCTGACCCAATAATATCGTCAATTTCTATCGATGGTACGGATATTGAACAATCAGAAGCTCTCGATGTTCTGGGCATGAAAATACAATGTGACGCTCGTTGGGCGAGACATGTATTCGAAGTGTCGAAAGAAGCACTCAAGTGCATAGGCTTTTTAAAGCGGTGCAAGAAATATTTCACTCCTTCTGATCTTTTCAATATCTATACAACTTACATCAGGCCGAAGATGGAATACAACTCCCATATATGGGCAGGTGCTCCAAAATCATCCTTAGAGCTACTTGACCGTGTTCAAAGGAGAGCGATGGTGCTGATAGGTGACAGTAGGGTATCCAACTCTATTGTTTCCCTTGATCATCGTCGGAATGTGGGTTGCGTGACGCTGTTCTATCGTTACTTTCATGGTGTGTGTTCATCAGACATCCGTCGCCTTATTCCTGATGTGAGGATGTTCGGCAGGGATACGCGACTTTCTAGGAATTCACACCCGTTTGTTATCGATTAGCCAGTTGACCGCACTATACACTACAGATCAAATTCGTTTTTCGCTCGTACAGTCCGTATGTGGAATCGACTTCCGGCAAATGTGTTTCCCACTAATTGCGACATCCAGAAGTTCAAGACAAGTGTCCATAAACATTATTCCCTCTTTCCCCCCTCCGATCCTTTACTTTCCACTCGCCAACGCAATGCACCGCATGTATAGGGGGCATCCCCTGAGTGTTGGTTATTTAAAAAAAAAGTACGTTTTTTTATTATTTTTTTATTTTATGTGGGGAGTTAAAGATAATGTACCACAGGACACTCTATTGGAGAAGTCCAGATTACATGCTGTTGTCTAAGCAGTTACAATTAATAGGTATTCTGATCAAGAAGCAGATGGAACTTGAACAGGCTGATGCCTTCAGGAAGAAACTGATGAATATAAGGCCGGGTCCGAGGGCCCATCGTCAGATTTATTATATTTTGGGCTACAAGAAAGACTCATATATTCAAAATCTGTCAGTAAATGGTGTGATGATAGAGGACGACAGTCAGTGTTTAAATCAACCTAAATCTTACTTCTCCAATATTTATAATCGTGAAGACTCAGTCATACTTGAGGAGGTAGCAAATGATTTTATTTCGGATGTTCCGGATACTTTGTACGATTGCAATGCCAATCAGACGTCTTCTAAAAGACATGGTTGTAACGATTTAGTTACAGTGGATGAATTGTTGGTTCTATCTAGTGGTATAAAGAACAAGAAATCTTCCGGGTTGGACACCGTCTCAAGCTTATTGTTAGGAAATTGCCAACCAAGGCATTTGAGTTCTTAACTATAATTTTAAAAAATTGCATTTCTAACAGATATTTTCCTGATGCTTGCTTTCAAGATTATTCAGATTAAAAAAAGAGGAATGATAACGATATAGGAAATTTAAGACCAATTTGAATGTTATCGAATCTTGGGAAACTACTTTAAAATCGTACTTCGTGTTAAAATGGATTCGGACGTTCGGCTACCGTATATCCCTGATCTACAGTACGGATTTATGAAAGGACGTTCAATGGCGGATGCAATGCTTAAGTTTCATGATTTCACTAATTTAAGGGATAAAAAATGTACTGTGGCCCTGTTTCTGTATGTGGAAAAGGCGTTTGCTTATCATTACGGGATTCTGTTCCAAATGTTACAGATTGGTTTCAGTGCCCATGCCGGGAAATTCTTTAAAAGCTTCTTTAGAAATAGACGGTTCTGTGTGCAGTTCAAGGAAGGTTTGTCTGACTTTGGCAGTGTAAAATGTGGTGTTATGCAGGGGTCAGTTTAGCACCACATCTTTATAATATTTTAATGTTTGATTTCGCCCCATAATAGCGATAATTCCACAGGAATTCTGTATGCTGATGACTCTTTGTTATACTATCATGATGAGTCACCGGTGGTTGCTCTAGGAAGGGTTTCACGACATTTGTCTAGTGTAAAGTGGTTCTACGATAGTTGGGGTATCCGGATAAACGCATCTAAATGAGAGGCTATTTGCATTAGAAACGCTTCTGGAAACTGCAGAAATTTAGTAATACCAGAGAGTAAGTCACTAAGACTATTTCTAGACGGTACAGAGATTCTATTTAAGGCAAATGTCAGATATCTTGGCGTACGATTTAATAAATTACTAAAATTCAATGAACATGCTAGGTTGGCTCTGTAGAGATCATATGGGATAATCGGATGCTTTTCTAGGATTATGAACAATAAATGTTTACTAGCTAATATCTAGCTGTTACTTTATAAAACCTGTATCAGACCCATTCTTCTATGTGGTTTTCCCAACAGTGATGGAGAAAATGGAGGTGTTGAAGCGGAAGATATTAAGATTCTGCATCGGTAAAAACTTTAGATCACCTAATAGACGATATCTAATTATGTGATCTAATGTAACCCCCATTGCTCTCTACGCTTGCGATACTTTGGAAAAATTCGCTACTAGATTGTCATTGCATGAGAATGTCCACATGTTTGCTATTGTGAACGGACAAGCGGACAGCAACTGGTCAAACACGAACTACCTCTCACCATTGGGTTAATCGCCTGAATATCGCCCAAACTTCTCTGTCGCTCTCCGTCCTGAGTTTTATGAACAAACGTTTGTCAGAACCCAGCGTGGGTAGTCATGATCACATATTGTCTGCTTTTACTGTCATTATCTTTCTTTTCTTTTGTATTTTATCTTCTACTTTTTGTTTTTTTTTTTTACTTTTTTGTGTTTGATTTCCTTAGTACGAGGGCGATCGCAAAACTAACTGGCCTGGCACATTTTCTGTTTTACTAGCAACTTTTTTTGTTTTTTTTTTTTGTTTTTTAAAAGCAATCTTTTATAAGTCATCTGTCAAAATTTCCGAAATATTTAATGATTATTTTCTTTGTGACAGGTGATTGAAGTAAACAAGTTTTATAATTTTTAAAAAATGGAAAATAAAGAGTTTCGTGCAGTAATTAAACACTTTTTTATGAAAGGTTATACGCCACAATTAATCAAAGATGAATTGGATTCTGTTCATGGTGATAATGCACCATCATACTCCACCGTGAAATCCTGGGTTCAACAATTTAAAATGGGTCGTTCAAGTACGGAAGATGAACAACGCTCTGGAAGACCGAAAACTGCTTCTACTATTGAAAACATTAGAAAAATATTTAATGAAGTGACTAAAGATAGACGAATAAAGCTCAGAGAACTTGCTGATATTGTTAAAATACACGAAAAACAAGTTTGGAGTATTTTACATGATGAACTCCACATGAAAAAGCTATCCGCAAGTAGGGTGCCGCGTGTGTTGACTTTGCCCCCAAAAATCCCAAAAAGTCCGTTGGACCAATACCGAGGAGCTTTTAGCGATTTATCAGCGTAATCCAATAGAGTTCTTGCGCCAATTCATAAGTGTTGAGGAAACATGGATCCATCACTACATCCCAGAATGCAAAGAACAGTCAAAACAATGGATAGAAGCTGGTAAAAGTGGTCCCAAGAAGGCGAAAACTATTAAGTCAGCAGGAAAAGTAATGGCCACAGTATTTTGGGATGCAAGGGGTATAATATTTATTGATTATCTTGAGAAAGGAAAAACTATAAATAGTGAATATTATTGTGCATTATTGGATCGGTTGAGTGAAGAAATCAAGATAAAACGACGCATTTAGAAAAAAAAAGTTATTTTTTATCAAGATAATGCTCCTTCACACACTGCATTTTTAACTCAACAAAAACTGGCCGAATTACGATTTGAAATTGCTCCGCATCCACCATATAGTCCAGATTTAGCTCCTTCTGTTTTGTTCTTGTTTCCAAATTTAAAAAAAATTCTCGGTGGCAAAAAATTTTCGTCCAATAGCGAGGTTATATCTGAAACTAAGGCATATTTTGAAGGTCTTGAAAAATCTTATTTTTCGGATGGAATTAAAAAACTTGAAAAACGTTTGATGAAGTGTATTGAGTTGGAAGGAGATTATGTTGAAAAATAAATAATAATAATTCTAAAAAAACGGTTCTTTTTATATTGGGCCAGTTACTTTTGCGGTCGCCCTCGTATGTATGTAATTTTAGCATTAAGTCCATAGCCTTAGTTTTAAGATTTCACTTTAAATCCATGTAAGCCCCGGTAGTAAGGGCCCGGTCTTTGTTAATATTCATTATTATTATTACACTTATGAGGAAGCATGGTGCTTTTTTACTAATTTTTAAGGAATTAAAAATGAACGATTTAGAAACATGAACATCATTTGTATTTTTTTTGTTTTGTTTAGATTTATTCGGTCTTTCATCATTATTATGACTTGAATAGTTTTATTCTGGTTCGAGACCTCTTTTTCATTTCTTTGCCAAGTTGAAACTTCGAAAAGGGTCGATTGAGTGGTAGTTGCTGGTGGAACGTGGCATCCAATTTTTGTTATGCGCATACAAAGATGAAAAATGGATGTTGCAAAAATAGCTTAAACGTTTACCCGGTTTTTTGCTGTCGGGTTTATCTAGTCTGGTTCTTTAGATTCCAGACGATTTGATTTAACGTTTATCTATCTGTCCTTCCGTCCGCTGACTACCTAAAGCTTGTTTTGAAACTACAGGTCCCAATCGGTGTCCGAGATTCATGAAATTTAGCAGAGATCAAAGTTTGGCACAGTTCAATACGACCGGTCGCTAATCAGCTCGGATAAAAATGAGTTATACTGGTCCACTTTTTGATATAGCCCCAGTGCAAAGATCTCTTCCGATATAACACACAACAGATCTTGAACATCCATATTAATTCCGATTTCAATTAAATTTCTTAATGGGATATTAAGAGGCTTAAGTAAGTAAGGATATTTAAAAACGAAAAAGTGGCAGATTTTATGCATTTTTTTTAAGTGCTTTAATATTTACTTACGGGGTTTGCCCTAAAAGGGGCATATTGGGTTTGCCCAAACTTTATAGTCTTAAGTTTCTCTGTATTAATTTTCCATGACTTAAAACTTAAACTTAAAACTTTATTTTATGTGAATATCTGCCGACTCAAATTTAAAATTAAATAAATAAATTGAGATTATTCTCTAAAAACTTTTAAGTTTTAAGTTTGAGATAATTCTCTAAAAACTTTTTGTTTTTTCTACAATTAACATTATCCCCTTTATTACTGATGATGGCTTATGGTCATAAGCTATTTGGGACTGTGAATAAGCGAAATCGGCCCAGGGAGAAAAACACTTCCCCTTAAGGGAATAAAGGTATTTCGGTAAACAGTACTCTTTTTTGAGTATAAGCTAAATAAATCTTAGTTTTTTGTGGACGGATAATAATAAATATGAATACTTATACCGGGTGTTTTTTAGACGTATGGTTTTTAATCTGGCTACACTTTTAACGGTGTTGGTCTTTTTGACAGCTGTCGTTTGATTTATGCTTAGTTCGGTTTTCATTTCATAAAAAATAGACTTACTCCGGAATAACGTTTGCAAATCGTGGTGAATCGTGAATCCAAAACGAGATGGCCACCGATTCTGATTATTACAAGAAAATTCTGTTCAGCTATAATAATCAAAATTGTCGCACTTGGAGTAAGGAAAATCCACTAGCCATTGTAGAGACGCCGTTACATCCTCAAAAAGTCACTGTTTGGTGTGCTCTATGGGCAGAGGTACGAGGGCGGTTCGGAAAGTTCTTAGCCTATCAATGAAAGAGAATAGTTAGTTTTTCAAAAATATTTTTATTTTTCAATATAATCTCATGAAACTTTAATACACTTAGTCCAAAGCTTATCTAGCAATTCTATCCCTTGATTAAAATATTTTTCCTCAAGGTCTTTAAAATAGTGGTTTACAACTGTAATTGCATCTTCATTTGAGGTAAAACGCTTGCCAGCAAGGATTTTTTTTAGATTTGGGAACAGGTAAAAGTCACTGGGAGCTAAATCAGGAGAATAAGGTGGGTGGTCAAGCAACTCGTACTTTAATTCGTTGATTTTAGCCATTGTTAAAACACTCTTGTGCGCTGGTGCGTTGTGTTGATGAAAAATTATTTTTTGTGTTGTAAGCCAGGACGTTTTTCTCGAATTTGTACATTTAATTGATCTAAAAGGTTGCAATAGTAATCTGAATTTATTGTTTTACCCTTTTGCAGATAGTCAATCAATAAAATACCTTTGAAGTCACAAAAACCGTTGCCATAACCTTACCAGCCGATTGAATTGTTTTTGCCTTCTTTGGGGCACTTCCTCCAGCTTCAGTCCATTGTTTGGATTGTTCTTTTGTCTCTGGAGTATAGTGGTGGATCCATGCCTCATCAACAGTTATGAAACGATGCTTAAAAACGATCCAAACAAGCTTGAGAAATGTTCATTCTTATGCGTTTTTGGTCGACTGTTAACAAGTCCGGCACCCATCTTGCAGAAAGCTTTTTCATCTGTAGTTCTTCATGCAAAATTAAATGGACTCGATCATTTGAGATGCCCATGATATTAGCTATTTCACGCACTTTTATTCGTCGATCATTTAATAACATATCATGCACTTTGGCTACAATTTCTGTTGTTGTTGCTGTTTTTAAACGTCCACTACGTGGTTCATCTTCAATGCTTGTACGACCACGTTTTAATTCAGCAACCCAATTTTTTACTGTTGCATATGAAGGAGTACTTTCACCTAACACATTCACCATATCATTATGAATTTCTTGTCCCGATAAACCTTTTTTATGTAAATATTTAATGATACCACGCATTTCTAATTTTTCCATTGTAAAAAATCGTGGATGTGAACACCTCTTTTGTGAACACCTGTTTCTATATGAAGGAGTTGCCAGATCGAAACAAAATTTAACATGTGTTCAAAGCAGAGATGGAAGTTTTCAAAACACTTAATTTTTTCTGTTTATACCGCTTTTTGTGCTAGGCTAAGAAGTTTCCGAACCGCCCTCGTAATCATTGATCCATATTTCTTTAAAAAAGAGGACGGCCATAATGTTGCAGTCAATGGGGAACGCTTTGGAGCCATGTTTACTAAATTGTCCGTGCCTGGATTGGAGGATGGAGGATCTTTGGTTCCAACAAGACGGCGCTACTTGTCATACAGCCAACGAAACAAACAATTTATTGAAGAAAACTTTTCGTGAGCGCACTATCTCGCGTCGTGGGTCTGTGGCATAGCCTCCACACGTAGAGAAAAGACATGGTTACTATATGGTCACGGCAACAATAACATGTTCTCTACAATAAAAGCATGTTCGCCGCAACCATAGTATTGTTTTCTGAATTTTAATTGGACAACAGTATGATTGCGGCAATAATAATATTGTTGAAATGTAACAATACTATTATTGCTCAATTTAGAAATAAAAATATGGTTGTAGCACCATGTTAATATTGTTGGCGCGACAAAAGTATTGTTGTTAATGATTTACGTTTACAATACTATGATTACGGCAATAATACTGTATGGTTGAACATAACAGGTTTTAAAGATTATGTGTGTGGGTGTTTTTCTTGGTATATCAAAAAAAAAACACACACACACACGACACAGTGCATGGTTGTTGTTCATTACGAGTATAAAAAACAACAACAATCGGAAGGCTGTGTGAGGGATTTTTATTGTGTTTACTTTGTTCGATGGGAAACTCTACTGCCGACTGGTTCTCGTTTATTTAAAATCTGCCTGCACTTAAGTATGTAGCCATTCATGATGGTTAAATCACGTCCATCACTTGGATGGTAAAGAAACATTCATCCCCTGCAGTCACCACCGCTTGCAACTAAAAGTCTTTTTGACTGCCTTTTGAATACATGTATTTTTGTTTCTTAAATAAAATGGCTATGAACAAATTTTAAAAAAAAATGCTTAATAATAATGTCTGGGTTGAATAATAACATAACCCAATTCTAAAAAATAAATTTCGGGATCATAGTACGGTTGAATGGAATCATATTATGGTTGTAGGGATATGGTTGCGTGTGAATCAGTCTATGGTTGTGTGGATCATACTATGGTTGTGAGGATCATGCTATGGTTGTATGTGTAAGATAATATTGTTGTGAAGATCATAGTATGGTTGTGGAGATCATTGTATGGTTGAGTGTTAATCATACTATGGTTGTGGGGATCATAGTATGGTTGTTTGTGAATCATACTATTGTTGTAAAGATCATAATATTGTTGTGCCACAACCATATGCCCAACAATTGTATGATCCTCTTCGAATATTGTCACCACAACCATACTTTTTTTCTGCGTGCAAGATCGTGCGATTTAACACCGCGTGGGGTTATGTGAAGTCGCTTGTCTACTTAGATAAGCCCGACGCGATTGACGACTTTGAGAGAATATTCGACGCGTTATTGCTGACATACGGCATCAAATGCTGCGAAAAGTGGTCGCAGAGTGGGCTGGAATTTATTCGAGGCAGTCGCCTGAAAATCATTTTTAAACTATAATGGCAAACCCTTATCTTTATATTAAAGCTAAATTCTTGGCCATAACATTAAACTATATGCATTTTATTGCATCTTGAAAACCACACGTCTGTAAAAACACCCTTTAGTTAGGTTACATTCAATACCTCAAAAAAGGACATAATTGCTGGACTATTTGACCCATGTGACCCAAAAAAAACGTACCGCAGGGTCAAAACAGGCAATTAATAGTTAATGTGGACGTGTGTGTTATCTAATCAAAACAAATTTTGCTACCAATCCGAATAAAGAGTAATTTCGAAGTTTTGGCTGCGATTAGGGACAAACTCATGGGCCAAAAGAACCTTTTTCTGTGTTTTAGTAGCGTAAGGACGATGGAAGGTGATGGGCTTATTGGGTTCGGCCAGGCCAAACTAAAGGACGTATTTTTAAATGTTTGTGTTTCATTCGTTTATTTTGTTTATTTTTTGTACATTAAATAAATAAAAAAAAATTGTGTGTGTGTATAAAAGAAACAAAACAATATTCTTACGAGTATAACCTAGACTTAAACTTATTGAAATACATCTTGTTTTTAGTTAGTGTTAATTTTGAATTATTAAATTATAAATATTTGGTTTGTGCACGCGAAAAGACCTATGGTATCAGGAATTTTTCTATAGGAACTTGGGCAAAGAAGTTGTTGATATGTTCCACCAGAATGGGGGCCCATTGTTCACGGGTGGCGGGAATGCCGACACGGGTAATTTCGGGTAGGTTTTCATTGACCAAATTCAAGATCATGGTATCTGCAAAACAAATTTAAAGAAATAATTATACAAAAATAAAAAGGAAAAATGCCAGGATTAACTTACTTAGATTGCGATCGGAGAAGATGCCATTGGCTATGATTTTCGCATTACCTACGGCAACATTGGCATTCAAACGTTGCAGTTGTAATCTTACGCCCGAATCGTTGCTGATAAGTTTGCCGTCGGTTAAAACAATGGCTTTCACATTATCTGTAAAGAGTAAAACATTAGAGTTTATATATTCTAAGGGGAAAATAACTATTTTCTTTGTAACCTACCTATGGTTATATTGAAGGGTCCCTTGGGCACCAAACGCAATCCTCCAAACTTGACATCAGCCTTAAATTGGCCATTGGCCTTCAGCTGTTTAATCTCCAAGCCCAATTTGGCAATCAATCCATTGTCGGTAAAATTGCTTACAAATGACTTAACTTGCAGATTGGAGATGCCATGAATTTGCATGTTCTTAATTAAGAGACCACCCTGTATGCCATCGTTAGCATAGCGGAAAATGCCACGACTATAGAAATAAGGATCCAAAGAACCCATGCCATATTCGGGTAAACCATTCTGTTACAGGACGGAGAGAAGAATTACTTACACACATCATAATGAATGATCATAATAGTTTACTTACCTTCAACTCCGGTAGCACTTGTGATATGAGCCCGCGTATACATTCGTTTTTATTAGGGTCACTTAGAGAGCAGGGTGTTATCTGTAGGCCACCTGAAAATATAAAAATAAAAATGTGTGTATATTAGTATTTATGTCTGTGTACTGACAGAAGCAAAAACAAAAGACTTAAGACACAATCGGTTATGTGCTGTTGGTGACTCAACAAAAGAAAAACAAAAGACTTAAGGCACAAGCGGCGCTTACAGTTTTATCCCCTGATTTGAAGCATCACATCGCACTTACTCTAATCACTTTATGGGCAAGCGCCTAATCTTTTAAACTTTAATCCCATAATTTCATTGTTGACAACCTTAAACTTGTGTTTTGTACGAATGTTTAATCTTCGCCCAAGAATCTCTTCATCTCATAACCCTCAACCTTTTCGGCGTGTTGTACTTTACACGCACACTCAGAGTTGTGTGACGTAGGTCATGGTTGTGGTTTGCTCGACCCATGCAAAAACGCCGTTGTTTCGATGAGTTTTTCCCAAAAAGGTTTTGTTGTAAACTGTTCGTGCAGGCATTTATTCGTACAAACGTACCAATTTTGTAAATTATTTATGTCATTGAGCCTGTAATTATCGTTTTTTTTTTTGATGAAGTTCAATGCCATGGAGGTTGTAGCCTCTGTGAAATGATTTAAGTGATACTCGTATTCAAAGACGTTTTTTAAGTGTACAATTGTAATTTAAAGTACGTACATTAAAATGTCTGCCTAGGTTTTTGGCCAAATGGCATATAATATGGGTCAAAGATTTTTCAGAAGCTTTAAATATGGGGTAGATTACAATTAGACATTGATCTGGGAACTTTGCAAGGTAATATAGGGCAGATAGATAGATTATAGGGCAACTAAGATAGATTATAATTTGACATTGATCTTAATACCTTGCAAGTTTATATACGAGAGTTGCTATTTATATTTCGGGTCCTGACATTACTAGTGTTTCCAGATAGAAGCTGGAACTTCCATTGGAAACTTTGCCTTTGACTTCACTTAGAACGTTTTGTCATTTGAGGGCGAATTGTTTTGTTTACAGGGTGTTGAAAAATTCATCCCAGTCAAAAAATGGAATTATCCCGTGAACATTTTCGTGCAATGCTTTTTCAAGATTTTGAGCGTGGGTTATTGAGACCAGAGTGTTTAAATCAACTTGTTTTAACTTTGAAGCAATGACGCACCATCAAAAACCACTGTTGGTACCAAGAGTTCAGTCTCGGACGCCGTTCGCTCCAGGATGAATTTCGTAAAGGACGTCCAACTTCGGTCACTTTGCCAGAAACCATCGATGCTGTGCGTGAACTGATAAGGCAAGAGCGACATGTGACATACCGCGAGATTAAGGCATCCTTGGGCATTAGTATGACAAGCATCAATAAGATATTGCATGTTAAGTAGAATAGCCGCATTTGGGCGAATGATAATCCAAGTTTAATTTTCGAAAAAACAATGTACCCACAAAGAGTGACTGTATGGTGCGCTTTGTGGGCTGGCGGCATCATCGGGCGGTTGTTTTTCCAAAATGAGGCCGGTCAGGCAGTTACTGTGAATGACGTTCGCTATCGTAACTTTTTATGGCCCGAATTGGAAGATATGGATGTGGACGATATGTGGTTTCAACAGGACGGTGCCACTTGCCACACAGCTAACGAAACAATGGTTCTTTTGCGCGACAAATCAACATCGGCCCTTAGAATTTAACCACCCTTTACATCGAAGCAAATGATTGCGTTTTTTTCCGGTATAACCGGCCATGTTGCCACAGTTCCTTTAGTGGAACGTAGGACGATTATTTCTGAGTGGTATATAACCATATGTTTGCTAACAGTGTTCGAAGAAATGAGGAAAGATAATAAGAGAAGACGGATCATTTTGCATCACGACAATGCGAACTCTCACACATCAGCTGAAACAATGGGCTATTTGAGCACTCAAGATGTCCAATTGATGGGCCATCTACCGTACAGCCCTGATTTGGCACCCAATGACTTCATATTATTCCCTAGCATCAAGTAAAAAATGCGTGATCAACGTTATTCATCGCCCGAAGCAGCTGTTGAAGCGTTCAAAAATCATGTTTTGGAGGTGTCTCAATCGGAGTGGAAAAAGTACTTCGAAAACTGGTTTGTGCGCATGTAAAAGTGTATTGATCTTAAAGAAGAATATTTTTAAAAACAATAAAACCATTTCCAATGATAAATTATTGTGTTTTATTGCCGGACCCGAAATATAAATAGCAACCCTCGTACAACGGGTGGCCAAAGGTGAAGTTTCTTTTAAATCATAGTTTATCTTGCCACTGACATCTGTTTCCCGATCGAAATCTTGAGAGGAAGCCAGTACCAAACCTCCGCCAAATGAAATGACTCGTCTAACGCTTCGTTATCGCTTAGGCCTTAGTTAAGGCCTTAAAGCAGCTTTGATTGGTCAACGATTTTGGGCAAGAAATCATTTTTTCTGACCGGGTGCATTTTCATCTCGGCTGTTACGCTAACAAACCAAATCGCACGACATCCGGTTCTATATACCAGATAGTTCCGAAGCAGCAATCTTCGGTCAATGTCACCCCGGCGGCTACAACAACAACGACAAACAAAACCGCCGCATCTATGGATCGGAAAGCCCGCACTTTATTATCGAGAAACCAATGTTACCACAGGGAGAGAGAGAGAGAGAAAGAGGGAGAAAGACAGTTTGGTGTGGATTGTGAAGTGGGTGGCATCATTGGACTACTTTTTCCACGAAAAGGAAACTGCCCCGAAACCAATGCATGTTTGGTGCGATTTACGTAGTGTTGGCATTATTGAACCATTTTATTCGGAAATGAGACTGAGATCATTTTGTCATTGATTTGGACAACATCTGGTTAATGCAAGATTGCGCGCCCTGCCACAATCGATCTTCTGCACACAAAATTCCTGAAATGTGTTATCAGCACTCTTGGTAATGTTAATTGGCCATCTCTTAGCTGCGATTTGACCCCTTTGAACTTTTTTGGTGGGAACTGTAAATGGCCGAATTAATGCCAACAATCCAAAAACGATTCAAGCACTTAAGACCAATAGCATCCAAGTTATTCGTGAGCTACAACCCGAAACTATCAACAAGGTCTTGGAAAGATAAAGTGACAAATTGCACTACTTCGAGGGCAGCCACTTGAACGATGTTGTATTCCATAATTAATGTTTTACCTAATAAAGCCAAAATACTTAGAAAAAGTAAATTTTATTAATTTTAGTGCAAAATAAACTTGCAGTTGGTCCGCCCTGTATTTATTTTTATGATTCTAGTGCGAAATAAATGACCGAAAAAAAACTATTCCAATCAAGTCGCTTTCACTACCAGTTTCCGCTACTTCTTGTCACTTACAGTTAATATAAGGTCTACCCCTTCTCCTGCTGCCTTGATGATTCCACGATATTGCCATTATTGCAACATCTTTGATCTCCTTAGGTTGTGGCCGATCCACTTTCATATCCCCGCTGCTAATTGGACATGGATTAAAGCTTTTCCTGTTCTTTCTTATAATTTTATACTCGACCAAAATATTTTCATTTTCTTATGCTTAGTCACTGTGTTTATTTCGGTCTTTTGATTAAACAAATTGAACAGACATTACTACCGGCTCGAGATCTACTGCATCTACATTTAAATAGAAGACACGATTTATAGAAAATGGCACAGAGACATTAATAATCGTTGCTATCCCACTAGGTCCATGACAACCTTCGTTAGAAGGTCTACTAGGCTGCAATTGTTAAAAGAAAAACCGAACTCTTAAAGGCCAGCTGTTAATCAAATGATGAGAACTAGTGTTGTTAATCTTACTTTTCGAGTTGTTTTCAAAGAATTGCCTACAAAAAAACGGGGTTCCCAATAGGGAAATCACAAGTATCTTTATGTCGACGCACGACTGATTTTCATCATGGTAAAGTTCACCTAGGAGCAACTTTTGGAAATCATTTAAAATGAGTTGGTGGCTCTGGCAAATTTTGTCTAAGTGATTTTGTCAATTAAAAAAAATATACATTATTAGACAGCAACATCATGAATAATTTTATTTTAATTTTTTAAATTTCTTTGCGAACTTTTTTTTCAAAAGATGGATTTTGTATTAAACGAGGTCTATCAATAATTCCGTGACTTTTCGAATAAAACAATACACTTAGTTCAACATTTCTCTAATTTTTGTATCCCTTCCAAATAATAGGATCTTTCTATCAAATAGGCATTTGTTTGATCAATAATTTCATCGTTGGAGCTGAATCTTTTTCCATCGAGCTGTTTCTTTAGGTTTGGAAATAGGAAATAGTCACTGGGGGCTTTATCCGGAGAATGTGGTGGATGAGGTACCAATTCGTAACCCAATTAAAGCAATTTTGCCACTGAGACTGCACAGATGTTCACCTGTGCATTTTCTTGGTGAAAAAAAAACTTTTTTCTTGGTCATATGGGGTCTTTTTTTTTAAATTCTCGTGAAATCGGTCCAATGAGTCGTTTATTGTTTTTCCGTTTTGAATCGATGTGGATTATTCCGCGTGCATTTCAAAAACCTGTTGCCATCACATTATTGGCCGACAAAGTCACTTTGGCCTTCTTCGGAGCCGGTTCACTCGGAAAAACCTATTGTTTAGACAGCTGCTTGGTCTCTGGAGTTTTGTAATAGATCCAGGTTTCATACACAGTTGCAAAGCGTCGCAAAAACTCATAAACAACCACAAACAATGCTTTGAAGTTGTCACACGATCATGTTTATGGTCAATTGCGGCAGCCATCTTGCAGACAGCCTTCTAAAACCCAACTGATCATATAAAATCCAAACCACACTGCCATATGAAATGTGTATGACATCAATAATCTCACACACTTTTACTCTTCGATCGATCATCACCATATCATGGATTTGTTTGACATTTTCTGGTGTATTGACCTCAATGGGCCGTCCAGAACGTTCAGCGTCATTTGTACTTGTGCGACCACAACGAAAGTCAGTAAACCACTTTTTACCATTGAAATCGATGGTGCAGAGTCCACATAGTATTTATCAAGCTTTTCCTTGGTTTGATTGAGCGTTTTTTTTCCGCAAAAAATAATGTTTAATGAGCGCTCGAAACTAATTTTTTTTTTATTTTTAACAAAATCAACGAGGTTGTATGTTTTGAACAGCTGTTAAACACAAAGTATATGACAGGACTCTCTCAAAGTTTGACAGTAGTCAATTAACAGATGGCAACTAAAGGGAGCGGTGTTGCATTATATATAACACTGAGGGAAGTTGAAAAAGTCATTTTTATGCCCTCGTAATACATAGCATTAAAAAAATTATCCGATAGTATCGATACTATCGACAGTGTTGACTATAACTATTGAAACTATTGAATGGGACGACAGCTCTAGTTCGAGGCCCACCACAGTTGCGAGATTAATTTATTTACAATTTTTTGGTCTCATATATTAAATGTAGCTCTTCAAACAACTTTAATTGAAATATTTTGATTTATGTTGCTCTTAGGTCAGTTAGATCACGAGTCGAAAGGATATAAGGAATGGAGGTAATACAAAAACATGGACCCGATCTGATCTATTAAATATTAAATACGAAATTCAATGTGGATAAAAATCGGCACCCAATATGAGTGGCGTTCAGCAGCTCCAGAATCTTCAGATCTCGTGAAAATTTGGCATACTGCTTTACGGGCGACCAATTATCAGCTATGATGTAATTTCGCTATACCAATGTTTAATATTCTTAATGCACTTACTGTCAAAAGGAATCTGTAATCCTAGTTTACTTTATAAAAAACTGTTTACGAGGCTGAGGGATTTATCATTAATGCAAAAAGTCCTCGGCATTTACGAGTTCAGATGTTCCTTTGCGGGTTGGAGCCTGAGTTACTCTGTGTGACAGTAGTGTTTACGCTATCGATTACGACGTTCGATATTTTTTTGACAACTTCTGTAAAATACTAAATGCCGGCTACTTTACGAGTAGGAGATTTATCTCTTAGCGATGTAATACCTTCTCTATAAAATGCCTAAAATCCTAACGGCTAGGAGCCGGTGTTAAACGGAAGATCCCAGTCAGTAATTCTAAAAATTGAATCGTACACAGCTTCCTGGTTTCAGAGAAATTCCCCTTGTTCCTTAATGGGATATTGCGGGACTTAATTAAGTAGCAAAACACACGTTAAACAACTCAGTCAATTATAAGCTTTAAAATAAAGTTCATAGCGACTACCAACCATTAGTTTGTGATCTTCCAACGGCGTTCCTTGACCTACCACAAACAAAGCGGCATTAATCTGTTTCCTTAGCCCACACTCTGGCAACAGTTTGTCTTTAAGTAATCGCATAGCTGCGATCTTACTTTGAACTTAATCAATCAATGGACGATAGATATAAACAAAAGACTTAAGACACATACTTCTCATTTAAATACAAGAGGGAGTTTTAGCGTTATTATGCCTGAATGCTTTAAAGCTACGTGACCGTTAATTAAAGTCTTCAGGAAACCTTGCATGCATGTGTTTTTTTTATAAAATTAATTGAACGGTGGTAACGCGTCGACTGGAAAATTGACATCAATCTGTCTTTGGCTAATCACATATTTTGACTTTTTTACAAAGGGAAGGTGTTTTACCACAAACAAAAGAAATGCTTAAAACCAAATCGGCCATTTAAACACAGTCACACACTCAGGAAAAGAAAACTGGCAACTTATGCCCTGTGAACCGTTTCAGCTTTACCATTTCCTAGTTTGGTGGCATTAAAACGGCTAAGCAAAGTTCGATGGGAAAAGTTCGCAGCGGCTAAACGTCATGTACTCCCTGACCTAGCGTAACAATTGACGGCAAACTCGACATCAATTCGTTGGTCTTTATGTCTTTCTTCATCTTATCAGAGACGTAGAGATTTTTGTTTTTCGGCACATTAACTCGCCGGTCATAATTTCGTTTGGACTTTAATTTTTCTGCGTTCGTCGTTAAACTTGTTGCTCTTTATTGCCGTTGACAAGTAACACATATGAATTATATGAATTCAATGTAAATATTGATACAAGACAAGAGAAGAAAAAGAAATAAAACAAGCGACAGCGCTAAAATGATGACAGACATTTGGGTCAAGATCAAAAATGTTTTTACAATTTCTGTGCGTTATCAAATGGTTTCGTTGTAGCCGAAAAAAACAAGATAACTACAATATAGCAAGATATTGGAATCTTAGATATCTAAAGCATAGATATAGCAAAAAGCAATAGAAATAAGAGGTTAAAGAGAAACATATTTTAGCCACCTCTGGCAGCTTTAAGAGTTAATTTAAACCTAGCAGTAAAAGTATGTGTCTTAAGTCTTACGTTTTTTTCATACTTTAATAGATTTTAAATCATTTATTGTTAGTTTTTTTCTGAAAACAAGTGGATTAACAACTGAAGGTCACTCGGTTGATGCAATTTCATACATTAAACCAAACCAGACGTGTTGCTAGACCGCTTTAACAAGTGGCTTTTCAACAACATTTTGACACCTTGTTGAAAATAATTAACACTTAACCGCACGTATCGTTTTGAGTTTAATTTCAATATTCCTAAAAGAAAATGAAAGAGTGAATATCGCCAATTGATTTAAGCTCGTAACTCCTAAAGCCTAAAAACAGCAAACTGAATAAACAACATCAGAGCATAACTTGGCCAAAAACACCCAAGTAAATACTAAATGCTGAATATAAATAAAATTGATTTATTTTATAAATACCTAACCAAGATTACGAAAAAAAACTGATTGTAAAACTGCTAAAGAAACCCATCAATAACATCATTCATACCTCTGTTGATGTGTCAGACAGTCGAACAGACAGCGATTCATTCATTTTAAAGTAAAATGTGCTTCACGATAGTCTATGTGTTTGTGTGTGTTTAAGCCATCTGACGTTTTTAGCCATACAAGTAACCGGCTTTATACACTACAACAACAGCCGATAGTAAAACGAAAACAAAAGTCTTTAACTCTTCAGAAGCTTTTGTGGTCTTTCATTCGTCAGCCATCAAAGGCGAGTATTCAGTCTTAAATTGTGCAAAAATGAGAGAAAAAACCACTGCTAACTGACCTAGATCAATTTTATTTTGTGTGCTGTACATTTTGTATGATTGTTATGCCTGATATTTAGTAATGTATGAGTGGTTTTTTTAAAAATATGTATTAAAACTTTTTTGATGGGCTTTAATGTGTGCATTTTGCTTAGTTTTGACAGTTGTTGCTTAGATGTCCATCATACGCTGTTAATGACTCATAAAACGCATGTGTTTTTTAATTGTTTTGTTGGCTTATGCGCAATTGCAACATACACGTATGACTGTGTGCGAATTTGGCAAAAGGGCGACTATATTAAGTACCCTATAGTCAAGCCTATAGTTGTGGACTGTGCTATAAAAACAAAAGTTTGGTAAAGCCAAAGGCCGAATTATTAAAATTTCCCAAGATCACAGCACAATCACTGAGATGTCTCAATTCAAGTTAGCCTAAAACGAAAAAAGACTGTCTTATTAGTCATCAAACTATCACTCTAACTTTGGTTCCAACAAGAGGGCGCTACATGCCATACAGCCAACGAAACACTCAATTTATTGAAGGAAACTTTTGGTGAGCGCAATAATTTCGCGTCGTGAGCCTGTGGCGTGCAATTGAAAATTTACGATTACGATTTACGCACATAAAGGGTGCTTTTTTCAGATGTGTGGTTTCAAGAATAAATAAAACGCATATAAGTTAATGTTATGGCCTAGAATTTAGCTTCGTTATAAAGATAAGTGACAGCGCATAAAAAAGGACCTAAGGGTAAAAAAAAATCAATTTTCACTTCTTTTTTTGATGTGGACAACATCTGAGCATCGAATGAGACCGATCCCATGCCCCAAAAGTGTTCCCTCCCAGAGATATGCGCGTTTTATGAAAGTGATGGTACACCAAAGGTACACGTATTAAAATCTTTAAAATGGCTCTCCTGAACAAAACTGGTTTTTACCCTTAGGTCCCTTTCTATTTTGCGCGTCACATAAGAGTTTGCTATTATATGTTAAAAATGATTTCGGGCAAGTGGCCGCCGCGGCTGGTTCAAACAAATTCCAGCCGAGAGACCCAATTTTCGACCAGTTTTGCGCAGCATTAAAGGCCGTATGTCAGCAATATTCTCTCCAAAGGCGTCAATCGTGTCGGGCTTATCTAAGTAGACAAGCGACTTCACATAAACCCAAAAAAATAGTCCATCGGTGTTTGATCACACGATCTTGGAGGCCACGCCACAGGCTCACGACGCTAGATTGTTGCGCTCACCGAACGTTTCCTTCAATAAATTGATTATTTCGTTGGTTGTAAGGCATGTAGCGCTCTCTTGTTGGAACCAAAAGTCAAACACATCATCATCCTTCAATTCAGCACGAAAAAAATCATTAGTCTTGGCTGTATAGCGTTCTCCATTGACTGTAACATTATGGCCGACTTCATTTTTGAAGAAATATGGACCAATGATTCCCTCTGCTACCAAACAGTGACTTTTTGAGGATGAAATGGCGTTACAGCAATGTCTTGCGGATTTTTATTACTCCAAATGCGACAATTTTGGTTATTACGTAGCCATACAACCAAAAGTGAGCTTCATCGCTAAACAACAATTGCTTGTAATAATCAGTATCGGTGGCCATCTCGTTGTGGGTCCATTCACCACGATTTGCAAAAGTTGTTCCGGAGTAAGTCTTTTCATTACAAAATGGCAAACCAAACTGAGCATAAATCAAGTGACAGCTGTCAAAAAGGCCAACTCCAATAAAAGTGTGCCCAGATTGAAAACCACAGGTCTACCAAAGCAACCTTTATTTTTCTCAACATCTTATTAAGGGATAAACGGGGAACATTTCTCAAATCAGTGAGTTACGTACGTACTACGTCGGTTTGAGATCAACTTCTTAATATCGGCTTCGAACGGCTAATGTATTTTATAGAGAAGATTTTAACAGGGCTAATAGGTTGGTAATCTGCATTTGCGATGTGAAAACCAGCTTCTAAAGTAATTCAGTTTTATTTTTATCGGGCTCATATGGGCTCATATAATAGTGGCTTACACTCACCACCCATTCACTTTAAAAGCGAAAGCTTCTTTAAATGAACCTTACTTTCCTTATATCGATGAAAGTTTGAAATACTCCCTCAAAGGAAACTCCATTGTAATATTGAGTTTATGGTTTAAAAGTTTGTACTCGTACTGCCCTTGAAACACTGCAAAACTTCTTTATCCGATTTGAAAGCGTTTACGGTCATGATAATTACAATGTCCTGGGTCGATTTCAACCCTGACTGAATATCTTTGGGCCAACCGTGATAAATTGCAGAGCCTTTAGAAAAATAAAAATAAACGTTCCATATCGTACTGTAGGAGATCAATGCAAGGAACATGGTTATAAGTACCACAATTTAAACATCGCCAAATTCAGGAAGCTTATATAGGGTGGGGCAATTAAATTTTTAAATTTTAATCGGCTGTTAAAAAATCCTGATAATTTTCTCAAATTTCTGCTTTTATTGAAAAGCTTGAACATTGTAATTTAATAATGGTTTAATAATGGAACAGAATATCATTCATATGACTACCACAACTGTCTCGGCAGTACCTCATCTGATCAATCTAATTTTCCAGTATATTTTCAATTGTTTCGGGTCGAATCTCTTCAGTGGCGATTTCATGTTTAACGCTTCAATTGTCTCTGGGCTTTGCGTAACCTTTATCCTTATGGCTTCCCATAGAAAATAATCCGAAGGGCTCAAATCAGAGCTCCAGGGCGTCCAATCGACATCCCAATTTCGGCTGATTATTCGATTGTCGAAAACAATGCGTAAAATATTGACGGGTGGGTTGGCCGTGTGAAATGTGGCCCCGTCTTGTTAAACCAAATGTCGTTCATGTCATCATCTTAAATTTTTGGAAACAAAAATTCGTTAAGCATGTCGCGGTAACGCTCACCATTGACAATGACGGCGGCTCCTTACTCGTTGTACATAGATGCCTGGCTTTTCAATAGTCACGTGTGATTTCTCTGAACCCGAAACGCAACAATTGTGCTTATTGAGATAATCACCGAGATGAAAATGATCTTCATCTGAAAACACGATTTTTCGGTAAAATGCTACATCTCCTGCCAAACACTATGCCGAGCATGTTGTGGTAGTCATATGAACCATATTGTATTCCATTATTAAATGACAAAGTTCAACCTTTCGAATAAAACCAGAAATTGGAAAAAATTATCAGTACTTTTTTTTACAGCCGATTAAAATTTTAAGTGGCCCTTCCCTTATGTCACGTAGTGAAAGAAAACAAATTGAGAACATTGTGATATAATCTTAACGAAGTGCTATATCGACAACGAGCACTATCGTGCCGCAAAGGTACGTAAGTAGTACCCAGTGAGACATTGCGGGGCACTGCCAAAGCACTTCAGGTCGCTGGTGCAAGTAAATCAAGCACAGTTTGTACACTAGTTTTTAACTAATTGGTCAATGGTTTATGAACCTTTTTTGTTATATGGTATATATAAGTAGACAAGTTAAGTTCATCCGCGCCCAAGCTTAAATCCGCTTTATCATGGATTACGGTCCAATATGAAAATTTTGCCAAGGGGCGTGGTGTCGGCTTCTTTTCTATCACGGTGTATTTCTTCCTATACCAATATCATAAATATATCAATCGGTATTAGCTTACGAGATATACAGGGCTGTGGGCGTGGCACCCTGTTTGGGTGGTGCCAAGAAAAGCAGCAAGAAAAGCAGCAAACTTATGGATACATAAATTAATGGAAATTTTAATTATTTTTATATGGAATCATTTTCAAGATTTGCCAGAACGTGTGACCCTTATCCATGGACTCTGGGGATACCTAGAGTAGTAGGCCCTCTTAGTCAAAAGTAGGCCCTCTAAGTCAAAACAGGCGACTACTGACACTATAAATTTTACATAATTTCTGCCATTTAAAAAAGTTATCCACGGTGATAGAAACCCTGTCCGCGACTTTGGGAGTAAGTGTTTCGTCTGTAATCCCAATAAAAGTATTATCCCGGGTCAGTAAGTTTAAAAATGATATCCAGCACAGCTCACTAATCTTATAGAAGTTCCTCATATGTTTTTTTTTTAATTTTAAATAACCAACACTCAGGGGATGCCCCCTATTCATACAGTGCTTTGCGGTGTCGAGTGGAAAGTAAAGGTTCGAAGGGGGAGAAAAGGGAGTAATGTTTATTGAGGGAGTAATGCTTATGTGGAAAGTAAAGGATCGGAGTGGGAGAAGATGGAGTAATGTTTATTGACAATTGCCTTGTACTGCTAGATGTCGTATTTAGTGGGAAACACATTTGCCGGAAGTCGATTTCACATAAGGACTATACGAGCGATAAACGAATTTGATCTGTATTGTCTAAGGCGGAGAGCTGGCTAATCGATAAGAAACGGGTGTGAATTCCTAGAAAGTCGCGTATCCCTGCTGAACATTCTTATGTCAGGAATAAGACGATGGATGTGTGATGAACACACACCATTAAAGGAACGATTAAACAGCGTCACGCAACCCACATTCCGACGAAAATCAAGGGAAACCCTATAGTCGCCTATCAGCATCATCGCTCCCCGTTGAATATGGTTAAGTAGCTCCAAGGATGATATTAGGGGAAATATGCATGTATGGTTAAAAAATAATGACACCAAACTAATTGATGTCATTCCGTGATTTGTTTTTTTGGTCATGTATTTTGGAGGCTCCGCCGGTTACTTACGAACGTGTCTGTTAAAGGGATTTCCAGACGAACTTTTTCAAGTGACAACGCTCAATAACGTCAAGATTAATTTGTAATTTTAATACAAATAATTTCACGAAACTAAAGATATTGCCAGGGATTGCCCAATGTACTCATTATAAAATATGAGGTGAATAAGTCAAAGTTCGTGATTTACAATGAACAAATGTTTAAAACAATTAAATAGGCACAAAAAAATTATTTTTATTTAATGTCAACGTACCTACTTATGTGAATTGAAGTCGAAAATGATCATTTATTTCATAAAGGCATTGCTTTAAATGGAATTTGTTCTCTGATTGTTGAAATTTCGTATAAAACAACATCATTACTCACCGTAAACAACTTACAAGTTTTAAACATTTTCAAATCTTCCAACATTGGTTCAAAGTGCAATAATAAGGGTCATTCTCAGTCATATGTTTATGAGATATCGCGTGTTTTTTCTATAGTTTCTAATGAAATAGTTTGTGATTTTAAATTATTCGACCTCATCAAAAAATTGTTTTTTTTAAATATTTGAGTTTCTTTGCTCTAAACTCACAAGACCAAATTAATCAGTAATAAAGTGTTCATAATGGGAACCATTTCGCACTTGTTTAGGTATATTACTGACGATTTTCGAATAGATTAAAATTTGGCTCCATACTTATAAGTCTTGGGCCGGTACAGCAATTTTATATCCGGCACTTTGAAATCCAACCGGTTAAACGTATATGCAGGTCAGTGTTGGCTAGGAATGATTGACATAACTTTTAATTTGTTTTAACGATACTATGGATTAAAGGGATTTATACCGGTCTCTTAACTTGGTACTTCTCTCGTTCTCTATTTCTTTAAAGTTTCTACCACGAATGAATAAATTTAAAGTAATACCAAACTTTTTGGAATACATTTGGTTAATTTTTGGGATGCCGCACAGTGTTGCGAAAGCGGAATTTTTTGGAAATCATATTGCCTAAACTGTATTTTTAATTGTATCGATGAGAAACTTCTACAGATTGGTCAGAATGAAATCCCAAACAGAATGAGTGAAAAAAAAATTTACACCGAAAAAATTGTTGGGTCAAATTTTCAACAAAAGTAAAAAAAAAATTGTTCGAAAAAATTACAAAAAAAAAATGTATTTTAATTCTTCTTTTATTTCTGATAAATACCCTATGATTAGTTTTTTAAATAAATTATAGGGTGGTACGAACAAGAATTATAAACGTCAAATTTTCATGATTTTTCGATATTTGTTGAAAAACTCTGAAATTTTATAAAAAACCAAAATCTATTTCATTTCTTATTTGAAAAAATAAGTGATTCCGAGAATTTCCGTTCTATTTCTATGGAATAAATACTGAGAGGGATATACTAAAATCGATATAACTCCCAGGAGGGCAGGTATGGGCAGCTGATTTTTTCACAGTTCGTTGAAAACAAATTATGTAACATTTCTGTAGTGGTTTGGAACTGGGACTCTCTGGGACTTTTTAGATATTGCTTACCTAACCCAAATTTAAAGGAAAAATGGACCTTTAGTCGGGTTTTCGTTCTAAAAAAGGTGCATATGAAAATGTCTCAAACAACATTCCTTTTTTTTACAGAAGATACTTGTCCGAAGGCAGATTTTTTTTCCGAATCAAAATATCTGTCACCAAAATCAAATGAGATCATTTTGAATACAGCCCTGAAATCCCCTCTTTTCGTGAAAATTTTGTATATTTGACTTCTAAAATCAATTAAAAATCAACGGGCCAACATAAAAATAAGCTTTATGTGTTTTTTGTTTACTTGGAATGTCTGTGACAAAATTGCATCATTAAAAACACTGAAAAAAATAATCGAATAAAAGTTATTTTTCCACTAGCCGCAACACAGTGTGCCGTCGGAAAAATCAAGAGGATTTGTGAATAATTTACTCAAGATCATTGTAAGTATTAAAAAAAATTGATTTTTTTAATATTTGAAGTGTTTCATCGCCTCACACGAAATTATTTTCGATAAACGGCTTACAACTTTTTTTTTTAAATATGTGAATTATTCATCTCGTCATAACGAAAATATATTCGATAAACTGTGTACATATTTTTTCATATATATATATAAATCTGTATATAGCGCTCTACGCCCATCTTGCGACATATACCTAATCGTTCAAATCAGTTAATGGATTTTGCACAGGATTATTAGTACCGTCGAACAGCGAGGACAAGAAGAATTCAAAAAAAATCCCGCTAAACCCGTAAATGAAAATGAAAACATCTCTAAATGATGTGACCCATAAATACTATACAAATATGGCAGTGAAGATATATAAGTAATGGAGATAAGTCGCCTTTGCTTAGAGATCGTGTTAGGCTTCAAAAGTTGCAAAACCAATAAAATACCAAAATTTCGTATAAGCTGAAATAGCTTTTATCCAACAATATATACTAGTATTTTCTTTTGTGGAAGATTGTCACACTACAAAAATGCCGTTTAGAGCCATTTGAAGAATATTGGAAACAATATTCTTTACATAAATGAATTGTTAAGTAGATTTATTCTAACTCGAGTTTGGAGAAGAGTTGTAGAGTGTTCTCCTGGTAAGAATTTATTTCATGCTTAAGATTAAAGAAGATTTTAAGGTCTTCTTTGGTTGTGTAATAATTCCATACCAATTTGCAATGTGTTCGCTTAGGACTATATATGTGACGCGCAAAATAGAAAGGGACCTAAGGTTAAAAACCAGTTTTGTTCAGGAGAGCCATTTTAAAGATTAGGTCCCTTTTTATTTGCTCGACTTCACTTTCATAAAACGCACATATTTCTGGGAGGGAACACTTTTGGGGCATGGGATCGGCCTCATTCGATGCTCAGATGTTGTCCACATCAAAAAAAAAGAAAAAAATGAAAATTGATTTTTACCCTTAGGTCCCTTTCTCTATGCTCTGTCACATATACACAATTCTTATCAAGGGAACCACATTGTTCTTATTCTTTCTAAGGCAGCGATCAATAGTTTTTATGTGTGCGCTGTTGCACTTATCACAGGACCTTATCGCCCTGTTGGTTTATCAGATTGTGCCTTTAGTAGATTGTGCGTTCATCATTTATCTCTAAGAATAGAATTTAATTGCAGGCGGACCAACAATTCGATGTTGAATCTCGCTGCACTTGAATATATATTAACAAGTCAACATAACCCAACATACAATATAACGTGTTCACCACTTCTAAGAAATGTACATATCGTTTATTTTGTGGAAAATTTCCACAATGTAAAAATGCCGTTCAGAATCATTTGACTTTAAACTTTGTCGCAATTTGAAGTTATCTGACTTTTAATTTTGTTTAGAAAAATCTCAGAATAAAAAAGTGCCCTAATGACGAAGTGCTATTGAGGATCACGCTACGGAGTATAGTTTATAGGTTAAATAGAACCAATTTTGAGTAATGACGGTCTTCTAAGATATTCGCGATATGCTGATATCTTTTAAAAGAACGCGCTCTAGGGAGTAGCTCTGGTGACATACGAGGGTTGCTATTTATATTTTGGGTCCGGTAGTGAAAACACAATAAATTACTATTGGCAATGGTTTTATTGTTTTTCAAAATATTCTCTTTAAAGATCAAAACAGTTTTGCATGCGCTCAAAGCAATTTTCGAAGCACTTTTTTCCACTCCGATTGAGACACCTACAAAACATGATTTTTGAACGCTTCAACAGCTGCTTCGGGCGATGAAAAGCGTTGACCACGAATTTTTTTCTTGATGCTAGGGACTAAGAAGAAGTTATTGGGTGTCAAATCAGGGCTGTTCGATGGATGGGCCATCAATTCGATATTTTGAGTGGTCAAATAGCTCATCGTTTTAGCTGATGTGTGAGAGCTCGCATTGCTGTGATGCAAACTGATACGTCTTCTCTTATTATCTTTCCTCAATTCTTCGAACAATGTTGGCAAACAGATGGTGGTACACCACTCAGAATGGACCGTCCTACGTTCCACTAAAGGCACTCAGGCAGCATGGCCAGTTATACCGCAAAAAATGCAATTATTTGCTTCGATGTACTTCTTCCATGAACAACTTTTGTTGGATTTGGCTCGTGTTGAAATACCCACACGGTCGATTGCTGTTTGGTTTCGGATTCATATGCATACATTCAAGATTCGTCACCTGTGGCAATGTTATACACTACCTTTGAGCTACCGCAGTTGTACTTTTTCAACATGACTTTGCACCAATCCATACGAGCCTTTTTTTCTTGAACATTCGTCAAATTATGTAGGATCCAATAGGAAAAAATTTTTTCACGGCCAAATGAACATGCAATATCTTATTGATACTTGTCATACTAATGCCCAAGGATGCCTCAATCTCATGGTATGTACATGTCGGTCTTGCTTAATCAGTTCACGCACACCATCGATGGTTTCTGGCAAAGTGACCGAAGTTGGACGTCCTTCACGAAATTCATCCTGGACCGAACGGCGTCCGAGACTGAACTCTTGGTACCAGCGATTAAAAATGGTTTTTGATGATGCTTCATCGCCAAAAGTCAAAACAAGTTGATTTAAACACTCTTGTCTCGATAACCCACGCCGAAAATCATAAAAAATCAACGCACGAAAATGTTCACGGGAGAATTACATTTATTTGACTGAGATGAAATTTTCAGCACACTGTAAACAAAACAATTCGCCCTCAAATGACAAAACGTTCAGAGTGAAGTTATGCTAAAAAATGTCAAAGTTTTCAATGGAAGTTCCAGTTTGCATCTGGGAACATTAGCATTGTCAGGACCCAAAATATAAATAGCAACCCTTATTATATGTAATTTGTTGTTATTTTATATATCCTTGTGATTTTTGTATAACTCCCTTTAAAAACAAACAGAGCCGTATTAGTGTGCATAACATTTCTTTGATTAAATGATTCAAATACAAGCAATCATTTTTCACACGAAAAATTTTGAACATTTGTTGACAACATACCAAAAGACTTAAGACACAAACTTGTTTCAACTTTAGTTTTCCTCATACACACAGCCACACACACCAGCGCACATCCGTACTTGCAACAAGTTTTCGGTATACCTGGCCAAAGTTTTTGACAGATTGAATGTGCAACTAAAAACCAATTGCCTCCAAAAGCAAAATGCCAAATGCAACATGCGACAATTAGGTTTTCTTCTCGAATATTTTTGTAAAATTGTTTGCCAAAACTAAAAAATCAAAGCAAACAATTGCGCACACAAAAACTTTGAAAAGCTCAAGAAATCGAAAAAAAAAACAAAAACACAGAAACCTGAATTTCCAAAAAAAAACAAATACTCGTAGAAAAAACTGTATTTTCTTCCTCTCCACAGGCACAGGCACACAGAAAAGGAAATCCCGTGATTATATAAAAAAAAATGTTAACATAATTTTAGTTTTCAAGTTCTTCAACGACATAAGGAAAATGCCAAATTGCATAAACCGCACACTACATTTCCTTTTCTTTATGGCCACA
Organism: Hydrotaea diabolus; assembly: GCA_963513945.1. Classification (NCBI taxonomy): domain Eukaryota; kingdom Metazoa; phylum Arthropoda; class Insecta; order Diptera; family Muscidae; genus Hydrotaea; species Hydrotaea diabolus. Next base: position 54,739,545 of record OY740717.1, on the reverse strand, counting down.
AATCTAGGCGACGACGACGACGAGTATTATTGCAAAACTTGTCACGATTTTCTTTCGGTTTTATTATCTTTTTTCTGTTTGATTTTTTTAGTACACTTTTGTTGGCTACACTCACTTGCACTGAATTCCTTTTGATCGCTGGTGGCGCTGTTGGCAAATCCGCGACCATCGTTGTCTTGCTCGATGGGAAAGGCCAGTAAGGCATCCACGTTGGCCAAAGAGGATGTTGATGTTGCAAATTCCTGAGTGTTGGGCACTGAGGCAATAGCAGCTTGTGTACTTCCGATTATCGCCGCAATGGCCAGCAATGATTGCAGCACCAACAAATGCATTTTGCTTTTGTACGTCTGGTATCTTTTAAAAAGGTTTCGTTTGTCTATTGAGCAAAACTCCACAATAAATTTGTTTATTCAAAAAAAAAATTATGTTAGAGACAAACAAGACTTTTAGGTTGCACCACTTATAATTTGTTTGTATTCAACTGGAAACACTTTTTTCTAAATCGCACTTATTTTTTTTTAATTATTAACAAAATTTCCTTATTTTTTTAATAGTTTTTTTTTTGTATTTTTTGCTTTGAATTTAGATTTTATTTGTGCGTGTGTGTGTTTCTTCACTGAGTGCTGGTTGTGCACTTTTCGGTGGCAAATCTTGAAATGTTTCTTTGCCAACGTTTATTTATAGTTTTTATACTTTGTAACCGTAACAGAAACTTAAAAAAACATTAAAAAATATATGTAATTTTTTTTTCGTTTATTATTCGTCGCTGTAGTTTTTTCGTTTTTTCGCCTTTACTTGCGTTGTGCTGAATGAATGGGCCTCTTTCTACGGAGTCGTATGAGTTTTTAAACTTTTCAGCTTAAATCTTATTTGCCAATTTAAGCTTTTGCTGGGTAAAAAAAGCTTTTGTTTCTTACTTAGCCAAAGCTTTTTGTTTTGGCCACAAAACTACTTTTTTTGGATTTGATTGAAAAACGTTTCGAGATAACGTTCGGTTTTCACGTCTGTAGCATGTTGAGAAAAATGTGTTTGTATTTTTGTAAAATCGTTTTTAATTGTTCTACAACTGGCATGCTCAAGGTGGATTTTGAGCAGATACACGCGTCTATAGTAAAATTTGGAATTCAATGTCTCTTTTTAAGTTAGTTAGAAGAGACATGTGAAGAAAACCCGCGTTGGATGACTTCAACTTTGATTCATTCATTGATGGGATAAACATTTAAGTTATGTTGGAACAATTCTAACAAATAAACTTAAAAAGTCATTAACGTATAGGGTGATCAATCTAGAGGTATTTTGCCAATAGGGGTTTTTTCATAGATTACGCGTGAGTGGTGTTAAACTTTATTTTTTTCTTCTTTTCAGTATTGTTTGCCATTTCATCAGGGAAAGACTTACACTGCGAAAAGCACGGTTTGGTGTGTTTGATGGGCTGGTGGAATCATCGAACCCAATGTTTTCAAATTTGTAAAGGGTGATCGATCTATTTTTTCAACTCCACCATGTTTTGAAAAACCGTTAGTTGGGGTTTTTTGTAAAAAGCTGGAATTAACCGACTTTCCGGTTTTAGTGTTTTATCTGAGAAGGGAAGAAGAAGTAAAGTAAAAAGGGAGGAAAATAAATGAAGTAAAAAATATACTTGCATTTTAGTTACAAGCGGACCGTAAAAGCCTTATACACAAAATAAAAAAGAAGTAAAGTAATTGTGTCCTAGAAGAGGCTCTTAATTTAAAAACTTCATGTTTTTGGTAACCTTATGTCCATGTTTAAATGGGTTAGATTTTCGGACAAAGAGTTCGTCTTTCTTATTTAGCCAAGCTGCAAAACTAATTTTATTTTTTTTGCTTCGTGAGAGAATTTTATAGTTTTTTGTTTTTATAGGCATATGCTTATGTTTATGGAAAGCCATATTTTGGGCCCCCAGACAATTTGTGCGTGGACTATATCAAAGAAATAAGCTTATATGACAGAAATTGGTTCAAGACTGGTAATATACTTTACCAAATTTGATAAAAATCTGAATTATTATGGATGTTCTAGAGCGGTGGTGTGTTCGGGAGAGATCTTTGCACTAGGGCTATATCAAAACGTAGAGCGGTATGACAAATTTTATCTGAGCTGATTTCTGATCGATCTTACTAAACTGTGAAAAGTTTTATTAATATTAGATTACTATATATGCGGTTTCTAGAGCTGAAGACATAAAATCGTTTGAACATATGTGTGGGAGCTATATCGAAATTTTCGCCGAATGTCATAAAAGTCAACAGAAGTTGTCCAAATTCGGACCAAATTTAAAATTTCGTACAACAATTGCGACCTGTAGCTCGTTTCTGTAAATAAATCGGTAAGTTACCGATTTATGTGACGTCACACCGACTAGATTGAAAGTTACCGATTTCGTGATAACTGCTGTTTCTGTACGTTGAAATCGGTAAAAATTCGATCTGTGATGGAAAGAAACACAAATCGGAAAGAAATGGTAAGAATTGAAACAGATGACAAGAAGCTTTTTATTTGCATTTGTTTTCATATACAAATATTTTGTATTATAACACTGCTATTTTAATATAACTTATATATTTAAACGACATAACTATTACTTACCTTCTCACTTATTTTGTTAAAAATATGCAAACAAATAAAAAGGAGCAATTAAACAAGTTGACAGTTGGTGATGTACATTTTAAGAAAACAAAAATTTGAACTCGGTTATTTATTTATACTGTTACACACGTTTTATGCTGTAAAATAAAAAGTACTAAATGTTTTTGGACCAAATATTTTTAATATGTTTATTGATGTTTATTGTATCCAAAAAGAATCTACTTATTCGAAATGTCCGCCTTTTGCCTTTACACACGCCTTAAGTCGCACTGGCCAATCGTCAATAACGAACCTCGTCCATTGGCAAATTGAAAATTTTTTGTAAAGCTGCAGTCAATAAATGTTCGGTACGTCGTTTGAAAGTCCCAAGTCTTTTTTAATGATTCGACTCATGGACTTTTGCGTGATATTCATCTCTCGGGCCATGATTTTCTGTTTTCGGAGCGGATTTCTGTGAATTCTTGATTTAACGGCTTTGATGACATGCGGTGTTCGAACAGAGCGTGGGCGGCCCGACCGGTGGCGGTCTTTTACATCTCCAGTCTCCTCAAATAGTTTTATGCATCGGTAAACGAACATGCGGCTAGTCCCTAGTGGCAGGAGCGTTTTGAAAATATCGCTTTTTTCATTTCACACTTGAAAAGCGCTATTACAGCGATATGGTTCTCATGATCTGACCACTCCATGATGAAAGTTGAAACAATTTTAAAATCCCGTTACAGACTAACGCTAATGAGGTTAGCTTTCAAAACCCAAATGACATTAGTGGGGAATGTTCAGTTCTACTATTGAAATAGGTGTGTTTAATGTTGTAACAGTATTTATGTCAATACTAAATAAATCATATTATTTTAATAAAATATTTGTTTGTATAAAATAAAATCAATAAAATTGTGTTTGGTTCAAGAAGTTATATTTGATTACTTGCTTGGTCATAGTTGTAACAACACTAGAAATCGGTAGAGTTCTCACTTGGCTTAAAGTCAGTGAGAAAATTACCGATTTTTAGCTGAGTCACTTTTCTTACAGAAACACTTTCTTTAGCGATTCCTATTGGAGTAGAATCGGAACAAATGTCTTTTTACCGAGTCACTTTTCTTACAGAAACACTTTCTTTAGCGATTCCTATTGGAGTAGAATCGGAACAAATGTCTTTTTACCGATTTGGAACGAGTGTATCGGCAATTTTTTTTACAGAAACAGTGATGGTAAGAATGACGTCAAATCGGTAATTTCAGTCGGTAACTGCGATCGGTACGAGTTACAGAAACGGGCTACTGTAGTTTGAACACAAGCTTTAGATATCGTAGACAGAAGACGGACGGAGGGACGGACAGACAGATATCGTTATATCGATAAACTGATGAGTTGTGTGGTACACTTACTATAGGTGGGCCTAGCTAAAATAGTTTTGATAGTTACGTATGCTTTACTTAAAAGATATGATTTTTTTTGCTTTTACATATAGGGTGGTCCAACTATAATCCAGAAAGAGTGACTGTTTGGTGCTCTTTGTGGGCTGGCGGTGTCATTGGGCCGTAGTTACTGCAAATGGGGTTCCCTATCGCGAGATGATAACACAAATCTTGTGGAAAGAAATTGGGGATATGGACCTGGACAATATGTTCCAACAGTATGGTGCCACTTGCCACACAGCCAACGAAACAATGGCTCTTTTAAGAGAGAAATTCAATGGCCGTGTTATCTCTCATCGTGGCGATGTTAATTGGCCGCCACGATCATGTGATTTGACACCGTTTGACTTCTTTCTTTGAGGATATTTAAAAGAAAAAGTGTACGTCAATAAACTAAGAACAATTCAATTCGGCACATTATCAAAACTGAACGCCCATTATCTCTGAGTCATTGAAAATATGGACCATCGGCATGCCACCGAAGCCGTGTCGTGCATTCGGCCGATATTTTCATTCTATCATAATACAAAATATTAAGATAATTCTCTGAAAACTCTTTGTTTTATTTACAATCAAAAAAACCGAAAAAAGCGACAGTAAAAAAAAGGTTAAACCAACATGTCGGATTTTAGTTATTTTTGAGAATCCGACTGTCAAGTTTTGACATAAAAACCCGAAAGTCGGTTTCGGACACTCTCATGTCATCCAAACACCTGCCCCAAAAAAATGATTATCATTCCCCTAAAGTACTCACCGTTAACTGATATGCCGTTTCCAGAATCATTTTCGAAGAACCACTCCAAAATCTGCACCAAAAGTTCGCTCTTTGAGTATGTATTGGTATCTCGATGATCACTTGCTGATTTTTGGGCTGTTTTTATACCCTCCACCGAAGGCTGGAATGTATACTTGGGTTCCATAAGTCGATTTTCGATGAGTCGACTTTTCGGTATAAAAAAGTTTTGTCATTCAAACAATGCGTATTGCTTATATTTAGTATGTGCTTTTACTTATTATTCATAATATATTAATTTTGATTATTCATACATAAAAGTTGTGTTTTATTGTATGCCGAGGCTAAAAACGTATGCCTTCAAAAAATTTCTAGATCCATCCGGATCAATTACTTAAGTCGGTAAGTATACTAATACTGCAATTATATTTAACTGTATACCAAGTTTTTTTTAAGGCGAACTGATAACAAGTATAAATATTATTGGTCGTCGTAAAATTCTAAGATGATCTCTTCCATTCATGGAATTAAAGGTACTTTGGAAAAATCATATTGCTAAACACACACACACACACTTTATAGAATTTGCCCCTTTTGGACCCTCGTTTTATCCCTATCTATCCCCATTAATATTTTCCAGTTCGTTTGGTTTAATATGCCTTATCGTACTTTTTCATATTTCACCGCTTTAAGTAAATGTTTATCCCCATTTCTATTTTCGATGCCATCCTTTTGATATAATATTGCACTTCACACTTTTTAATTTTCGGCCCAATTGGTCCTATTTTGTTCCTTTGTATCCATATTTATATATCCTTTTAATTTTATATCAGTTTTCCCACTTTTTCACATTTCGCCCTTTTTGGCCCATCCTTATTTAAACTTTCCTTGCAAATCTGTGGATTCAATATTGTTTTTCTCACTTTCTGCGGTTAAGCCCATTTTGCCCCTATTTATTCCCCTTTTATTTGCTTGCACTTCGTTATAATAAAATACCCATTTGTTCTGAAACTTTCGGAATTGACAAACATTTTTGAAATGTTCGACTTTTGGGATTACCAAGAACCAAAAATGATATCAAACTTATGGAGATGAATTTTACACGTTTTACACCACAAATTTGATTTATCGCTTATTGTCCTTTTTTAGTTTCCAGTGTCATCTATATTATATCTAATACTCGTATCTACCTTAAGAATTTAAAAAAATACAAAAAATCCCTATTTTACCCGTATTTACACTTTATTTTACTTTGAATCCAAATTATAAGGGACGTCTGTTCCCTGAATTTAAGATTCCGGCTCCAAGCGTTTGGTCCTATCATGGATAAATCACTTGTTTATGAAAGATATATTTTGCCCGATCTTACACCTTTTAAGTACGAATTTAAAAATCCATTCTAATAGAGCGTCTGCAAATGGAAATACACTAGAGTTTCAAAAAAACGGGATTTTCAGAAAACCGGCATTTCTGGGTTTTTCAAAACCTGTTTTAAAATAACCGACTGTGAATTGCGCTTTTACCTTTTTGTCTCAGAATAGAAAATATTTCCCCAATCAGCAGTGAATTAACTGTCCCCATTACTACTTATTATTATATTAATGCAATAAAATCACTTGCTGCAAATAAAGAATTGTTTTTTATTTAAAAAAAAAAACAAAAAAAATAGCTAAAGTCGGGCAAAGCCCACCACACCCTTTACTTCTAAATGTTCAGAAAAGCCAATGAACCAGATTTTCAGACCCCTTGATCGGGCTTTAAATTTCCCCAGATTTTAAGATAAGGTCATCCACCAGGGATAAACCTGATCGAGACCTCTTGTATATACATTTTAATAGAAGCCAAGTTTTTAACAAAATGGCAAAGTGACATAGATTTTCGTAGCTGCACACTGCTTATATCACGATTTTGGGTCCGTGACGACCTGCATCAGAAAGCTTTGCAGCAATTGTTTTAATTGTCATAAAATTTAATTGTTTTTGGTACCCATATATCCATGTTTGAATAGGTAGGATTTTTCCAACCAAATTTAATGAAACTGCAAAAATAATTTCGTTTAAAATTTTATAGTTATATTAGAGTCATATGTTATTTCATAATAGAAACCATTTTTTTGGGTCCTCAGTACCAATTTGTATATCAATAAATGAGTCTATGTGATCCAAAACGGCCTAAGATTGGTTGTTTGTCCATCGGAATATACTATACATAATTGGAAGTAATATGGTTGTTTTCGAGCACTTGAATGTCAAATCGGGATGAAACTATCCTTAAATCGCATCAACTGTAGATTCTAAGTCGATCGGTACATTTAATGTTGGGTCTAGCTCAAATATAAGTGACGTCTCGCAGATGCAAAAAAAAAACTTTTTATCAACGCGTTACAACGATTTAGTTTACAAAAATATAATTGCATTCTTCATTTATTTGAAGAATGTTGTACAGGGTGGAGCGCGGAAGTTTGCTTTTTTCCACTGCAGGCTGTGGCAGCAATGTTGGTGGAAGAGAGTGGAGAGTGTGCGTGGCTTATAGTGACTGATGGGAGATTTGTATTCGTTGCTATTATGCATTGGACACGTGAGGAGAGGTAATTTTGTGTTTAAGCGAATTTTTCAAATGCGCACTCGATCATTGCAGTACAGCGTGATTTTCATTTTCGATTCGCTGTTCTCCCAAATATGCGGAGTGAAACAAACCCCAGAGAACTTCACCTGGGACCTTTGCATTCGGACCGCGTCCATGTGTGGTGCACCATATCACGAGTAGGTATAATTGGCCCTTTCTTTTTCAGGATAACCGTCTTTACGTAACTGTGATCGGTACTTGACTATGATAGAGGATTTTTTTTAGCCGGCTCCTGAGGCAATGCAACTAGAGGATACATGGTTCCCACAGGATGGTGACACTGCACACACAGCGAGGGTTACCATGAATTTTTTAAGGCAAATGTTTCCTGGACGGCTTATCTCTTTGAGGGGTGATGTGAACTGGCCGGCACGCTCACCTCATGCTATTCTTTTCTTTGGGGTTACCTGAAGTCGAAGGTGTATATGAACCCTCCCAACATCTTGGAAGACTTAATTAACAATACTGAGGCTAACATGGGCAGAATACCAGTCGACATGCTTGTTGGAGTTCATCAAAAAAGTTTATAATTTTTTTATTTCATTCCCAAATAAGCAAATTTCTGAGCTCCATCGTGTATCATTGCATTTATTTATGAGTTAGGAATATATTCCAGGGATGGTTATGTCCAGTTTTATTATTTTATTTTGTTAAATCCTCCCGTCCCTGCAGAAGAACAAAAATACAAGTAAAAGTCCGGATGCAAGTTTTTTTTACGAAACATTTTCATTATCCACCAATCGGTTAGATGTATGTGTCTTAAGTCTTTTGCTTTTTTAGGAATCTTTCGAAACTATGTAAACAATCAAAGCGCTTATAAGTACCAATAATAGAGTTACGCTAAATTAAAACTCTTACTATATGAAATTACAAACTTATTTTAGTCAGATTACAAATTATTCTTTTGTTATGAATTCTTTTCCAATTAAAAAAATCGTAATTGGTTATGATACAGTCGATTAACATTAAATTTAGATTTTTGAGCTTAATTCAAACCAGTAGACTTAAATTAGTTACCAAATGCAGCTCGTAACAAATATATTTACTTATTTAATGGTTTCATAACCGCAGAAAACTATTGAATAATTTTCAGTCGGTTATAGCGAGTAATAAATAGTCTAACCCCTACGCGCCATAGTTTTAAAACTTGTGCAGGACAAACCTCCAGAAGGGCTGGAGGTTGGCCGTTTGTAAGGGAGATAGCAAAAGTATCTTGACTATGTGCCAAGTATAATAAAGCTAAGTCGTTTCCAATGGAACAACGTGTTTTTCTGTTTCTTACTGACAATTTTTAATTCGCCATCAAATGTTTTTTTTTATTTGAACATATTACACATCTGCCTTAATCTACAAAATAAATGTTTGCAATAAATATTTTCCGCTCAACCTTGAACTATAAATAAATATTTTCAATGCATATTTATTAAGTAATTTACATTTTGCGGTTTTTTGTGGACTTAAGAAAAAAACAACAAATAAACATTACTCAAATATGAAAAAGTACGTCATACCTGAGAAGTAAAGAAGATAAAGTAAAAAAATAATTCAAAATAACATATTTCATAACGATTCAATATCATGAGGAATATCATTACCACACAATAATAAATACCAGGGTACCTTTGTGTGTTTTTATAGGTATTGCATTTCAAGCGATTCAATGTACTAGATGTAAAGTATACCTTTGCCTTTAAGACTCTGAGTATGGGTGCGTTATGGAAAAATTATAAATTCCATGTGCGTAAATTTGAAAAAATTAATTTTAATTACAACCAACATTTACTCTTAATTTATAACGCTTAGATATGATAAGGTTGGTCTGGTGATTGGATCGGGTACAGTGTGTTACCGTGTGTAACATTTAATGTAATATATTTTGCTATTGAATTGTAATAGATTAATTGTTAGACTTTTTTTAATTTTTGTTGTAATAGAAGTAAAAACGCAATTTGCTCAAACTCATTTCCAATGATAATATTGAGCTAAATACTTTATAGTGGTCATAATTAGCCCCTATTTTATAGGATGAAGTGCATATTTATTTTTCCAGTTTGTTTGTAACATTTGCTTATCAGTCACCCTATAGAGTCAATATATTTATCATTTATTTATCTGTCTAATGGTTAAGTTCAGTAAGCTGTAAGCGAGGTTTACTTTTTACTCTTGTTTACCAACCAAACTAGCTAAGAAAGAAACGAGCAACTCCCTTACTTAGAACTAATGACACTTTTTAGTGCCGACTACCCACGGCTACTGCATTTTATAGAGAAGTTTTTTTTACGGCTTAGAGATTAATCTCGTACACCATTCCAACAAAATATTCTGGGCATGGTTTTACATATTCTGAACAAGATACCGATCGGATTCCTTAAGCCGATTTGAGCGCGTTCGGATATAATATGTGGCTCCTAGAGCAGCAGGTCCTCAAATCGGAAGCGACTCTTATGTGGAAGATATTCGAAAACATGGACCAATATGGTCAAATTTCATCAGAGATATAAGTTGGTCACTGGTATTGCTTTATGCAAACCTTGGTGGGTATCAGGTGCAATATGAGGCTTTAAGAGCTGTAGGTTATGAAATCGGGAGGGTCCTTTATCTGGGGGCTTTATGAAAATATGGACCTATGTAGACCCGTGTCACAACAGTTAATTAATAATCACTTATAACGTACCATGCATATTTTGGGCGTGATCGAGAGTAATGTATGACTTCAAGAGCTGCAGGACCTTTAAGTGGAAGGGACTTTTGTGTGGGAACTACGGGTTGCTATTTGTATTTCGGGTCCGGCAATAAAAACACAATAATTTATTATTGGGAATGGTTTTATTATTTTTTAAAATATTCTCCTTTAAGATCAATACACTTTTGCATCCGCACAAACCAATTTTCGAAGCACTTTTTCTACTCCTATTGAAACACGTCCAAAACATGATTTTTGAACGATGAAAAACATTGACCACACATTTTTTTCTTGATGTGCTAGAATAAAAATAAGTCATTGGGTGTCAATTCGCGGCTGTACGGTGGATGGCCTATCTATTTGACATCTCGAGTGGTCAAATAGCTCATCGTTTCAGCTAATGTGTGAGAGCTCACAGTGTCGTGATGCAAAATAATCCGACTTCTCTTATTATCTTTCCTCATTTCTTCGAACACTGTTGGCAAACAGATGGTTGTATTCCACTCAGAATTGACCTCCTACGTTCCACTAAAGGCACTGTGGCAACATGACCGGTTATACCGCAATCATTAAACGCAATCATTTGCTTTGATGTACTTCTTCCACGAACAACTTTTGTTGAATTTGGCACGTCTTGAAAGACCCATACGGCCGATTGTTGTTTTGTTTCGGGTTCATATGCATAGATCCATGATTCTTCAAATGTGACTATGTTATACACTGCCATTAAGCTTCCGCAGTTATACTTTTCCAACATCTCTTTTCAACAATCCATACGAGCCTTTTTTTGAGCATTCAAATTATGTGGGATCTTATTGATGCTTGTCATTGTAATGACCAAGGATGCCTCAATCTCACGGTATGTCACATGTCGGTCTTGCTTAATCAGTTCACTCACAACTTCGATGGTTTCTGGCAAAGTGGTTGACGTCCTTCACGAAATTCATTCTGGAGCGAACGGCGTCCGAGACTGAACTCTTGGTACCAGTGATAAGCATTGGTTTTTGATGGTGCTTCAACTCCAAAAGTCAAAACAAATTGGTTTAAACACTCTTACCTCGATAACCCACGTCGAAAATCGTAAAAAATCATCGCACGAAAATGTTTACGGGATAATTCAATTTTTTGACTGAGATGAATTTTTTAACACCCTGTAAACAAAACGATTCGCCCTCAAATGACAAAACGTTCTGAGTGAAGTTATGCTAAAAAATGTCAAAGTTTCCAATGGAAGCTCCTGTTGGCATCTGCGAACACTAGTATTTTCAGGACCCGAAATATAAATAACAACCCTCTTATTCGAAAACATGGATTGATATGATCAAATTTCACCACAGTTGGGTACTTTTACTCGTTATGTCTGTGTGAAATTTTGTTGAAATGTGATTTAATATGTGGCTTTTAGAGCTGTATTAATGATAAAATGGACCGATAATTTAATTTTACCCAGTCTTGCAGAATGTACCAAGTTTCATGGAAATCGGTAATAATTGCAACCTGTACTATGATTGTAAGAATAGCTGGGCAGCCGTACTGAGGCACTGGCGGAAGGACATCGCTCTATGGATTCAGATCGTGATTCTGAGTCGATCGGTATACCTAACATATAGTCTATCGGCATTTCTTTAAGATGTTGAAAACACCAGCACTAAGTCATAATAAGTCAGTCTTGATTCTGCACATCCAATGGTATTTTTTTCATAAATTTCGTCCATTAAATACCCTTAAAGTGTGTCTCAAAAGAAATCTTTAGCCGTTTTAGAATAATGATGATTAATAGAATACCGAATGTGACATCACTGTATGAGCTGTAGGTTGTTTCAGCAATTGACTACTCGTTCTGGGTCATTGGGACTCTACGCAATACATCTCTAACCACATACGAGTAGCAGGAAAGATTTTACTGATTTAGACTCAGTAAATACTAAACTGGAGCAAGGGGACCCTAAGCAGTAGCACGATTAAAATGGCACCGCGGGTAAAAGGCCAAGAGGACCCTAAGTGACTAACTTCTTAAGAGGACCCCACGCAGTACCACAATTAAAATGACACGGCGGGCAGTAGCCTTTAGAAGAAAAGGTTCTACGGATTAAAGTTACTAACTAAAGGGTGTTTTTTAAACGAGTGGTTTTCAATCTAGCCACATTTTTTTCGGATTTGGTCTTTTTTACAGCTGTCTCTTGATTTTTGCTCAGTTTGGTTTGCCATTTCATAATGAGTAGACTTACTCCGGAACTACGCTTGCAAATCGTGTTGAATGGGTTCAAAACAAGATAGCCACCTGATTTTTGCAAGAACATCTTGTTCAGCCATGAACTCTCTTTTGGATGAATGGTTACGATAATAATTAACATTGTCGCATTTGGAGTAATGAAAATTCCCAAGCCATTTTTGAGACGCCGCTACAACATTAAGCAAGTAAAAAATGTTTGGATACCCTCCACCAGATTCCCAAAGAAAACCAAATTTGGTGCGGAAGTGTGTTCTTGTATATAGAAATTTTTATGTGCAAAATTTCATTTTGATAGGTCAAGCTTGTGGTGAATTATCGTCATATTATTTCTCGAAGCCCGTGAGACTGTTTGTGTGGGAGGTACCAGTAGGACTTTTCCGATCTCAACAGAATTTGGCGCAGATGTGTGTTCTATATATTAATCTTTATGCCGTCTCGATAGGTCAAGTGTGTGGTGAGTTATTGTCATATTATTTTTCAAGGCCCATGAGACCGTTAGTGTGGGAGGTACCAGTAGGACTTTTCCGATCTCAACCGAATTTAGCGTAGAAGTGTGTTGTATATAGAAATGTAAAATTTGATATGTAAAATTTTATTTCGATAGGTCAAGTTTGTGGTGAGCTATAGTCATATTATTTCTCAAGGCCCATAGGGCCGTTTGTATGGGAGGTACAAGAAATGGTGGCCCAATTGGTACAGTCAATGGGGAACGTTATAGAGCCATGATCAATGACTTTTTCGTGCCTAAATTGTAGGATGTGGTTCCAAACAGACAGCCAACGAAACAATCAATTTATTGAAGGAAACTTTTGGTGAGCTCATTATCTTGCGTCGTGGACCTGTGGCGTGGGCTCCAAGATCGTGCGATTTAACACCATTGGACTTATTGTTGTGGGGTTGTGTTAAGTCGCTTATCTAATAATATAAGATAAGCCAGATAAACCCTACACGATTGATATCTTAGAAGAGAATATTCGGCGCGTTATTGCTGACATACGGCCCCAAATGCTGCAATGAGTGGTTGAAAATTGGGCCTCTCTGCTGGCATTTATTCGAGCCAGCCGCGGCGGCCGCTTGCCCGAAATCATTCTTAAAACATAATGGCAAACCCTTATTTTTATAATATACCTAAATTTTCGGCCATAACATTAAATTATTTGTGTTTTATTTCTTTCTGAAAACCACATGTCTGAAAAACACACCATTTATCCATTTGGTGCCATTTTCGGTAGCCCATTTTTTTACATTAGTTTTCTGTAATTAAGAAATAAATGCCAAGCTGGGGAACCGTTGTATTTGAGGGTATTATAGCTATAAATGTTGGGCTAAGAGTGGGATATGTTGGGAGTATAAAAATGGGACGTTCTTGTACTGTATAATCTCCCACGCCGCTTCAGGCTTAAATATTTGTTTCTGCTTATAAAGCATTGAACTACATTGAATTTAAATTCATTGCAGTTCCCCCTTATGGCACAGGCACCAACTATGCCTATATAAATGTCTGAAACAATATTGAAGATTTATTTATTCGCCTTTAAATATAGAGAAATAAATGTGAAAAATAAAATAAAAAAACTTTACTTTCGAAGCCTCTGGTTATTATGTATGTGTAAAATGTCTTCCCAGCCCAGTCTGTTGGGAGTCATAAGTTTCAGCGGGAGATCTTCTTTAATATGTTAATCACGTCCAGCCTTGAATTGAATGGAATAAAACGTAATAAAAAATTAAGTTGTCCGTCTGTTAAATGCATTTTTTTCCTCTGTAAAATAAACAGAACTCATATACAGTAGATGAAAAATGTTTACGCATTACAAATAGCTTAAAAGAAAAAGCAGAAAAACAGTTTAAGTTTGGTCAAAAGCTTTACATATACCCTTAGTAGATTCCCAAGATCGAAGTTAAGAATTAAATCGTTGAGAGAAGATCTCCATTCATTTCGTGAGAGAATTACTTCTCTTTTAACTTTTGCTTAGTTTTCAAGAAATGAAAACAAAAGACTTAAGACAGCAACATGTTTATTGATACAATGAAAAAGCACTTAACTCTACTTGGATGAATTTCTGTCTCAAAACGTCGAACTTCCACTAAAGCTTATTTAAAAAATCAAAAGGAACCATGGCCAAAGCTCCATTAAGAGCATTCCTAATTATGGGAGACCAATTGTCACGAGTATCGGGCAAAACAATATTGAAAATCTCACGCCAATATTGATTGGCCACATTTAAAATAATTTCATCTGAAAATGAATAGAAAACAAATAATAACATTAATTACATTTAATCATAAAAAAACAAATTGTGTTGGCAAAACTTACTCAATCTCGTATCTGGTATCAAGCCGGTGGCATTTATTTTGGCATCTCTTAAAGCCGCTGTAGCATTCATAGAGTTAAATTTCAAAAACTTCTGTTGATCTCGCTCATAAAACTCGCCTACAGCCAATTGTTCTATAGTCACACCATACAGGGTAATATTAAAGTCACCATGAGGTTTAACATTCACCGAATTCAATTTCAAATCGGCCTTATAGGAACCTCGCGCCAGCAGATTCGGTATGACGGTTGAAAGACGAACTTTGAAGGTCTTTTCCGAAACACGCTTAAATATAACTTTGCGATATTTCATCGATGTTAGGCCATAGACATAGGCAAAGGCCACTGTTATACGGCCATTTAAAGGACCTCCACTGTACTGGAACGAGGTTCGATTAATATAGAAGGGATCAATAAGCGGTTGGCGGGTGTCGTTGCCACTATTCCTCAGCTTGGGCATAACTTTGCTTAAGACCTGGCGCAAACACTCGCCAAAGTATTTCTCACAGTTGGCCACATCATCAACTGAAATGTAGAAGTATTAAAATATGTAACTCAGATTATTCTAGATATTTTATAGTAATCAATTCTAAGTGAATTTGTATTTTATATTTTTGATACAAATCTTTTAATTATTTTATATATTTTAGAAGACTTAAGGAATTAAAACCAAATAAAATTGAAGCGTGTTTTTGATACTCATCTAATAGAGGGATGCAATCTAAGCAGAACGCCCGCCTTGACAAGATCTTTACATTTTGCCATTTGTTCAAGGTCGTCACGTACTGTCGACTACAGGCCGACCAACTGATAGAGTAGAAAATCGCTAGCACAAGCAAGACGAAACCTATTCCGCGTTACAGTTCAAGAACACAAATAATTGCTTAAAAAAAACAAAATACCCCAAAAATAGTTTTAATTACAATTTGATTTAAAACAAATATAAAAAAAGTCATTCAAATACCATGGCAATAATTTTGGAAAATTGTACGCGACATTAAAAATATGTTATTAGTTAGATAAAGTCAATGAGAATGAAGACATACAAGTAGTTAAAAGCATATATTGAAAATATTTTGCCGCTTAAGAAGTAGCTGAAGCGTTCTGTCAAGTTTCAATCTTGAAATTATTATAAAAAGATCGTGTTCTACGTATTAAAACTCATTGCGTTCTAGTCTTGCGTGAACTAAAACAAAAGACTTAAGACAGCTACACGCTCGAGTTCACCGGCTATCGAGGAACAAATTTAATAGATACGCTGATACGTTAAACCAATTGAAAAATATTTTATTTAAGCATTATCTACTTATCGAGGTCGTTCGCGTATGCGAGGGAAATGCAGTACCTGTTTTATAAATCTTGGCGTTCTTCAATACTCTCTCCTGTAAAATATTAAAGGAAAGGTACGATAAACTGTTAAAATGTCTTGTGGTGGTGCATAACTCAGAAAGGTATCTTCTGTTTTTTACTGAAGATCTTTAACCAATTTTTTTCATACTCCGGTTTATCACAGCTACAATCTTATCCGAGTTAGAAGGTGTACCTTTAATACCATCTTCCACGTTTGGCTGCGTGTTAATTTCTGGCACCTGATCTTAAACCGCTTATTTGTTGGACACATTAAATTTTTTGCACACTTTAAGTATTTGTTACCATATTTCCAATTTCATCTCTTCTTGAAGCGATAGAATTTTCTAGCGTCATTTCTTAAGGGTGGTCCAACTAAAACGCTCGATCTTAATTGTAATTAAAACAAAATGTTTTCAGAGAATTATCTTAATTGTTCATTATGCCTTCTACCATAATGAAAATTATTAAGATAATTCTCTGAAAACTTTTTGTTTAATTCGATAACAATTATGTGTGAAACAAAGTATCGGTCAAATGCTCGCAATGGCTTCGATGGCATAGCTCTACCTCATGGTCCATACTTCCAAAGACTCTTAGACATAATGGAGGTTCAATGTCGTTAATGTGACAACCCATCTCATTCTTTAGCTCTTGAATTGTTCTTGGCTTATTGACGTACACTTTTTCTTTTAAATATCCTTCAAAGAAAGAAGCCCAACGGTGTCAAATCACATGATCGTGGCAGCCAATTAACACTGCCACAACGTCAGATAACACGGCAATTGAATTTTTTGCTTAAGAGAGCCATTGTTTCGTTGGTTCTGTGGCACCATCCTGTTGGCACCACAAATCATTCAGGTCAATATCCCCAATAGCGATCACCATTTACGAGATGAGGTAAACGGATATTCTGCCACGCTATCGCGAACAACATCAATATTTTTTTGCAAAACAAATTGGACAAGCAGGTACATTTCTTTTCACATTTCCTACAGACTCGGTTTGCTGAAATGTTCACACAATTCTCCCGATAGTGGACACATTTGGTCGGTTATGCTGACCAAAAAAATCACGAAGTACGCGAAATGTATTTTGATTTGAACGCCCATTGTCGCAAAAGGCTTCAACAACTTTAACGAGCTGCTCAATTATATACATCTCCATGCTGTGTTTGACAAATTCAAGCACTGAAACCAAGAAATGTCAAATCAAGTTGAGCAAAAAACTTGACGTTAAGGTGTGACTCACTATTAACACCATGCATTATGGTTGGACCACCAATTATTTCCCTAAATCTCAATCCCTCCATACTATGATCTCTTTTGTGCTACTTCTTTTTTTTGTGCTACTGCTCTAAATAAGAAAAATTTAGTTTGTTTATTATTTTTTTTTTTGGCTTAAATCTAGCAAACAATATTTGCGTTTTTTTCTTGGTATGTCTGTAAACATTACCAATTTTTCTGCGTTACAACTCTTGTGCAGCAAGCAACATGTAATTGGCCGTTCGAAGTACAGGAATTTTCTAAGTTAAAACTAGCAACACTTAGCGATTGCTGCCGACCTTGTTGTTGGTTATGGAGAAACCTACACAGAGAGAAAAAACAGTTGGAAATCGGTCCGAACTACAAATACTCGGTTGGATAAACATACATTCTGTTGCAATCACCAACGTTCTATGGTATTAATGGTCACATGGTTCGACCTACCATAAGATGATAGCTACAATAATATTTAGTTACTTAGAACCATTAGTTCGGTTATACCAACCGAATCCATTAAAACTATTGGTTGCCAAAGCTGGTGGTTATGAGAACCAACTAATTATAAAGTACATGTTACTTTGGTAACAATAATTGGCAGTTACAACTATTGTTACCAATAGTAGTACACACGCCGTTTAGTTCGGTCGTGTGCAACAAAATTGTTGACTTTCTCGGGTGGTGAGTGATTTCTTCTAGCAATGAAAGACTTAGGTGATCATAGTAAACTCCCAAAACGACGGCCCTCATAGGTTCAAGTTTTTTTTTAACTAACAATTTTTTTTTTGCAACTCTATACCGTATACAAATTTCAAAAGCAGTAAATAGTTAGTTAGGCGGATTTTCGTGATGAGGTGTCTTTTGCAAAATCGTACTAAGTTTTTTTTCGATGAACTTTTTAACATCCTACATATAAGATTGGAGTTTTCTTTCGTTGCTTTTTCGAAAAAGTGAAAAAATGATTTTACAATGAAATGAAATTGTAAAAAAATTTTTAAAAGTAGTTGGTTTTTGGTTTATATGATCTACTTAATTTTTGATATTATAATTTTAGTATACACCATGTTATATAAAATCAGAATATTTACAAGATAAACTGACAGTTTAAAAAAAAATTAATAAAATTTAATAAATAAGTTATGTTCAGAATGAAAACCAAAATCGATAATATTGATTTATTGATTTATTTTTGATTGGTTAAGTAATTTTGTGCAGAAAATAATTCTATTTGTGCATACAAACTTTAAAGGATTCGAAGAAAAAGCAAAATTTAAAAAACCGGCCCATAATTCAAATAACAGAATAAATATTTTTATTCCGAATATTTAGAAGATAATGTAATATATAAAATGTAACCTGGACAAGCTAGTTAATTAATACTTGTAACCGAATTCAAAGAGTGATTTTAGCCAATTATCTATAACAACAATAAATACATGTTCCATTCCATTAATCCAGCTAATAAGTTAGGGTTTCAGATACTTTGTCTCTTCAACCGGTACAGTGGGTTCCCACTACTAAAAATTGTCTGATAGCCAATCAACTTTGGGTTGTAGCGATGGAAAACATGGATAGTACGCGCAACCACCAATATTCGGTTGGTAAAAAAATCGGTTGTGTGCAAGATTTTCTAATAGAAAAATCAAATTGATTGATTTTTGTTTTTTTTAACCCAGCAGATTAGAACCCACATAACCTGTCTCCTAGTGCATGAAATTTTCGTAAATTGAGAACACGGTAATATTTTTCTACCGGCTTTATTTTCGAGCCCGAACAACATGGTTGGCACGCCCCATTCTGACAACTTCCATACAAACGCACCATTTCGCCCGCTTTTGGTACTCTATAATGCTATTCGTACGATATAACCCAAAACAATACCTCAGAACAGAGTTGTAAGGTTTACTTGATGACAAATACTTGGATTCTTAACCACGCCCCTTATACTTTCACACAAATGACGCTGTTCCAGTGCTGATTAGATTCCACATTACTACATTACATAGAATTTGTCTAAATTTCGAACTATTTTAATAACGGCTTTTTACGCGCATAGAAAAAGAGTGGACGACACGCCCACCACCATTCCGCCCACTTTTGGCATTCGCATAATGATTATAATACTATTTTTACGATTCTGTTGAAAATACACATTAGATTAGAAATCGATTATAAATTAGAGTCTCTGGCGAAACTTGGAGCCTTAGCCACGCCCCTTTTTGTATCTCCCACAAAAACTGCACTATTTAAGCGTAAATTAAAATCCACTTAACTTTGTATACCCTCTACTGAAGGGCGGATGGTATATTTATTAAATTTGTCCTTTAGTTTTAAACACCACAAAGTATTGATCGGGGCCCCCATAAAGTATATATATTCTTGGCCGTCATTAAATTCTAAGACGATATAATCATGAGCATCCGTGTGCCTGTTGCACGACAGCGGTCAAATGAGTCTACCTTAGATTGCATGAAAATGGCATACGCTTTTTGGGATTGTAATTGGGCGAAATTAGCCCAGAAGGAATAAAGTTTCCCTTTAGGGAACTGAAGGTATCTCGGTAAAAAGTACACTGTTTTAAGTATTTTCTTATCAATTTTTAAGTACGAGATCTGCTATATATATTTCTGGCATAATTATGAAAATGTGAATATTTATCATCAAAAATGGTTTTATTGTTTTTCAAAGTATTCTCCAGCATGATTAATACCCTTTTGCAAGCGCTCAAACCAATAGTCGAAACAATTTCTCCACTCCGATTGAGACACTTTTTAAAACATGGTATTTGAACGCTTCAACAAAATCTTCTGGCGACGAAAATGATTGACCACGCATTTTTTCTCGATGTGCGGGAATAAAAAGAAGTCATTGTCTGCCAAGTCAGGGCCGTACGGCGGATGACCCATCAATTCGACGTTTTGGCCGGTCAAAAAGGCGCTGGTTTGAGCCGATGTGTGAGAGCTCGCGTTGTCAAGGTGCACAATGATTCGTTTTCTCTTGTTCGTTGTTTGAATTTCTCCAAAAACTTCGGGCAAACAAATTGTGTTGTACCACTCAAAATAGACCTCCTACGTTGCTCAAGCGGAACAGTCGCCACATGACCAGTTTTACCGAAGAAACCACGACCATTTGCTTCGAAGTGCTTCTTGCACGAACAACTTTTGTTGGATTTGGCTCGTCTTCGAAGACCCACACGGTCGATTGCTGATTTGTTTCGAACTCATACGCATAGATCTATGATTCGTCACCTGTGATGATCTTATAAACGTCTTTTAAAGCACCGCGATCGTTTTTTTCAAAATTTCTTTGCACCAATCGACACGAGCCTTTTTTGAGCGATTGTCAAGTTGTACGGGATCGAACGAGAACAAACTTTTTTTACGCCCAGGTGTTCATACAATATCGAATGTATGCTGGTGGAAGAAATGCCCAAGGATGCCTCTATCTCACGTTATGTCACATGACGATCTTGCATTATCAGTTCAAGCACGGCGTCAATGTTCTGTAGAACAACGGCTGTTGTTGGACGACCTTCGTCTTTGAGCGAGCGTCGGCCACGATTGAATTCATTAAACCAGTTTTTCACAGTGCTATAGGATGGTGCTTCATCGCCATACAAAGATTTAAGTTCATCGATGCACTCTTGTCGTAGTAAAGTTGTCGTCGAAAGTTGTGAAAAATGATCGCACGAAAATGTTCACGAGTTAATTCCATTTCTTTGCTCATCGATGCACTCTTGTCGTGATAATCCACGACGAAAGTTGTGAAAAATGGTCGCACGAAAATGTTCACGAGTTATTTCCATTTTTTGCCAAATTGATTTTTTCAAGTCACTGTAAACAACACAAATAATGGTCGCACGTCAAAACGTTCTGAGTACGTTTATGCTAAAAAATGTCAAACTTTCCAATGGAAATGTTAGATGGCGTCAGGCAACACTTAGTATTGCCTATACCAGGAATATATATAGCAACCCTCGTAAAAAGTACACTGTTTTAAGTATTTGCTTATCGATTTTAAAGTATTTGCTTTTCAAAAGTAAGTATTTGCTTATAATTTTTTGGTTAATGTCGGTATTTTAAGTTGGGACGCACTTAATTCCTCACACAAGTGCATAATTGCTGATCTTTTTGTCTCATATGACCCAAAAACAGTTCCGCATGGTCAAAACGGGTGGTTAATGGTTGGAATAGACACATGTGAACTTAAGCTAAATTTTGCTACGAATCCAACTATAAAGTAATTTTGAAGATATGGCTGAGCTAAGAGACTTATGGGCCGAATTGGCCCAAAAAACGCTCGTTTTTGCGCTTTAGTAGCGTATTGATATATAAGGTTCGGCCTGGACGAACTTATTGACATTTTTGCATAATGCATTTATTCGGTTGAATTTTGTTTTCTGCAATTTGTTAATTTCATCTTTTTATGCGCATAAGAAAAAGTGTATGCCGCACCCTATTCTTGTACCTTTTACACAAACGACCCTTTACGAGATTTCAATATAAAACGACGCAAAATTTCAAATCCATATAAGTTTGAGGGGATTTGTAAGTTGGATCATGCGACTAAAATGTAAGTATACCCAAAAACCAAAGATTCCATTTTAATTTTCCTAAGAAAATTGTTAAAGCCAAAACTTACCTTTAAAATATCTCGATACTCCTCCATAATACGAGCCATCCATTGTAGTACTCGTAGAAGGCATTGACAAGGTGTGATCTATCAGTGGCATTGTGGCTTCATCCAGTGTAGAGTTTTGATCGGGATATATAAGCTCCCACGAGGGCGTTGTTTCATCAATTTCTAGTTTGTTCACTGCAGCATTGGACGAAGTCGTTTCTTTGGCGATAGTAGTAATTTCAATGCCAGTGCCTATAGGCGATCCTGTTGTATTAAAGTCAACGGCATTTAAAGCTTTCGTAGAGGTATCCATTGGAGTTGTTGGTAAAGCCATTGTTGAACCTTGTGTGGAAACTTCCTCAGCTAACGATCTCGTGAAGAACAACCAAGAAATCATACATAAAATATGCAAGGCCAACATTTTAAATACTTCTTTAACTCCAAAAATGTTAAGGCTCCTTTAGGAAATTTCCACAAGTTTTTAAACTTTTTAAAAATATTTTATTTTACTAGACGTTGCTTTATGTCTTTTTCTCTCAACGTTCTTTTAAAAACTGTTGCAAACTTCACTTTTAAATTCTTGTTCGAAATGTTTTTTTTTTCATTGGTTTCAAAACTTGTTTGGCCAATTTTGTAGTTTTGCAACACTAACGAACGCATTGCAATCATTGTTGCAAATTAATGTGTTTCCAATTCAAATGGTTGCAGGGTCAATGTTGAATTGAAATATTTGCCTCAAAGTTGCCCAGAAAGAAGTTGTCTGATTTAAAAGCTCTGTACAAGATTTTTAAAAATTTATGTATATTTTTCTTTTAAATAAAAGTTCAATGTCTAAAAAGACAGGTGCCAGTTGTTTAGGTAATGTTGGTCAATGCTAGCATATTTGCAAGCAGAGAACTTGTTCGTCTAGATCTGTAGTCTGTGTAAAATGCATTAGTTCTTAGTACACTTTAGACTTTGTGGCAGACAATTATGATGTATGAAAACATCTTTAAATTTAAAATGACAGAGTGACTTAGACTTGCCTGAGAATGACTTAGACTTGCCTAAGATCCACTCCGAATGAAATATATATTTAAGTCCACAGTAAGTCCAGAAAATAAAAACAATCGTAATTCCTTTGCAATAATCTCGTTGTGTTTCCCTCGCTCAAGTAGAATTCGTATGATTTTTAATAAACTCATATTTATTTTTCTCATTTTACCTCGCTCAAGTAGAATTCGTATGATTTTTAATAAACTCATATTTATTTTTCTCATTTTATCAAGCGAAACAGTTCGCTGAGTAGTATTGCAAAAATACAGGGTCCCGCACGAATCGTGCTACAAAAACAAAACGTTATTACTTTTGTTCTGTGTGAGCAATCGGCTTTTTCATCATTTTATTTAGAAGGGTAGTATTTTGATTTATTAAAATGAATGCCTCAAATACCGAAAAAAGGATTTAAATTAAAGGTAGTTAAAAAATCAATAAAATGATATTAAAATTAAAAAAGCTCAGCTAAGATTATAAATAAAATTGCTAAAATTATAACTTTAGCAATTCATATGGGAATAGTTTAATTGAAAATTGTTTTATGTTTCTCATCCAGAAAACCATATTTATTAACACTAAACAACAAATTTTCCGGGTGGCAACTAAACCATGTGAGCTTTGCAGAAATTGAGTTACAAAATCCAAATCTGTATCCAACACGAATAATTTTTTAACGGAATCGACTAATTTTAAAATTCTTCGAAGGTTATAAAAATAATGATATGAAATACAAACTCGTATGACAACGTTGTAAAGGAATTGTGGTTAGCGGCGGCAAAACAAGGACACAGTCGGCGGCTAAAATTTTACTAAAGCCGAAAGAAAATCGATGGCGACAAAACGAAAATATTGTATTACCTCCACCTTAAAATATTGATCGGAGACCCTATCATGTACGAGTATATGTATGCATTGATCGTCGTAACATTATTAGAGCGTTTAGCCATGTCTGTCCTTGTGTCTGAATAAAACTCGATATGGGTCCAATGAATCAAGCTAAAATCCTGAAATTTTACACGATTAGAGATACTTTTTTCAATAGCCCTTTTTTGACAGATCACATGCGAGTCGTGTCATGCTGTCATGTTATTTTTGTTTAGTTTTGTTTGGCATTTCATCATAGAAAGACTTACGCCTGAACAACGTTTACAAATCGTTCAACTTTATTACGAAAATTAACGTTCTGTGAGGAATGTGTTTCGTGCACTTCGTTCAACATAATCGGACTACTGAGCGTACTATTTGCAACACCATCACCCATCTTGAGACCCAGCATTCATTATTGGATAATACTCCACCGAAAAGACCACGTCGAGCCGCAGTGAAGAAAATGTGGCGGCCGTAGCTGAAAGTGCACACCAAGACCTTGGAGAGTCGATTCGGCGCCGTTTGCAGCAACTCGGACCGACGTATGGAACAACTTAGCGCATTTTACGTCTAGATCTTAATTTGAAAGCGTACAAAATACAGCTTGTGCAAGAACTGAAGCCGCCCGACGTTCCCAAGCGATATCGCTGCGCTCTATGGGCTCTTGAAAAGTTCCAAGAAGATCCGACGTTTTCGAGCCAAATTTTGTTCAGCGATGAGGCCCATTTCTGGCTCAATGGGTATCTAAACAGACAAAATTGCCGCATTTGGGACGAAGAGCAACCAGAAGAGGTTCAAGAGCTGCCACTTCACTTAGAAAAAAACAACGGTTTGGTGTGGTTTGTAGGCCGGTGGAATCATCGGTCCATATTTCTTAAAAAATGATGCCGGTGAGAACGTAACCGTCAATGGCGAACGTTATCGTGCCATGATAACCACCGACTATTTGATGCCTGAAATTAAAGCTCGTGATCTCGGCGACATTTGGTTCAACAAGACGGCACCACTTCCCACACATCGCATCAGTCAATGGATTTATTGAGAGAACACTTCGGTGAGCAGATATTTTCACGTTTTGGGCCGGTCGATTGGCCACCAAGATCGTGTGATATCACACCGTTAGACTTTTTCTTGTGGGGATATGTAAAGTCTAAAGTTTATGTGGAAAAACCCGCTTCGATTCAGGCCTTGGAGCAAAACATCACGCGTGTCATGCGCCAGTTACCAGTCTCGAACGAGTCATCGAAAATTGGACTCAACGAATGGACCATCTGAGACGAAGCCGCGGCCAACATTTGATAGACATAATCTTCAAAATAAATGCCAAAGAATGTTCTTTCAAATGATAATAAACATTCCCCGTTCCATTTGAATTTTCTGTGTTTTTTTCTTTAAATAAGTAGGGAACCACGAACATGGAACACCCATTAGTAATAACTTTTTTTAAGTTACTAAAGGTTTCTCAGAAAAAATTTACTTTTATGGGTATTTGCTTATCATATCATAATTTTGTGTGGACAAACAATGGCTTGATTGGGGACTATTGGTTGAGACGCATTTAATAATTCTCACAAATGGGAATTATAAAAATTTGCTTTACTCTTGGCTTCGGACGAGGGGAACGAAGAGCCTCAAAAACGGCCCGTATGGTCAAAGCGAAATCTGGTGACAAATACATCAAGTGTGCTAAGTTTATGGAGAGAACACTTTTCCATCCTTTTCTGTTGGAGAAGACTACCCAGTACAAATCATGGATGGTGGCGTAGAATGCCAATTATCAAGGCTGCAGGTACTGATCGTACGGGAATTTTTTACTTTACAAAAATATTTAAGTATTTTGTATAATCTCTTACAGCTACTTGGGAATATGAACAAGACCGTGATGATGCATGAAATACAGGTTGTCACGGGCTCGTCCGCCCCTTGTAAGCATTGGAGACGTTAGTCTTAGGTATGCGACTGAGGTCAAATACCTAGGAATAATGATAACAAATAACTGGGACCTTAGCAGGCGTGCCACTATATATACTATATATGGTAGACTATTTGTTGCTTGCGCAACATATGGTGTGCCGATATATAGTACGAGGGCGGTTCGGAAACTTCTTAGCCTAGCACAAAAAGCGCGGTATAAACAGAAAAAAGTTAAGTGTTTTGGAAACTTCCATCTCTGCTATGAACACATGTTAAATTTTGTTTCGATCTGGCAACTCCTTTATATAGAAACAGGTGTTCACAAAAGACGCATCCGCGATTTTTTTACAATGGAAAAATTAGAAATGCGTGGTGTCATTAAATATTTACATAAAAAAGGTTTATCGGGACAAGAAATTCATAATGATATGGTGAATGTGTTAGCTGAAAGTGCTCCTTCATATGCAACAGTAAAAAATTGGGTTGCTGAATTTAAACGTGGTCGTACAAGCATTGAAGATGACGTCCAAAAACAGCAACAACAACAGAAATTGTAGCCAAAGTGCATGATATGGTATTAAATGATCGACGAATAAAAGTGCGTGAAATAGCTAATATCATGGGCATCTCAAATGATCGAGTCCATTTAATTTTACATGAAGAACTACAGATGAAAAAGCTTTCTGCAAGATGGGTGCCGGACTTGTTAACAGTCGACCAAAAACGCATAAGAATGAACATTTCTCAAGCTTGTTTGGATCGTTTTCAGCGAAATAAATTGGATTTTAAGCGTCGTTTCATAACTGTTGATGAGACTTGGATCCACCACTATACTCCAGAGACAAAAGAACAATCCAAACAATGGACTGAAGCTGGAGGAAGTGCCCCAAAAAAGGCAAAAACAATTCAATCGGCTGGTAAGGTTATGGCAACGGTTTTTTGGGACTTCAAAGGTATTTTATTGATTGACTATCTGCAAAAGGGTAAAACAATAAATTCAGAGTACTATTGCAACCTTTTAGATCAATTAAATGTACAAATTCGAGAAAAACGTCCTGGCTTACAACACAAAAAAATAATTTTTCATCAAGACAACGCACCAGCGCACAAGAGTGTTTTAACAATGGCTAAAATCAACGAATTAAAGTACGAGTTGCTTGACCACCCACCTTATTCTCCTGATTTAGCTCCCAGTGAATTTTACCTGTTCCCAAATCTAAAAAAAATGCCTTGCTGGCAAGCGTTTCACCTCAAATGAAGATGCAATTGCAGTTGTAAACCACTATTTTGAAGACCTTGAGGAAAACTATTTTAATCAAGGGATAGAATTGCTAGATAAGCGCTGGACTATGTGTATTAAAGTTTCAGGAGATTATATTGAAAAACAAAAATATTTTTGAAAAACTAACTAATCTCTTTCATTGATAGGCTAAGAACTTTTAAGTTTCAGGAGATTATATTGAAAAACAAAAATATTTTTGAAAAACTAACTAATCTCTTTCATTGATAGGCTATGAACTTTCCGAACCGCCCTCGTATGAGACGGTTACGTCTGTTGCTGGCAGAAACAAGGTGTTGTCGTGCCAAGGTATTGTCGAGTAGCCATGCTGGCTTGTATGCCAGTGTGCAGGATGGTTTCGACTGACGCGTTGCAGGCATTGCTGGGTGCAGTGCCTCTTGACCTGGAAGTAATCCGCCGAGTGATTGCTTTCAAGGCCAAGAAGGGACTCTCCACTTCTGGAGAGAGATTGGAGGCGGGAAGTGAAGTCATGCTTAAAGGAGAGCGTGATCTCAAGGTGGAGGCAGCGGTGGATGGTCAGTGACCAGGGCCAGGTTACGTATGAGTTCATACGGGACGCGGACTTTGTTAAGGGACGCCCTGACTTCGGCTTCGGCATAAGTCTGGGGTTCTCACTGACCGGCCATGGATCTCTCAATGAGTTCCTTCATCGGAGAGGTCTCTCTGGGACTCCTGATTGTCGATGTGGGTGTAGTTCGAAAGACTGGAAGTATGTCCTGATGGTATGTCCGTTGTACAGCGACATAAAGGACTTGGATGGAATGCGCATTGTCCAGACAGGTACAACTTCAGTCGTTGCCTTCAATAGGAGAAGACTAGATGGAGCCTAATTGAGGTTTTCTGGTGCGCCCATTCGGGGATAAGGCGTGGTATTGTCGCTGCCTCACACAATCGTCGTTCTTCGTAGTCGTCATTGTTCGTTTCTCTACCGTTATGTCACCTGTGAGGTAGGCAAATTCTGCCGTTCTTGTTCGTTTTGTCCTGCTGGTGCCAGTCCCTAGTCATTGAACCGCCCGTGAGGGTGATTTTAAATTGTTTGTGTCTTCTGTTCGATTAGTTTAGGTGCGGGTGACCAGTCCCATGTTGTATGGAACAGAAACTGGATGTAGCCTTTTGGTTAAGAGGTTTGACCGGAAACTTAAATGCTACCACGGGTAGTCAGAAGCCCCCAGAACTTGTTCTGGCCTGACTATTTGGTGCGGCCCTTCGTGGAGTATCGTGGTGGCTGTGGTTTAAACCCAAATCGGTGTGACTCAAAGAACAGCAACCGGGTGCTGTGACTCAAAGAACAGCAGAGGTTTAGATAGTCATCGACCCCCTACTAAGGTGGAAGTTATGACCCATACCTGTCATGCTTCGAATTGGTACCGGCGGACTCTATCCAACGGAGCGCTGGCCGTCGCGTCGTAATGGCCCCAGTGCGATGTCGCACCGTTGTTAAGGCCAGAGTGGCGATAATCACGTTAAACTTGGCGACTCTGCTACGTGAGAATAGTAGATTATTTCGACCCTATATAAGGTTTGACCTAATCTGTTTTATGACTTTAAAAGTCATTTAAGCCATGTCCGTCTGTCCGTATGCATGTCGCAATTTTTTTCCAAACTACCTATGGGCTACATCGCCACATATCACGCAAATGTACTACCATACTTGTTTTTGGTATTCTTGTAATACGAGGGCTGCTATATATATTTCTGGCCTAATAATGAAAACGCGAATACTTATCATCAAAAAGGTTTTATTGTTTTTCAAAGTTTTCTCCAGCATTATTTAGACACTTTTGCATGCGCTCAAACCAATTGTAGAAGCACTTTTTTGCACTCCAAAACATGGTTTTTGAACGCTTCAACGTCATCTTCTGGCGACGAAAATCGTTCACCACGCATTTTTTTCTTAATGTGCGGGAATAAAAAGATGTGTGAGAGCTCGCATTTTCATGGTGCACAATGATTCGTCTTGTTCGTTTTTCGAATTTTTCCCAAGACTTCAGGCAAACAAATTGTGGTGTACCACTCAGAATTGACCATCCAGCGTTGCTCAAGCGGAACAATCGCCACATGAAACAGGCGACCATTTGCTTCGAAGTGTTTCTTCCACGAACAACTTTCGTTGGATTTGGCTCGTCTTCGAAGACCCGCACGGTCGGTTGTTGTTTTGTTTCTGGCTTATACGCAAAGATCCATGATTCGTCACCTGTGATGATCTTATAAAAGTCTACACCAATCGACACGAGCTTTTTTTGAGCGAGAACAAACCTTTTTTACGGCCTGGTGTTCATGCAATATCAAATATATGCTGGTGGAAGAAAAGCCCAAGGATGCCTCTATCTCACGGTATGTCACATGACGATCTTGCATTATCAGTTCACGCACGGAATCAATGTTCTCTGGCACAACTGCCGTTTTTGGGCGACCTTCACGACCTTCGTCTTTGAGCGAGCGTCGACCACGATTGAATTCATTAAACCAGTTTTTCACAGTGCTATAGGATGGTGCTTCATCGCCATACAAAGATTTAAGTTCATCGATGCACTCTTGTCGTGATAATCCACGTCGAAAGTTGTGAAAAATGATCGCACGAAAATGTTCACGAGTTAATTCCATTTTTTTGTTGCCAAATTGATTTTTTTAAGTCACTGTAAACAACACAAATGATGGTCGTACGTCAAAACGTTCTGAGTACGTTTATGCTGAAAAATGTCAAACTTTCCAATGGAAATGTTAGATGGCGCCAAGCAACACTTAGTGTTGTCTATGCCAAAAATATATATTGCAACCCTCGTAAAGAGTCATTATAGCAAAACGTGGAAGATCCCACCTGTCGTGCCTGCGAGTTTTTTATTTTTCTTTACGATCTTAGATTAGATTTTACAGGATCCTAAGATTCCTACAATTGGCAGCTTGTAGGGTCCTTGAGCAAACTCTTTGCTATGAAGTTGGCAGTAAACCAATTACACTGATCTGCAACGAAATCATCCTTTGGACGAAACCAACTGACCCTTATGTAAAATGGTCTCTTGAATCGGAATTGAATGTCGGAATTGAAACTCATCACGTATAGTTTTGTATGAATTTACAAAAACTGCTTTAACAGTCAGACAATTTTCATAGGACTATAAAAAAATATACCACGTCGTTACAGTGTTTTTTTAATTTGGAGCTAGTGGGAGTGTTGCAGACTTTGCAAGCATAGAAAAGATATGGTTACTATATGGTCACGGCAGCAATGGTATGTTCTCTGCAATAAAAGTATGGTCGTCTCAACCATAGTATTGTTTTTTGAATTTAATTTTGACAATAGTATAATTTCGGCAATATTAATATTGTTGAAATGTAACAAAAGTATTGTTGCCAAATTTAAAAATGAAAATATGGTTGTAGCAACAATATAGATATGGTTGGTGGGACAAAAGTATTGTTTTCATGGGGTTTATCTTTATATGATTACGGCAATCATACCGGCAAAATCATAATTTTTTTAAATTTGACAATGTTATTTTTAAGAATCTTACTCAATAATAGTAATGATAATTAAATATTTTCAAAACAAACTAAGAATAAGTATAACTGAATTATTTTTAATAAATATTTCTTTACTGTTAAATAAATCACTCCTTTATTAAGAGTTTAATGTATTCTTACATAACTTACCTAATAAAATTCCCCATTGTTGAATAACAACTTATCCCAATTTTTACAAAAAAATGTTGGGAATCATAGTATGGTTTTGTGCAAATCATACGATGGTTGTGAGGATCATACTATGGTTGTACGTTAAACATACAATGGTTATGGGGACCATAATATGGTTGTGGTGATCATAGTATGGTTGAGTGTCAATAATAATATGGTTGTGGGGATCATAGTATGGTTGTGTGTTAATAATTCTATTGTTGTGAGGACCATAATATTGTTATGGGGATCATAGTATGGTTGTGTGTGAACCATGCTATTGTTGTGATGATCATAATATTGTTGAGCAACAACCATATAACAAACAATAGTATGATGCTCTTCGAGTATTGTTACCCCAACAATACTTTTTTTCTGCGTGCGGGTACAATTGGCAGTTGAAATAAATTTTTTCAATATAAAAAACG
Organism: Hydrotaea diabolus; assembly: GCA_963513945.1. Lineage (NCBI taxonomy): Eukaryota > Metazoa > Arthropoda > Insecta > Diptera > Muscidae > Hydrotaea > Hydrotaea diabolus. The sequence continues at coordinate 54,708,493 of OY740717.1, read as the reverse complement.
AAATTTTGATTTCTTTTCGCTGTAACTTCCACAATTTTTATTTAATTTCCATAAATTTAATTTACATGAATGCTGCATTTCTTAGTAATTAATATTATTAATTTTTATATGAATCGGATAGGAATTGCCGAAGTTTAAGGCAGATTAAAAAAACTATACGTGCTGGGGCAAAACGGACATTCAATTCGGATTCAGGAGATCATTAAAATTAAATTCTTGCAGAACAGTGTTATTACAGTTTTTTTCGGAATCAAAAGTTAGACAAAAAATAACAATAAGTCTATCGAGCTTACGTGCTGTTTATATCTCAAACATATACGAACTTACCGCATAAAAACCATCACCACCGACATGCTTATGGTACCGACTGAGATTGCCGAATGAAGGAAGTTGTACCGGTCACGATCAGGAGAGATAGAGAACAACATGTGAAAGTCGTACGTCTTTCAGACGTACCTTATTTATCTAAGCAAGGTTAAGAAAATGATCCTAATGGACACTTTTACATAAGAGATGTTTCATAGACGATGTATCGGCAAAGTAGTACAAACACTGTTCAGTAGTTGAAACTCATCAGAAAATAGTATTATATAGGGTGGTCCAACCATAATGCACGATGTTAATTGTAAGTCAAACCTTAATGTCAAGTTTTTTGTTCAACTTAATTTGGCATTTCTTTGTTTCAGTGTTTGACGAATTCGACCATGGAGAACTGCACAGTTGAGCATTATTCTCGTAAAACTTTTTTTTAATTTACATTTAACATCGTTCGTTTTAGTTGGACCACCCTTTACGTAAAAAATGTTTACAAATCCTTTATTTCCTACAATTGTCATTTCTATTATAAAAATAAATATAAAAACCAAACATATTTTTATTTAAAACTAGGACTTCAAGATATAAACATACAAAATATTTGACACGGGGAGTATTCTTTTTGTATATAGAAAGGTGCAAGGAACTGTCTCTCCCGTAGTATACTTAAAACCATAGAAACAAACTTAATACGTGATGTAAAAATCTAAGCGAGTTCTTTTCGTTCTGTTATTAACAGATCGAATGGTAGATGTGAAAAGAATTCATTGGTGGCCCTAACGATAATAGGCTCCCAGGTTGAGTGAGTCGAACTAACAATGGATCTATAAAGTATGCGCCAGTTACTATTGACAATCTCCAGAAGAGCATCATCTGGAAAGACATAAAAACTTAAGGTTATTTTATAAACTCAGGAATGAATTTACTCTAGACATACTCAAAGCCGGTTCGGGCACCAAACCAGTGGCATATATTTTCATGTCACCCAAGGTAGGATCGAGATTGAGCTCCGTTAGTTTCATATAGGTACGGCCATCGCGCTCATATAGTTCGGCATAATGTTCCGATTTTGAATCAACATCAACTACAAAATAAATAAAACAAAACACATTAGGAGTTTCTAATTAAAGACCTTGAAGATACACACTTACTCATGGATATATTGAACAAACCCTTCGAGGCAAATTTTATATTGTTCAGCTGAACCTCGGCTTTGTATTGTCCATCGATTTCAATGCGCGGAGCTTGGAAGTGTACCGATAACTTGATGTTTTTATCATTCCTCTGGTACTCCATCTTCTCCACCGTACTTTTGGATAGACCCGCTATTCGAACATTGCGCACGGCCACCTTGCCTCTTATCAAATTGTTGGAAAACAGGATATTTAATCTGTTCTGTATCAAAGGGTCTATGGGTGGTATATTCAGTTCGGGAACTCCGTTAATGCTGCTGCGCAGCATGACATTAAATGCATTGCGTATGCATTCATTGATTTGTGCATCTTCGGGACAGGAGGGTACGTTGCCGGCTGAAAGAGTAAGACGAAGATTAATTTGTGTTATCTAAGTAAAATGCATGAAACTTAGTTCCAATTAAAAATAATCTTTTCTATAAATGAAATTTCGCAGTTTCAAAAGAAATAAATCTTTTATAAGGAAAGTCTTCCAGAGTTTTCTGTTAGATTGGTTTCTTAGCTCCAAAGAACAAACAAAACTTTAAATAAGAAAAGTGCCATTATTCCAACTAAGGTAATCTATCTGCGTACAGAAAATCGATTCGTTGTCACAACCGAATCATTTTGCCAAACGAATGGTTGCAGTTAAGTCTGCTTTCAGTATTTCCTCACTACAACCGAATGTTAGTTCGCGCACTAGAGTTTTCGCCAATAGATCAAACTGTCTTCAATATGTTTTGACTACGCTTTACATCCATGAAGCCAAGTCATACAAAATGAATTCGGTTGTCATATCCACTTAATACGATATTGCAATTACGTTTTCGATGAAATGTTTTTTATTAAATTCAAAGTTAAAGTTCCGTCCCATACATTCTATTTATAAGCATATCTTGTTAGGTTTTTATCATTCATGCTGGAGTTAGTTAAGATGCGCCCAGAAACTAGCCCGTATTTTGGTGCCATTGCCAATTGTTGGTACCAGCGATCAACTACATATATACACACAGAGAACAGATTCGTTGCAACAACCGACAGATTAATGTGGCATACACCTCAAGTATACCATCAGTACAACCCAAATTCGGTTGTACCATCAGTACAACCGAAAGTTAGTTGGTGCTCTGTAATGTTCAGCAATTGTAACTGAACTATCGGTAGAAAATACGAAGAATCCGAACATTCAGCAAAGAATTTTTAGATCTTAAACTCCACGTGCCGTGCGGCATGTTAAAAGAAAATGTCTTAAATTTACAGTAGAGGCAAAAAGAAACTGTTTCCTTATACATTTACTTGAAGTACTCTTAAGCATTGGGAGGGTCATGTCGAGGAAAAAGAGGAAAAGATGATAGAATATTTTTACAGAATAAATTAGATTAATCGATTTGCTTTAAGCATTATTAATCAGAATATTTTAGCTTTTGGTTGTGATGAAAGTTAAGATATCATCCTATCCTAATCCTATCCTAAATATAATAATTTGTGCACCTCACTGCCTGCCTGCGGTGAAGCTTTTCTTTACTCTCTTTAATTACTATCTTTCTTGCTCGCTCATTTTTTAACACGTCATCATTCTCTTTTCACAGTCGCAGTGTGTGTGGCTGTGTGTTGTTTACACATGTGGCTGTGTGTGTGGCTGTGTGTTGCATGTGGCTGTGTGTTGTTTACACATGGCTGTTTCGTTGTTGTTGCTATGGCCAAACAAAGCGAGTCATGTTCACAAAAAGAACAACAAACACACATAAAAAGCAGAAAGACACTTTCCAAAAATGAAATTTGTGGTGCTAGAACAAAAACAATTTGTTTTTTTCGACCGTCGTTTGACGGGCTTTTCAACTAGTCACCTATATTCTGTTACAACAAGAAGATATTATTACCAACATTCGGTTACAACAAAATGTAGGCAAAACTATTGGTTGCCACAACCACCAGTCATGTCAACTAAATGCATTTTATGCGTTTCATTGGCATGACCGATCAATCATCTTGTAAAGGGTGGTTAAATTTTAAGGGCCGATGTTAAATGTGAAACACACCTAAACATCTAGCTTTTTTCTGCATTTCATTTGATATTTCTCAATTTCAGACTAACTCAATTTGAACCATAGAAAGATACACAAGCGAGCAACGCGTTAAAGTTATTCAGGCTAATTATTAAAAGTGGCGTTCAACTCAAAATGCATATCGTGCACTTTGTTATTTTTACGGTCAATTAATTAGACCAAATGTGCGTACAATCGGAAAAATCGTGCACAAATTTGAGCAAACCGGGTCTGTAGGAGATGTGAAAACACCAGTGCATGCTCGTACAGCTCGTACTGCAGAAAATATTGCTGCTGTTCGCGATAGTGTGGCTGAAGAGCCGTCCACCTCAGCTCGTCGTCGTGCCTTACAATTGCACCACTCACGCTCGTTGTTGATGAACATTATGCATAGACCTCCATTTACACACCTACAAGGTGCAATAGGCTCAAGAACTAAAGCCTGACCATTCCCAACATCGTCTATGGTCAGAATGGTGGCAAGAAATGGCAACTGTGGATGATTGGCCGTTAAAATTAAACCACCCTTTAGAGTTTTGAACTGAATATCCTTGACGATTATAAACATTTGGTTATAACAACCGAAATTCTGTATTTTTCCACGAAATTTGAGTAGTTTCAACTAATATTTTTTCTGTGTGTAGTGTCTTAGTTTCTACTAAGACCAAACTTGTTTTTATAACAAAAGTATGCCAATTCCCAATAAGTAAAACTTTTCTGTAAGAAAAGTGTCTGAGTACCAACTGAAAAACCGTTTCTCTCATAAATAGGCTTCAGTTTCAACTAGGATATACTTTTTTAATGTCTCAGTACCAACTGAGAACAACTTTTTTTAGGAAATTTGTCTCAGGTCCAACTGAGACCAACTGTTCTCTAAGAAAAGTATCTCAGTTTCAACTGTGGCAATTTTTCTTTAAGAAAAGTATCTCAGTTCCAACTGAGACTAACTTTTTCTTATAGGTAACTTTCTCAATTCAAACTTAGACAAAGTTGTCTATAAGTATAAGAAATGCGGCTTAGTTCCAACTGAGGGGTTCCCTCACGGATTTTATTCCAATATGAAATACAGCGTCCCTTTTTCATTCAAGGTGTCTTTTGCTCTATGCCAATATCATAACAGTTCTTGAGAAATGGTCTTTCTAATTTCATGTTTGTATGGGCCGGGCCAGGCCCCCTTAACCAATTTTGAAGTAATGCAACACACTAGTATTAGTGTAAAAATTTCCCAACATCGGAGTTAACAGTAAAAATAAATAAAAGAAAACTTCCCAAACACAGTATTTTTTTTCGAAATGTAGCCCATGTGTGAGCATAAATAACGATGTGCATGTTGTTTCGATCGACCATCTTGACATCACACCGCAAACTATTTGGCAGTGTGTAGGGTGACCTATAACTATTACTTCTTTGTTAAGGAATAAAAATAAATACTTCAAAAACAAAAGTTTCATATTTTGATACCCCCCAGTACACTGTGGCAAACATCGTTATGACTTAGTGCTGATGTTTGCAACACCTTAAAGGAATTGAGATAGACCCTATGTTAAGTATCCGATCTACTCCGAATAACTAACCGATTCCATTGGGCGATGTCCGTCCCGCCGTCTGTCTGTTCATCTATCATTTTCATCAAAGTACAGGTCGCGCATTTATGAACCGAAATCGATGAAACTTACATTCTTCAAGTTTGGACGAACGGACGAAACCTATTGAAATTGGTCCGCAACGGTCCATATTTTGATAACATACATAGGTTTTTCATAGGTTTTAATACCTATAGCTCTAAAAGCCACATATTACATACGATTTCGATCAAATTGCGCATAGAGTATTTTTAACCCATCACACACATCTTTGGTAAAAATTGTCCATATCAGCGGTTCACGTTTTCGAATAGCTCCCACACAAAGGTCCCTCCCGACTTGAGGCTCTGCAGCTCTAGAAGCCACAAAATGCACCCGAAAATACATGGTACGCCATGAACGAACATTAATAAACTATGGTGGAACTGGACCACATAATTCCATATTTTTGTATAGTCCCTGAATTTCCTTTCTGAATTCAGAACCTGCAGTTTTTAAATCGGCTGATATTACAGCCGATTTTGACAAAATTTCGCACAGCGCATTACGTCTGGCCAATACATTTCTCTGGTCAAATTGAACCATATTTTCGAACTGTTCCTTTACAAACGTCCCTTCCGATTCATAGTCAGGCAGTTCTAGAAGCCACAAATTATACCCGATCATGCCGAAGTTTTCTATGGTACGTTACGAGCGATCATAAACTGACAGTGCTGAAACAGTACCACATACTAGGTCCAAAGGGGGGGGGGTGGTGTCCGCGTAAGGTTTTTTCCCTATAGAGTGCAACCCTTACTAATGGTCGTTCAAAATCTGCCTTCAATTTTGGCTCGGACGTGTAGATCCGAAAAAAAAACGGCCAGTTTGTTGTAGCAACTATTCGTTTTGTATATGTGACAGCGCATAGAGAATGGGACCATAGAGAATGGGAGATGATGTGGACAACATCTGAGCATCGAATGAGACCGATCTCATGCCCCAAAAGTGTTCCCTCCCAGAGATATGCGCGTTTTATGAAAGTGATGGTACACCAAAGATACACGTATTTAAATCTTTAAAATGGCTCTCCTGAACAAAACTGGTTTTTACCCTTAGGTCCCTTTCTATTTTGCGCGTCACATATACTAGTTGGTTAGATCCAACAATTGGTAATGAAGTTAATACTTTCGTCCCTATGACTACCTTTGTATTGCTTGCGCAATCATGTTAACCAAAATTGTTATCCCCGAAAAATTAATCATTTGTTCTTACTCGTATTTGTTCAACGTAATTTTCTTCACTAGAGGGTTGCTTTATATATTTCTGGCCTATATAGCAACCCACCTGCCATTTCCATTGGAAATTTTGACATTTTTTAGCATAAACGTACTCAGAACGTTTTGACGTGCGACCATTATTTGTGTTGTTTACAGTGACTTGAAAAAATCAATTTGGCAAAAAAAATGGAATTAACTCGTGAACATTTTCGTGCGATTATTTTTCACAACTTTCGATGTGGATTACCTCGACAAGAGTGCAACGATGAACTTAAATCATTGTATGGCGATGAAGCACAATCCTATAGCACTGTGAAAAACTGGTTTAATGAATTCAATCGTGGCCGACGCTCGCTCAAGGACGAAGGTAGTTCAAACACGACCGTTGTGCCAGAGAACATTGACGCCGTGCGTGAACTGATAATGCAAAATCGTCATGTGACATACCGTGAGATAGAGTCATTCTTGGGCATTTCTTCCACCAGCATACATTCGATATTGCATGAACACCTGGCCGTAAGAAAGGTTTGTTCTTTTTGGATCCCGCACAATTCGACAATGGCTCAAAAAAAAGGATCGTTTCGATTGGTGAATGGAAATTTTGAAAAAAATACTATCGCGATGCTTCAAAAGACGTTTATAAGATCGTCACAGGTGACGAAGCATGGATCTATGCGTACGAGCCCGAAACAAAACAACAATCGACCATGTGGGTCTTCGAAGACAAGCCAAATCCAACGAATGTTGTTTGTGGAAGAAGCACTTCGAAGCAAATGGTCGCCTGTTTCTTCGGCAAAACTTGTCATGTGGCGACTGTTCCGCATGAGCAGCGTAGGACGGTCAATTCAGAGTGGTACGCCACAATTTGTTTGCCCCATGTCTTCGCAGAAATTCGAAAAACGAAGAAGAGAGCTCTCACACATCGGCTCAAACCAGCGCCTTTTTGACCGGCCAAAACGTCGAATTGATGAGACATCTGCCGTACAGCCCTGACTTGGCACCCAATGACTTCTTTTTATTCCAGCACATCAAGAAAAAAATGCGTGGTCAACGATTTTCGTCGGCAAAAGATGCTGTTGAAGCGTTCATGTTTTGGAGGATATCTAGCAGCCCTTACCTATTTAAAAAATATTTGTTATAAAGGATCTATTGAGATAGATCAAATTTTGAACAATTTAATTTTTACCTTGATTTGAATAAAAAATTTAAATGAATTTGCTTTATTGGACCCTTAAGTGCAGTCAAAGCTTGATAACTTATAAGGTTCCATATACTAAAGAATTTAGCGCACGAACTTTGTCAGTGTTGGAATTTAGTAGCTAGATGGTAGCTAATGGTATGCCGAACCGTGTAGCCATCAATTACCATGGAATGTTGGTAATTACAGCAGAAAGTATGTTATCCCATTCGAATTTTTGTAGTTCGGACTGAATTGTTCTCTCTTCAGGCTTATTGTGAAAATGGGCGTTCAAATCAAAAAGCATATCGTGCAATTCGTGATTTTATCCTTCAATTAAATCGTCCAAATGTGCGTACAATCGGAAAAATAGGGCAAAAATTTGAGCAAACTGGATCTGTAGAGATGTGAAAACACCAGTACATGTTTGTACAGCTCGTACTGCAGAAAATACTGCTGCTGTTCGCGATAGTGTGGCTAAAGAGCCGTCCACCTCAAATCGTCGTCGTGCCCAACAATTGCACCTCTCACGCTCGTCGTTGATGAACATTATGCATAAAGACTTGCATTAACACGCTTACAAGGTGCAATTGAACTAAAGCCTCTTGGAAATTTCAAACGTCATCAATGGTCCGAATGGTGGCAAGAAATGGCATCGGTCCTTAATATTTAACCACCCTTTATTTCTAAAATTTAAAAAACGAGTCCACGAGGAGGGTACACAAGATTCGGCCTGGCCTAACTTAACTTAATATTTTTTATTAGAAATGCAGTCAACTGTAAGAAAACAATTCCACCCTTCATATCTTTTTCGTTTTATTTTTTGTTTAATCGAAAAACAGAAGACTTAGAGCACAAACCTGCTCCTCTTTTTGTTTATTTCTTTTGAATGCAATTTCGATTTCAATACTGAAACTTCAGTATTCTCTTAAACGAACTATTTGTAGACTTAAGACAAAACAGAAACCGGTTAGTTTTTCTTTGATCGAGAGAGCAATTTTGAAATTTTAGGTTTCAGTTCAATTGTTTTGTTCGCCTCAACGAATTATGATTAGCCAATTTTTGTTTAAAACTTTTTTTTGTCTGTAATTATTCAATTTGATTTGAAGTCTTTTCGTGAAATAACTCTAGCAATTAAAAAACGAATTACACTTGGTAATTATGTTTGAGACACTCACGTAATTTCGTAACTTGTATTTGTTCTGGAGCCGGTATGGCGGAGGCCAAAAAAATATTAAGGCCTACAAAAGTTAAAATGATAATACACATTGTTCTTTTTTTGATATTTTGTTGGTCAACAAAACTTTTAATAAATCCAAACTGAAGAGCACTTAAATTTATATTGAGTGACGCTACACCACGCCTGTTTAGGCCAAGTCTCACTTGTATCGGAATTAAAAACTGGTCAACCGGTTGCAACCAATAAAGATATTTAAATTTACTAAAAATACGAATTAAGGTTTTTAGCTCATGTTAAGCTATACACAATTTCAATATTTTGCAAACTACCGACAACACTGTGTATTGCTGTGATAAACTAAGCAGCACGTCCGTTTTCAGCCAAGTTTCGCTTATGTCTGAATTGAAAACTTAACGTGCTGCGGTAGCTCAACCGGCATCGAAATAGAAATTTTACATTACAACTACGAGTATCTGTTTATAGTTGAATGAGAAACAAAGGACATCCAGTTTGAGTTACGTACATATTTATTTAATTGCTGTTGTTATATTTTCTGTAAAAACATCGGTTTGTTGTAATGGAATGTCAAGATACTGCGAGACGCACTAGCCAGCTGGATTGAATTAAAAACAACTTTGAAGTGCTAAATATTGGTGGCGACCACAAGAGAAGTTAGTTAACATTAACTTAATAAATTAATATAATTGAGTAGCTATTTCATATAATACTCTTGTTTTATAAAAGTGTATTAACTCAAAATGTTTCAAATTTCATTTTTTTAAGAAAACATCTTTTAGTGTCCTTCTCTATCGGATGTAAAATTCATGACGCTCTTGACCATCTAACCCCCCAAAACTATAAAAAAACCGTTTTATTTTTTTACGTTTATTGTGACCCAGTAAACTCTGCAACAAAAATCAATTAGCTCCTTTAGTTTAGCCTACACGTAGGAAAGGCTGAATAAGTTCCTCGACTTATTGTCGTGCCCAACAATTGGATACCTGTCGAATATTACTGATGCGAGTTTTGAAAATGATTTAATTTTAACACGAGGTTCAATTGGCTCAAGAGCTAAAGCCTACTACTAATTTAAAAAAGATAATCAAATATATATTTATTTGAAGAATTTGAGTAGCAATAAGTAGTGCATGCGAAAATAATCTGTCCAACGGAACGATTGATAAAGTTGCTTTTGTTGTTAGTGCTGCCCACTAGCAGTGCTTGTTTAGTCCTTATTCACACTAGGCAACTTTACATGCGTCAATTTTTGTGGTTCCTTTTTGAATTCGCCTCTTGTGTTCACACAAGGCATTTCGTTTTCGGCAATTTTTGTTTTCATTATTACCCCTTCTGACATTCTGTAATTTATTTGTTATATATTTATTTGTGTGAAAAATAATAAAAACAACTGCAGCCAACTTCACAATACGAAAAACACAAAATGAGTTGATAGTACGAGCAAGTTTTTCCTTTAAAGGGTGGTTAAATTTTTAGGGCCGATGTTGATTTTGAATAAAACACAAATTATTTAAGAAATGATTGTCATATCTTTTTATTATGATAACATTGGGATGGTTTAATTATGTATGGAACAAAATATCGGCCAAATGGCCGCCGAGACCTCGACGGCACACCTCCATCCGATGCACTATGGTCCCGCCGATCACTTTTCTTGGCCAAAACTCAATTTTTTAGATCATTAAATCAATTCTGTTTACGAGAATCATATAGCTAACACTTTGAGACAACTAAATCATAAAGGGTGTTTTTTATTGGGGTATAGAACTTTAAGTTGGCATCACTTTTTTAACTGGCGGCCATTTTGTCAGCTGTCAAGTGATTAATATTTAGTTTGGTTTGCCATTTCATCATGAACAGGTTGACAAAAGAACAACGCTTGCAAAATGGGCCGAAAATGAGATTCATCTCGATGCTGATTTTCATCACAAAATTTTGTTCAGTGATGAGGCTCATTTTTGGTTGAATGGCTACGTCAACAAGCAAAATTGCCGCATTTGGAGTGAAGAGAATCCACATGAGACCCTTGAGACGCCATTACATCCACAAAAACTGACTGTTTGGTGTGCTCTATGGACTGGTGGAGTCATTGGGCCATACTTCTTCCGAAATAATGCTGGAGAGTCAGTTACCGTTAATGGAGACCGGTATAGAGCCATGATAACCGACTATTTTGTTCCCGAATTGGATGGCATGAATGTGGATGAGTTGTGGTTCCAACAAGACGGCGCTACATGCCACACAGCGCACGTCACAATCGAATTATTGAAGGAAACATTCGATGAGCGCATAATTTCGCGGAATTGACCTGTCAATTGGCCAACAAGATCGTGTGATTTGACACCATTGGATTATTTTCTTTGGGGATATGTGAAGTCGCTCGTCTACGCCAACAACCCAGAAACGTTAGGGGACTTGGAAGCCAACATTCGTGGCGTTATTGCCAACATACGGCCCCATATGCTCGAAAAAGTGGTTGAAAATTGGACCTGTAGAATTGGCTTTATTCGAGCCAGCCGCGGCGGCCACATGCCCGAAATCATATTTAAGCATTAATGGCATAAAATTATCCTTCCAATAAAGCCAAATTGATGGACATTAAAACGATTTTCTTGTGTTTTATTTCAATTCGAAGTTCTATACCTCAATAAAAAAACACCCTTTATTTTGTTTTAGTAAGCGGTAGTTTACCGTTAATAACCAGGTACCCAGGTCTTTTAAATGCTCTATTTTCTTTAATAATAAAGATAGGGTAATAAAACTCAGGATCATCGCGATTAAGGTGTTTATAAACATTATTGTTACCAAAAAAAAATAATATTGTTAACTTGGTCTATATTTAAAATGACTTTAAATTTATACATACGGGAGTCAATGACCGGGTATCCGGTAATTGACCCTATAGCTAAGTATTCCTTGTCATATTTTTAATTGAAAGCACTATTTTTATTTTTTTTTAATTTAAAGTAAAGTTTTTATTTTATTTTTTTTTTAAATATTGTCATATTTTTTCATTTGATATACTCGTACTTAAATGCCTTGATTGTAAAAGCAAGGTTAGCTATAGGGCACAACAAGCTTATCACACTCGATGCAGGATTTTCGGGTTTTTCCTTTCATTTTTTCAGGTAATGCTAAACACAAATAACAACATCCAGTAACAGGCTTTCTTCCAGTAGTGCCGCTGGAGGTCGATGGTTGTTCGCATTTTACAAATGTGTCTACTGATATTCCTAAATAGCATTCAATGGCAGATTTTCAGGAAAAATACCGCGTAATTTGTCTATTTGCAGCGCACTCTTTAATAATAAAAAGCTCCTCGCTGAGTCTCTGCAAAAAAACATTTCCCTAGCGTAATTTTGTGAGGCATGGTTTCGTTGTTTTGATAATAGATCAGGTATGCAGCAAATGCGCTAATTTCTATTACGAGGGCGACCGCAAAACTAACTGGCCTGGCACTTTTTGTTGTTTTACTAGCAACGTTTTTTTTTTGTTCTTTAAAAGCAATCTTTTATAAGCCATCTGTCAAAATTTCCGAAATATTTAATGATTATTTTCTTTGTTACAGGTGATTGAAGTAAACAAGTTTTATAATTTTTGATAAATGGAAAATAAAGAGTTTCGTGCGGTAATTAAACACTTTTATATGAATGGTTATGCGCCACAATTAATCAAAGATGAATTGGATTCTGTTCATGGTGATAATGCACCATCATACTCCACCGTGAAATCCTGGGTTCAACAATTTAAAATGGGTCGTTCAAGTACGGAAGATGAACAACGCTCTGGAAGACCGAAAACTGCTACTACTATTGAAAACATTAGAAAAATATTTAATGAAGTGACTAAAGATAGTCGAATAAAGCTCAGAGAACTTGCTGATATTGTTAAAATACACAAAAAACAAGTTTGGAGTATTTTACATGATGAACTCCACATGAAAACTATCCGCAAGATGGGTGCCGCACTTGTTGACTTTGCCCCAAAAATTCGTCCGTTGGACCAATTCCAAGGAGCTTTTAGCGATATATCAGCATAATCCAATAGAGTTCTTGCGCCGATTCATAACTGTTGATGAAACATGGATCCATCACTATATCCCAGAATGCAAAGAACAGTCAAAACAATGGATAGAAGCTGGTAAAAGTGGTCCCAAGAAGGCGAAAACTGTTAAGTCAGCTGGAAAAGCAATGGCCACAGTATTTTGGGATGCAAGGGCTATAATATTTATAGATTATCTTGAGAAAGGAAAAACTACAAATAGTGAATATTATTGTGCATTATTGGATCGGTTGAGTGAAGAAATCAAGATAAAACGACCGCATTTAGAAAAAAAAAGTTCTTTTTCATCAAGATAATGCTCCTTCACACACTGCATTTTTAACTCAACAAAAAATGGCCGAATTACGATTTGAAATTACTCCGCATCCACCATATAGTCCAGATTTAGCTCCTTCTAATTATTTCTTGTTTCCAAATTTAAAAAAAATTTCTCGGTGGCAAAAAATGTTCGTCCAATAGCGAGGTTATTGCTGAAACTGAGGCATATTTTGAAGGTCTTGAAAAATCTTATTTTTCGGATGGAATTAAAAAACTTGAAAAACGTTTGATGAAGTGTATTGAGTTGGAAGGAGATTATGTTGAAAAATAAATAATAAGAATTCCAAAAAAAACGGTTCTTTTTATGTAAGGCCAGTTACTTTTGCGGTCGCCCTCGAATAATGATAACGGCCATCTGTTAGTCTGCCGTTGTGTTGTGTATGGGCCCAGCATTTGGTCCATAACATCTACACCTCCTTTTGTTTAATTGTCAAATATTACAATTTCCGGTTTCCCGTTGTCGCCAATAGCATTGTGGATAGTAATATTACTGAATTACTTATAGTTTTACTTTATACATACGAACACATTGTGACTCTGTGTGAAAGGCAAATGTGGATGAAAAGAGCTATTATCTCTTTTTTATCTGCTTTCATAACATCGGGAATACGAGGGTGGTTCGGAAACTTCTTAGCTTAGCGCAAAAAGCGCGGTATAAACAGAAAAAAGTTAAGTGTTTTGGAAACTTCCATCTCTGCTATGAACACATTTTAAATTTTGTTTCGTGGTCGTACAAGCATTGAAGATGAACCACGTAGTGGACGTCCAAAAACAGCAACAACAACAGAAATTGAAGCCAAAGTGCATGATATGGTATTAAATGATCGACGAATAAAAGTGCGTGAAATAGCTAATATCATGGGCATCTCAAATGATCGAGTCCATTTAATTTTGCATGAAGAAATACAGATGAAAAAGCTTTCTGCAAGATGGGTGCCGGACTTGTTAACAGTCGACCAAAAACGCAGAAGAATGAACATTTCTCAAGCTTGTTTGGATTGTTTTCAGCGAAATAAAATGGATTTTAAGTGTCGTTTCATAACTGTTGATGAGACATGGATCCACCACTATACTCCAGAGACAAAAGAACAATCCAAACAATGGACTGAAGCTGGAGGAAGTGCCCCAAAGAAGGAGAAAACAATTAAATCGGCTAGTAAGGTTATGGCAACGGTTTTTTTGGGACTTCAAAGGTATTTTATTGATTGACTATCTGCAAAAGGGAAAAACAATAAATTCAGAGTACTATTGCAACCTTTTAGATCAATTAAATGTACAAATTCGAGAAAAACGTCTTTGCATCACAAATTCACCAAACTTTAATCCCATATTTTGCGGGTTTTGATGGAATATACTGCGTAAACTTAGTTCTGCCTCTGCAAGGGAAGAGCTTTTCGTCGATCGTAAGGGGCTCACTTGGCTTGTAATATGCGGCAAGATTTGCATTGAGCATTGTCCATATATTGCGGATTGGTACAGTCTTGTCTGTAAGTGCTCTTTGGCTTCTGGTGTCTGCAGCGTTAAAACGTATAAAACGGATCAATGACCAGAATCTGTTTATGCCCATTGTTGCCGGGTACAAATGGTTTTATTGTTTTTCAAAGTATTCTCCAGCATGATTTATAGACTTTTGCATGCGGTCAAACCAATTGTCGAAGCACTTTTTCCACTCCGATTGAGATACCTTCAAAACATGGCATTTTCTGGCGGCGAAAACCGTTGACCACGCATGGGCTGGAATAAAAAGAAGTCATTGGGTACCAAGTCAGGGCTGTACGGCGGATGATCCATCAATTCGACGTTTTGGTCGGTCAAAAAGGCGCTGGTTTGAGCCGATGTGTTAGAGCTCGCATTGTCATGATGCAATGGCCCACAAATCTTTCGCATTATCATTGTTTGAATGATTTGCGCCAGTCATTATGAATATGCCAATGAAAGCGTACATTTAAGTTACTGTTTCATCTTTAATTAATGTACAATTTCATATCTAAGGGCCGTTAGCACATTTTATGTAAGCTCGCTTCTTGGCATTGCACACTGGTCTAGAATCAATTTTTTTTGGCATAAATTCGAATAATGCCGATAGAGACTTGTAATCTTACCTGTTTGTAAGGTATTCCAATAATATGAAATTTACGAGTTTTTGAGGTGATCGGGCCACGCCCACTCCCGCCCCCAGATGAACTACAAATCTTAGTACGATTAATTTCACAAAATTTCGTATGGAAACACTTTCCACAAAATGTTGATAGATATTTATTTGTGTATTCAAAATAATGTGAGGAAGTTTCATTAGATAACATAGTGTGATATATTTGCAATAGATGGCGCTTTTCAGGCCATAGACCGCTTTGGGCCAAAATCGGCGCAGTCGAGTTAACCGATATGGTGCAAAACTGGTACAGTTCATTAGAGGAATAATATAGTGTTTTCCAACAAGAGGTGTTATTTTGAATCACCCGGTATTTCGGTAGCTGTCACTTTTGAAGCTTTTATTCTTTGACATTTGGCAAGTAGAAACTACGCCATTACCAAAAAAGGAACGATACACGCTTCAACAACGCATTTCTGCAGATGTTCCAGGAGCATTCTGTGTTTTCTTCAAAATGAATGAAACATCGGGTTGTTTTGCCTTCTTTGCAGAAACGGCAGCAGCATGAACCAGAAGTGGTGTATTATGATTAAGCTGCAATGACAAATCAGCTGCTAGTTTTCTTTTTAACCGTAAGCTGGCCTTATTATAGGTTAAATTGGGACGTCCTACAATATTTGATGGTGGGGTAATGTAGTCATTTTTGTCAATATTGATAATTATATTTTTGGAAACCCAATCCGAATGGCGTTGTTTAAATCTATCTAATTTGTTATTGTATTTCGGTAAATATTTTTTTATATGTGCTAGAAAATTATACGTTTTTTGTTTGATTTCATTAATTTTGTCGACTTTTATATTTTTATTGACTCTTTGAAGTACCTAATCCGCTAAGAAGTCATCTTTGCGGTCGTTTGTTTGCCAAAACGTCAGCATATCGGAGCGGCTAATCAGAAATTGAGCTAAAATAAAAATTTAAATTTTATGAGTTTGCTGGAATTTGCTGGGGAGATCTAAGTTTCCACAAATAATAAACACATTGACGAATACTTTAACGTTTAAACTTCCGTGCAAGTTCATGCCCAGACCCAACTTTCCAACTACCAAACACATAGGTTATGTTGAATAATAAAAACATAATAACATAACACTCAAGAATAACGACAAGGACACAACAAAAATTAAATTTTAAATAATGTATGTAAACTACTTACCTTGATCTTCAATTTCCATTGCACAACTTTTTTATACTTTCCTTTTTAAATTTTTACTGTTAATATAATTGTTACACTGTTTTGACTTCGAAGTAATAACTCGTGCTAAAACATTCAACTTTCAATGCTTGCCAAACTTGCAGTGTTGCCAATAACTTTTTTTTATTTATTATCGATGATTGCTTGGAATGTTGCCATTGAGAAAATATGTAAACTTTTTACAATTTCTTAATTTTTTGGTTTCGAATTTATGCCAAAAAAAATTGATTTGGGACCACAGTGCATTGGTTCAAATTGAGTAAGTCTGAAATATCAAATGAATTGCAGAAAAAAACTTGCCGTTTAGGTGGGGTTCACATTCAACATCGGCCCTCAAAATTTAATCACCCTTTACATGACGCTCTTAACCCTCTAAGACCCGAAATTGTGAATCAGTAAACTCAGAAACAGCATCAAAAATCTATCTGTTCTTTTGGTTAATCCTCCAGGTAAGAAAGGCTGACTTAGTTCCTCAGGGCACTGTAAGAAGTTTAGATCAAAAATCATATCTAAATTAAAATGTATATTTATTGAAAAAATTAAAAGTACGAGTATTAGGTGAATTAAGAAAAATTATTATTTAATTCGATAACATTCGAATAAACAATTTTTTGCCGCTGAGCAACATAAATCTTGACCGGATTTTGAGCAAATAATTTAATGTTTTTTGTACATTTTACTCCAACTTTTACCATTATTTGTATCCAACAATTCCGAAAAATGGTCCATCTTGCTGTGGCGAACGTCAGCAAAGGGATGTTTTGCCTTTTCGCCAACTTTTGATTAACTTGGTTGAGCATCTTCTTGTAGACATTTGGTTCGCTTATTTGTTGAAGAACTTGACCAGCCAACCAACGTTTTTGCTACGAGGTCTGCTATATATATTTCTGGCCCAATAACGAAAATGGGAATATTTATCATTAAAAATGGTTTTATTGTTTTTCAAAGTATTCTCCAGCATGATTTATACACTTCTGTATGCGCTCAAAGCGAAGCACTTCTTCCACTTCGATTGAGACACCTTCAAAACATGGCATCTTCTGGCGGCGAAAACCGTTGACCACGCATTTTTTCTTGATGTGCTGGAATTATTGGGTACCAAGTCATGGCTGTACGGCGGATGACCCATCATTCGACGTTTTGGTCGATCAAAAAGGTGCTGGTTTGAGCCGATGTGTTAGAGCTAGCATTGTCATGGCGCACAATGATTCGTTTTTCGAATTTCTCCGAAGACTTCAGGCAAACAAATTGTGATGTACTACTCAGAATTGACCGTCATATGTTGCTCAAGCGGAACTGTCGCCACATCACCAGTTTTGCCGAAGAAACTGGCGACCATTTGCTTCGAAGTGCTTCTTCCACGAACAACTTTCGTTGGATTTGGTTCGTCTTCGAAGACCCACACGGTCGATTGCTGTTTTGTTTCGGGCTCATACGTATAGATCCAAGATTCGTCACCTGTGACGATCTTAGAAAAGTCTTTTGAAGCACTGCGATCGTATTTTTTCAAACATTTTTTGCACCATTCGAAACGATCCTTTTTTTGAGCGATTGTCAAATTGTGCAACATACAACGAGAGCAAACCTTTTTTACGGTTTATGCTGGTGGAAGAAATGCCCAAGGATGCCTCCATCTCACGATATGTCACATGACGATTTTTCATTATCAGTACACGCACGGCATCAATGTTCTCTGGCACAATGGCCGTTTTTGGACAACCTTCATCTCTGAGCGAGCGTCGGCTACGATTGAGTTCATTAAACCAGTTTTTCACAGTGCTATATGATGGTGCTTCATCGCCATTCAAAGATTTAGGTTCATCGATGCAATCTTGTCGTGATAATCCACGTCGAAATTTGTGAAAAATGATCGCACGAAAATGTTAATTCCATTTTTTTGCCAAATTGATTTTTTTCAAGTCACTGTAAACAACACAAATGATGGTCGTACGTCAAAACGTTCTGAGTACGTTTATGCCAAAAAATGTCTAACTTTCCAATGGAAATGTCAGATAGCGCTAGTGTTGCACAGGCCAGAAATATATATAGCAACCTACGTGGGTCACAAGACCAGCTGCAATTTTTTTCCCAGAATTCTGGCAACTGAAGATAACCTGAAGCATTGCTTACACCATTACATACCTTGGCATGTATGCGACGCTATAAAACGTATGCAATCGTCGCCGCCATAGTGTCTCATTGCATCTCGAGTCTTTGCTCGGATATGGTAACGGCCCATACTACGAGGGAATATCAATAATTTCGTGCCTTTTCGAATAAAACAGTTTAAAAAAAACTGTTCAACATAATATCTTTTAGCTTCATACACTTGGTCCAACGTTTCTCCAATTTTTGTATGCCTTTCAAAAAATTGGATTTTTCGAGGTCCATAAGTTAGGCATTTGTTTGAACCGAACCATTTCTTTGAGTAAAAAATTAGACTACAGTCATTGGGGACACAGTTTTAAAACTAATTCTAATTGCGGTTTAAAAACTCCAAACAATTCTTTGAAGTCTCCACACGATAACGTGTATGGTCAATTGAGAGCAAACGCGGCAGACATCTTTTAGACAGCTTTCTTAAACCCAACTGATCATGCAAAATCGAAACCACACTGCCATATGAAATGCGTATGACATCAACAAACTCACGCACTTTTACTTTTCTATCGGCCAACACTATATCGTGGATTTGTTCGATATTTTTGGACCTCAATTGGCCATTCAGAACGTTCACTGCCATTTGTTCTTGTGCGACCACAACAAAAGTCAGTAACCACTTTTTTACCATTGGAATCGATGGTGCAGAGGTGGTAGTTGATGGTACAGTGTTGCTGACCTGTATGGCAGCAGGTCAAACATGTTTGTCCATGCCCTGCATGTCATGCTTGCCAGTGTGTAAACAAATGGCTTATCACAACGCGACCGGTCTGGCCTACCTACCCTCTCGTCATCACTTGCAAAAACCAAGAAGATTTTATTGTGTGGTGTCTTGTCTAGATTATGGAAAGGGTAAATGGTTGAGGAAAATTTCAAATTTCATGCAAAACAAACAAACAAGATCATAAAAAGAAAGTTTCAAAATTTTAGCAAAATATGCCTGATAACAGATAAATCCGAAGAACGGAGAGGGAATGAGTAGAACCCTTCGAGTGGTATATATGGTGGCGGTGCAAGTGATAGCAGCCATAGTCTTTTACCAGACAGCACAACAAGAAGATCACTTCCAAAAAAATAAAACAACATTTTCAAGCAAAGAATAATTTATTTTTTCTATAAACAAAAATGGCTTTAATCATTGATGAATCATTTGAGTACCGTCACAAGAAATTTGACCAGGCCAAGAGACCACGTGAAGATGCCAACAGTTCTGGCGAGGATTACGAATGCATTCAAGTGGACATTGAACGCGTAGAGGCTCGGCCGTATTCCCAGCAATCCAGTGAAACCAACACCACCAGCTCATCGTACAACAGCCACCAAGAACAGTATTCGGCAACCACAGCAACACCTACACCACCGCCATACAAGCGCATGCGCACCACCTCATTTGGTAGTAGTAGCACATATTCCGCTTTCACACCTCTGACACTGGCAGCACCTCTCCGTAATGCATCCACACCTCTGGCGGTCGCAGACACCACTCTGGCACCCACTGCCGCTATTCTGCCCAAAATCAGCGATGAAACTTTACGCAGCATTTGCAAATATCACGGCAACATGGTACGCAAGTTTCCCAAGAAGGAGAGAACGCCCAAAGACCAGGAAAGGCGCAACAAGAACACCATAGCCTGTCGCATGAGCCGACGCGTCAAGAAGCTGGAACACATTGCCATCGAGGAACAGTATAAGGAATTCTCGCAGCAGACATTCGACATTATCGAACAGGCCATGCGTTCTACAGCATATTTGCATGAACTTATGAAATTTTCCGCCGCAACAAATAACGAGGTCGAGGCTATGGCTGCACAGGAAACGGAAACAAAGCTATTTGTCCGGCAGCAGGAGAAGGCTTCAACGGCGACACCAGAAAAGAAATCATTTACCATTGCCTATTTAATGGGACATGAAGAATAGTTTTTAAATACATTTAGTTATATTTTAAATGTTTAAATCTTTATATGTTAAGGATAATTTCTACTTTATAATCACTGTGTGACTTATTAATAATAATTTTAATTTAAGTTTAATTTGTAGATTCCATTTGTGATTTTTTAAAAATGTAATACTTAAAAATAAATTGAAAATATTAAGAAAAAAAGAATAATAATTTTGTTTATTTTTATATTATACCGGGCGTAACCCGATGCGCCCCAAACATTACATACAAATTTACAGAAATAAATAGAAGTAATATGTTCGGTATCATTTGTAAACTGACAAATTAAATCTTGCTGAAGTAATAATACGAGGGTTGCTATTTATATTTCGGGTCCGGCAATAAAAACACAATAATTTATCATTGGAAATCGTTTTATAATTTTTCAAAATATTCTCCTTAAAGATCAGCTGCTTCGGGCGGTTAAAAAAGTTGACCATGCATTTTTTTCTTGATGCTGGGGAATAAGAAGAAGTCATTGGGTGCCAAATTAGGGCTGTACGGTGAATGGTCCATCAATTTGACATTTGGTCAAATAGCTTATCGTTTCAGTCGAAGTGTGAGAGCTCGCATTGTCGTGATGCAAAATGATCCGTCTTCTCGTATTATCTTTCCTCATGTCTTCGAACACTGTTGGCAAACAAATAGAACTCAGAATTGACCTCCTACGTTCCACTAAAGGCACTGTGGCAACATGGCCGGTTATACCGAAAAAAAACGCAATCATTTGCTTCGATGCACTTCTTCCACGAACAACATTTATTGGATTTGGCTCGTCTTGAAGACCCATACGGTCGATTGCTGTTTTAATTCGGGTTCATATGCATAGTTCCATGATTCGTCACCTGTGACAATGTTATACACTGCCTTTGAGCTACCGCAGTTATACTTTTTCAACATCTCTTTGCACTAATCCATACGATCCTTTTTTTTTGAGCATTCTTCAAATTATGTGGGATCCAACGAGAACAATTTTTTTTCACAGCCAAATGAACATGCAATTTCTTATTGATGCTTGTCATACTTATGCGCAAGGATGCCTCAATCTCACGGTATGTCACATGTCGGTCTTGCTTAATCAGTTCCCGCACAGCATCGATGGTTTCTGGCAAAGTGACCAAAGTTGGACGTCCTTTACGAAATTCATCCTGGAGCGAACGGCGTCCGAGACTGAACTCTTGGCGATTAACAGTGGTTTTTGATGGTGCTTCATCGACAAAAGTCGAAACAAGTTGATTTAAACACTCTTGTCTCGAAACCCACCCCGAAAATCGTAAAAATTCATTCATTCGCACGAAAATGTTCACGGGATAATTCCATTTTTTGACTGAAATGAAATTTTCAACACACTTGAAAAAAACAATTCGCCCTCAAATGACAAAACGTTCTAAGTGAAGTTATGCTAAAAAATGTCAAAGTTTCCAATGGAAGTTCTAGAAATATAAATAGCGACTCTCGTACTATCTGATTTGTAGGTTTTCTAACGGATGAAAATGCTCGTGTTAATTTCCTATGTCCAATGCAAGATTTTTTTTTTAAATATGAGCTGTTTTATTTTTATTATTAAATTATCAGTTGCTTTTTTTATTATTATTTTTGTAGCTTGAAGCGCTTCAATGAGGAGCGTGGAACCGCCAAGTTTTTCCCAAAACTTCCCTGTAGAAAATGCAGATAGTAACACAGTATTGATTTATTATTGACCTTGTCACCAGTACTACTGACCAATTACACTAGGTCACAAATAACAAAATTTTCTCTGTTATTTGTTTCTAGCATACTTTTTCCCATTGATTTTGACCTACTAAACACGAAAATGAGTTTTAAAAATTTTTCTGTCGATTGGTTTTCGAGATACAAATTTTTGAACTTTTTTTTTTAAATTTTTGGAGGTACACTTACAATTTTGAGCATATATTTCGTCTTCTTTGACCTATTTGATCCTACTACTACTCAAATTAAAGAAAATTGAGCCGTCTACAACTCATTCTCAAATCGGGTAAGTAGTTTTGATGTTGGCGGCTTAAAAGGTTAAAAAACGGCATTTTTTTAGTAAAAATGTGGCAGAAAAAACCATATAAAAATTCATATAAAATATAAAACACGATGCTAACAGCAATTTTGGTTTTTTACGTATAGCAAAGAAAATAAGCACTTACTTAACAAAATCTGACAACAAATGGCGGACTTATAATTTTTTTGGTAAAAGACCGAAATTGCTGTTAGCATCGTGTTTTATATTTTATATGAATTTTTATATGGTTTTTTCTGCAACATTTTTACTAAAAAAACGCCGTATTTTAACCTTTCTGAGAATGAGTTGTAGACGGCTCAATTTTCTTTAATTTGAGTTGTAGTAGGATCAAATAGGTCAAATAAGACGAAAGATATGCTCAAAATTGTAAGTGTACCTCCAAAAATTTAAAAAAAAAGTTCAAAAATTTGTATCTCGAAAACCAATCGACAGAAAATTTTTTAAAACTCATTTTCGTGTTTAGTAGGTCAAAATCAATGAGAAAAATTATGCTAGAACCAAATAACAAAACGACTGTTGGCTAGTGTTATAACACAGCCAATGCTCTCATTTAAAATATGTGACAGCGCATAAAGAAAGGGACCTAAGGGTAAAAAAATCAATTTTCATTTTTTTCTTTTCTTGATGTGGAAAACACCTGAGCATCGAATGAGACCGATCCCATGCCCCAAAAGTGTTCCCTCCCAGAGATATGCGCGTTTAATGAAAGTGAAGTCGACGATTCTAAGCGCAAATAGAAATAGACCTAATCTTTAAAATGGCTCTCCTAAACAAAACTGGTTTTTAACCATAGGTCCCTTTCTATTTTGCGCGTCACATATGTGCTTGTCTTTAAGAATTCACTAGTACCCTTGGAACTATTGACTTGATGGTTTTAATGGAACCACAACATTCAAGAAATTGTTGTGAACACTTTTGGAACTTTGTATATGACTTTCACCCTATTGCCTATACTCTATGTGTACTCGTATTCCCTGTACATAGCCTGGGGTCAAATATCTTCATGTCACCATAGTTATCTTCTCTTTTGGTGGACATTGTCACCGAAGCGTCTACACTTTTTGTCTTTGATGTGTACAGAAATTTTTAAAAACTGATTCCTCTTGATTTTTTCATTTAATTAAATTATTAAATTAAAGTTTTTTTAAAGAGTAGCGTGAATTTTATTCATGTTAAAAAGTCCCACACAAAAAGAATGAATGAAATTTACGTTTCTCTTTTAAATTGTTTAGTTTAATAATTTAATTTAATAAACAAATCAAGAGGTCAACTATGCAGTTTTCATATATTTCTGTACACCTGAAGGTGTAGACGTTTCGGCGATGTCAACAAAAATTTAACCAAAATAGTAGACAACAGTGTTGACTTTGAGACACTTAACCCCAGGCTCCCTACAAGGGATCTATTGATATCAGCAAATAGACTTCGGATGCAAGGATGCACACCTGTGCATTGATCATCCACTTCATAATAAGCCTGAGTAAAATTAACGCGTTACTCGCTTGTGTATCTTTCCATGGTTCAAATTGAGTTTGTCTGATTTTGTTTTGTATAGCAGCAGCTACTGCAGCGATTGTTTTCTCCGTTCGAACTGAATGGTTTCGATGTTAAGGGACAGATGTTGAATGTCCCATGTTCATTAAAATTGTTAACAATCTGCTTGAAGGATTGTCGCCAAACGTGCGCCTATAGTCTCTTTGAACCGAAACTACGGACTCCAGTTCTTGATAGCGGCGCACAACCCAAATTTTTGTTTCAGTTTCCCAGTAAAATATTTTTGTTAAACCTAAA
Source organism: Hydrotaea diabolus (assembly GCA_963513945.1). Taxonomy (NCBI): domain Eukaryota; kingdom Metazoa; phylum Arthropoda; class Insecta; order Diptera; family Muscidae; genus Hydrotaea; species Hydrotaea diabolus. The sequence goes on along the minus strand of OY740717.1, from coordinate 54,684,100 downwards.
AATCAATCTGCATAATACAAAAAAAAATTAACCAGATTCATTAAATAGAAAAAAAGTTATTAAATTTTTTTGTAGTGGCTTTCATCAGCCCCCTGTACTTCAAAGGCTTAAGCAAATAGTTTTTTGTCTTAATGAAAATTGAGCAATTTTGAGTTAATACCCACTAGATAAGTGCGATATGGGTACGGGTACCGTACTTAAATATGACTGACTGTCAAGTAATAATCATAAATGTGCTTGAAAATTCTACCATGTGATGGAGACGGAGACGAATTGTTATTGAAATGTATATAGCCGGGAATCAAATTATATGTATTTAGTTTAATAAAGAATATTTTTTTTTATCTCTTTAGACAGTCTAAAAAAACTAACAAGAAAAATATAATGTTTTCATTTTAATCAAACTAAACAAAAACAAACTCGATTAAAATTAAAATAAAAAGTAAATATTTTGTTAAATATAATGCACGGCAAAACAGTTGACAACCCCAACTAAACGCCATTCACAACACACGTTGCAAAGGGTCGTCCAACCACAATGCACTGTGAGCTTTGTTATTTTATTGGCCAAATCTTCTTTTTTCGGTGTAGTTGTGTAAGCTATTTTGGCTAAATTATTGTAAATAAATTCCTTTTTATTTCATTCGTCAATTTTTGTTGACTTTTTTAAGGAATTCGGCTATTTAAAAAAAAAAAATAAATTAAACTATTTAAATTTTGTCATTCACGTCAAGTTTTTTGCCCAAGATTGTTGGAGCCTTTACGAAAATGGGACTAAATCAAAGTGCATTTCGTGCACTTCTTGATTTTTTGCTCGAAAATTTCAATGGCCATTGTATCTCAGATCGTGGCGCCACGATCTTGTGATTTGACACCTTTGGACTTCTTTCTATGGGGATATTTAAAAGAGTAAGTGAGAGTCAATAAGCCAAGAAAAATTTACATTTGGACCATAGGATAAAGTTTTGTCACCTAAGCCTTGGCGAGCAGTTGGCCGATATTTTGTTTCATACATAATTGTCATAAATTCTCTAAAAACTTTTTGTTTTATTTACAATTAAAATCGTGCATTTAGTTGGGCCACCCTTTATATACGGAACTGAAAGGAATGAATACTTTTTTTGGGCTTTTCCTTCAGTTGATCGTGTTCAATTTTTTTAGTTAAGAAAAAATACTTTGAATCGAGCTAGTTTAATAAGTTTCGCTAGTTTCCGTGGTATCAGAATGGCATCAGTTGAGACCAATTAAGTTTGTTCGCATGGATTCAATGTAACCTTACTTAGTATAAATCAAATTGTACTTAACGTTAGGTCTAAAAAAATCTTAATCCGACTCCAAAACTCCGATTACACAGCCCTGGCCAGAACGCAAGCAACACAGTTTGGAACAACCGAAATAAATATTAAATATCAATTGTTTAGCCCAGAATCCAGTAACGGGTTTTTAATCTAGAGGTACTTCTTTCAATAGGGGTTTTCACAGATGACGTGTGAGTTGCAGTAAACTTTCTTTTTTTTCTTTCAGTATTTTATCATGAAAAGACTTACACCGCAACAAAGTCTTCAAATTGTACAACAACATTATGGAAATGAGCGTTCGGTGAGAAACTCTTTTCGACCAAAATTGTGTTCAGTGATGAGGCCCATTTCTGGCTGAACGATAATAAACAAAATTGCCGCATTTGGGCTGAAGAGCAACCAGAAGAGGTTCAAGAGGTGCCGTTATACACAGAGAAAACCACTGTTTGGTGCGGTTTCTGGGCTAGTGGAATCATCGGTCTATATATTTTCAAAAATGATGATGGCCGGATCGTAACGATTTCGGACTTTTTGCTACCTGAAATTGCAGCCCGTACTCTTGACGACATTTGTTTTCAACAGGACGGTGCCACCTGCCATACAGCTGCTCCAACAATAGGTCTACTGGGAAGTAATTTTAAAGAGCAGCTTATTTCACGTTTTGGACCGGTGAGTTGGCCGCCAAGATTGTGCGATATCACACCATTAGATTTTTTTCTTTGGGGCTACGTAAAGTCCAAACTCTTACTGACAATCCAGCTATGATTTAGGTTTTGAAAGCCAACATTACGCGTGTCATTAAAGCCATACCGATCGAAATGCTCGAACGAGACATCTTAAATTGGACCCTCAGAATACACACCCTGAGGCGTAGTTGCGGCCAACATTTAAGGGAAGTTACTTAGTAGGGACATAAATACTCGTACTGTTACACACGTTTTATGCTGTAAAATAAAAAGTACTGAATGTTTTTGGGCCAAATATTTTTTAATATATTTATTGATGTATATTGAAAAAAGAATCTACTTATTCGAAATGTCCGCCTTTTGCCTTTACACACGCCTTAAGTCGCACTGGCCAATCGTCAATATCGTGCAGCTATCCATTGGAAAATTGGCCACAGCTCGAACCAACGCAGTCTTATAAGATCCAATGTTGGGGTATCTTTTGTGACAAACCTTGTCCTCTTAAACCGTCCACAATTTGTAATCCAATGGGTTGAAATCTGGACTGCCTGAGGGCCATTCATCTGAGGAAATGAACACTGGCAAATTGTTTCGAAGCCGGGCCTGGGGCGTTAGCCTTATGGGCCGGCGCAGAATCCTGCTGGAAAGTCCATGGCTGTTTTTGGAACAGGGAATTGTTAAGAGGTTCACAACAGCTTGCAAAACGGTTTCTTGGTAAACTTTAGAGACACCCCACCAAACCATTACTGAAGCTGGGTGATGACCCTTTTCCACTCTTGGGATCAGTTCAGATGGTTTCTTAGATGACCGCGCATACACTCTATCATTTTTCTTGTTAAATTTTTCCTGAACGATAAAAATTGTTTCAACGGTGATCAAAATTTTTCTGTGGAAGTTATCAGCGTGCTTCACCAAAAGACGTTTGCATTTATCAATCCTATTTTTTTAAAGCTGCAGTCAATAAATGTCCGGTACGTCGTTTGAAAGCCCAAGTCCTAAGTCTTTTTTAATGATTCGACTCATGGACTTTTGCGTGATATTCACCTCACGGGCCATGATTTTCTGTTTTGGAGCGGATTTCTGTGAATTCTTGATTTAACAGCTTTGATGGCATGCAGTGTTCGAACAGAGCATGGGCGGCCCGACCGGTGGCGGTCTTTTACATCTCCAGTCTCCTCAAACAGTTTTATGCATCGGTAGGCGAACATGCGGCTAATCCCTAGTGACCGGAGCGTTTTGAAAATATCGCTCTTGTTCATTTCACACTTAAAAAGCGCTATTACAGCGCTAGGGTTCTCATTATCTGACCACTCCATGATGAACATTTGAAACAATTTTAAAATCCCGTTACAGACTAACGCTATTGAGGTTAGCTTTCAAAACCCATATGACATTAACGGGGTATGTTCAGTTCTACTATTGAAATGGGTGTGTTCAATGTTATAACAGTATTTATGTCCCCACTAAGTATATTAAAAAAATAAATGGCATGAAATGTCCTTTCGAATAAACAATAAAGATTCCAGATTCGATTTGAATTTTTGTATTTTAAAAAAATACCTCTAAATTGATCACCGATAGTTTGTAAGAGTTTGCAACCACACCCAGTGTTGCCGTTTTGGTCGGTATCGAGCAAATATAGTCAGAAAAAATAAAAAAAAATAGTTTGGTCGTATTTTTGGTCATTTTTTCCGCTTAATATTTTTATATTTTAATCCTCGATAAATGAGACTAAATTTACTCGTATTAAAATAAAGTCAATCAACACAAAAATTAAATAAATAGCAAAACCGCAACAGTTAAGTCATTTGTTAACGAAAGTGCCTACTTTCAGCTTGTCTCGATTCTGGAAAAAGCATTTTAGAGAAATAATTTGATGGCGCCTTTTTAGTAGTTAGCATGCTCGATTGTTATCCAGGTTAAGTACTAAAATGGATACAAAAAATTAATTTAACTGCTTTTTTAAATTGTTTTTTAAGACTAATACTTATACTTCTGGACTGTTCCTTTAGACATTAACATCATTGACACTTTTTGTTATTAAATAACTTAACTATCGCGGTTTTTAATCCAGACTTATCTGTCGGGGCTTAATCTAAAATGACTTTTTAACGATTTGGTCGGAAGTTGTTTTTTTAGGTCGTTTTGGTCGGTTTTTGGTAATATTTTATTCGAAAAAAAATGTCCAGGGGCAACACTGATTAGAACAGAAAAGTTAGGTCATACAGAGGACTATCAGAATTCATTTGGCTCCTTTAATGCGCTATCATCAACACATAAATACTGGGTGGCCCAAAAAAGACTGAAGGGTTTACCAAAACTGTTAACTGACTACGATAATTTCGTTAAGTTGAGATAATAGACTTGCCAGAAGAATAATAAAACTCAAAATTTCGACATCATTTATTTTTATAAAAACCTATATAACCTGCAAAAAAGAAAAAAAAATACGAAGGCGACCGCAAAACTAACTGGCCTGGCACATTTTCTGTTTTACTAGCAACTTTTTTTTTGTTTTTTAAAAGCAATCTTTTATAAGCCATCTGTCAAAATTTCCGAAATATTTAATGATTTTTTTCTTTGTTACAGGTGATTGAAGTAAACAAGTTTTATAATTTTTGAAAAATGGAAAATAATGAGTTTCGTGCGGTAATTAAACACTTTTATATGAAAGGTTAGACGCCACAATCAATCAAAGATGAATTGGATTCTGTTCATGGTGATAATGCACCATCATACTCCACCGTGTCCTGGGTTCAACAATTTAAAATGGGTCGTTCAAGTACGGAAGATGAACAACGCTCTGGAAGACCGAAAACTGCTACTACGAGTACAATTGAAAACATTAGAAAAATATTTAATGAAGTGACTAAAGATAGACGAATAAAGCTCAGAGAACTTGCTGATATTGTTCAAATACACGAAAAACAAGTTTGGAGTATTTTACAGGATGAACTCCACATGAAAAAGCTATCCGCAAGATGGGTGCCGCGTTTGTTGACTTTGCCCCAAAAAATTGTCCGTTGGACCAATTCCGAGGAGCTTTTAGCGATTTATCAGCGTAATTCAATAGAGTTCTTGCGCCGATTCATAACTGTTGATGAAACATGGATCCATCACTACATCCCAGAATGCAAAGAACAGTCAAAACAATGGAAAGAAGCTGGTAAAAGTGGTCCCAAGAAGGCGAAAACTTTTAAGTCAGCAGGAAAAGTAATGGCCACAGTATTTTGGGATGCAAGGCGTATAATATTTATTGATTATCTTGAGAAAGGAAAAACTATAAATAGTGAATATTATTGTGCATTATTGGATCGGTTGATTGAAGAAATCTAGATAAAACGACATTTAGAAAACGCATTTAGAAAAAAAAGTTCTTTTTCATCAAGATAATGCTCCTTCACACAATGCATTTTTAACTCAACAAAAACTGGCCGAATTACGATTTAAAATTGCTCCGCATCCACCATATAGTCCAGATTTAGCACCTTCTGATAATTTCTTGTTTCCAAATTTAAAAAATTTCTCGGTGGCAAAAAATGTTCGTCCAATGGCAGGTTATTGCTGAAACTGAGGCATATTTTGAAGGTCTTAAAAAAATCATATTTTTCGGATGGAATTAAAAAACTTGAAAAACGTTTGATGAAGTGTATTGAGTTGGAAGGAGATTATGTTAAAAAAAAAATTATAATAATTCCAAAAAAACGGTTCTTTTTATGTTAGGCCAGTTACTTTTGCGGTCGCCCTCGTATAAACAAAAAATTTATGAATATTTGCAGGTTTCTTTTGTCTTATTCGGGCCACCCAGTGTTTGTCGTGGTAATCATGACAAAAAATTATTCTTGGACCTTTGGTAAATTAAAAAACCAATTTAATCTTTTTAGTTCTTTAGAATTGACGTTTTCCTTTTTCTTCATTTAATTAACTATCAAATTGAATGGCAAACGAGCAAATATAGCATTTGAATATCTTATAATAACACGTTCCATGGTTGAATGTATGGCAGGTATAACCGATTCTGACACGGAACGCCAGTTTTCATTGAGAACTTCCAGTAAAGCATCATCTGTAAGCAAAAAAATATATATTTATTTTTATTTTAAAGAGCAAAGAAATCTTAAAATTACTTAAGGCCGGTTCGGGCACCAAGCCCGTGGCTGAAATATGCATGCCCCCCAATGTGGGATCAACATCGAGTTTGGTAACTTTTACAAACGTCTGACCATCGCGTTCATATAATTCAGCATAATGATGAGAATCTACAGCCAAGTCAGCTAGAGATAAACCACAATACTCGTCATATTAAAATTATAATTTAAAATATAATTATTTTCATACTTACTGATGGTTATATTGAAGAGTCCACGTGAGGCGGGCAATTTCGAAGCATTCCATTGTATTTGAGCCTTGTATTCGCCATTTATTTTCAGTTTCGGATTTGTCATATGCAGCTTAAGCAAGAACTTTGTGCCGTTTCTGGTGTACTCCGATTTGTCAATATTACTCTCGGAAAAGCCATAGATTTGCACATGACGCGCCAGTGCTTTGCCGTGTATGACATTATTTGAAAATTCGATCTTGAGTTTTTCCTGCACCAACGGATCAATTGGGGGAATACTAATTTCGGGGATGCCATTTTTGCTGATCTTCAGGAGTTTATTAAAGGTAATGCGTATGCATTCATGGATGTTGTCATCATCTGGGCAAGAAGGGATGCCATCGGCTGTAGGGGGGGAGAGAAATATATACAAATCATTGAAGGAGAATTCATAGCTTATGCTTGCTTCTTTTGTTCGCCGTAATATTAATAGTAACTGGATATTCTTAAGGTAACTAGCTTAGTTAGTTAGCACTATGATAATCTGGCAACATTGAACAAAATTGAAACTAACATGGCAGCAGTGTTTCTCTTTGTATACGCCGAAAAGAAGAGTATTCAGCGGCAAATTCGTCAAAAGATTACAATAAAAATTATAAATTGTAAAAAAATAGTCAATGAAATACATTAAATCAATTCATTAGTTTGTAAATATATGTAAAGTATGTTATAGTTTCACTTATATCATCTTGTGCGAAATAAGCCAATACGAATTTGCCGACGAGTCGTCTTCTTGCTTAATTATCTTTTGTATAATTAAGAAAAAACATATGTTTTTATAAAAGCAGGGTGTTATATAAGATATTTCGTTTAAAGTATGGTCACTCTTACACTCGAGAAACTTCCATCAAATGCTTATTTAGTAAATTGAAAGAGAAACAGCTTTTACGACGGCTGCTATATATTTCTAGCCTAATAATGAAAATGCGAATATTTATCATCAAAAATGGTTTTATTGTTTTTCAAAGTATTATCCAGCATGATTTATACCCTTTTGCATGCGCTCAAACCAATTGTCAAAGCACTTTTTCTACTCCGATTGAGACACCTCCAAAACATGGTTTTTGAACGCTTCAACAGCGACGAAAATCATTGACCACGCATTTTGTTCGTGATGTGCGGGAATAAAATGAATTCATTGCGTGCCAAGTCAGGGCTGTACGGCGGATGACAAATCAATTCGACGTTTTGGCTGGTAAAAAAGGCGCTGGTTTGAGACGATGTGTGAGAGTTCGCATTGTCATGGTGCACAATGATTCGTCTTCTCTTGTTCGTTTTCCAAATTTCTCCGAAGACTTCAGACAAAAAAATTGTGGTGTACCACTCAAAATTGACTGTTCTACGTTGTTCAAGCGAACAGTTTTGCCTAAGAAACAGACGAACATTTGATTCGAAGTGTTTCTTCCACGAATAACTTTCGTTGGATTTCACTCGTCTTCGAAGACCCACACGGTCGATTGCTGTTTTGTTTCGGGCTCATACGCATAGATACATGATTCATCACCTGTGACGATCTTTTAAACGTCTTTTAAAGCACCGCAATCGTATTTTTTCAAAATTTCTTTGCACCAATCGACATGAGCCTTTTTTTGAGCGATTGTCAAACTGTGCGTGATCCAACGAGAACAAACCTTTTTACGGCCAGGTGTTCATGCAATATCGAATGTATGCTGGTAAACAACACAAATGATGGTCGTACGGAAAAACTTTCTGAGTCCGTTTATGCTAAAAAAATGTCAAACTTTCCAATGGAAATGTCAGATGGAAGTGTTGCCTAGGCCAGAAATATATATAGCAACCCTTATTAGACAAATTTGTACGAGAATAGTTTCTTTAAGCGAACTTTTGAGCAATTTAAAAAATTAATCAAGTGGAATTGCGACTGTTACCACTATCACAATTATGGCCAAATAAAACTTAGATGCTCTCCAATGGATGTAAGACGTTACAAAACTGTTTCAAATCTCATTTATATTTGCAAAACCGAAGGTTATTCCATTTACATGACCTTTTTTTTAATGACCTCGACCCACCACATAGTTTAGCCTCGAACTCAGACCCCATAAGACATCATTTAACTTACGTAATGCCGCTAACACCTGATGTCCAATAGTTGAGTTTTTGGATGACTCCGTCGTTGATGTTGTTGGCAAAGCGGACAGGATCCCATGTACACAATGGAATACCACTAAAAACTCAATTTTATATTTAACTAACATTTTTTATAATTGTTTTCAGTTTCAAACCAAATCTAAACCGTCTCCAACAACGACTCGTTTACTTCTGCTGTTCTAGCTAAACTTGACTATTTAGAAGCTTGAGCAGTTAAATGATCTTGGCAAGTAAAGAACCTTGAATTAATTGCAATCTTTGGACAGACATGTATTCAGCTTCTTAATGCATCTGTTTTTACATTAGAGCTATACTGGTTACAGCTGTAGAATGATTAGAGAGAGAACCTGTACTGTCTCTGATTGTTTATTTTTTAATAAATACGAGATAACTGGTCTCAAATGTTCAATAGATTACATTGTTTCCTATGATTTAAGTTAATTGGCCAATTTTTTCTTCTTTATTTATTCCACTTATGGACTTTGG